>JARWLC010000016.1:34211118-34811118 GCA_033318265.1 Phyllotis vaccarum | reverse complement strand
CTGTTTGATACATGGTCTCTCACTGGCCTGGAACTCACTACTCACCAAGTGGGCTAGACCGGCTGGCTAGAGAGACACAGGGACCTATCTATCTCCACCTCCTCAGCATTAGGATTCTACTCAGCTTTTTTCTTCTTTTTTCATGGGTTCTGGGCATTGAACTCAGCTCCCCATGTTTATATCAAAAGTGCTTAACCAGATGAGCCATCTCTATAGCCCGCTGTTTTCTAAGTCCCCAGTCACCCCCGTCCCCCCACCTCATTTTAGTAGGTGTATTGCTATTTCCTTTTTGGAGTTGAAAACAAAGTTCAGAGAAATTGAGAGTAGCATTTCTCAGCACAGGGGGGGACTCTGAGATTTCAAACCTTTCTCCCTACTGGCATATCTTCCCGTCTTAACATGTCCCAGAAGGGTCACACTGGAAGCCAGCAGTCACAGGGCTCTGGGCTGCTCCCAAGATAGTGTATACCTGGCTTCTCATGGCCTGGGCTCAGCTCAGGAAGAGTGACAGCATGGAATGACAGCTCCCCGGGAGTTTGGTGGCCTGGTGGCACTGGGCATGCTTGGGCCTTGGCTCTTAACCAAAGCACCTGAGCCATTTCAGATGGAAGGGATTCAAATGTGTGGTTTTCCTGGTGCATGAGCAGGCAGAGCTGGGATGCTGGGGAGGGAACAGGGCTTGGTGTCACCTGAACCCCAGGGAAAGGGTAGAGGCTCTCCTCCTCCCTGTCTGACTATGCCCTGGGGGACACTCAACCCCACCCTAAAAGGCTGACCTGAGATGCTTGAGTAACTTCTGGCTCCAGATGTCCTTCTGCAGATTGGAGAGAACTGAGCTAGAAGTCCAAGGCACAATGTCATTCAAGTCTGGAGCCTGGAGATTTCTAAACTCGGCATGTGAACCCCAAGAGGGGAGATGGCTCAACCCTGATGTGCTTGTGCAGACAGGAGAACTTGGGTGCAGTCCTCCAGAACCCACATGAAAGGCCAGGCAGAGCAGTACATGGCTGCTGGTGCTTCTGCCTGGGGATGAATGGTAGGGTGTGGGGCAGAGGGTGCACCTTAGCTGGTAGCGCACTTACCTAAAACACATAAAGCTCTAGCTTTGATTCCCAGCTCCGGGCAGGTGAAAGTACGTAAGAGGATCAAAAGGTCAGGGTCATCCTTGGCTACAGAGAGACAAGGCCTCAGAGTCAGTAGATCCTGAAGGAAAGAAGGGGGGGGAGGGAGAGAGAATAGGGGGAGGAAGGGGAAAGAAGGGGAAGGGGAGGGAACAGGAAGGAAGAGCAAATCTAAAGGAACCGAGTTAGCCAAGAGCCTGAACAAATTTGTTAATAGCAGCTTATAGCACAATGACTGTGCTAATGGCACGGCAATACTTCCGAGGAACAGACACAGAAGCTAGCTTTATTGCTACCAGCTCATGAGCTCACAGGCAACAAGCAGAGAAAAATTTTGGAGGCTGGGACCCCTGCCTTGATGGTGCTCCTGGTCCAGGAGGAACAAGGTAGCCAGAGATCCCAGGGCAGTGCAGACAAGAACTGCGCAGTTGGGCCTGAGGGACTAAGGAGGCATGTGGTCCTCTGCTGGCGGGGCCCATGGCAGCCCTTACTGATCCGGCACCTCAGCCTTTCAAACTTCTACCAGAACTTTATTCAGGCCTCTAAACAGGTGAGTTAGGTGCCCTTTTATAAAAGAAAACCCACTTTGCCTCAATTTTCCCTTTCCTGTCATAAAGCTCACTTCTGCTTTGCATACCACTAGAGTCCATGTCTGAATCCCCTCATTAGTGTGAACAGGAACCTCAGATCTACTGCCTGAGGCTGACCTTTGGTGAACGTGGGGTGTCTGTTCCCTTAGAACCCTGAGTAAGCTCAAATAGTTGGAGAAAGGACCTGTGTCACCTTCAAGTTGACAAGGTTAACTGTCACACCCATCAAACTGGGAAAGGGGGTGTGAGGGAGTCCCAGCAAGCACCTGGGGTGAGACATCAAGCCTGCTTTCACCCAACAGACTGAGAGACCGCACAGTTCTCAGTATATTTGATGCAGTACTGAGAGAGTGGGTCAATTAGATTGCCTCTGGACACAGTCTGTGAAAAGATGTTCCTAAAGGAAAGAAATGGGCTTGGGGAGACAGCTCAGCTGGCAAAGTAGTTGCCTCCCAAACAGGAGTTCAATACCTAGCATCTATGTGGTGGGGGGGAGCCGGCCTGCACTTAAACCTGGCACTGGAGGTGTAGCCAGGCAGACCCCTGGGGCGCAGTGAGCCCCCTTTCTCACTGAAACAGTGAACTGAGAGATGGTTTCTGCTTTAGTCTGCTTTCTGGTGCCGTGACAAATGTCAAGATCAAAAGCAAACGTGTTCATTGAGAAAAGTCAGCACAAGAACTCAAGCAGGGCAGGAACCTGGAGGCAGGAGGTGATGCAGAGACCATGGAGGGCTGCTGCTTACTGGCTTGCTCCCCACCACTTTCGTAAGCCTGCTCTCATATAGAACCCAGAACCACCTGCCCAAGAATACCACAGCCCACTTCAATAATTAATTAAGACAACATCCCACAGACATGCTCATGGCCAGTCTGTGGAGGAAATTCTTTAACTGAAGCTCTCCCTCCCTAGGGGACTCTAGTTCTTGTTAAAAAGACAAAAAGTGACTAACACAGCATCTAAGGTTGACATCTGGCCTGCACACACACACACACACACACACACACACACACACACACACACACACACACATGCACACACACACACATGCACACATACACTCATACACACATGCACACACATGCACACACATGCACACACATACACGTGCACACATATACACACGCACACACACATGCACACACATGCACACATACACACACGCACACATACACTCATACACACACATGCACACACATACACACATGCACACACGTGCAAACACACACAAAGGGATATATGCTTTATGTGTACAAATGCACACACACACAATCACACACACACACACACATACATAAGTAGAGAAAGAAACAAAACAAAGCGAAAAGCCAGTGCTGGGTGTGGCAGTGCATGCCTGTAATTCAAGCAGTTGTAAGGCTGAGCCAGGAGGACCCCGGTGAGTTAGAGGCTAGTCTGAGCTACATAGCACTTTGTGTCAGTCCTGACCCTCAGTGTGGTAATAAAAGAGGCAAAGAGGAGCCAACACAGGGAACAAATGGAAATGAGTAATATAATGTTATATTTCAGCAAAACATACTCATAGCATCGAGATGGGGCAGGGAGATCAGTGGGAGAGATGGCCAAACTCTTCTGTTCCTGACACTCATATTGGGCAACTCACAACTGCCTGTAACTCAGCTCCAGGGGAACAACACCCTCTTCTGCTTCCAAGGGCACCTGCACTCATGGACAGACAGACACACACACACAGACGCACAGACACACAGAGAGCAAGGCAAAACAAAAGCAGATAAAAGGAGTAGAGAGAGAGGACTTAGGAAGACACAGTGCTCACACACTGAAAGACTCCTCATCAGTGTCACTCTGTCTCTTATGAGGTCACCCCCCCCCATGACTGATTTATAAATCCAACACAGATCTGGTCACGGATGCTTATAGGCCTCGTCATAGTCAAGTCAAGATACTCCTAAAATTTATACAGAAATCGTAGGGCTCTTGAAAAACCAAAACTAACCTAGAGAGAGAAGCATGAAGTTGGAGCCATAGGTTGTGGCTCAGTGAACACTTGTCTGGCATGTGAGAGGCCGAGGGGTCAAACCCCAGCACTGCTAGAAATCAAACATGTCAGGTTCATGATCAGATTTCAAGACTTATAAAGATACAGTTAGTAGTCATGACCAGGAGTAAAACATTTTTTTTTTTTGTTTTCTTTTGTCTGTGTACACATGCATCCATTTGTGTGTGAGAGAGAGTGTGTGGATGTGTGTGCATGTATGTGGAGGGCAGACTCACTCCTCAGGTGCTGTATACCTGGCTCTTTTTAAGATTGTTGGTGTGTGTGTGTGTGTGTGTGTGTGTGTGTGTGTGTGTGTGTGTGTGTGTGTTGGTGCACACAGATGCTGGAAGAGCACAATAGACCGTTTGGAATTGAAGTTATAGGCATTCATGGTATGCTGGTTTGTTTTGTGGGAACTGAGATCTGAACTCGGGTCAGTGTAATTATATAATTACTGAGTCATAGCTCTAACCCTCATCCATACTGTTTGAGACAGGGTCTCTTACTTAATAATAGTAATAATGATAAAACAAATAGATAATTATTTAAAAAGAGAAGGTGGATTGAACTTGAAGAATGACACCAGAGGTTGACCTTGGTCTCCACGTGTATGAACACATGTAAAATCCCGCACATGCATGTACCTGCACAAACACAAGCATGCACACACAGAGACATAAATAAGTAAATGTGGACTTTGCATGTCATTCAGAAATCTGCTTAGAAGCAAGCTTTGTAGGTTCACACTGCCTTTCTACCCAGTCCAGTCTACCCACCGAATATCCAAGGCTCTCCATCAGTTATCACCATGTCTCAGAACTCACTGGTTTAAGATAAATATGAAAATTTTAATGACAGTTCACCGTTGCAGAGCCAGAATCTTGTGTTAATTAGCTTTGCCCCACTGTAACAGATTTCTGAGACAATAAAGCAGTAAAGAGAGAAGGTTTGTTTTGGTTCACAGTTTGGAGATTTGGATCCATTGTCTGTTGGTTCCCACTGCTGAGCTTGTGCAAAAGTGGAGAATCACTGTAGAAGCTCATTGCAGAGCGGAACCAGTCACTCGGGTGGTGCTTTGAACGTGAACGTGATTGTATCCTATGGGCTCATGTGTTGGAGCCTTTGATCTACAGCTGGTGACACTGCCTGGGATGGTAGTAAAGTCATGAGGAAACAGAGCATCACTGCAGGGAGTAGGTCATTAGGGGCTGGCCTTGAAACTGTACCATTGGGTCCACCTCTTGTTGCCTCTCTGATCCTGGGTACAGATGCATGTGACCTGTAGTCTCCCATTCCTGATGGAACTTACATCCCAGAAGTTGAAGAAGGGAGGAAGTGACTGAGGTCGTGCTATGTCCTTCAAGAGCACATGGCCAGTGACCCACTAGGGGAGTGTCCACCTCTGAGTGCCATTCTTAAATCAAGGCCCTACCTAATATTTAGTGTGTCACCATCTCTCAAGCACCACAGTGAGGCTAAAGCGTCTACCACATGAGCTTTGCGGGGGTGGGAGTGGGGGGGGGGAAGTAGGCGGATTTTGTTGCAGAACAAAATTCATGACCAGAGCTACACAAGGAAGGAAGAGTTTATTTTGGATACATAATGGGGAAGGCATGAAGGCCAGGGCTTGAGGTGGTAGGTCACATGACATCCACAGTCAGGAAGCAGAGAAAGGTAACCTTTGGTATGCTCAGCTCTCTCCCTCATTTCTGCTTAGTTTAGGAGCCTAGCCTATAGGATGGTGCTACCCACAGCTAACACGTGTCTTCTCACCTCAGGCAATCTAATATAGACAGCTCCTCCCAGCCATGCCCAGAGGCTTGTCCTCTAGGTGATTCTAGGTCCTGTCAAGTTGACAGCCCAGCACTATGGAGGGTGGAAACAGGAAAATTGCTAGGGCTTGCTGCTGCCTGCCCAGCTGGAAAAATTGAGCTCTAGATTCAGAGAAATTCTCAAGGCAATTAAGCATTTATATGTACACACACACACACACACACACACACACACACACACACACACACACACACACACACACACACACATACACACACACACACACCCCACACTAGAAATACTTGAGGTATAATGGTTATACAGACGACATGCACAGCTAGGGAAGTAGGGTAATGTCTGTCCATTATAGGCATTGGTTGAATATGTTCTTTCCTTGGGCTCTGCTATATTTATCTCCATGATATTGGTTTCTTAATTTTATGATAGAAAAAAGAAGGGGGCTGGAGAGATAGATGGCTCAGTAGTTAAGAGCCCTTGCAGTTCTTGCAGAGGACCCAGATTCATTGATAGAGTTCAGTTCCTAGCACCCATGTTGGGTGGTTTACAACTGCCTATACTCCATCTCCAGGGGATCTGATGCCTTCCTCTGGCCTCTGAGAGCATCTGCAAGCATGTACACATACATACATACACACAAGTAGGAATGGAATAAATTTAAAAAAATAAATGAGCCAAGCAGAGCAGCACATGCCTTAGTTCAGAGCTAGAGAGGCAGAGGAAGCATATCTCTGTGAATCTGAGGCCAGCCTGCTCTACATAGTAAGTTCCAGACCCATCGGAGATGCACAGTAAGATCCTGTCTCAAGAAGATGAGGAGGAAAAAGAGGAGAAGGAAGAAGAATCTGTACTAGAGACAGTATTTAACTCACAGAGCCTAAGTATTTATTGTTTTTAAACAAGTTTTTCTTTTCTCTTTTTACAGTTTTTAATTAAATCAATTAATTAGTGTGTGGGAGGGCATACATGTCACGTGTGTGTAAGTCAGAGGACAACTTTCAGGGTTGGATTTTTCCTGCCACCATGTGGGTCCTGGGGATTAAACTCAGTCAGCTTTGGGGACAGCATCTGTACTTATTGAGCCATCTTGCTGGCCTTATGTTTGCCTTTTATAGAAAAAGTTGCCAACTCACACCCCTGTGTATGTAGACAGAAAATAGCGCAAGGTCCTCCTCCATGTCTTTGTCCACTGCAGACATAACTAATTGATCATAGCTCTCTTTCCTAGATAGGCCTAGACAAAGCTACAGAGTTTGTCTCAGTAATTCCTTCAGGTAATAATTTAAATCCACCAGAACTGGCACATGGACATGAAACCTATTTGCTATTTCTAGATTCATGGATATGACTTGTCCTGATTTTGTTTCTGATTGCTATGATTAAAAAAATCCATAAACATTAAATAAGAAAATAAAAGATATGTTTTAGCTTATAACTCCAGGTTACAGTCTATTATTGGGGGAAAAATCAAGGTAGCAAGAACTCAAAGTGGCAAGTTATATCCACATTCCGGAGCAAAAAGAATGATTGCATGCCTCCTGCTCTGCTTTCTCCCCTTTTCTGTAGTAGAGGACTCAAACATAGGGGATGGTGCTGCCCACTGTTAGACTGGGTCTTCCCACATGACCTGACATGATCTACATAAGCCTTTACAGGTATGCCCCTAGGTTTACCAAATCTAGTCTATCAGCCATTGAGACTGTCTTTCTAGGTGATTCTCTACCATGTCAAGTTGACAGAGAAAAAACTAACCGTCAAATGCTTAAGCAGTCAATCCTCTCAAGGCTGAGTGATGCAGAATCCAAGATCTAGGAAGATTAAAAGCAGATGAAGTATGCAGTCCCAATGGTAATAACCTGGAATTCTCCACTCATCTAGGTCCTAGAAGCAACAGGACCAATGACATGCCTTAGTGGATAGAAGAGCATATGCCAAGCCTGATGACCTGGGCTCCATCCCCAGGATCCCATATGGTGGGAAGGAAAAGCAATTACTCCAGATTGTCTCCTGATCTCCACCTGTACACCATGACATGTGTATGTAGACAGGAGTGTAATTTTAAAAATATATGGATGGGAAAAGTGATACTAATGTGGACACAAGGATGAAGTAGCCTTTTGTTTAATATCAGTGTCTCCTCCTTCTCTTACCCTCCCCCATGGCTGTCTGAGACTGGAGTTTCATGCACCATTAACTTGAAGTCCTTTCCACATGTCCCTGTGGTTCGCAGGCTGGTGGTGACCTGAGAGTTGACAGTGTTCCTTTGGCACAGGAAACTTGAAGTATCTTAAACATGTAATGTGGAAAAACTAAGAACAATGGAACCTTGTTTTAGAGCCATCTGGCCCCAAGTTCCATGGCAGAGGGTGGGGCTGAACTCTAGCTGAGGGAGATGGGGACGCCCTCTTGCACTTGGCAGTGGTCTGCACAATGTACTTCAGTGCCCGCCCCACTGAAAAACCACGGTCTGGACACACTCAGTCACACACACCTTACAACATCTAAGGTATTTACATTGGACCCTTTCTGTTTATACTGGAGTGCCTTTCCTTTAATACGATGGCTGACACATCAGGTGGCATTGTTTCTATTGAGTATGACAATCGTATGAGTTGGTTTCGGTCATTTCCATCTCACAGAGACCATAGAGAGCAAGAGCCTCTCAGCTTCAGAGAATTTAGGGAACCCAGATAGTAAGTGGGGGCTTGTGTCTAAGATAGTCTGGGCCCAAAGTCAGTTTTCTCAACCTTCTTGGGGAGACATGAACAAGTATCTGCTCACCCCACTTATGGTGCTTATTACACATCAAAGTAACAATTTGAATCACCACCAGTACCTCTGCTATTCTAGTTACATGAGCACAGATCACTCACAGCCGCTGAATCACCGAAAACATGAGCGCCCCTAGCTCAGGGAACTTCACTACCCCAAAACTCTATTTCCAGACACTGTGACATGTTGTGGAGGGGAGCTGTCTCCTCCAAGAGCTGAGGGCCAGGAATCAGTCCCGAAGAGGATTGTAGAGCGCTGGGAAGCATCCAAATGTTAATCTGAGAGTGCTGGGGACCCATGGAGGATCACATAGGAAGTATGGATGGAGTTTGGGTTTTAGCTTTTGCTCTGCCTCTGGTATTAAGAATTTAGGTCTCAAAAGTAAGGCAGGGGCCACACTAGATTTAGATTACTGTAAGCATCCCCCCTTCTCTCCTGGCAAAGTTTCGTGTGTTCCAGGGTAGCCTTGAACTTGGTATGTGACTGAAGATGATCTTGAACTTTTTTAATTACGTTTTTCTTTAGATTATTTGATTTGCACTAGTGCTTTGCTTGCCTGTATATCTGTGTATCAGGTACATCTTGGGACTGGGATTATAAGTACATGAGTCCCGGGAACTAAATAAACCCAGGTCTTCTGTAAGAACAAGTACTCTTAACAGTACCCAGCTTAGCCTCAAGAGTTCCCCTCCCCTGAGTGGCAGGGTGAGGTCGGAGGGCTACAGACCAGCCTCTTCAGGGCTGAACCTGGATGTGCATGTGGAGTGTAGTGAAAAGAAATGCTTTGTTGGAGTGGACATGGGTGGGCCCTGTCCGTAAAGCTGGGGCAGCTTTAGGTCCAGAGAAGAGCTCAGACAAACTACCTTCCCCCGACCTTCAGCCCCTCCAGTCACCAAGACAAGCTTGGGTTCCCTGAAGGTGAGCAAGATGGGGTAGACAGGGATCAGGGGGACTGAGAGGTGGGGAGTTAGAAAGGGGCTGAACTGTGTGGGGTCAGCTGGGGTTGACAGAGAGTTGAGAGGTGGGCGGGGCTGCTCTCCAGGCAGTGGCTGGTTATTGCCTCCACGAATCCTCAGGATGCAGCAGATGCTGCTCTGGTTTGAGGTGGCTGAGACTGGATTGTCCCAGGGTATGCTACTGAGATGAGCACTATGGCATTGTAAACACCAAACAGAACAGACACAGTTGGAGCTGCAGGCCCAGGTGACACAGGGGAGAAGAACCTTCTGGAAATAGTCAGAGATCTTGGAAAAACCCTGGGAATGCTAAACACAGAACAGGGATTTGAGACCTAGCAGGTGCAAAGCCCAGGTTTTATCCCTAGACTGCATGGATTGGATATAGTGGCACAGACCTGTACTCCAAGCATTATGGAAGTGGAGTCAGGAGGGTTAAAGTTCAAGACTATTATTAGCTACAGAGTGAGTCAGAAGCCAGCCAAGGATACATGAAGTCCTGTCTAAAAGTTGAAGTGTTCTATGCAGCCACAGTAAAGTTGGGGTCACAGCAGATGGTTCCCAAAGTTACAATGATAGCCGTGAGGATGAGGTTAGTTCTGCACCCTCAGATGTCCTGTCCCTTCTAGACTACCCTTTGTTCAGGCCTCAAAGCCAAATGCAGTGAGCCCTCCAACACCTTCATTTATTTCTAAAGTGTTTGTTGAATGCCTGCCGGTGTCAGGTGTTAGTCTCAGCACAGGACTATTGGCTGAGATAGAAAACAGATGAAAATCTCTGCCCAGTAGGGTCTCACAGCCTAGAATGAGTGACAGAGGAGAGCACAGTGAAGGAATGAAGTAGAGGACTGTGAATGTGGCTCAGTGGGTAGAGTACTTGCCTGGCAAACAGAAAGCTGTGTTCCATCCCCTGGGTATAAAACTCGCTATAGTAGCTCATGTCTGTAATCTCAGCACTAACTAAAAGTTGTCTTAGTTACATAGAAAGTTTGAAGCCAGCCTGGGCTCCATAACAAGAAGTCTCAAAACTTCTCATCAAACAAAAACTATAAAAATAAATGGCAACTTCTCTCAAACTATGCTTCTTCCAGAAAGCCTCCAAGGTCTATGCCATGCTACCCTGAATGGACCCCTCTTGTTTGCTTTCAGAAGCTCATTGGGGTCCACCCTGGTAGGTACTTGGATGGAAGGACATCTCTCAGTGATTGCTATGATGACATCTACTTCTTTATGTTCCATCCCTTGGAAACCTCCTGAGACCAGTCTAGTACCCCATGCACATCCTGGTGTCTCTCTCTCTCTCTCTCTCTCTCTCTCTCTCTCTCTCTGTGTGTGTGTGTGTGTGTGTGTGTGTGTGTGTGTGTGTGTGTGTGTGTGTAATCCACAAGAAACACTTCAACAAAGAAAAGAGACATCCCATGGATACCCAGCACCAAGAAAGCCAAGGAGGCCCAAGGAGGCTGGCCCATTGATGGACATGCTCCTGGGAGGAAGGACATGAGCTGGAAGAGGGGACAGGCGACATCTCTGAGCAGAGATAGGGAGGGTATCCACAGACAGAGGCATTAGAGTCCTAGCCCACCAGTATGCTGATTAGTTTTGGTTTTGTTTTGGTTATTTTAGTCACATTTGAGTGTATGTGTGTGTGTGTCTTATGGCTTCTGGATTGACCTCAGGTTGTCAGGGTTAGTGGCAGGTGCCTTTGCCTGCTGAGCCATCCTACAAGCCTGCACCGGTTGGCTTCCATTGTTACATGCCAGGACCTAGACTCCCTTGAGAAGAGTGTTTCAGTGAGGGCTTGTCTAGGTCAAGGGAACCTGTGAGCATGCGGGTGGGAGATCCCTTTTCTTCGTTGGATTAATTGATGTGGGAAGACATAATATTGAGTGGTGCCATTTCCTGGGTTTGAGTTCAGGATTGTATAAGAGTAGAGAAAGGAAGCTCAGTACTTAGGCAAGTGCCTTTGTGGATGGGCGTGACTGACAGCTTCCCTGCAGTGATGGACTGTGATCTGGAATTGTGAGCCCAAATAAACTCTGTCTCCCATAAAGTGCTCTTTTGCTGGGATCTACTATCACAGCCACAGAAAAGAAACATGGGTAGCCAAGCACTGAGGCTTTGGGGAAATGACTGAGTCTCCTTGTGCCTCCATCTGTAAAAGGGGAAGAGCAGCACCAAGCTTGAATGGTTGTTGGGATTACTAGGTGGGAGAATGATGGAGAACAGTGCTGGGACGGAGCAAGTCTTTACCACACCTTCCCATTCACCACAAAAGCACAGCGTTGGCCAGCTACTCATGGCTTTCTCCTCTGCAGGTCCAATCAACTGTGACTGGAAAGCATTCAAAACAAAGTTCTATTTGCACTGAACCCACACTTTTTTCCCTTGTCATTATTTCCTAAACAATACAACTATTTCCATTGTAGTCAGGATCATGAGCAATCTAGGGACAGTTTAAAGTATATAGGACACTGTGCAGAGGCTCTCTGAAAACATTAGTCACTAAAAAAAAAGTGAGCATGTGCATGAGTGTGGAGGCCAGAGGACAACCTCAGGTGTGATTCTATAGGGTGCCATCCATCTTGATTTTTGAGATAAGGTTTCTCACAGGCTTGTAAATCACCAGGCTCAGTAGGCTGGCTGGTCAGTGAGCCCCAACCATCCTCACTTGGATTAGAAACTCAAGCCACCTCATCCAACTTCTTAGGTTCTGTGGATCAAACTCAGATACCCAGGCTTGCAGAGCAAACATTTTACTGACTGAGCCACAGACTAACATTGCTTGTGTCCTATATGAAACTCGAGCATCAGCAGATGGTAAGGAATGGTCCTAGAGCCAACCAGTACAGACCACTGTCATGTTTCTTTCTTCCTTCATCCTTTCTTTATTTTTCTCTTTCCTTCTGTCCCTTAATTCTCTCCCAAAGAAATTAAAGGGGGGATGATTTTTTAGCTTACAATTCCAGAGGGATGGATTCCATCTTGGTGGGTCAGGAAAAAAGTCAGGAAAAGCTTGACCCCAGGATCTGGAATCTGGTTCATCACATTTGCATCTACACATAGGAAGCAGAGAGTGAACAGGAAGTAGGGTGAGGCTATGAACCCTTAAGGCCCAATAGGCTCTACCTTCTAAAAGTTCCTTAACCTCCTCACAAAATGATACCAACTGTACACTGGCCACTCTTTGAGACTAGAATCCTTTGTTCTTGTGGAAGTTGTAAACTATCATGTTTCCCAGGAATGGGCAGACAGAGCAATGGCCAGCAGACAGCCCACCCCGGGACAAGACACTTCCACCAACCAGCACTTGTCTCTGAGCCCCGCTGACCCAGAAGGAAGCTGGGCTTTCCATGAGTGGCCAGTGTATGCCTCTACTCTCCTGCCTACCCTCAGAATGCGCTTCCACTCACAGGTGTGAAGCTGGGGGTCCTTCTCCAGGGTCACTCAGTACCATGGAAGACAGTACAGTGAGCCCATCTCTGAGGGGTCTGTCAGTTCCTAGTAATTACAAATCTGTACCTCACTAATATTTTGCTGTTTGAAAATCTTTCATGAATAGAGTATTTGATGCATGACATTCGACATTGCCTTTTCTTGATTCGTATAATGAACTCGAGAACTGTGTTAATGTTCTGAAGAGAAACAGAATCAATACAATAAATGCATGTATAGGCCGAGGATGTGGGTTGATGGGTAGAATGCTGCTTAGCATACAGAAAAGCCCCGGATTCTGAACAGCTGCATGTACTGGCTGAGGATGTAGATCTATGGATAGAGGGCTTGGTTAGCATGCAGGAAAGCCCTGGATTCTGTCTCAAGTTCCACATTAACTGAATATGGTGGTGCACAGCTGAATCCCAGCAATCAAGAGGTTGAGGCAGGAAGCCCAGAAGTTCAAGGTCATTCTTAGGTCATAATGAATTTGAGGCCAGCCTGGGCTATGTGCGACCTTGTCTCCCCGTATATTTACATAAAATATACATATATGTGTGTGTGTATACATCTGAAAACGAGAATGGTTCACATGGTTGCAGGAACAGGTAAGTCCAAGTGAGGGCAGGCCAAAAGGCTTGAGCCTCGAGGAAGAGTGACTGGAAGCTTAAGCAGGAAGGTAACTGGTTGTCAAGGCTCATCTACATGACAGAACTACACACAGGCCACTGATTTCATTATCTGCCTCATGTAAAAATGTGTTCACAGAGACGTCTGACTGGTGTTTGACCAAATGACAGGTTACTACGGCCTGGAAAATGGCCAGTCCGAGTAATTCTCTCTCTCTCTCTCTCACACACACACACACACATACACACTGACACACACACTGCACACACACACCATCTCAGAAGGATTGTGTGTTGTGTTATTGGTGTCTCATGTTAGCACCACTCTGTGGTCTGTTTGCACTGACTTATTTAACCACAGAAAGATTTTTATTGTTTTTAGTTTCAGACCTTCACAGATAAAGCTGTCAGGTTGGCTTAGTTGTAAGCACTTGTTGTGCACTTTGAATAGATGTGACTTTGAAGCCCAGAAACCATGCAAAAGGTCAACTGTGGTGCTCATGCATATACAGAATCCCAGCACCTGAGAGATGGAAACAGGTAACTCTTTGGGACTTGACCAGCTCCGAGACAGAAAGAGAACCTGCTTCAAAACACAGGTGGAGGGTGCCTGAGAATTGACAATATTCATGCACAGGCAAACATATGCCCCTCCCATGCGTACATACACATAGACACCCAAAAGCCATTGTGAGCAATTGTATGTGTGTACAGATACTATTTGTACAGATATTATCTAATTTTTGAGTTTGATTTCTCTGTGTAAGTGTGCATGTGCACATGTGTGTGTGTCCACAGAAGCCAGAAGAGAGTGTTAGAAACCACTGGACTGGATTTGTAGATGGCTGTAAACTGTCCAGTGGAGAACCAGATGGATCCTCTGCAAGAGCAGACAGGCTCTCAGCCATTGGTCCATCTCTCCATTCCCTGAATGGAAGTTTTAATTAATTGATTTTTATTTTTCCACTTCCCCTTTATTATAGGTATTCCGTCCTACTACAGCTTTCTTATCCCTTTTCCTGAAGCTTGGAGGGGCTGAGCATCTTTTCACCTTTACTTTCCATTTGTGGGTACTTACGTTTGTAATTCAAGTAAGTGCAGATGTGAGTCAGGGCATACATGTGTAGAGGTCATCCACTATTTTTCTATAAGACAGGGCCTCCAAGTGGCCCGGGACACACTGATTCAGCTGGGATAGGCTGGCTAAGGAGCGTCAGGGATGCTTCTGTCTTCATCTTTCCAGAGTGAGATTACAAGTAGGCACCAGCATGCCTGACTTTCTTATGTGGGTGCTGGGGATCAAATACAGGACCTTACACACTTTATTGATGAGGCCATCTCCCCAGCCAGTATTTTGAATTAAAGGTTCAAAGAAGACTGTGAAGCATGCTTGTTTGTAAAATCAGATTCCTGCCAAGGTGAGACTGATGTATCTCTCCTGCAGAAGCCAGGGCCCCAGCAGTTCCAGCCTTAGCTACAGGGGCTTCATAACTGGCACATAACAGACACTTGCTTCAGGGAACCACTTAATCTTCTCTGGCTTCATGGAAGCTGCTGGTGGCATGCCTCTCTTAATGCCCCTTTCTAAGTGAAGCTCACAGAGGGTAAGACTAGAGCTCAGGATGACCCCACAGCATAGCAAGGACTTGTGATTCTGTGAGAGACCATAATCTCAGGAAGGGTGACAACCTTCCCCCTGCAAAATGAAGTGAGAAAGCCCCCGTCCTTCTTATTAGATCAGGAGACACAATGGGAGCAGAACTGAGGCTGGCTCCACCACACAGCAAGCTCTCCACCAGTGGAGCCCATGTTAAGCTGTTTTGTGCTGGGTTGCATTACGTTAGGTTTAGATTTGGGGCTAGAGTCTACGACCCAGGCTGATCTTGAACTCCTGATCCTACTGCCTCCACCTCCCAAGTGCTGATTGCAGGAATGGACCTCCACAGCTGGTTTAGGCAGGGTCAGGGAGGGAGCCCAGGCTTCAGGCACACTAGACAAGCACTCTAGCAGCTGGGGTGTGCTCTTAATCTCACACGTCTTTCCTTCTAGCATGCAGCCACCGCATCGCCATTGGACACACAAAGCACACCCTCTTCCTGTCAGACTGTGCATGGCCTACTAGCTCAGGCCCTAGCAGCTCCTTCCAGATGCTAGGGACAGATAGGGAACTGGCTCTGTCCAGTCAAGCCACCTGCCCCAGACTTGTGTTCTGTGGAGAAACTGCACTTGGCCGAGAGTGACCTTGTCCTGCTGGTGGATGCTGGCCAGCCAATGACAGTCCTTCTGGCTATTGAGTCTGAGTCATCTTTCCATGGGGCACACAGGGACCAGAGTACACAGACACAGTCAGGCAGACATGCACATCATACAAACCACACACATATATTACACATGCACTCCACATACATTCATTATACTTTCACACACAGACACACTCTCACACACATCCCTACAATGCTCCCGTATACCCTTTCACATGAGCACACACCCTCATGTCCTGTGGACTAGACTTCCACACCCTCACTCACATACAACAACACACACTCTCTCACAGGGGCTTTCACAGAAACACACAACACCACCACATCTACTCACATAATCACACGCACTCTTATATTTTGCTGTAGAAACCCGCAGGGAAGAGGTGGCTTTGGGTTTCCATGTGACTTCCCTGCTCCAGGGTGGGCTCCACAGTGGGACATTTATAGCAGTGCTATAGCTGGGTGACTGAAGGGAGGGACAAGTGTCTGTGAGGACAGTTAGTGATGACCATCCATCCTTCAGACCAGCCTTAGTCTACTGAGCACCCATGACAGGTTGCTCTGTCCCGGGCTCTTGTGTGGGTCAGTGAGCAGGTGAACAGTGGCGAGTCAGTGAAGCACAGGAAAAAAGGTATTTCTACCCTGCCCCATCATCCGGGATACAAAAGGGGACATCCCGGGTGTGTGGTCACACCTCCCTCTCTGTCATCTCCCTTTCTTTTTCCTTCCAATCATCTGTGTATATGGTGCACAAGCCTATGCATATCTGTGTTGGGGTGCATGTGAGTGTGTGACTATGTACGTGTGTGCACACGTATGTGGAGGCCCAAGGCTGAAATCAGGAGTCTTCATTTTCTTCTCTGAGATGGATTTGCTCAGTTGACTCCAGAGCTTACAATACAGCTAATCTACTCCCCAATAGACTCCAGGAGTCCTGTGTTGCTTTCCAAGTGCTTGAAATACAGAGGCATTTCTATAGATGCCCAACTTTTCTACCGGTGCTGGGTATCCAGACACCAGCTTTCATAATTACAGAACAAGCGCTCTGCCTGCTCAGCCAATTCCACCCCACCCTGCTTCACCTTTTCTAATCCTGAACATGAACGCAGACTAACCTTAGATGAGGTAGTGAGCTGGTCTTTCCTCCATATGAGCCTGTTCAGGTCCCTGACTTGTCTGAGTCCTACCCTTTCTAAAACACTGATAATTCTGGGTGGCCCTCGGAGCCCAGCTACTACTCCAGGAGCTCCTGTCTGAGCCATTGGCCAGAGTGCGGCTGTAGGACAGCCAGATAAAGTAGCAGACATGGATGAAGGAAGAGGTTTGTAGTCCATCATGACCGAACTCCAGCTGGTACTGTTGGGAGCTTGCCAACAGCCTGAGAGTAAGAGATAGGCCAGACAGTCTCAACTTTGGTCATATGTAAAATGTGGATACCAGGGCTTGGGGTGTGGCTCAGTGTGCCTAGCCTGGGATCCACATAAACTGGACATGGTTGTACCTACCTGGAATCCCAGCACTTGGGGAGCAGTACAAAGGAGGATCAGAAGTTCAAAGTCATTCTCGGCTATATAATTCTGGGTTATCCTGGGCTAAAAGTGGAGTCCAGAAACTGTTATCAGAATGAAGATGGCTGGAAGGATCCAGATTACCTTCCCCATCTCTCATTTTTAATTAAAAAATTATTTTTAGAGACAAGATCTCATGTGTGGGGGCCTCTTCCTACAGACACTGTGTGGCACCTACTTCACTTGGTGCTGGGAGGTGGAACTTTGAGAAACAACCTATCTGATGGGCATGTGAGGAGGCAGGTGAGAGGCCTTTGAGGGAGGTACTAATATGGGGTGGCTGCTCCAGAGTAGGTGAGGTGCTTAACAGAATGGTGGCCCTGTGATTTAACTCAACTTGTGCTCACTGCAGGCAACAAGGGCAGGGATGTCTGTTACCAGAGGCCATGGGACCATGCAGAGCCAAGACCTGGTGTTTCCTCATCCTTTGTCATGGTGATCAAAACCAAACCAAACCAGACTGATAACCCAACCCAAATGACATTCAGTCCCCTGGGCCTGTACAGCTGGAAAAAAAAAAAAATTAGCCACACAGGCATTGGAAAGACCTGTACACTGTTCTCTCCACCACCAGGCCCCTCCTGTTCTGTCCTTCCCTGTACACCCAAGGCCCAAGGGGACAAACTGGAAACCTCAGGTTCTGAAATGAAAGTCAAGTTGTCAAAACAAACTCCCTTGTCTCTCTTACTTCTTCCGTGTTTAAACAACAATCACCCGAAAATGCAGTCATTGTGTACCCTGCCATTTCCACAGCCTGCTGACTGCCAGCCTTGCTGTCCTGAGTCCTGGGCAATGTCTGGCTGGTGCTGTGACCCATGCCAGTCTCACTTCAAAGATCCCTCCACAGTTGCATTGTCCCTCATCATCAACTTTTGCTCATCAAAATACAGCCACGTGGCTCGTTTCTATGATTACATTGACTTATTTTGGGTTCACATGTGTGGGGGTGCAAGAGGTCAAGGCCACTTGTGGGGAGCTGGTTCTCTCCTTCTGCTCTGCAAATTCAGAGGACTAAGTTGAGGTTATGGGGCTTTGTGGAAGGCACCATTACCTGCTGAGCCATCTGGCCAGCCCCATCCATGTTTCATTCTTTGTGAGTACATTTTTCTGCCAATCAAATGCACCAGAACTCTCCACAAATGGCCAGCTTGGTCAGCCCTACCACATGGAAGACAGTGGCATTATGGAGAGAGGCTGCTATGTGGAGACAACCCTTCAACCTGATGGCAAGGATGCCTTTCTGGCATGGAGTTTGCATCCCTGGGCAGCTTATGAGGAGGGATTGTGTGCATTTCTGCATGTGTGTGTGTGTGTGTGTGTGTGTGTGTGTGTGTGTGTGTGTGTGTTGGGAGGGGGCTGGTCTCTTGTAGCCCAGGCTGGCCTCAAACTCTGTTACGTATGTGAGGATAATCTTGAGCTTCTGACCCTCCTTCTCTAACTCCTGAAACACTAAGATTACAGGCATGTACCACCATTCCTGGGTTATGTGCTGGCTGGGATCAAATCCAAGGCTTTGTGTATGTTAGGCGAGCACTCCATCAACTGAGCTGCCTCTGCGGACTGGGACTGTTTTCTTAATTAGAATGAGTTTAATTTCACTTGAAGTAGCTACACAGGGTAGTGGCTGCTACATGGTGGGAAGAATGGTAAGTCAAAGCACCCCTAATGTTCTTGGTGGGGCAGAATAGGTGGAAAGCCGTATCTTACTGGCTATGACTTGGTCATGCCCATGAAATTCCATCAGCCAGTAGCTGTTATAAATGGGAGAGCCCAGGTCTTTGCTGGGCTGGAGGCATGGTCTGCAGGTGTGCCTCAGTGTCCTCCTCTGTATAGCCAAGAAAGCAGTGTTGACATCTTAGCTGTGAGCTTTGTCTATGAGTGACCAGAAATTTAGCTCTAGGCAGAGACAGTCAGCGTTGAACAGCATGAGGCTCCAAGCTGCAGGCCCCCAGATGCGACAACCTCCTATCTCTTAGAGGGAAGGACCAAGGAAACAGCTCTTGGGACTGTGCACATCCTTAGCATCTGTAAGAGGATTCCGGGAACAGGAAGGGTCCCCTTTCCATAGTTCTTTATTTTATTGAGTCAGAGTATTATTATATAGCCCTAGTGACCTGAACCCAGGCCTTGAACTCACTTCAGATCTGCCCGATTCTGCCCCTGCCTCCTGAGTGCTGGGGTTAATGGTATGAGCCACTCTGTCCAGCCCTCTCACCTCTCCAGAAGCAGGAAGAGGGCTGAAGATGTAGCTCAGCTGGCAGAATGCTTGCCTAGTATGCACAAAACCCCAGGCTCCACCCCAGGCTCCACCCCAAGGCTTCACCCCCAACACTGAATAAATCCTCTCAGCCTGAAGAGGTGGAAGTAGAAGAAAAAAATTCAAGGTCATCCTTGGCTCACATACCCAAGTTCAAGGCCAGCCTAGGCTATGTGGGACTCTCTCTATAAACAAAAACAAAAACAAAACACCCCCTCCAGGAAACAGGAAGAAAATGTTTATGTGCTTCATTAAAATTCTTTTCTAGGCAAGAGAGCTAGACTTCAGAGCATCTGAATTGGGAAAGCTGGACTCCATGAGAGTCTGAAGATTCCTGAGGCTGGTCTTGGGATAGTGACTATGAGCATCCTGTGTGCCCATAAGAGACATGGGCTTTTCCACCAGATTTGCACCAACTCTCCTAACTTTTCATACCAAGAGCGGTGTCTCATCTCTGCTTCCAGAAGGGGAGACTGAAGTTCATAATGTACCTGGCTCAAGCCACAAAATGGCAGTGCTGGGATATGTTCCCAGGTCTGCTTGACCTTCACAGACAAACCTCACACTGTTTCAGGCTGTCAGACAACCTCACCAGAGTTCCCAGGGAGCAGCCACCACAGCTGGCACTAGCCAACACTCAACACAGCAGTACAAACAAAAATATTGCATTTGTTGCCAAGAATTTTTATCTATGTGTATGTCTGTGTGTGAGTCTGTGCGTATGAGTGCAGGTGCCTGAGAAGGCCAGAAGAGGGAGCTGGAGTCACAGGTTGCCTATCATGGGTGCTCGGAACTGAACTTGGTTCCTCTGCAAGAGCAGCTGATTCTTAGCTATTGGGCCAGGTCTGCAGACCCCATGCTTCATTTTTGTTTGGTTGGTTTATTTTCATAAGAACAAGGTCACAATAGAACATTCCCATCTGATCTCTGTGTAGGGAACTGTTTCCCAGGAACAGAATAGGTTGACACACTGACTGGACAAGGACATTGACAGAATGCTGCTGCTCCCAGTGGCATTTGCCAGCATAGCCTGTGTGACTTTCTTGGAGCAGGAAGGAAAAATGGGAAAGAATGAGAAGGAAAGAAGGCCTTACCCAAAGTCTAGGGATCTCTGGGAAGATTAAGAACCCCAGCACAGTGAACAGCATCTGTTGGATTCCTTCTTTCCTGCAGCTAAAAATCTGAAAGATTTTAGAAATCTTCTCAGAAACCTCCTTTACAAAGTCAGGTGTGCCACAATCTCCTCAGGCAGCCTGAGCGTCTTCTGTATTACCCATCAGATTATATTACTATCAGAGCCTGCTGATCATTTATCACAAAGATATTGAATGAAACAACCCCTTGCTGTCCTTTGAGGCATCATTTCAGAGCCCACAGACTCACTTCTATGGCTGACATTGACAGTCAGTGCCCTGCTCCTTTGAGAAGCCTGTGCCCACAGCTGAATGTCTTTTTCCCTGGTGTCCCCTCTTTCTTAGCCCTTAAGATTAATATCTGTGTTTAAAATGCCTTTAAATAAGCTGTGACTCTTCTCTGAGAAGCTCACATCAGTCTCTTAGCTATGCCTTATTTCCCTCAATGATCTTTCTATTTTTATTTTATACATACAAATTTTTTGTCTGCACATGTGTATATTATCATGTACATGTCTGGTACCCACACAGGCCGGGAGAGGATATAAGATTCCCAGAACGGGAGTTACAGTTGCGAGATGCCATGTAGGAGCTTGGAACTGAACCAGGGTCCTCTGCCAGAACAGCAAATGCTCTTAACTACTGGCCCATCTCTCCAGCCCTGTCTGCCTATGTTTGATAAACCTATGCTGTGGTGGTTTGAAAGAAAAATGTCCCTCAGAGGCTCCCATATTAGATCAGCTGGTGGCGCTGTCTGGGGGAGTCGTGAAGTGGTGCTGAAGGAAGCACTATCATGAGGACGGACTTTGAGAATTTCTAGCCCCACCCTACTTCCAGTTTGCAATTGGGGATGCGGCCTCTCAGCTTACTGCTTTGGCTGCCTGCTGCTGTGCCTTCCTTGTTGTTATGGATTTCCCTTCTGAAACTGTAACCCCAAAGGAAATCTCTCTTCCTTAAGTTGTCTTTGGTCCTGGTTTCTTATTACTGTAACGGAAAAGGAACATACTGGCTCATTCTGAAATTCTACTCTGCATCAAAGCCAAGGACCTGGTTTTACTTGAGTCTAGGTCTCTGAGCCGTAGTTTGTAACCCTTTAATACAGTTATTTCCTCACATAATAGCCCCCAACCATAAAATTATTTTTGTTGCTACTTCATAACTGTAATTTTGTTGTTATGAATCGTAATGTAAATATCTGGTGTGTAAGATACCTAATACATGACCCCTGGGATAGGGTTGTTTGACTCCAGAAGGGTCATGACCTTTGACTGAGAACCGTTGGATTAATTAGGAGCACTCAGGCTGTGTCTTTATCCCTGACATGACTGACACTGAATTTACCTCCACACCTTACCAGAGACAAACCAGCACTAGCCTGCCTGACCCCACCCTGGAGACAGGAACTTGTTGAATTCCATTTTGTCATGTTGTCAACCAAGTGCTTTGACTACGCCATTCAAAAGGGACCTTCAAAGCTTTGGTTTGTGGCTCACACCTATCATCCCAACCCCCAAGAGACTGAGGGGAGAGACCTGCTACCGACTGAAGGCAAGCCTGGGCTGCATAGCAGAACTCACCAGTTCTAGGCGAGCTTGTCTCACAAAACAAAGCAAAGGACCAGAAGGGAATGAAAGATGAGCAAAAGGAGGGATTTAAAAAGAAGAGTTACAGAATCGCACCTCAGAGGAAGATTGTGAGGGCAGAGGTTCTCATCCCCAGGACACCATGTTTTCTGGAGCTAAAAGGAAAGTCACTTTGAGACGTCAGGCTCCAGACAGCTTGTTTACAAGACCAACCATCCACCCGCTTGGTTTTGGCCACTGGGAATCTCACTTCTAGCATTTATTCTACATGTTGTTATATAGTGATTTTCCTTATCTTTAGCTTTACCCATCATTAATCAAAAAACAGAACAAGCAAACAAAAAACCCACCCCCACACAGGACTGCTTAGTCAGTAAAGTATTCATCATGCAAACCCGAGGGCCTGAGTTTGAGTTCTAGAACACAGAGAGGAAGCCAGGGAGATAGAGATAGGGACTGTCTGGGGCTCACTGGTCAGCCAGTCCAGCTAATTGGTAAGGTTCCGATTCAGTGAGAGGCCCTGTCTCAAAATGTGAGGTAAAGAGCTAATGAGACACAGCAGGTAAAAGTACCTGCTGTCAATCCTGATGACCTAAGTTCAGTTCCAAGGCAGAAGAAACCTGAATCTGAAGGGCTGCCCTTTGACCTCTATATGTGTATCATGATGTGAATGCATTTCACACATGCACAAACACATATGCCAACACACTACCCATCTATCATATCATTTATCAATCAATCAATCTATCTATCTATCTCTCTCTCTATCTATCTTTCTATCTATCTATCTATCTATCTATCTATCTATCTATCTATCTATCTATCTATCTATCTATCTATCTTTCTATCTATCTATCTATCTATCTATCTATCTATCTATCTATCTATCTATCTATCTATCTATCTATCTATCTATCTTTCTATCTATCTATCTATCTATCTATCTATCTATCTATCTATCTATCTATCTACCTATCTATCTAACTATCTACCCATCTAACTGAATGAATGAATAAGTTTTAAAAACAGAAATATGGAGAAAGCTCAAAGCACTCCTCTAGCCTCTGGAGGCTACCATCTCACATTTCCCCTGCCTGTTCCCTTAAAGCGTTCACACTAGCTGTCAGTCTTTGGAGGTTGCAGTCTGTGTCCAATCCTGCAGGGAGATGACCATGCCAGGCTGAAGCTCATGAAATTCTTAATGAAACTGAATCATGAAACTGCAGCATCTTAAGGCTGTAGAAAAAAACAAAACAAAACAAAACAAAACAAAACAAAACAAAACAAAACAGAACAAAAACAAACCCTGAAGAACACAGAACCTGTACTCTGAAAGCATTCAGTAGCCAGCCAAGGAAATAGCCTTTGATAGTGTATTCCAGCAGGCGGCTTGCCTCTGAATATGCGACTTGTGGATGTTACCTGAAGTGACATCTTAAAAGGAAAGCTGCTGCGGGAAGACATGATGGTGAGGGAGTGGAAGATGCTGTGTGGTCCTAGCAGAGGAAGAAGAGGTCCTAGGTGACAATGTCTCTCTAGATGACTATTTCAAGGTGATGAGCAATTTGGGATAAATTTGCACAGGTTTTGTTTGCTTTTTCTGCTTGTTTGGGTTTTTGTTTTTGAGACAGGGTTTCTCTATATAATATCTCTGACTCGGAACTCACTCTGTAGACCAGGATGGCCTAAAACTCAAGAGGCACCTGCCTCTGCCTCCTGAGTGCTGGGATTAAAGGTGTGCACCATCACTGTCTGGTTGTTGGTTTTTAATAAACATAAATGTGAGGGGGAGTAATAAGGTGAAGAATGGTTGCAGAAGACACCCAGTGCTGACTGCTAACCTCCAGGTACATTGTTCTCACACATGTATGAGTGTGTGCGAGAGCATGCGCGTGCACACACACACACACACACACACACACACACACACACACACACACAATTAGATGATCAGTTTTGCACCTCAGGAAGATCTCCCAGGTAGAGACAGAGAGAAGAAGCTGGTCTGGGAACTGGGGAATGCTTAGCTGCAGCAGGCCAGGGAAGGTGGGATGCTGAGAACGGCTGAGGCCTGAGGGAGGGTGAGGTTGCTCACATGTGGCTCCAGGGATTGGCACATTATTTCTCTTAGCACTGGAGATGGATCAGAACCTTTCTAAACATCTCAGAAGAGGACTCAGTGGGTAAGAGAACTTGATGTTCTTGCAGAAGACCTTCTTCATTCATTCCCCACATCGAGCTGCTCACAACTGCCCAGAACTCCAGCTCTAGAAAATCCAAAGCTCTTTTCCAGACTCTGAGGGCATCTGCATGCATATGCACATACCCCCATATGGACACATGAATATACACATAATTTAAAATAAAATACTTAAAAATAATAAATATTTTAGAAAGTTTTTTTGTTGCTACTATTGTTTGCAGTATTGAGTATTGAACCCAGGGCCCAATTGAATGCTCTACTGTGCATAGAAAAATACTGGCTAGCAAAATAAGGTATGAAGGAGAATCAGTTGTAGCCATTGTGTAGAAATTGATATACTTCATAGCATAGCAAACCTGTGTGTTGTGTGTGTGTGTGTGTGTGTGTATGTACATGCGCGTGTGCTGCACGTACATGAGTGTGTATACACCTGACTGCACATGCAGAGGCCACCGTAGGGCATTTGGTGTCTTCCTCTATAACTCTCTGCCTTATTGTCTTGAGATAGGGCCTCTCACTGAACTCAAAGCTTGCCACCTGAGCCAGCTCAACTTGCCGCTCCTGGGATTAAAGACATGTAGCTCTTGTTTCAGGAGACAGGGTCTCTCATTGGCCTGGTATTTGCCCATTAGGCTAGGCTGGTGGCAAGTCTGCCTCAGGTGTCCTCCTGTCTCCATCACCTGACAGTTGGGATAATTGGCATGTACCACAGTCTGGACTTTTTACAGAATCCGGAGTCTATAGAAAGAGGGGAAATCTATAATGTGAGAGATACCAGCACTCCTTAATTTCAGCATTTCCCTAGGTGTGGAGCCACTGTTAATTGGATCAACTGCCAAGATTAAACACTTCTTCATCACACACACACACACACACACACACACACACACACACATACACTTAAACACTTCCCAGGGGGAGGATCTCTTGCCTAGGTGTGTCTCAACCTTGCTATGTAGCTGAGGGTGACCTTGAACTTCTGATCCTCCTTCCTCTACCTCCCAAGTGCTGAGATTACAAGTACCGACCTCAAGCAAGGTTTATGCAGTGCTCGGGGTGGAACCTGGGGCTTTTTGAGCACCAGAAAAGCACTCTGCACACTGATCTACACTCCCAGATTCAGTGCTTTCTAATGTTATTTCAAATCTTTACCCATGACTTTGCATAAACGGACCCTGGCCCATTATTTCCAGGATAAATACTGGAGTCTGATTACGTATTGACTGTAATAAAGGCTGCCATTCTAACCTGTTTAAACCAACTCCATACTGTTTGATGGTGCAGAATTCCCCAGTAACACAGCCCAGAACAGGAATCGTTGGGTAAACAGGGATCAAAACCAAACAGAAGCCCAGAAAAACACTTACCTAAGCCTGACAATGACATCTGCTTTAACAGACAGCAAAATCATAGCCGGCTCACAGTCAGGGGTGTGGGCATCAACCTGGGGCTAGGCCTCTTTCTCCTCACCAGTGTGATCCAGTAGACAAGCTAGGGCTCTCATAGAGGATACCAAGCAAAACCCAACTGGCATTTCATCTGGGCTTTTGAAGCTCCTGGCCAAGCCAGGAGCCACAAACAGGCCTTACCTTCTGCATGACCTTGGATAGAAGACCTGGCCTGCCCCAATGGTGTGGAACCTGCCTGGTACCATGTAGGACTCAATAGATGGACTCCCCAAAGTGGTTCAGGGGTCAATGTGCTTGAGCATGTGAATTTGAGAGGAAGAGAAGCCAGCTGTGATGGTGCATGTTCCACCCAGCCATAGTCAAGGGCCTTGTGTGGTTGTATGGTTGCCTACCCTGTGACTACTCTGGAGGAAATGGCTGAGGTTGGAATAGTTTGTTTGAAGTTGGAATTTATTTTAGTTTGAGTGTGTATGTGTGTGTTTTCATGTGTGAAGATGAATTTGCATTTGCATATGAAAGCATAGGTGTTCATATATCTGTGTGTATTTTTGTAGGGGTCAGGGGGTCAACCTCAGAAGCTGTATGCTTGGGTTTCTGGAGACACGGTTTCTTGCTGATCTGAGACTTGCCAGTTAGGTAAGCTTTCTAGGCAGCAAGCCCCAAGGATCTGCCTGCCTCTTCCTCCCCAGCTCTTAGATTATGAGTCCATGCCGCTATGCTGGTGCCTTGAGTGGGTTCTGGGGAATCAAATTTCTTAGGCTTTTGAAGCAAATGATTTACCCATGGGGCCATTTGCCAGTCCCAAGGGATTCCTTTTCCTTAACTGCTTCAGTTGGAGCATGATGGGCTTACAGTGGGCTGCACAGACTTTTAAGTGTGTGCCTTTGTTTGTAGAACCCACATTCTGGTGGAACCATTAATGTTTGCCACTCACAGTAATAAACATGTCCCTCACCTCCAAACCTTTCTTGTGAACCTTTACAGGATTTTAAAACCCATCTCCTAGCAATACCAACCCACTTTCTCTCAGTCTGGATCACTCTGAACTTTTCAAGAACTAGGTGTCAGCAGAATTATACAGTAGGTCTCTTCATTCTTACTTTGCAGTGATGAAAATGGGGGCTTTCAGTCTTTTCTTAAACATATTTTCAAATTTTTACTGTATCTATTTGTCTGTCTGTCTATCATCTACTATCTCTATCATCTATCTTTCTATCATCTATTAATTTACCTATCTTTCTATCTACTTATCTGTCTATCATCTGTCTATTATCTATTTGTCCACCTATTTATCTGTCTGTCTATCACCTATCCATCTCTATATCTATCTATCTATCTATCTATCTATCTATCTATCTATCTATCTACCATCTATCTATCTGTCTGTCTGTTTGCTTGTGTATGTGTTCTACTTAGGGTCACTATTACTGTGATGAAACACCATGATCAAAGCAGCTTGGGAAGGAAAGGGTTTATTTCAGCTCACACTTTCAGGTAACAGTCTATTACTGAGGGAAGTCAGGACAGGAACTCACACAGGGCAGGAACCTGAAGGCAGGAGCTGATGCAGAGGTCATGATGAGTGGTGCTCACTGGCTTGCTATCTCTAGCTTGCCCAGCCTGCTTTCGTATAGAACCCAGGACCTCTATCCAGGGGTGTCCCATTCACAAAGGATCCGCCAGTTAAGAAAATGACTCACAGGCTTGCCTACAGCCTCATATTATGGGATGTTTTCTCAGTTGGTGCTTCCTCTTCTCAAATGACTTTAGTTGTGACAAGCTGACATAAAACCACTTCGCACAGTGTGTGTGTATGTGTGTGTGAGAGAGAGTGTATGTGTGTGAGTGTGTATATTTGTGTACATGTGTGTATGTGTGTATGTATGTCAGTGTATGAGTGTGTATGCAAGTGTGTGTATGTGTGTCTATATATGTGTGTGTATGTGTGTCTGTGTATATGAGTGTGTATTTGAGTGTGTCTGTGTGTATCTCTGTGTGTGAGTACATGTGAGTATATGCATGTGTCTGTGTATGTGTGTGTGTCTATGTATGTGTGTGTCTCTGTGTGTCTATGTGTGTGAGTGTGTCTGTTTGTGTGTGTGTTTGTGTATGTGTGTGTCTGTGTATGTGTGTGTCTCTGTGTGTCTGTGTGTATAAGTGTGTCTGTTTGTGCGTGTGTGTGATGCACTTGCCAACGAGTATGTATGGAAGTCAGAAGACAGCTTGCTAGAGTCTGCTCTCTCTGTGTTGTGTGATCTGAGGCTAGAACTCAAATCATCAGAGTTGACAGCAAGCACCTTATACACTGAGCCAGGTCAGCACTCCAGACAAGCATCTACCTGCCCTTGACTTGCACTCTGTCCTTAGCCAGGTTTCTTCCACTGCTCTGAGAGCTCACACCTTAGCAAGCTCCAGCAGGTCAGGTCACCCCTGTCAAGGCCCCGGGGATGGCAGGTGTTCAGCCAGTCACAGATGTCACTAAACAGTATAGAGTCCACTGCAGCCTCTGTGGGTAGCTTCAGCAGGAGGTCCACCTCCATGTGGTCACCATTGGCTTCCCCTCAGGGCTCCTGGCCTCCTGCTATGTCACCTTTCCACACCCTCTTCTGAAAAAATCAGAGTCCTGCTCCTTGAGTCTTCCTGGGCTTGGGGAGGGAGTGGACAGACATCCCTACTTCCCCAGTTGGGTCATGAGGAGCCAAGGTGGAGACAGAACTCATGTTTGGTCCCCAGCACCTAATACAACATACCACAATAGTGGGTCTTACTCTTGCACAGATCTGTGTTGCATTCTGCATGTGTATGTGTGTGCATGTGTGTGCATATTTGTCTTTGCCTGTAGAGGGCAGAGGACACCTCAAGTGACATTCCTTCCCAAAAATGTCCACCTTGGTTTTACTTTGTTTTTAATCTTTAAAAATGTTTTATTTTTAATTGTGTGTGTGTGTGTGTGTGTGTGTGTGTGTGTGTGTGTGTGTGTGTGTGTACATACATGTGTGGAGGTACCAAGGAGGCCAAAAGAGGGTGTTGGATCCCCTGGAACTGGAGCTACAGGTGGTGGTGAGACAGTGTGTATGCTGGGAACTAAACCCAGGTTCTCATAAGAGCAGTATATGCTTTTATCCGCTGAGTCACCTCTCCAGTTCTGTTTTTTTTGTTTGTTTGTTTGTTTGTTTTTTGTTTTGTTTTGTTTTGTTTTTGTTTTTTCTTTTGTTTGCTTCTGCTTCTGCTTCTGCAAGCTGGGATTAAAGATGTGAGCCAGTAGGTCCAGGTCACATTTTTTTGAGTGGGGAATTAGGCAAGGCTGGTGTGGTGGTTTGAATAAAGAAATGGCCCCCAAAGGGAGTGGCACTATTAGAAGGTGTGGCTTTGTTGAAGTAGGTGTGGCCTTATTGGAGGAAGTGTGTCACTATGGGGGTGGGCTTTGAGGTCTCCTATGCTCAAGCTATGCCCAATGACACAGTTCACTTCCTGTTGCTTGTGGATCAAGTTGTAGAACTTTCAGCTCAGCTCCACCAACCTCATGTCTGCCTGCGTGCTGCCATGTCCCGCCATGATGATAATGGACTGAACCTCTAAACTGTAAATCACCCCATTAAATGTTTCCTCTATAAAACTTGCTGTGGTCATGGCGTATCTACAGCTCCTGAGGAGCCTGTGCCAATCAGGAAAACTCACTTCAAATTTCTGGGTTCTTAAGATTCCCAGAGGATAGGGTCTGTCCTTATGTCTCCCAGAGCAAGGGTGGGACCTTCCTGGCAGCCCTAAGCCCATTTTGCTGTTTACCATCTCCCGAGCCTTAAAGGAGGCTTATACTGTGCAGAACAGGAGACTGGAATAGAAACAGAAGACCATAACCAACTCTCTCCCATTTCCCCCCATCCCTTTCTACCCTCCCCTTTTTCCTTCCTCACTCCTTCATCCATTCATTCATTCCATTTACATGGGCATCATCAGACCCAACAGTAAGATAGACCCAGGTCAGGGCACTGTGCTATTGTGCAAGTTGCATCCTACATAGACATCCCAGACATGAGGCTGCGATGCCCTGGAGGAACATGTTTGTATGGTAGTCTTGACTCTGTTTTAGGCCTCAGGAGTCCATGACCAAGGGTAGTATGGGTAAATGACAGGAAAATATCCTTAAGACATGATACGTGTAGCCATACAAAGAGCACTTACCCAGTGGCCCAGCTGCACCAGCGGGGGCCAGCCTAGGGGAGGCAAAGGCATTCCAGATAGGATGGAGAAGAAAGCAATGAAGACAGAGCCAGATGACCCCAGCAGAGGTGGAGGCAAGCAGGTATACTGTAAGCCTTGCAGAGCAGCAGATTGATAGGGATAGGCTGAGTCACAGAGGACCACAAGGATTCCTGGGAACTTCTGTTAGGGGTGTGGAAATATTTGCTTCATCTTTCTCCTTCTGCCCATCCAGCCAGTGGGATGCATCTGACATTGGCAGGTCCATGAATGAGCCTGCCCCCAACCACAAGGACAGGAGCTGGCTGGCTGGGGCTGGTTGGCACCACCTGCCTGTTCCCTGCTCTAATGCCCTGCACGTCAGGGTCAAATGATGAAATCAGATCTCAATCCGGAGCAGCGGGACAACGTGCCTTTCTGCTACAATCCTCCAGATGCTGGCCCCAGCCCTGACACCTGGCTCACCCCCTCTGGCACTCAGCCCTTGAGCCAGGGCCAAAGTATCTGGGCTGGGCTGGGTCAGGCAACATGTAGGATGGTGAAGTTTCCTGGGACTAGTGCCCAGAGACCTCAAAGGAGACAGGTATATCACCCTTCTCCCCGTTCTGAGTAGGCCTGGTCAGGCTCTGTTAATAGTCAGCAGGGGGTCTGGGGAGCTGGCTCAGTTGTTAAAGTGTTTGTTGTGTAAGAGTAAGGACCCTAGTTGAAATACCCAGCACCCAAATAAATGCAAGGCCAGGCAGGCTTGGTGTCTCATTTGTAATCTGGAACTCATGATGCAGAGATAGAGTATCCCTGGAGTAAGCTGGCTAGATAGGGTAGCCGACTCTACATGCTCCAGCTTCCGGTGAAGAGGTAGAAGTGGTCAAGGAAGACCTCAGTGTCTACTGCTAGCTTCCATATAGCACATACACACACACACACACACACACACACACACACACACACACACACACACACACACACACCTGAAAATACTTATCCACTAACACTCATATGTATATATATATCCACACATATCCACATGCAAAAATACCAAAAGGGAGAATCTGCAAGGTCCTACACCATCTACACCTCCCATCTTGATTAGTACTAGTACTGACTGTACTCCCCGAGGCTTCTCTTTTAAGTGCTCAGCTTAGCAGAACTTTGTGGAGGCCCAAAGGAAACCCAACAAGGATGCTCTACACAGTCTCACAAGTGAGAAAAGTCATGCAGGCCCTTCTTTGCTGGAGTCTCTGGTTCAAATAGAGATGTGCTCTCACTTTAGAAATGCGGAAAAATATAAACAAGTAAGAGGAGAGAACAGAAGAGAGTCCCATCACCAGAGATCCGCACTATTTAGTTAATCTGCACTCATCCATCCTGGAATTCTCCACATGCTGTGGGGACATGTTCTTGCACTCAAGAACCAATGGGCTCTCTCAGACCTTGTGTGGGGGGCACACCAGAACTACGTGTGGAAGTCAGAGGACAACCTTTAGGAGTTAGTTCTCTCCTTTTACTGCATGGGACCTGGGATCAAACTGAGGTCATCAGGTTTGGTGGCAAATCCTTTGCCTGCTGAGACATCTCACCAACCCTGCACCATCAATTTTTCCATACTATTTTATCACAGATCTCTTCACTAGTGTTAAAGATGTGTAAAAGTACTTCAAGGGGCTGAGAGTGTGTAACTTGGTTGGTAGGGTGTTTGCCTTGCAGAAGGCTTGCCTGGATTTGATTTCCAGTACTACAAAACAAACACCAAAGAGGTCACATGCTGGGGGGGGTGTGGTTTAGTGGTAGAGGCTTTTCCTAGCCTGTGCAAGGTCCTGCATTCTGTCTCAGACAATGAGGGAAAAGCACATTCCAGTTATGATGGTTAATGTTAGCTGTCAACTTGACAGAGTCTAGAATCAGCTGGGAGACAAACCTCTGGCCACAGCTCTGAAGGGAGTTTTAAATTAGGTTAATTAAGGTAGAAAGACCCACCCTAAATGTGGGAAATGTGACAGCACCATTTCATACTCTGAGGACCTGGGCTGAATAAAAAGAGGAAAGTGAGCTGGGTAGTATTGTACCGATGTTTTTTTATAACCCCAAAGACCACTAGTAAACTGGATTCTGATACAAACACACAAGGGTCAGTTTATTCTTTTGGACAGGTTCTAATGAACCTGGGCCAAAACCCTTTGTTCTGATACAGTGGAGGGAATTCGGGCCCTAGCTCAGAGGTGAGAGGATTTTTAAAGAAAAAGCTACATAAATGGGGTGTTATACATCTTGTCATTTCCTGATTGTAGATGCCGTGTGGCCAGTGGCCTCACATTTCTGCTACCATGACTTCCTACCATGATGGACTGTGAACCCTCAAACTGTGAGCCAGAACAAGCCCTCCCTCCCTTAAGTTACTTCTGTCAGGAATTTTGAAATAAGAAATGACCTAATGTATCAGTGTTTCTTCATAAAACACTTAAAATATACACATCTCAGGATTTCTATTGCTGCGTTGAAACACTATGACCAAAAAGCAAGTTGGAGAGAAAAGGATTAATTTGGCTTACACTTCTATATTACTGATCATCACTGAAGGAAGCCAAGACAGGAACTCAAACAGGGCAGGATCCTGGAGGCTGACTCAGAGGCCATGGAGAAATGCCTGCTTGATCCTCATGGTCTGCTCTGCTGCTTTGTAATAGAACCACGGACCGCCTGCCCAGGGGTAGCACCGCCCCTCTCCACCACTAATTAAACAAATGCCTGATAGGCCTACCTATGACTGGATCTTATGAAGGCATTTTTTAAAATTCAAGTTCTCTCTTCAGATGACGCTAGCTCATGTCAATTTGACATAAAACCATCCAGCATGATATTCAAGATGGGGAAGCCATGTAAGGTCCCGTGTGCTGCCACCTGTCTGCTGATGAGTCCTTTTTTCCCACCAGCACTTTGGGATGTCTTGTGCAATGTTTTAAAGTTACTTATGTGGGGCCTGGAGGGTTGGCTCCTTGATGCTCCTGCAGGGGGGGGTACAAACACAGACAGATACTCAGTGACAGACATATATACATATATGCACACATGCATACACAGACACAAATAACAATAATAAAAAAATGTGAAGTCAATTACATTCTTTTGTCCATTAGCATCACTTTAAATTTTCCCTTTATTTAGTATTTCATGTGTTTTTATTATTTAGAATTTTTAAAGCCATTGGAGATCTGTGGATTGAGCTCAGTTGGTAGAATGCTCACCCAGTATGAATGAATCCTAGGTTCCACTTCAACACTCTATAAAGCACACATGGTATCACATGCCTGTACTCTTGGCACTTGGGTGGAAGGAAGCATGGAATTTAGAAGTGTATGGCAATCAGAGGCTACATAGCAAACACAGGGCATGGAGCTACCTGAGACCCCGTCTCAAAGCAAATTGTGGTGAAACAAAATTGCCCCATGTCCTAGGTCCCTTCAAACAAGGAACTGGCCCCATTTGGGTCATTCCACAGATTAGCAGAGTTGGAGCAAAGAAGTGTACTCCTCACTGGAGCCTCTTGAGAGTTGAGTGGGGGACATTTTGCCTTGTAATCTCCATGAAACCTGTTTCACAGATGACAGACACTGTCTTGTTCAAGACCTTAGAGGCCTGGGCTGACACTCGGTCAAGAAACTACTGAGAGGGGCTGGCAGGAACCTGGTTTAGGAGAAATCCACCACCATCCTATCCTGGGGAGAGCAGCTGAGAGGCTCTATGTACCACCACAGCCCCCAGGACCACTTAGCCTCCCACACAAGTTCTTTGAACTGTAGCAGGAAGGACCATGGGTAGGTGGCTATACTTCCTCCAAGCTCAGGAGACTGGTCTAATCCAAGGTGTTGGCTGGCTCTCCTGGTTTCTGGAGGCCTCAAAGTGCACCCTGGTTTGGGCCATATCGCTGTCACCTCTGTGTCTGCCCTTTTAAAGCTGTTTCTTCTGAGTCTAGTCTCAAGGCTCCCTCTGTTCTCAGTTCATCACTGTGGCCATTCTGGCTGGAGTAAGGATGTTCTAGGCACACCGCCCCCTCCCCTTGCCTAGCAGAATATCCAGACTGTGATTGCCAAGAAATTGGAATTTCCCAGGAAGAGGAAAAGACTGAAGCCTGGTGTCAGCCTGAGGAGGAGCCTATCTCCAAGGAAAAGCTGATAGCCTGTCCAACCACCTTGCAAGAAAGTCTGGAACTAAGACATCAATGGGCCAGTGATGGACAAAACCACGCCTTGACCAGGACTGGTTAGGTATGTATAACTTTTGCCCTTCATTTAAACCTTATGGCATATCAGGTCCATAAAAATGAACTTGGTGGGGGTGGGAGGTGATAGCTGATCCCTTTATTTGTTGTTCCTGTTACCTATGTGGTGACATTGACTAAATCTCCCTTTGTAGTAAGAAGTTTCTGGCCTGGACTAGCCCCAAGATCTGGACCTGCTCCCAGCTGTTTAGCTCTGCCTACCCCTGAGGTCTGGACCACTCACAGCCCCCCTGATGCTTAACCCCAAATAATCATACAGAATCTTACATTAATTTCATGCTGATTGATCTAAGGCTCAGGCATATAACTTGCTAACTCTTCTCTAAAACTAACCCATGATTATCCAAGTGGCTTAGTACCTCTTCTAAGAGGTACTAAAAGTAGCATCCTGGTATTCTTTCTTCTATTTCTGCTGGCGCCTCTCCCTGACTCCTCCTCTTCCCAGAGTTTTCTTAGTCTGGTAGCCCCGCCCACACTTCCTGTCTGCCTTCTGGTCAATCAGCATTCTATTAAACCAGTAGGAGGGACAAATATTTACAATGTACCAGAACATAATCCCACAACATCCCTTCTCTGCTTTCTGGTGTTAATTATATTAATTGGACTATTAAGGATGTAAGGATTCCTGGCACATAGCAGCTATGTGGTAAATGTGCTAGTTGGATAACCCGATATGGTGCCAGGTGAGATAAGAATTCCTGGCACATAGCATCCACATGATAAACCCAACATGGCACCAGCAGAACATGCCACATACTGTGAGCACACCCTAGGCACGGTTATGTAAATCTGTGCCCACTCATCCTCTTAAAAGGAGACACCCTGGGAAAGTCTGTCTCTTTTCTTTGCCTCTTTCCCTCGTACCCACTTGGCAACTCCCCTGAATAAACTCCAGTGTGGCATCTGATGGTGTGTGTCTGATCTCATGTGAAACCAACAAGGGACAGGTGAGCAACTGTTAAGAGGGTGAGTTATCAGGCCAAGGCTTTGATTGATTCTGTTACCACTTTCTGAATGTTCTGCCAACTAGGACCAAATCTTCAGCACACAGGCCTCTGGAGAACATTCTAGATTTTAGCTGGTACTGTTCATGCCTACATTTGCCTCAGTTGCTCAGTTGCCTCCACTGCTTGAAGGAAGGATATGCTGCAGAATAGCATGTTGTACCTCAGGGTGTATGCTGGGAGCTGGCTGTGTGCCCTGTTTTCTGCATGCAGATTTTCTGAAGTCTGCAATTCTGGTTTCTCTCTTCACTCACCTCATTTTGTAGATGGTCTGTGGAGCCGCCAGCTTCAGAGGCCATACCTGCCCAAATCTATACAGTTGGAAAACATTTACCAAGCACAATCAGAGGCAAATCTTCCTGTTCTCTCTCTGTGTCCCACCCCCACACATCTCTCCCCAGCACCTCAGTAGCTACATGAACTAACTCCATTTGGGTTATGAGGAAATGGAAGAAAACTGGCTGGTGGCGGGTACATGTAAGGCCTTGCTACTGGCCAGTGGGCTCTTGCATGGATGCCATGTGGGCTCTTTGTGCATCCCTTCCATCCCAGCTGGATGGACTTCTGTATTGCTAACGCCAATCTGTATTTTAGTGACTTTGTCCAGGCTTCCTCTTAGCAGCTACCAATCTCCTCAGTGAGGGATATCTGAGTTATTTCTAACTTTCCACTCAAAGTAATAGTGCTGCAGTGCAGAGATGAGCATGCTTCTTCGCGCATGTGTGAGACAGCATTTCCACCCAGAATTATCTTGGCATGCAAGTGTCAGGCCAAGAGGCATTTGAATTGTGCATTGGGTTAACAGTAATAAGTTTCTCTCCTAAAAGACTAAACCAATGACCACCCTCCACATGTCATGAGCCTGGGTTGATGTTCTCCAGTAGAGGTGTATTTCCTTCTGGTCAGTTCAAAACTTTGTTGCACGATCTTTTCTCCTGTGTGTTCTTTTTAGCTGAACATCTGTCTGTGTTGTTGGGCATATGTATTGACTCAACTGTACTCTGGTTCTTTGGGCCCTATCTAAAGCTTTCACTAAATTAAGTTATTTTATCCATTCACTCTTTGGTAGGATTTATCGTGTGTGTGTGTGTGTGTGTGTGTGTGTGTGTGTGTGTGTGTGTGTGTGTGCACGCGTGCGTGCACATGTTGAGGCCAGCAATCATCTATGGATGTCATTCCTCAGAGTACTGTCTGCCTTGCTTATTTATCTATTTGAGAAAGAGTCTCTCACCAGTCTAGAAGTGACCAAGTAGGCAGGGCTGGTTCATTAACAAGCCCCAGAGTTCCATCAATCTTTCTCCAGCACTGGGTTAGCATGGGCTACACCTGGCTATTTGGCTGGATTCTGGGGCTCTAACTCAGGTCCTCACACTGTACAGTACTTTACTAACTCACTTGTCTCCATGTTGGCTCTGTATATCCTCACAACCTTTTGCTGATATAGTTGTCTTTTACCTTTGCTTGGTGGAATTTGAATCATTTTCAAAGGGATTCATGTACATAGATTAGAACATTTAAACAAAACAACAGACATGAAGTAAAAAAGGAAGTTGCTGCCTCACCCTTCTCTGACCCCAGTTTTCTGTCCAGGGCTCAGGGTGACATCTCCAGTGAGAACACAGGACAACATCTGTGGCCACATGCTTTCAGGGAATCCCTAAAATGTGAGTGAGGGTCAACATGTGTAGGAGTGTATGTGTATGTGTGTATATGCATGTGGAGACCAGAAGAAACCTCAAGTGTCATGATTCCCTCACCAGCTTGGGATTAGGCAATTCAGCTAAGCTGCTAGTGGGTCACTGAGGCCCAAGGACCTCCTGTCTCAGCCTCCACTGTGCTGGGATTACACCTAGGAGCTACTGCATCCAGTATGGAGGTTGGTTCTGGGGAAGAACTCAAATCTCCATCCTTGTGCTGTATCACTTTATGACAGAGCCTTCTCTGCCGCCCCCAGATTTGCCTCCTTCTAAAGAGAAGATCTGGCTCTCTAGTTCCCCATCTAGGAAATGGGCATGAGTGTTAGCTTTCCTCTCAGGAGATTTAAGAGAACAAAGAGAGTTATGTAACATGTATGCGGAGTGTTTAAAATAGAGATACCATGTAGTGGCCACATTATTCTAATGTTGTGTGAGCACAGTAAGACAAGGCCACTGGCCACTGTGCATAAACATGTTTTGGACCAAATAGGTTCTAACTACTGCCTATAAGAACAACCCACCCTAGAGACAGGATCTGGCTCCTGGCCATGCTCCTGAATAGCATTGTGACCTTGGTCCCTGTCCCTTGTAGAGTCTCCAAGTTTTTCTGACAACAAAAGGTGCTCTCTCTTGGTTAGGGGTATTGATCTCTTATAGGCCAGGCTGCCCCCAAGCTTGCTCTGCAGCCAAGGATGACCTTGAACTTCTGATCCTACTGTTCCTGCCCCCAGAGTGCTGGGACTGTAGACACTTGGGATTGAACTCAGTGTCTCATGCAGGCTAGGCAAACAAGCTACCACTAAGAGGCCTCTCCAGCCAAATGGGAGGTTTGAAAGGTGATCTGACCTTTTTATGTTACTTTATCAGCAAATTTGGAATCTCTTCTTATTAAAGAGACATTCCTATCTTACCATGGTGTCCTTAAGCCCTAGGGCTCATTTTGAACTAACAGAACATACACTTCAGGTACGTAAATATTTACAGGTCATCACAGCAATGCACAGCAGCTCCCTTCCAGGGCTACAGCCTGATGCCCTTCCATCTGCACAGCTCTGTCAACATCCCTACTCAGGTAGGCTAGAGCCTGAAGTTCAGCAAAGAGATAGCTGGACAGTTCCCAGGGTACCCAGCAGGGGCCAGGAAGGCAGGCAGCTAGAAAAGTGTTGGCCACACCTTCTCCAGAAGAGGGTAGTGGAGATTTCACCACCCTAGCGGGTACTATCACTCTTACCTGGGTTTGTTCCTTCCTTCCAGACCTGAGATTCCAGAAGCCCTTAGTCTAGGCCATCCAGAGTAATAGGGCACCTTGGGATGGATGGGGTGGCTTAGTCTGTGAAGTGCTTGCTTTTGAAAGCCTGAGGACCTGAGTTCAATCCCCAGGATGCACTAAGTGGAAGCAGAGCGCTTCCTTCTGAAAGCTGTTCTCTGACACCCACACACGTGCTGGGGCATGCTTCTTCCCCACACTAAGAAAATAGATGTAGAAAAAAAATTACTAAAATCCAGGTGCAGTATTGTGCTCTTACTAGTTCAGTGACAGAAGCAGAGACAAGAGGATCCCTGGCCTGTTGAACAGCTCGCCAAGATTTTTGGAGAAGTTCCAGGTAAATAAGAAACCCTGTCTCAAACAAAGCATGGATGACACCCATGTAAAGACACCTAAAATTGTCCTCTGACCTCTGAATGCACACGCATGTGTGCATATATATATGTATGTGTGTGTATACAAACATGTGAATTCATACAAACACAGTTGCATATACATGGACACACAAAAATTAATCAGGTGAGGTTGGTGAGATGGTTCATCAGGGAAAAGTGCCTGCCGCCCGTGCTTGATCTCTGGAACCCATGGAAAATGGAAAATCCCGACTCCCAAAAATTGTCTTCTGACTGCCACATTCAAACACACACAGCAACAATAGATGAAATATTAAACAAATAATAATCAGGTGCTTTGCATCCTTCCCTTTGAGGAGCTGGGTAGCTCGGGTCAGCCTCATGAAAAAGCAAAGATGGTCTTGGATGCATGGAAAGTGCCAAGGAGAAGAAAGGAAGTGGCCACATGCCAGGAATTATGAGGGTCAGACTCAGCCTGCTCCTCCATCAACCAAAGTCCCGAGCTGGTGGCATAACCACTAAGGTCCCAGCTTCTGCCACGGTCTTCAATCTTGAGATCCACTCATCAGGGGTCAAACCCAGGATCTGAAGAAGAATGTGATACTAAGACCAGAGTTCTGGGTGTCTGGAGCCAGCCTGGACTTCTGACTGAACTCTATCTAAGCTCTTATCACATCCCTTCCACACTGCTTCCTTACACCCTCCTATGTATCAAAGAGACAGAATTCACGTGCAGCCTGTGTCTGTGGCCATGGGTGGGCCAGAGTGACCTAGAGGTGTTTGATATCCCCATAACAAAGCCTCCGTCCGATTTATCCCAGGCTGTGGGGCTGAATATGTGGGAGGGGTGGGGAGTGAGGGGTGAACTTCTCTAAGGGCATTCCCAAGATCAGGCTTATGGCTCATCACAGCCTGAGGTAATATCCCTGAGTCACAGATCAAGACCGTACGTGTGTGTTTTTGGTTATGTATGTGTGGGTATACATACATGTGTGTCCAAAGGACAACCTCGGGTATGTTTCCTCAGGAGCTGTCCAATGCTTTTTGTCTCCCATTTGCCAAGTAGGTGGCTTTGTTTTTCATGGGTTCTGGGCACCAAACTCAAGTCTTCATGTTTGTAAGGTAAACACTTTTCCAAATGAGCTATCACTTTGTCCCCTTAAGACAGGGTTTTAGAGATAATGTCTGTCTGTCTCTCTCTTGTATATGTGTGGGGTGGGCATATGGAAGTCACAGGGCAATGTCTGTTGGGGTCAGTCTTAACCTTCTCTCTTGTTTGAGCCAGGCAAGCTGGTCTGAGAGCCTGAGAGCTTCTGGGGATTTTCCTCACTCTGCCTCTCATCTTGCTGTAAAAGTGCAGGGATCACAGAAGTGTGTTACCACATCCAACACTGTGTGGGTCCGGGCAACTAAACTTGGCTCTCACACATGTGTGGCAAGCTCTTTATATACCAAGACGTCTCCTCAGTCTTCAAAACACTTTTAATGGCACTGGCTTGAGTGTCCTTCAGAACTGCACATTCTCCCAGAGTGCTCAGACACTGAACCTAAACTGATACTCTCCCCTCGTTTATGGTCCCACCATCTCTTCCTTATTGTAATACAGCAGCATCCTCTGTCACGGCTCCCATTGAACTCTACCCAGTCCATGGCAGCTTAAGTGAGCAAGCTCCAAACTTGCATTTAGACATGCTAAGTGACTGCCAGTGTCATTACTTCCCCTTGCCTCGCTCTGTCTTAGAGATGTGTACCAGAGGGTTATACGACCTACATGTACCATATTTAAATGTTGTTACAAGGCGTTGGGCCAGTTACATACTGGGCTGACCTCAAAATTGATATGCAGTCAAGGATGACCTTGAGCTTCTGATCCTTCTACCTCAACTTCCCAAGTTCTGAGATTAGAAGTGTACACCACCATGCCAGCTTTAAGCAGCACTGAGAATGGAGCCCAGCGCCTCATGCATGCTAGGGAAGCATTCCTCCAACAGGAACGCCCTTAGAGAAGTTCACCCCTCACTCCCCACCCCTCCCACATATTCAGCCCCACAGCCTGGAATAAATCTGATGGAGGCTTTGTTATGGGGATATCAAACACCTCTAGGTCACTCTTGCCCACCCATGGTCCCATCCCAGCCCCATTACTCTTTATTATTATTTGTATTCAGTATTCACTTACTGCTCTCACCCCCCCCCCTACACACAAGTAGTGGAGCAAATAGAACGCTTTAAATTATGCTTCTGGTAGCTTATATTTGTAGAATTATCCATTTCTTAAGTTACACATTAATTCAAGGTTTCATTAAGTAGCTCAATGCCTTGGGCAACAGATTACTTATAAATAGTATAATATTTAGTGGTTCCTTAGTTTTGCAGTCAGACATTATTAATGGCCCATGACTTGAGTCAGGACGGTGTTTGAACATAAGCCTACACCTGAATGCGCTGAGTGATGGACGGAGCAAGGTGACATCAACACTACGAGACAGACACTACTTTTTACCTACTTTTGGGAAAAGTAGGGCCAAAATCAAAGAAAAACTAGACCAAAGTTCCCTTTCATGAAGAAAACAGAAGAACTCCAAGTGTTGGCTGACAAGTTGCCCTAGTCACAGGAAAAGTATCTTTTCAGGACACCTTTCCAGGGTGGTATTAGGTATGGACAACTTACTAAGTCTTTAACCAGGTGAAGAAAATGGAAATCTTCCCCAACCAGAAGATGTGGTGCACAGCTGTTGTCTAATCTCTCCAGAGATAGAGCAGGAGGAGCAGGGTCTGAGGTTACCCTGGTTGAGTAGTGGGTTTGTGGCTAGCCTGGGCTACAAGAGACCTTGCTTTTAAAAAAGAAAAGGAAAGGAAAAAGGGCCGAGGAGAGAGATCAGTTGGTAAGCACTTTCCTCACAAGTTTGGACAGGGTGGATAATCAAGGCGTGGAAGATGTTAACACGATTGCCTGAAGGATCCTCATCCCAGGGCTGGAGAGACACAGCAGCGGGTAGTGTGCCACAGTGCTGGTACTCCTCAAGCTATATAAAACTCTTCTATTTGGAGATCATCCTTAATTATTTCCCACTGGTCATCTGGGGCCTGGAAATAAGTTTGCAAGAACCCAGGGCTGTGACCCATCAGGTGCGGGCACAGGAGAAAGAAACCTGAGCTTTCGGAGATGACTTAGGTGAAGAAGTGTTTGGTATGCAAGCAAGAGGACCCAAGTTCAGGTCCCAACACCTGTGCAAAAGTCACATGCAGCAGAATGACTTGGAATCCCAGCACTGGGGAGACAGACCCACACTGATTGCTGGGGCTCACTGGCCTCAGTCTAACCAGATTGACAAGTTCCAGATTCATTGAGAGATCCTGTCTCAAACCACAAGGTGGAGGACTGTAGGGATATGTTTCAAATTTAATAAAAACCAGTCTGAGATATCAGAGAGATCTACCCACAGTCAGTCTAGGAGGATCAGACAGTGGTAACTCAGCACAGGGAATATCCAGGAGTGGTGATCTATGCTCTTAATCCAGCAAATCTGAGTTTGAGGTCAGCATAGTTTACAGATGGAGTTCTAGGCTCCTAGGCAGGCAGTGGTGGCATACACTGTTAGTCCCAGCACTTGAGAAACAGAGGCAAAAGAATCTCTGTGAGTTCAAAGCCAGCCTGGTCTTCAAAGCAAGTTCCAGGACAGTCAAGACTGTTATGTAGTGAATTTATGATGTTACATTGTAAATAATAGTCCCGCCTATGAGTTTAATAAAAAGCGCTGATTGGCCGAAGGCAGACAGGAAGTGTGGGCAGGGCTACCAGAACGGGAAGAACAGAGCAGAAATGCCACAGAGACTCCAGAGTTGCCAGGAAAGCCAGAAGATGCAGAGGACACCTATGCTGCTCTGAGAAAAGGTACCGAGCCACATGGCTGAACAGGATGAGAGTCATGGGTTAGATTAAGGGTAAAGAGTTAGCAAGTTATATGCCTGGGCCTTAGGCCGATCAGCCTAAAATTGATGTAAGCATCTGTGTGTCTCTATGGGACTGTGGGTCTGCGCGTCTGCCGGTCTGTGGGTCTGAGGGCCTAAACCTTGAGGCTATGCCCGAAAGTCCGGGCCAGAAACCTCCTACTACACTGTTACACAGAAAACTCTGTCTCAGAAAAACAAAAAACTGAAAGAGATGGCTCTGTCCTCTGACATTCCAGACTGGTTTTTATTAAATTTGAAACATATCCCCACATAGGACCATTAAGAAGTGAGATGATAAAAAGCATTTGCCATCACCAAAACTGAGAACCTGACTTTCTCTCCAGAACCCATGTTGAAGGGAAGAAGCAACTCCCAAATGTGGTCCTCTGAGTACACACAGCATGGCATGCATGTATACACACTAATATAAATTTTAAAATCCCAATGTTTAAAAAACCCACCAACAGCAAAGTGTAGAGTATTGAAAAAAACATTTGACACCAACATCTGGCTTCTAAACACATGCAGACACATGTGCTCATGCACACGCATACACACAGAAAGAGAAAGATACCTGAACCATACATCTGTTAGAAACTTCTTCCTTGTTGTCCTGGGATACAAGGTAACCACACCTTCCAGTAGGGCCTCTTCTCAAACGCTGTTGGGCTACTGTAACCTTGAATAGCAGGTGGCACTTTTAAGGTATGAAATGGTCACTCGAGTTGGTGGCTCTAGCTTGTCATCCAGTTACTAGGGAGGCAAAGGAAGTTTTCGAGTTCAAGGCTAGTCTCTACTATGTAGTTTTAAAAAGTAAACTAGCTTGAAAAGACAGACTCATACGAACATCACAGCTGGATATTAGGAGGGAGAGAGATGTCCCCAACCACAGAAGCCGCTTCAGCCCTGCTTGCCACACCACCACACCACGGTTAGCTGTGTGCTTCTGATGCACGTTCCTGGTGCCCGATCCATGCATATCATGCATTCCTGACTACCCGCTGATTAAGTGTCTTTCATGGAGACAGTGAGCACTTCTCAAAAACACGGACTTTGCAAGGAAGACATAGGGGCTTGTAAGAAGTTTGTATCAACTCAGAGCTCCAGAGGGATGTCTCATTCGATGACATCTGTCGAAATGAGAGGCGGCATGGAATGGGAGCAAAAGCAGTGGATTCTGAACAATAGAGACACAGAGCGAAGGGTGTCTATGAGCTGAAAGAGAGTCTTCCTCTTCAGGGCAGAAGGGGCAGGACGAGGCTGAGGGAGGCAGGTGGGCAGGAGAGTGAGAACAAGGAAGAAAACCTCCACAGCGAGCTGTCCTGCACCTTGTCCAGTCAGCTGGGACCTTGGGACGTCATTGCTCTGAGCCTCCCTCCTTCCATCTGTATATGTGTAAAGTGTACGTGGGTGTGTGTGTGTGTGTATTCATATGTCCATAGTGAACGTGTGGAGGACAAAAGTAAACATAAGGTGTCATCCTCAATCACTCTCCACCTTATTTTTTGAGATAGTCTCTCACTGAACCTGGAGCTCAGTGATTGGCTGGGCTGGCTGGCCTCTGAGCTCTCAGGATCCTGCTGTTTCTGCCCCTTCCCCAGGGTGGGATTGCAGCTTGTCTCCATTCCCAGTTGTTTCTCGTTTGTCTCTTTTTAATGTGGATGTTGGGGACAGAACTGAGGTCCTCATGCTTGCTATGCAAGTACTTTATCAACTGGCCCATCCCCCGCTCAGTTTCACTTCTCATCTACCTAGGGCTATATAAGTGAGGCGTGGTGGAGCACATTCTGTTTCCCCAGCATTCAGGAGGTTATCCTGTCCATCAGGAATTTCAGCATAGTCCAAGAGACTTTGTCTTAACAACAACAACACACACACCCCCATGTACACACACACAACACAAGACAGTATCAAGACTAGTGTCATAAATTGTTATCGAGACAAAAGAGCATTATATATACGATGGTATATGTAATGGGCAGGAGAGATGGCTCAGTGGGTAAAGGGTGAGGCTCTGACATGAATCCTCAGAAGCCATGTAAGAGCAGATTCGGAAGGGTGCCCTGCAGCCTCAGCACTCCCGCTATGAGATGGGAGGTAGAGACAGGACAATCCCCAGAAGCTTTTGGGCTAGCCAGCCGGATATATTCAGCGGAGAACAGGAGACCCTGTCTCAAACAAGATGGGAAGGAATGGGAAGGAATGACCAGTACCCAAGTCTCTGACCTCCATATAGCATCAAGCACGGACATTACCATGACACCCACATTTTTTTTTCCTTTGAAGAAGCTACTTAGCCACCATCAACCCTTCATAAATGCTTCTTCTCTTCCTTCTCTCTCTCTCTCTCTCTCTCTCTCTCTCTCTCTCTCTCTCTCTCTCTCTCGCAAGCGCGCGCGTGTGTGTGTGTGTGTGTGTGTGTGTGTGTGTGTGTGTGTATGTGTGTATGTGTGTGTCTGTGTGCATGGTCTGTCGTTGTCAATCTTGCCTTGTTATGTGTGTGAAAGTAAGAAGACAGCTTATGGGAATGAATTCTCTCCTTCCACAGTGTGGGTCCTGGGAATTGAGCTGAGGTCTCAGGCATAGCAACAAGTGCCTTCTACTGGCCCCATCATTTCTTTCTAGGATAGCAGGGAACAGTTAGGTAGATGTTCTGCCAAGGCCCTGAGATAACCTGTCCCTCAAGGCCATTGTACTCTCACAACTCATTTAAGTGCTGGAAACTGCTCAGCTTAAGAATGGAATGTTCCAGCAGGCCGATTTGATTTTCAAATCACTTCCCTCTGAGCTGTAGTCTCCCCCAGAGCAAAGCTCTGGCCAGGGCTTCCTCACACCTAGGCTGGTTGGTTGAGACTAAAGTGGGGGAGGGGCACCCTGTCCTGTACTCCCCGCCCCCACCCTAGCTCCGGAATGCATTTATAAAAACCAGGCCCAGGAGAGGGAGGGCAGGGCCCCTGCTCAACAGCAATGGAAGCCCCAGATGCTTCTGGATCTTCACTCCTATTTTCTACTCTCCTTGACTCCCTCAGGCTTCTGACCTCCTGGCTCCCTTTCCTGAACTGTCCACCTGGACCCTCCTTTATGTCAAGGCCAGCAGAGGGGGCAACTCAGTCCTCAGCTCCTTTGAGCTCATGGAAATGCTCCCCTCGGCCACCTGTGGACCAGCAGGGACCACAGAGCAGCCCTGTCATCTCTGAGCTCAAGGGTGAAGGAACAAGCCTTGACGTGCTTCGGTCCTTACCTCTCCCTGTCAGTGACCAGTTGACTTCACCTGGTTTGAGGTCCCAGCAAACTCTTTCCTTTTGGGACAAGATCTCATGTAGCCCAGGCTGATCTTAAACTTGGTATATAGGTGAAGATGACCTTGAGATCCTGATCCTCCTGCCTCTGCTCCTTGTACACCATCACACTTGCTTGAAACAGTGCCCGGGATCGAACCCAGGGCCTCATGCATGCTCGGCAGAACTGTACTAATTCAACTACACACTCAGGCCACATGTGAAGATTTTTTAAAAATACAATGTTGTATTAATTTGTTGAGGATTTCATAGTGCATACAATGCCTTTTGAGCATATTTGTCTGCTCCTCCCACACGCACTCCTTATTCCCTGCTTCTTCACAGCTTTGAGTCCTGTTATTTTTTTTATGTTTTTTCTATATTCCATCCAGTCACATTTGCCTTCACATTTTGTCACAGTTCTGGGATCATCCACCAGAGTACGGTCCACATTCTAAGGGGCACATCCTTAAAACCAACTCTCTTCTAGAAGCCGTGGACTGTCAATAGCTCCTCAGCTAAGGGCTGGGGCTCATGATCCTGCATCCCTCCATGTTGGGATGCTGACTAGATCGATCTCGTGAAAGTCTTGCACAGGCGGCCACAGCTTCTGGGAGTCCAAGAGTACAGTGACCCAGTCGGGTCCGGAAGAAACTGTTTTACTCTGGTCCTCCCGGAACTCTGGCTGTTAACAACCTTTCTGTTCCTTCCTTAGCAACGGTTCCTGAGACTTGTGGGTAGAGTGTGATATAGATGTGTTGTTTGTGGCTGAGCATGCCATTGTCATTTATTCTCCGCACTTTCGTTGTCACTGTGTGATGTTAACATCATCCACTGCACAAAGAACTTCTCTGATGAGGTCTGCATGCTGCACTCATCTATGGGAAGGGGGAATCACTGGACTCACAACTGGCTTGTTTCTTTCCTTTTGTCTGTAATAACTATTGCACAGTTCTTGAGCATGAACTTGCAGATGACAGTGTCACTTTGCAATGACAAAAGATTGGATACTCCAGCATTACTTCGTTATAAAGTCACAGACTTGAGGGCCTGAGGATTCCTAGGACATGAGAAGGAAGCATTCTTTAGGAGAGAAATAAAGGCCCAAGGCCATGAAGCTGACCACAGTGTACCAGTAAGCTTGGTCTCCTTTCAGACAAGGAGATGAGTTAATAGGGAAGTGTCCCAGGCGAAAGCCTGGGACAGGACACAAGACTGAGACAGGAGAATGGCTGCCAGCATACAGCCAGTGACTCCTTCCCTCCTGGGCTTACTCAGAGACTTCTCTCCTAGCTCTGTGGTATAGGGTGGATATGAAGTCTTCCCATGGCTGAGCATACCTTTCTCCCTTTGTCCCCCACAAATACCTGCCCAAACACCTACTCAATGAAGATTCTCCTAGAGCTTTCCAGAATGGTCCCTAGCTAGTCCCTGGAATGAGAACATAAATCTTCAGAAGTGTCTGTGGCTGCTCATGACCGAGGGGGTCTGGGGAACATCGTGTGGGACCTAGTGTTGCTATTGTTCCTGGTGGCAGGGTGGCAATGGGAGATTTACCCTGAAGGCCACTGAATTAGTTTCTGTGACAAAAACACCTGACAAAAGGAACTTAAAGGATAAATAAAGTCCATCATGGAGAGGAAACCCTGTGTTGTGGTAGGAAAGAAAATGACCCCCAAAGGGAGTGGCACTATTAGGAGGCGTGGCCTTGCTGGAGAGGTGTGTCACAGTGGAGGCGGGCCTTGAGGTCTCAGACCACTTTTTGTTGCCTGTGAGTCAAGATGTAGGACATTTGGCTACTTTCAGCACTATGTCTGCCTACATGTCACCGTGTCCTGCCATGATGATAATGGCCTGAACCTCTGAACTGTAATCAAATGTTTTCCTTTATAAGAGTTAACCTGGTCATGGTGTCTCTTCACAGCAATAGAAACCCTAACTAAGACAGTAAGAACTTGAAGTGACAGGTCACATTGAATCCAATCAGGAAGCAGGAGAATGTGCTCAGCTCACTTTATCTTTTAATTTGATAGGCACATCAATCCACGGAGCAGCACCACCTACGTTCAGAGTGGGTGCTCCCTCCTCAGTTGACCTACTCTGGGAACTCTCTTGGGTACACCTAGAAATTTGTCCGTGGTGATTGGTTTAATTGTCAATTGGGCACAACCTAGAATCACCTGGGAAGAAAGTGCTGTGAGGGATTATGTAGATCAGGTTGGCCTGTGGGTGGCTGTAGATGTCTCCTGATTTTCTAATTGGTGTGGGAAGACCCAGCTAAATTTTCTCCCCATGTTACCTTCTTTCAAAGTATTCTGTCACAGGAACAGGAAGGAAACTAGGGCAATCTCCTGGGCAATCCTAGATACCGTCAAGTTGACAATCACCACAACCACCTCAGAGAAGTGTGGCCCAGACGCTTTGACAGACAGGAACAACTCAGATGGCCAATGTGCTGACCTGGCAGGCCGTGATAGGAAAAGTACTTTCCCTAACGGATGTCAGGCAGGTCCAATAGGGACAGTTGCTTTGAGTGGCTCACATCTCCTCTGTGCACGAGGGCTCTCTGAGTACTTGAAGTTAAAGAAAGGCCAGCGAATGAGTCTCTGAGGGTGCTGATACAGAGCAAGCTGGGTGCTGTGGCTGCCCATAGCACCCCAGTGAGGAAGCATCAAGGAGTCTCCCATATGGTGGGGGGCTCCAGGAGAGAGCCCTCACCCCTCTGAACTTTGAGCTTACCTTGGGAGAGTTTACTGCTGGGTGGCTACTGCGGACTATGTGCTCAGTGTAAGTGACTGTTGAATGTTCAGTTCTAAGCCCAACATCTACATCACCTTCTTCAGGATTCAGCGACACTGTGGAAGATGGGGTGGAAAGACTGTGGGAGCTGCAGGAAGGGGTGGAGTGTTGTGGAATTGAGGCCTTTTCAACATGGCATGGACTTGGACTTGTAGCTTTAACCACCTGCACAAGAATTACCAAAACTGACCTTTGCTGGCTAGTTTTATGTGAACGTGACATAAACTAGAGTCATCAGTGAGGAGGGAGCCTCAGTTGAGAATATGCCTCCACAAGATCAGGCTGTAGGTAAACCTGATTGACATGGGAGAGCCCATTGTGGGTGATGCCATCCCTGAGATGGTGGTCCTTGGTTATATAAGAGAATAGAACAGGTTGGGCCTGGAGAGATGGCTCAGTGGTTAAGAACACTGACTGTTCTTCCAGAGGTCCTGAGTTCAATTTCCAGCAACCACATGGTGGCTCACTGCAGGCACACATGCAGGCAGAACACTGTATACATAATAAATCAATAAAACAATATCTATTTCTGAGAGAAAGCAAGCAATCCAGAGGACAAGCCAATAAGCAGCACCATGGCCTCTGCATCAACTCCTGCCCCCCATTTGAATTCCTGCACCAAATTCCTTCCATGATAAACTATGTGGAAGTGTAAGCCAAATATATCCTTTCCTCTCCTGCTTTTGGTTATGGTGTTTCATTACAGCGATATAACCCTACCTAAGACAGGGCCCATCAATGTTTAACAATGGGAGAAAGGATAGAGAGTCCCACCCTAAGGAACCACAGGAAGATAGAGGTTGCTGTAGTAGGAGACCCAGTAACCCCAGTTAAACTCACTGGCTCACTTCTTAAAGGACCCGAAACTAGAAGACTAGTGGGGGAGGGGTGTGTGAGGGACAGGAGGATATGGGCTGAATGTGACCAAATTCATCGTGAATTTGTATGAAATGTCATAATGCCATCTACTGCTGTGTGTGATTAATAGGAAATTTAGAGATATTATTGGAGAGAGAGCCAGAGAAATGATATAACCGGTCAGGGCACTTGCTCTGCAATCCTGGCATCCTGAGTTCGATCCCTGGAACCCAGGTAAAGGAGAATGGAGAGAGCCAGTGCCACAAAGTCATCCTATGACCTGCACACATGTGCACACCTGCCTGCTACACATGCCACACTCACCCACCCACCCACACATCCTGCACACAATAATAATTAATAATAATGTCAACAATGTTAAAATCTTATTGGCGAGATCTGGAGGCTGAGGGCTACAGGTTTGCAGTGCCCAGTCCTAAACTGGTTCCCCACTTCATGCTGGCCCCCAGTGAGTGCCCCACCCCCAACCTCACTAATACTGCATCTGCTTCCCCTGCTTCTAGGTGTTGAACACATGAGGCTATCTGCTCTACTTCTACCTAGATGAGCTTCAAGCCCCACAGAGAAGAATACATCTGTTCCTAAGGTCTTATTTTGCATTTAACCCTACCCCTGGGCCGGACACCCTGTGCCCACTGATGCCACCTCTTGAGAGGAACGAAGGTGAGGCTACCAAGTCCTGCATCTGGATGTTGCAGGGATCCAGGATTACCGGAGTCATGAATCATCTCTCAAAACTGACACCCCCCCCGCCCCGCCTCATTTCTGGCTGTGTACTGCCACCTGCTGGCCAGACAGGTTCTATGTGCAAGGCAGAAATAAAGGAGAGCTGTGGGAATTTCCTCCAGCGTCCCTTCTCCTGCACAGGACTGAAGCATCTGTCCGTTAAAATAATACACATAAATGTCGTGGTTGATGCTGAGTTCTTACATGTCCCTCTGTGTGTGTGTGTGTGTGTGTGTGTGTGTGTGTGTGTCTGTGTGTGTGTGTGTGTGTGTGTGTGTGTGTGTGTGTGTGTGTGTGTCTGTGATTCCCGCGTTCGCACGTGTGGGTGTGTTTTCAGGCTCTTTTGCGGTGTGTGCGAATGTATGCGGAGGTCAGAGGGTGATGTTGGACATCTTCCTTGATGGCTCTCCACTCTGAACATTGAGGCTGGGTCCTTCACAAGCCCAGGGTTTGCCAATTCAGCACATCTGGATTGCTCTGGGGATCTCATTTCTGTCTTCAGAACTGTGAGATTACACTGACACATCCCTCAAGCTTCTGAGGCTTCTGGGGTCTGCACTCTTTCTGTCCATTCACTGGTAAGCACTGATGCATGTAACCATCTTGGCAGCTCTGGCACTGACTTATGTGGATGCCCTTTGCCCGTGCCATTTGAGAACAAAATAATTCAAACAGAAATGCAACTGTGTTTATTTCCCTCTGAAGAAATGAGGCAGTGACGATGGAGTTCCGGACCCCACACTGGTGCTGTGAAGAGGCAGAGAAGACAGGGTTCCACCGACCCATTGCTGAGTCACCATGGGGACAGGGATCAGACAAGGGTGGCAGCTTTATGGTGCCTGTCATCCCGGAACAACCTGATATTACACTTGAGAGTAGCCTTAAATGGTCAGTGTACAGAAAAATTAAAGAATTAAATGTAATTTGCTAATAGGGAACAAACTAGAATCTCTTTTCAAAAGTGTAAGATTTAGATAAATTCACTGGCGAGATATGTTGAGTGTGTGTGTGTGTGTGTGTGTGTGTGTGTGTGTGTGTGTGTGCATATGGAGGCGGAGGTTAATGGAGATTAATTTTGGGCAGAATTCCACATTGTTATTTAAGGTAAGGTTTCTCAAGGAGACCTGGGACTCACTGATTAGGCTGGGCAGTCCAGTGAGCTCTTGGCTTACTGTTCTCTCTCTCTCTCTCTCTCTCTCTCTCTCTCTCTCTCTCTCTCTCTCTCTCTCTCTTTGGGATTATGTAGCCTCTCTGTCTCTTTCTGTCTCTGTCTCTGTCTCTCTCTCTCAGATTATGTAGCCCTGGCTTTCCTGAAACAGAGTTTCCGCTATGTTGCTCTGGCTGTTCTGGAACTCACTATGTAGAGGGCTGGCCTTGAATTCTCAGACACTGGCCTGCCTCTGCTGAGATTAAAGGCATGTGTTACTAAGCCTGTCATGTCTAGATATTTCTGCCATAGCTTATTTTTTTTCTTTTGTCTATCCAGTCTAGAAATGAAAGTCTTAACTTTGCATTTAAGAATTTAAATATATCCACAAAGAACTTAAGTTGCTGGGGTTAAAAAATTGAAGGGAATACAGGGAACATAGTTCACGGAAGAGACAAATCTCACTTATAATATTAACGACAAAGTCAGGGATCCCAACGCCAGCCTTTCTTTTTTATTTAACATTCATTTTATTTGGTGTATGTGTGTACGTGTGTGTGTGTGTGTGTGTAGATGAAAAAGGTTTGGCTGAAGAAGAATCTTAATCTCAGCTGCACCATCCTCTAGCCTGCATCTGTGTGCTGAATAAAAGGAGGAAGTGAGCTAGCTCATCCACCTCTCAGGCTTCCCGACTGTCGTTGCCATGTGACCACTTACCTCAACTTCCTGCTGCTGTGACTTCCTGCCATGACGGACTGTGCTCTTGAACTGTGACCAAAATAAACCTTTCCGCCCTTAAACTGCTCTGATTGGGTATCTTAACACAGCTGTGTGTTAGTTTCTTTTTCAATAGCAAAACACCGTGATGAAGATCAAGTTGGGGAGGAGAGAGTTTATTCCCCATCACAGCCCATCACTGAGGAAGTCCAGAAAAGCAAGGCTGAACCGTGGAGCCGGGAGCTGACACAGAGGCCATGAGCAGTACCGTTTACTGGCTTGCTCCTCATGGCTGATCAGCCTGCTCTCTTTCTTACTTTTTCTTTGTGGTTACACACACACACACACACACACACACACACACACACACACGTACACCAAATAAAATGAATGTTAAATAAATAAAAAATACATATATATACACGTGTGTGTATATATATATATATATATATGTATGCATATATTATGTATATATGTATGTATTTATGTGTGCTGTCTGTGTGGAGGTGAGGTGGGGCCCAGGAGAAGGAGTTGGATTCTCTACTCCCAGCTGTTAAGAAGTTGTGAGTCACCTGACGTAAGAGTTGGAAGTCCAACTCAGGCCTTCTGGAGGAACAGCAGGTAGTTTTAACCACTGAGCTATGTGCTCGGCCCCCAGCCTGTTTTCTTATACCACAGAGGCTGATGGGCTCAGGGGTGGCCCCACCCATAATAGGCCAAGTTCTCGCCCATTAGTCACTATTTAAGAAAATTGCCCACAGGGCGATCTGTGGTGGAGGGTATTATCTCCACTGAGGTTCTTTCCAAATCATTCTATTAAGTTGGCATAAAAACTAGCCAGCATGCCGTGGGAAAAATAGCTTCTATCTTTTAAAAAAAGATTACTTTTTAATTATGAGTGTGCAAATGAGTGTGGGCTCTGTGGAGGCCAGAAGAGGTGTCAGATTCCTCTGGACCTGGAGTTACAAAAAGTTGTGAGTAGCCCTATGTGGGTGTTGACAACTGAAGCTAGGTCTTCTGGAAGAGCAGTGCACGCTCTCAACTACCGAGCCAAAAAGTCCTTCTCCTAAAGGACACTGCTGTCTCTGCAATGTCCCCTGAGTTTTCCAGGTCCAATACGGCAGGTTTTGTATAGTCTAAAGACTGGAATCTGAGGGCCAAATACTTTACCATGGACCATAGCTTGTTTTTCATTATTTTTTTCTGTTCTTTGGCCCGTATCTTGAACAAGAATTCTAATTAGTACTGTTTCCTGAGTCCCTGTCCTGTTACTGTGCGACAGGATGGAGGTGTGTCTAGGTGCTACCTTTGCAACCACACATTTGTCCCTGAACAACTTCGGGCCACAAATGCCACCCTGGCAAGGTCTGAGGCTGTTCTGCCCCTGGTACACCACTTGCCTGCCTCTCCTGGGATGATAAGCATGTACCAACATGACAGACTTTTTTTTTTTTTTTATGCAGGCTCTGGAAATTGAACTTAGGTCCTTGTGCTCTCAAGGTGAATGCTTTGTTGACTGAGCTATCTCTGCAAGCCTGCTTTCTCTTTTGAGACAGATTCTCATGTCTCCCTGGCAGACGACAAATTCTCTAAGTAGCTGATATGCCATGAACTTCTGTTTCTACTTTCAGAGTGCTGGGGTTATAAGTGTATATCATCACACTCAATTTATGTGGTGCTGGGAATGGAACTAGGCAAGCTGAGCTATCTAGAGCCCTGGAAAAGTTTGTAAGATGTTTTAAAGTCATGCACACTGACACCGAACACTCATGTTGAATTGGGTTAGCAGTTGTGCCTCACGTGGGCACGTGCACTTTCTTTCTGCTGATTCCCTTGTGCGGGGCTGGCTTTGAAAAGCCAGTTCTGGCCCAGTCTCAAATGCTGAGGCAGCAGAGTTCACCAACTTGATGAAGGCATGGCTGGTCATAGCTCATGCTCCTGTCTTCCTAGGGGATTTAGAGCCCACTCATCATCAGCTGAAGTGTCAAGGATGTCTTTGCTGGAGGAAATTAACTTGCATTTTGCACTTTTTTTTACCTGTAGAAATGCATTGCCAGCCAGTCCCTCACCTGGGGAGAGACAGCAGCATCCCTCCTTTCTGTGAAGCACCCTTCTCTGCAGGAGAGTGAACTGAGGGGTCTTGGCATTCAGAGTGGGGCCCTTTAAAAACACGTTCCCCAGCTTCCCCACCATGTGAGTCCTGGGGACGAAACTAACATCCTCAGGCTTGGTGACCAGAGCCCTTGCTGGTTGAGCCATCGACCTGGACCAGCGTGGGATCCTTTCAACTACGATGCCAATGAAGTCTAAAGGATTGAGGGAGGCCTCCAGGCTCCCTCAGAATCACAAGGTCGGTTAAATGTTTCAGAGTCCTGCTGGCTCTTCTCAGCTCCTCCCCTACCCTAAACTCCAGCTCATGGGCTTCCCTGCCCTAGCATTCTTTTTGTACCCCCCTCTTTGCTCTCCCACATTCTCCTGCTCTGGCTCTCCTCCTCCCCCCTCTGTCTCTCTCCCTTCTGCTCTCCTTCCGCCCTTTTCCCCCTTGCTCTCCCTCCTCCCTCTCTCTGTCTCCCTTCTCCCCTGTTCTCCTGCCCTCTCCTGCTCTCTGTGTTTCTCTCTCTGCTCTGCTCCTGGATCTCTCCTGGCAGGTCCAGACTGTTGGCCATGCTCAGCCTACTACTTTTTCTCTCTGCTCTGAACTCCAGAAGCCTCTGGCTGTTCTCTCCCTCCTGTCTATAATAAAAACCTTCCCCTCAAGCATACCATGAGCAGTTAAGTCATTATTTTATAAATTTTTCTGTATATGCACATGTGTGTGGGTGCCTAGAGCTCAGAAGAGGGCATCAGGTTTCCTGGAACAATAGTTGTGAGCTGGGAACTGAATTCCAGTCCTCTGGAAGAACAGCAAGAACTAGTAAACGTTCAGCCATCTCTCCAGCACCCCTCCCATCTTAAGACTATCATGTAGCCTAGATAGACCTTGAAATTACTATGAAGCCAAAGGTGACTTTAAACTTCGTTATAAAGTTGCTCTTCTGTTGGCTACTAGCAACAGGACTAAGAGGCACCTTCACTGTGGAATTTGGAAGGCAGTGGCTGAGGTACTGTGTGGGGAATGTGTAGCCAGAGTGGTGCCCAATCACAGAGCTGCACACTCAGGGTGCAAACACTCTGTTATAGGAATGGCCATCTCTTCCCAGAAGGTCACAGTTCAATTTTAGCAATTGCTGAAACCTCCTAAACAGACCTTTAGGTAAATCCTGGTCTTTGCTATGGCTGTCACTCAACCCAAGTGGCAGAATCTAGCATTAGGTGGGCGGTGGCCAGATGGACGGAGATGCGGCCTGTCCTCTGCACTATGAGCTGAGCTTCTGGTCTTTTGACATCTGAACCCATCAGAGCTGTCTCCTCAGAGTTCCACTACTGTCCCCAGATTCTCTGCTCAGAGTGACTTGTTCAGCACTAACCCAACCCCCACAGCCCAGCTAAGGGGGAAAGAGAAAATGAAGGATGAACATGATTGGCCATCTGTTATGTGCTAGTCACAGTTTGGGCCCTGCAGTCTGACAAGCCAGGCTCAGCAATCTATCCTCGATTAAACAGACTAGTAAGAGTGGGAACGGACAGCTATCCAAAATGGCTACACCGGGAAGAGGACCATAGGGCAGAGCATCCAGAAAGTTCAGAGGGCCAGAGGTGTGCATGATGACTAATCCTTCCTGGCCAGGATGTGGTCCTGCCCACACTAACTCATCATTGTCTCACTCTCTCTCCTCCAAGGTGGTGTGAAATCTCTTCCCAGGAGACAAGCTCCCCCTCTGTCTGGCACCTAAGCCCCCGTCTACTTCTCTGATATAGCCAAAGGAAGGTGCACAGTGTCTCTTTAGAACAGCTTTATTTTTGCTAGAACTAAACAATTGTGTCCTAAGAGGGACTTTACGTCTGGTCCCTCAACAATCATCTCCTCTAGGACATCTGAACAGTTTTGTCCTCTGGCTTTGATTCTACCCTATAAGCAGACTGACCTTTTAGTCACCTCCCATCACCTATTGACTCATCACCCATGGAGACCTTGAATTTGGCTCCTCAGGGAACAGAAGTAGGATCCTAACCCAGCACTGTCTTTATAAACAGATTCCAGGGGTTGGTGGGGGGTGTCTGGGGAGCTGGTTTAGCACAGTCCTTGTCTTGGAGATGTGAGGACTTGAGTTCTATCCCTGGAGTCCGTCTAACTATCCAACCCAAATCACCATCTGTGGCGGGACATACTTTTAATCCCACTGCCCAGAGATAGGCAGATCCCTGTGCCTCACTGGCTAGTCAACCTATTTAGTAAGATCCCTGCCAGTGAGAGAGCCTGACCCAAAGTAAACGGTATACACCTGGATAACACCATCCCATATTGTTTCTGGCCTTTACACACATGTACACATATATCCGATCACAAAAATGATACATGTGCGTGCAGACTCAGGCTTCCAGCCTCATTGATGCCTTTTTGATTGCAGTAGCAGAGATAAGAACACTAGGTGGCGCCATTGGGCCACATTCCACTTTTAGCTCCCTCAGAGCTGAAAACTTTGAGAGCTCTAGATTCTGAACTCTGGAATCTGCCCCAATCTCCAAACTCTGTGTACCACAATCTGTGTGTCCCTAGCCCCTCATGTCCCCATATTCTGGGTCTCTCCCTCGCACTCCCAAGATGTTAAGGTGTCTTAAATTCTCAAATCATGTCAGACCTGTGAGGTTAATCTCTTCAAATCACCAAATTGCCAGCCCCAGGTCCCTATGGCCCGCAGCCTCCCCTGCCCCTATTAAGACCTTATGTCCTTAGCCATTCCTTCCTCAGACCCCTAGATGCATAGCTGCAGAAACCTCACACTGCTCTAGTCTTCAAATCCCTCTAGAGTCCTTATCCAAGTGCCCTGCTAGAAACTAAGCCTTTCTAAAGGGACATTTGTGTCCCTACCTTTGGCTATCAGATTATTGAGACAAGGGACCCTAAGAAATTAGAATTTTCCCAAGAACCACATGTTGGGAGAAGGAGATGGCTGGAGCCTGTTGCCAGCCAGAGGGGGAGCTTGTCTCTTCTGGCACCCTTTCATCACCCTGCAGGACAGCCTGGAGCCCAGACAAGGCCCACACTTTGAGGGAATTTGCTTAGCTATGCATAGCCCTTGCCCTCTGTTTAAGCCTGAACCTCATCTGTGCTCTGACAATGGATTTCATGGGGGAAGTGGGCCTCTTTATTGGTTCCTCTTCCCAATGCGGCCCCAGATCTTCTCTGCTTTTTAGTGACACTTGTCTAAATGTCCCCTTGAGGCAGATGTCCTGACAACTCCAATAATGCCTAGAGACTTCAAAGAACCAGGTACCTATGGCCACCCACAGACCCCTAGACTCTGTACACAGCTAGACCACCACCCCACCACCACTTGCTAGCACCTCCAGTCCTCATGCCCACTATCTGTATCCTACAGTCACATCGATGCCCTGGGGGAGTTCAGTGCTAGGGGCCTAGATGCTGGTCACCCTATAAACTGGAAAATGGGTACCTCTCTCTCCTTGGTGACAGGCGACACATCAAGGCTCTGGAGCCTAATACTGATGAATCTGCACAGATGAGTGAACCAAGGCCTGGGAGAGAAGAGGAAGTTGTTCTGAAACCCAGTCTGGCCACTTTAGGGCACACACAGTACCTGGTGTATAGTAAGTGCTCAACAAATGTGCTCAACACATGTTGGCTATCGTTAGCATTGCTATAATCCACACATCCCAGTCAGCAGTCTTGGATGCTACCCAGGCTGACCTTGCCTGAGGCTCAGTATGAGACCATTGTATCATTCATTGTATCATTCAGTACCAAAGAGTCAGAACACTCCCCCCCCCAACTTAGCAACATCTGCAAATTTAATTAACAAGCTGTTTATCTTCCTGGCCAAGCGATTAATAAAGGTGTCAGACAGGACAAGGCGCTACACAGCCTCCGGCAGGACCCTTAAAGTGCCCCCTCCTTCTGCTCCAGGGCTCTGGTCATTCATCAGAGACATGATGAGGGTGTGTTGAGAGAGAGAGAGAGAGAGAGAGAGAGAGAGAGAGAGAGAGAGAGAGAGAGAGAGAGAGAGAGAGAGAGAGAGAGAGAGGAGAGAGAGAGAGGAGAGAGAGAGAGAGAGAGGAGAGAGAGAGAGAGGGAGGAGAGAGAGAGGGAGGAGAGAGAGAGGAGAGAGAGAGAGGAGAGAGAGAGAGAGAGAGAGAGAGAGAGAGAGAGAGAGAGAGAGGAGAGAGAGAGAGAGAGGGAGGAGAGAGGGAGGAGAGAGAGAGAGGAGAGGGGGGGGGAGGGTTTAGAAAAGTCACCACTGGGCATTATGCCATCCTTCAGCTGTCAGAAAAAAGAAAACAGATTGTTAGCCTCTGCTGTGTGCTGGGCTCTGTGCAGCATTCAGAGAGTCAACTGATGAAGTGTGGGCATGATCTTCTCACTAGAGGGGTGAGCAGTAAGAAATGAATGCAGAGCACAGGCTGAGATCTCCAAAGTTGGGAGTCATCAAACTGCTCCGGCACTGGTTTTTACCATGTGCCAGCTCCAGGAAGATAAGCTGCAACTGGTGCTTTGCTGTGACACAGGTATGAGGACATCACTCTGAGGGGCTGGGGGAGTCAGGTTCCCCTTTTCATGGTGCCTTCTCACCAACACCTATGAGTTTGGGATTTTGCAGTCACAGTCTCCTGTCCTGGACAGAAAGGATCTTGTTTTGGGCATTTGTGTGTTTTTGTTTGTTTTGTTTCTTGGAAACTGTTTAGATTATGGGAGTCAGTCCAGGGTATCATAGTCAGCATGGCTCACAATCCAAAGTAGAGCTAAGACTGGGAGATGGGCTAGTTGGTCACATGTTTGCTGTCTAAGCATGAGGATCTGAGTCTGAGGCCTAGAACCTAAGTGAAAAAAAGCCAGACATGGCCTGTGGCATGGCTGAGCTGGCAAGAGGGCTTGATGCAAGCCTGGTGATGTATGTTTCATACCAGAGATACACACAGTGGAGGTGGGGAATTAATTTCTACAAGTTGTCCTCTGGTCACAACATGTGCATCACACACACATAGACACACATACACACACACAGACATGCTCACACACACACACAGACACACATGCACACACAGACATACATACACACACATATACACACACAGACACATATACACGCACACAGACACACATGCACACATACAGACACACACAGACATACATACAGACACACACGCACATGTTCATGTGTACACACACACACACACACACACACACACACACACACACACACGACTAAGATGCCATTTGATTGTTTTGCCCTTGCTTAAAGTATGGTCTCCTAGATAATTAGCAAGGAGGATGCAGACTGATCCGGCCCAAGGTGCACCTTTTCAGGTGAGGAAACAGCACAAGGTCACGTGATTCTCCTGAAGCGATGGTGATTTCACATAGCTGGGACTAAGCACTGTAGGTTTTTACTGTGGGGTGAGACTAGTAGGAGCCCCCGCTACACTGAGGTCTCAAATACTGGACTGTTCCACCTGGTGTGCACGCACACCCTGAACCAAGAGGATACTCCGGCTCCCTTGGCACACTGTACTCAGTCTGAATAAAGAATAAAGATCCAACTTCTGGGACATTCTTTCCAAACTCCACTCTCTGCTTGCGATAGTGATATTGTCAGCTTGTTGGGATCTAGGTTGCCTAGGAGACAAGCCTCTGGGTATTTCCAGGAGGGAATTTCTAGGTCAGGTTGACTGAGGTGATGGTGTGAATGGAACTATCACAGGGTTCAAGGCTTCTGACCGAAGGAGATGAGCACAGCATTCACCTCCTTCTCCTTCCTGACTGTGCAGTCATGTGAACAGCTGCCTCAAGCTCCTGCTGCCCTGATGGGCTTAACCTTGAACTGAGAGCTCAAGCCTTTCTTTTCCATGCTGCTCTCACCAGGTCCTTGATCCCTGTAAAGGGAAATTTTATGAGCTCCATATGGCTGTTAACCACCTCCTGAGATAGGGCCAAAGGTTAAGAGAAACAGATAGGGACTCCCCAGAGTATATGGCTGTTTACCATCCCCCAGAGTGTGTTTGAAGTTCCAGGAAAGAATGAACTACCCACTCAGTTCTTGGAAAAGCCGTAAAATATATGTTGACAGGACATCTGCTTCTTATCTGCCTCTTTCATGAAGCAACACTTATGACCTGTGGTTGAACTTCTTTTGTTCCCTACACCCTATAAAAACCCTGCTCCACTTCAGCTCAGGGCTCTCTGTTCCTGCATGTTCAGTGAGCCCCAGGAATACTTGGTAAATAAAAATCCCCTTGCTTGTTGCATGAGAGAACATCTCTTGGAGTCTTTACACGGTGAGTTTCTTGACCCTTACATTTGGAGATCCCACCGAGATCTCTCTCCATGTGGGAGACTCCAACAGTCTTCTCCCGGGGTAAGTAAGGCCTTTTTCTCTGGAGAGCGATTGCCTAGGCTCAGACTGGCTGTGGCTGTTGGCGAGATGTGAGATCTCTCCCCGACTGCAATTGACAGATGTGTCCGGGAATTGCAGGCCACAACTCTGAGGGATGCTTCAGAGTGGGAGGACCTCTGGGGATGCCTGGATGTGTCTTACCTGACTGACTCTGATTCAGTAACTCTGTTGCCAGTAATTCAAAGGATTGGTGAATTGGGCCCAACAGAAATTGTGTCTTTTATGTTCTGTGTGTCTGGGAGGCATTTTTGTGTTTTTGTCTGTCATTTTGCTGTGTGTGCTTTCGCTTGGTGTTTTTGTTTTGCTTGACTTAACAGATATGGGTCAGACAACTTCAACTCCTCTCTCTCTGACCCTGGACCTTTGGTCTAAGGTCCGAGAGAGAGCACACAATCTTTCATTGACTGTGAGGAAGGGCAAGTGGCAGACATTCTGTGAGTCAGAATGGCCCTCCTTCAAGGTGGGATGGCCCGCTGAGGGGTCCTTCCACCTCCTGTTAATATGGGCAATCAAAGCTGTCATTTTTCACCCTGGTCATCATGGCCACCCTGACCAGCAACTGTATATCATGGTCTGGCAGGACCTGAGTGAAGACCTACTGGCATGGGTAGGACCCTTTCTCCTTCCAGACCAACCCAGACCAGTGGCAATACTTCCAGCTAAGATGCAGACACAACCCACAGCACCCAGCCCCTATCTGCCTCTACCCTCCTTGGTCCTGCCTGAGTCCCAAACTGATCTAATACTCTTAGATTCAGACATCCCACCTCCTCCCTATCCTCCAGACCAATCCCCTCCTTCTCCTCCTCCTCCCCCTTGCCTGTCCCTCCCCTTTCCCCTTCCCCTGATTCTCCTTTGCAGAGCCAACAGGCAGGACCATTAGAACAGGGAGCAGCCCAGGGAATGTGGAGCAGGTGGACCCAGAGCCCCCAGGACATGGCTGTCACCCTCCCCCCTGCCCCTATGGACCTCTGATAGGCATGGGGGAGATATGCCCACTTTGCAGTATTGGCCCTTCTCCTCCTCTGACTCATATAACTGGGAAAACAATAACTCTCCTTTCTCTGAAGATCCCCCTAGGTTAACTGGACTGGCAGAATCCCTCATGTTTTCTCATCAGCCCACATGGGATGACTGCCAGTAGTTACTAGGAACTCTCTTAACCACAGAAGAACAAGACAGAATCCTCTTAGAGGTCAGGAAATAGGTTCCTGGACAAGATGGGAGACCTACTCAACTCCAGAATATCATTGATGGCCAGTTCCCACTGAGCCGCCCTGACTGGGACCCGAATACTCCTGAAGGTAGAGAGCATCTGTCCATCTATCGCCAGACTCTAGTAGCAGGTCTTCAGGCAGCTGCACATTGGCTCACTAATTTGGCCAAGGTAAGAGAAGTTGTTCAGAGACTTGATGAGTCGCCCTCAGTATTTTTAGAGAGCCTAATGGAGGCCTACCGTAGATTTACCCCCTTTGATTCTCAAGCAGAGGAACAGAGGGCCTCAGTAGCTATGGCTTTCATTGGTCAGTCAGCCCTGGATATCAGACGCAAGTTACAGCATCTAGATGGGTTGCAGGATTTAACTTTGAGGGATCTGGTAATAGAGGCAGAGAAAGTCTTTTATAAGAGAGAGATGGAGGAAGAGGAGGAACAGAGAAGAGAAAGAGAAAGAGAGGAGAGAGAGATAGTTAGGGAAAAGCGGAGGACAAAGGAACTGACAAAGATCCTGGCCATTGTAGATGGGGGTACTATTAAAGGGAAGGAAAAGTTCAGGAAAGGCAATAGAGGAAATAACCTGGGTCTATGTCGCCACTCTCCTCTAGACCCGAATCAATGTGCCGACTGCAAAGAAACAGGACAGTGGGCCAGGGAATGCCTTAAAAAGAAAGAGGCTCAAGGGCGTTGGCATGCCATGCTAGCCTAGGAAATGATGACTAGGGGAGTCGGAGCTCGGACCCCCTCCCTGAGCTCAGGGTAACATTTGATGTGGAGGGGACACCAATTGACTTCGAAGTGGATACAGGAGCAGTTCACTGTGCCCTACAGGCTCCATTAGGACCACTTTCTAGTAAAAGGTCCTTAGTCCTGGGAGCCAACGGTAGCTGATACCATGCCCGGACTACAATGAGAACTATGGACTTGGGGAAGGGGGAAGTCCAGCACTCCTTCCTAGTTATTCCTGAGTGCCCTGCCCCCCAATGGGGAGAGATTTGTTCACTAAGTTGAGGGCAAGAATCACCTTCAATCCCAAAGGACCAGAAGTAGTAAGCCAACCCGTTGTGACTGTTCTTACCCTGTCAGCAGAGGAAGAGTATCAACTATATGCTAAGTCAGAACAGATCCGAGAATCCATCCCTCAGACATGGCTTGAAGAGTTCCCTAACTCCTGGGCAGAGATTGCTGGGCTAGGACTAGCAGTAAATCAGCCCCCAGTGGTGGTAATTTTGAAGCCCTCTGAGTTCCCAGTCAGGGTTAAGCAATACTACATGAGCAGAGAGGCTTGAGAAGAAATTAGACCATATATCCAGAAGCTTCTTAATTTAGGGTTATTGAAGCCCTGCCAATAAGCTTGGAACACCCCCCCCCCCCCGGTTGCCCGTCAAGAAACCGAGGACTGGGGACAATAGACTGGTACAAGATCCACAAGAAGTAAACAGTAGAGTACTAGATATATATCCTACTGTGCCAAACCCTTATAACCTGCTCAGCACCCTAAACCCAGAAAGAACTTGGTATACTGTTCTTGATTTAAAAGATGCCTTCTTTTGTCTGCCCCTGCATAAGGACAGTCAGCCTTTATTTGCTTTTGAATGGGTGGACCCTGAGAAAGGGTCCTCCGGCCAGCTAACCTGGACACGCTTGCCCCAAGGGTTTAACAATTCCCCCACTATCTTTGATGAAGCTCTCCATAAAGACCTAAGATCCTTTAGGACTCGACATTCTGAAGTTACCCTACTGCAGTACATGGATGATTTATTGCTAGCAGCAGACACCAAAGAGGACTGTGAGTACGGAACCTGAGAGCTGTTGAGAGAACTAGCCGAACTAGGGTACCGAGCCTCAGTAAAGAAAGCACAGATTTGTAAGAAAGAGGTGGCTTTCTTAGGATACACTCTCAAGGATGGAAAGTGATGGCTCACAGAGGCTAGAAAGAAAACCGTGACCCAGATACCTACACCCACAAATTGAAAGCAGCTATGGGAGTTCTTAGGAACAGTGGGGTTTTGTCGGCTGTGGATTCTTGGGTTCGCATCCCTCACTGCCCTGCTCCATCCCTTACTCAAAGGGAATTAGAGCAGCAGGAAGCCTTTGACTGCATTAAAAAGGCACTCCTGTCAGCCCCAGCCTTAGCTCTCCCAGATGTAAACGAACCAACCGTTCACACTCTACATAGAGGAAAGAAAAGGTGTGGCAGGAGTCCTAACCCGACCTAGGGCCCCTGGAAGAGACTAGTAGCCTATTTGTCCAAACGCTTGGATTCGGTTTCTAGTGGATGGCCGCGCTGTCTAAAAGTAATTGCAGTGGCTGCCCTTCTAGCAAAGGATGTGGAAAAGCTTACTCTGGGACAAAAATTAACTATTGTGGCCCCTCATACATTAAAGAGTGTGATCCACCAGCCTCTAGACAGGTGGCTGTCAAACGCCAGAATTACCCACTATCAGAGTATTCTACTAGATAAAGGCAGAGTGACTTTTGGGCTCCCTTCAGCCTTAAACCCCACTACTCTACTGCCGGATGAGGCCATGGGACTTGTGCTACATACTTGTCAAGAGATCTTAGCAGAAGAGACTGGAATTTGCCAAGACCTGAGAGACAGGCTGCTATCCAACTTGGAGGTAACCTGTTTCTCTGATGGAAGCAGTTTCCTCCAGGACGGTAAGAAATGAGAGGGAGCAGTGGTAGTTAACAGGACTAAAGTCATCTGGTCCTCTGGGCTGCCAGAAGGGACCTCTGCCCAGAAGGCTGAGCTAATAGCCCTCACTAAGGCCCTGAAACTGGCGAAAGACAAACAGGTGACTATCTACACCGCTAGCCATTATGCCTTTGCCACAGCCCATGTTCACAGAGCTATTTATCAACAGAGGGGCCTGCTAACATCGGCTGGCAGAGAAATCAAACACAAGGAAGAAATCCTTAGACTTTTAGCTCCAGTCATGCTTCCCAAAGAACTGACCATTGTTCATTGTGTGGGCCACCAAAAAGGCTCAGTCAGACCCAGTAGCAGTAGGTAACAGGCGAGCGGACGAAGATGCAAAAGCAGCGGCATTGAGAGACCCAAAAGAACTGCTCCTAGTAAGCAAAGGGAACCAACAGCTCCCCAAGATGCCATCGGAGGCTGCATCACTAGAAGAATCAGAAGCCCTAACCTATTTACAGCAGGTTCATCAGCTCACCCATTTGGGGTCGAAGAAACTACAGCAGCTCTTACAAGATCAGAGTGAACTATATCTGCTGTCAGCCTCTAAGAGAAAAGAGCTGGCAGACCGCGTGACAAAGGAATGCCGGGCGTGCCAGATTGTGAACACCTATCCTTCCAAAATACCTGAAGGAAAAAGATTAAGGGGAACCTGGCCTGGGAAATACTGGGAAGTCGATTTTACTGAAGTAAAACCTGCAAGGTATGGACTTAAATATTTGCTAGTTTTTGTAGATACCTTTTCAGGATGGATAGAAGCCTTCCCCACCAAAAGAGAAACTGCCCAAGTTGTCATCAAGAAGATCACTGAAGAAATTTTTCCTTGATTTGGCCTGCCAAAGATAATAGGGTCTGACAATGGACCGGCATTCATGGCTCAGGTAAGTTAGGGTGTGGCCAGGATATTGGGGATCGATTGGAAGTTAACATTGTGTATACAGACCCCAAAGCTCAGGACAGGTAGAAAGAATGAATAGGACAATAAAAGAGACCAAATTGACTATAGAGACTGGCTTAAAAGATTGGGCCATGCTCCTACCTTACGCTCTACTTAAAGCCAGGAATACCTCCTCCTCTCTTATATGTAACCTAACCCCCTATGAAATTTTATATGGGACACCCCCTCCAGTAAAAGATTTGTCCCCCATTCTAGAAGCTAATGACTCCTTTCATGCCCCGTTGCTTGACAGACTGCAGGCTTTAGAAAAAGCCCAGAGGTTCTTGTGGCGACAACTCTCCACCTTCTATCAGCCGGGAGACGGAGGCCATCAATACCAGGTGGGAGACTTCGTCTACGTCCGTCGCCACCAGGTACAGACTCTTGAACCTCGTTGGAAAGGACCATATCAGTACTCTTAACCACCCCCACTGCAGTCAAGGTTGATGGCATCACATCTTGGATCCATGCATCTCACCTCAAACCAGCGCCCTCGCTTCCGGAGTCCCAATTGAATGTCTTTCTGCCACGTGGCAGACAGATTAATAGAAATGGGTTGAGTTAAGATGTAAGAGCTAGCTAGCAATGTGCCTGAGCCATAGGCCAAACAGCATGAAGTTAATATAAGCGTCTGAGTCATTTCTGGGGGCCTGAGCAGCAGCGGCAGGCGGCTAAGGGGTCTGGGGCTGACTGCAGGTCCTGAGTCCGGACCTCTGGCTGCCCGAGACCAAGAAACCAAGCTACTACACCCAATGGAAGCTGGAAAATACTGACAATCCTCTCAAGTTACAGGTTCATCATGTGGCTGGGAACTCTGCTCCCCTTAGGAGAAGGCAATCCTCACGTGCCACTTGACCGTTCCTGGACAATCTCTAATTCAGAAACAGGGACCATCCTCATTCTGGCCTCTCAGACTGGACCTAAAATACCCTGGTTTCCTGACTTAACCTTCGATTTATGTAAACTAGCTGAAGGATCTTGGGATATGGCAAAAGTTTGGTTTCAGCTCCCGGACTGTGCGTTCTGACAATGGTATGTGTGCCCTGGAGGGAAACGAACCTACAAGTGCAGGGATGGACGGACGGACAGACGGAGAGTTATTATTGTGCCAGCTGGGGATGTGAAACTTTCTATACAGTGGGAGGATGGAAAGCTAGTGGACCCCCAACCTGATTCAGGTCAGCAAAAACCTGACTGCACCAGGCCCAGGGACCCCAATAGGTGGAATAAGATTTACTGACCAAGGAAAAGCAGCTTCTGGTTGGGAACTAGGCAAGAGTTGGGGCTTGAGGTTGTACAAGAATGGTCACCCAGGAATTCTGTTCACCTTGAGACTGCAGGAACAGTTCTCAAAGTCAGCTACTGCAATTGGGCCAAACCCTACACTCAGACCAAGTAGTCCCCAACCTCCTGTTAAGCCCCAACCCCCTACTCAGAGCACAGGAACCACCCTACCACCTCCCATCCAGACAAACCATGGTTTAACATCCGCCCCAGGCACTCAAACCCTGACTACGGACAATTTATATAACTTTATTTTAAGGGCTTACTCAGTTATCAATCATACGCAGAGTGCTTTAACCCAATCTTGCTGGCTCTGTTTGACGGCCTCCCCACCATATTATGAAGGAATAGCAGTTAGTAAAACTTATAACCACTAGCTCTTCCTGTGACCGGAGTACAAATCATAAGCTCACCCTTTCTGAAGTTTCTGGACAAGGAACGTGCCTAGGAAACCCTCCAGATGCAGTTAAACAGACTCTGTGCTCTCAAGTCTTCCCTGTAAATTCCACAGTAGGCACTCAATACCTAGCCCCTCCGTATGGGACCCGATGGGCATGCAATACTGGGCTCACCCCTTGTGTTTCCACTCAGATACTTAAGAATTCAGCCCACTTTTGTATCATGGTAAGAATATTTCCTAGAATAGTATATCATCTAAGTGAACAATTTGAAAGCAAAATAGAAGGTAAAACTAGATTTCAAAGAGAGCCTGTATCATTAACCTTAGCCATACTCATGGGAATAGGTATTGCAGCTGGTGTAGGAACTGGGGAAGCAGTAATAGTGCAAAGATCGCAACAGGTAGCTCTACTGCAGGCTGCTATTGATCAAGACTTAAAAGCTATAGAAACCTCAGTGACGGCCCTACCAGATTCCTTGACCTCTTTATCAGAAGTAGTGCTGCAGAACAGGTGCTGTCTAGACCTATTATTCATAAAGGAAGGAGGTCTGTGTGCTGCCTTAAAAGAAGAGTGTTACTTTTATGCAGACCACTCTGGCGTAGTTAAGGAATCTATGACCAGAGAATGTCTCCGCAAGTGACAGAAGGAACGGGATGCACAGTAGGGATGGTTTAAATCTTGGTTTACTAAATCTCCCTGGCTCACCACGTTGCTATCTGCTTTGACTGGGCCACTGATCATGTTACTTTTAGTGATTACTATAGGATCATGTGTCCTAAATAGAATAGTAAACTTTTTACAAGGGCAAATTGGAAATGTCAAATTAATGCTTATTAGGCAGCAGTACTCAGTTTTGAATAATCCAGAGGATCTTTCAAATCTCTAGGATTAGAGATTAGCGCAAGAAGAATGGGGAATGTAAAGGGAAATTTTATGAGCTCCATATGGCTGTTAATCACCTCCTGAGATATGGCCAAAGGTTAAGAGAAACAGATAGGGACTCCCCAGCTGTTTATCATCCCCCAGAGTGTATGTTTGAAGTTCCAGGAAAGAATGAACTACCCACCCAGTTCTCGAAAAGGCCATAAAATATAAGTTGACAGAGCATCTGCTTCTTATCTGCTTCTTGACCTGTGGTCAAACTTCTTTTGTTCCCTACACCCTATAATAACCCTGCTCCACTTCAGCTCAGGGCTCCCTGTTTCTGTATGTTCAGTGAGCCCCAGGAAAACTTGGTAAATAAAAATCCCCTTGCTTGTTGCATGAGAGAACGTCTCTTGGAGTCTTTACACAACGAGTTTCTCGACGCTTACAGTCCCAACAAGGAAAAAAGCAATGCACCCACAGCCTCAGATGGGTGAGTGCACATCCTAGCTGTGTCCCTCGTACATGTCTGTCAGCAACTTAACCTCAGCAGGCTCCCCAAGTAAACTCCTGCCACCTTCCATCCTGGTTGCCCCACTATCACTTGTTCCTGCAGCTTTCGCAAACTTCACGTACCTGTGTTTGGACAGCAGCCATGTTAGATATGGGGTGTTAATGGCCCCAAGTGAGTGGGTCAGAAATATGGGAAGGTTAACATCATAGACCAGTCCAGGCTGGCCTCAAGTTCCATGTAGCCAAGGGTGGCTTTGAACTTCTGATCTTACCTCTCAAATGCTGGGATTACAGACTTGTGCCACCATGCCTAACTTATGCTAGGGACAGAACCTAAGGCTTTGTACATGTTAGGCAAGTACTCTACCCACTGAGCTACATTTCCATGGACCAGCCTTTATCAGTAGGGAAAGATCAATCAGATAAATAAATACCTCCTGTCCTTTATCTCTCAAGCTCAGTGGTCTTCAACCTTCCTAATGCTGTGACCCTTTAATGCAGTTCCTCCGGTCATGGTAACCCCAGCCAAAACATTATTTTGTTGCTACCTCATAACTGTAATTTTCCTATTGTTATGGATTGTAATGTAAATATCTGATATACAGGATATCTAATATGTGCTGCTGTGACCTGTGTCACCTGAACGAACCACAAGTCAGGCAAGGGTCTGGAGATTAAGAAAGACACAAGAGACATGGGTCACTCTTGAATGAGGAGATCCACTTTATTGAAGCTTTGCAAGGGCTTTTATACCTCACTGCCATGCTGACCTATCTTAACCCTCAGCTGTGGTTGTTTGTTTTGCCGCCTCTACTTTCCTGTAACCTTTCTCACATCCTGTTATGCAGCACTCTGTTGGGCAATATATAGAGAAAACAGTATGGAATGTTTCAACAGCAACTGCAAGGCCACTTTGGTGTGACTTATGTTACCCTATATACCTTTCAGTAAGTGAGTATGTGTGTTCGTGAGTATATGTGTGAGTGAGTGTGTGAGTGCATGTGGGAGTGTGTGTGAGCGTGAGTGTGTGTGAGTGTATGTGAGAGTGTGAGTGTGTGAGTGTGTGTGTGTGTGTGTGTGTGTGTGTGTGTATTTTGGACTGGAGTGGAACAGTAACTGAAGCCATACTTAGATACTCTATGTAAGAAAAATTAGTTTTCTTTGTTCTTGAGAGTTATCTTGAAAAATGATCACTGCTCCTCATTTCTCCGTTATATCTCTCCAACACTCTCCCTCCTAACTCCTCCTCCTCTTTTTAATAACTAGCAAGTGCACTGCTTGGTGCTGCCTATATGTGAATGGTGTGAACCATCTAGTGGAGTTTGGAAACCTACAAGCGGCTTCATCCTTCAAAAAGAACAGTTTTCCCTTTCCATCAGCTTCCAACTTCAGAAAGGGGTGAGGCAAAGGGAGCACGTGCTCCCAAACCAGAATCTTGGCTGTTGATGCCCTAGTATCCTTAGTGGGTGATGGAAGATGAGGTCAGACTCTGACCAGCTGGCATTTAGATATGTTACACAGATATAACTTGGCTGGGGAGATGGCTCAGTGGGTAGTGCCTGCTTCACAGGGATAAGGATCTGAATTTGGATGCCAGCACTCATGAACAAAGCCAGGTGAAAGCCTGACTCTGTAACCCCATCTGGAGAGGCAAAGAGAAGTACATTCTTGGAATGTATTGGCTGCTCAGACTGGCTGAATTGGTGAGCTCCAGGTTCAGTAAAAGACTCTGTTTCAAAAAATAAGGTGACAGAGTGACAAAGGAAGACACCTGATGTCAGTCTCTGGCACACACACACAAACCCCAAACATGTTAACATACATATGCACACACAAAATGAGACTTTGGGGCTGCTATTACAAAAAGGTTTCTGGCCTGGCTAGTCCCACTGTTCGGACCTGCCCACTGCCCCTTATCTGGACCAGCAATCCCAAAGTCCCAAAGACTCACTCAGAGAGTTATATTAACTTCATGCTGTTTGGCCTATGGCTCAGGCACATTGCTAGCTTGCTCTTTCATCTTAATTTACCCCATTTCCATTAATCTGTCCTGCATGTGGCCCCACGGCTCACCTGTGTTCCTTACATGTTTCTTCTTTGGGCATCTGGCTCGATCTGTCCGACTCCGCCCTCCTTCTCCTAACTATGCTCCTGTCTCTGGCTACGGTGTTGGCCAAAGGGTCAAAACAGCTCCTTTATTTAAAGATTGATATTCACAGCATACAGAAAGACACTCCCTTATCAGGCTGCTCATGTGAGAACAACTCCATTCTATACCCCTGTGAATCAAGAGACCAAGCAAATTGAAGGACACATGTCACTAGTGCATGTTGTGACTGGATTTATCTAGTAGCAGAAGTGAACTGGAGCCTGTTTTCTCTAGATTGAGCATTAAGTGTTTTCAGTGAGGGGATCCCTGGGAGAGGTGTTCCCTCTGGGTCTCCAGTCAGGCCTTAAAGCTGGTAATGAGTCATCCCTGACTGTGAGGTTCCCTGTGCAGATGCCAAGACAGTTACAGAGTCCAAGGAGCTTATGGGTCTCCCTGTGGTCAGTGTAACACTCCACATCCATTTAGTAAATGCTAGCTAGCTTTGTGTCTGCAGCTGTAGAGCACATCAGGAAGGAAGCAGCTCTCTGAGGAAGCATCCACCATTTTGAGGGACAACAAAAGTACAGATGCAGCCTCACTTTGTTATCAGGTCCAAGATCTCCAAGGATGCTAGGGAGGAATCTGTATATTTTTCTGAGGAAGTGATGGAGACCTAAGTGTCATGGGGACCAATCGGCGTTCTACTGTTCAGAAAGGGGAGTGTAAATGTAAGTTTACAATGTAGCGGTAAGGACTCAGAAATAATCCATGTGGGATTAGGAGAGAAAGGTTGGAACTGGGAAAGCTTTAGTTGGATGTGTCTGCGAGACTAAGGGGATGGAGACAGGTTCAGTGGGTGGGAGGCAGACTTGGAGCCCACCTGGCTGCCCAGGGCTGGGCACAGATAGAAGCAAAGGACAGGAGCTTGGGCTGGGCAGAGATGCTTAGCTAGAGGGACCTGGGCAGGATGGGAGGGCAGCTCAGAATCCCAGTGTTTGGGAGATTTCTCTCAGCTTCTAGGTCCTTACAGAGGAGGGATGGAACAGAGAGGCAGCTGGGCTGGTAAAGTGCTTGCCAGGCAAGCCTAAGGACTGGAGTTAGATTCCCAGAATCCACATGAAACGGCTGAGTGTGGTAGCACACACCTGAAATCCCAGCGCTGGAGGGAGGGGAAGAGACAGGCAGATGCCTGGCCTTCCTGGCCAGCTAATCTACCAGAGAACCCAGACCAGTGAGAGATCCCACTTGTTAAGGGAGAAAAAGGACATGAGTTCTAGAGCGAGCAGAAGTGTAGTATCTGGGAGGGGCTGGAGGGAGGGAAGGGGAGAAATAGTGTAATTATAGTCTCAAAAACAGTTTTAAAAGTATTTTATAAAAAGGAAGCAGAAGGCTGGAGAAATGGCCCCGTGGGTTAGAAAGCACCAGAAGTACAATCAAGAGGATTCAGACTTAATCCCCAGCACCCTGTAAAGCAGGTTGTGTTTGTACATGTGTCTGTAAACCTAGTGCCATGAGGCGCACACAGAAGAAACTCTGACACTTGCTGGCGGCACCACTAGCTCCAGGTTTAGTGAGAGACCGTGTCTCACAAGAATTAGGTAAAGAATGAAGAGCAGATTGCCTGACATCCTATGACCACGTATACCCCATTCATCTCACACAGGCACACACATACACACTCACTCACACACACATGCACACACACTCACACTCACTCACACACGCACACACATACACACTCACTCACACACACATGCACACACACTCACACTCACTCACACATACACACATACACACTCACTCACACACACATGCACACACTCACACTCACTCACACACGCACACACATACACACTCACTCACACATGCACACATCTTTTAGAAGGGAGAATGGTGAAAAGAAGAGATGGCACCTCTCCGTTTCCCCATCAGATGCTATCTTTCCCTGTTAAGGGGAAGGAGGAAGATTTAGCCTCCGCCTAGGCAGCAGGGAAGGAAGGCACCAGAAGCACTTCCACCAGCTCATTTGCATTTCAAACAGCCCGTTTGTTTTATCTCCTAATTAGCATACTCACCCTCAGCAGCTCTGAGTCCATTAGAGGGAACTCTGCTCCAGGCCTGGGCTCCTCCTTTAAATATTTTTAAAGTGTGTGATTAATACACTTGCCCAGGCACTGCCTGGACTGTGCTGGGGGTCAGGGGCCAGGAAAAGAGGGAAAATGGCTGCTCTCGGGCTGACTGGCTGATTAATCACTGACTCTCTCCAATAAATCACGGCAGATGGCAGGAGCTGGCTGCCCGCCCTGAGGGGCTGCTGGCTGGCTGAGGCTGGAGCAGGGTCGGAGGAGATCTGAACACCTGGGTTATGTTCCCTGGCCTTCATCAGTGCCACAGGCCTCGGGCCCTCCCACTCTGTCCTCAAAGTCCCCAAGTTCAAGAGAGACTGCCTATTGGGGAGACAGAGTCATGTCTCACTATGCCCATGTACCCCAGGATAGCTGTGAATGAAGCCTAAAACAGAATCATAAAGTTTCTAAATTTTTGTGGGGTGTGTGTGTGTGCACGCACGCTCACACATGAGTATGCACACAAGTATGTTTGTGAGGATGTGAATGTGCAGTGTGTGTGTGTGCTTGCTGTGGTGCTGGACACCCTTATTGTCTCCAGTCTTTGAGGCTTCTCCTTCTCATGTACTCACCCAACAAGCTGCTGGAGACCCTCCTATCCCCATCTATCATCCACTTGTTGGAGTCCTGGGATTTAGACGTGTTTAAGACGGTTCTTATTATGTTTTTTTGCTTGCTTGTTTGTTTAAACGTGAATTCTGGGGATTCAAACTCAGGTCTTTGTTTTGGCCACATAAAGAGATTTTAAAATAATTTTTAAATTACTGATTTATTGATTTAGTTTATGTGCATGCCACAGAACCTGTGCAGAGGTCAGAATACAATTTACAGAAATCTGTTCCAGCATGTAGGTCCCAGCACACGGTCGGTCCTCTGGAAGATCAGTACTTGCTTTAATCTGCTGAACCTGCTCTCCAGTCCCTTCCCTTTAATGCTCAATCACACAGTTCTTGAGCAGGGAACTTTGTAGATGATGACATCTGTCATAATGTCAAACAGTTGCGTATACCGAGAGATCTCTTTCTCTGGGAATTATCAGAACTCAATAACAAGATCAATTTTAGAAACAGCCGACTTCAGGGTGCAGCGTCTGGCACACTGATATTTGTCTAGATTTTGTGTTGAAATCCTCCCCCCCCCCCACATATCCAAATCTCTTTTTCCAGGTGGGAGTGTAAGGCTGGGCAGATAGATGCAAGCAGAGCCAGGCATGTCTCTAAGGGAGGGTCACACCCAGCCTAGGGGTTCCAAAGCTTGAGAGATAGCTGTGAGGGCTTGAGCTTGGATCCAGACTGCACAGTGTCTGTAAGCCCAGAGTTCCTAGGGTAAGGAGCAAGGAATAGACTTGAGAATCCCCGAACACTTGGAAGCCTCCCAGCCCAATGTATGCAGCAATGAAGAAAAGAGAGACCCTGTCTCCAACAAGATGATAGGCAAGAGCTCACACCCAAAATTGTCCTATGACACGTATCATGGCATGCACATGTTTGTATTACACATAGACACAGATAGACAGACACAGACAGACAGACCGACATGGACACACACACACAAGAAATTAAAAGAAGGTCCAGGGGCTTCACACAGCTATTCCCTAAGCACGCTTTCATTCAGGCGTGCCAGTCTTTCAGCTCAACATCCATCCCTGGAGCCACCTCAAGCTGTTCTATCTGGGGACAAACTCTTCCGATCAGGCCCAGGGCTGTTGTGCACACTTCCCTTGGTGCACACCGAGTGGTATTTTCTTTGTCTCTGGGCACGTGCTCTTTCCCGAAAGAGGTGAATTTTTGGACATAGCCCTGTAGTCATCCTAAAGCCGGCCCAGGGCTACTGTTGCTGTTGCTAGAACACTTCCTGGCCTATTTCAGGCAACTGGGGGCCCAAGACAATTCACATGTAGTATTCAGTTAAAAGGGCATAGCATCCAGGCCTTTTGTGGCACAGGAGAAGGGGAACACACTGAGTCTCTGTTACAAACTACCAATCTGCAAGATGGGTGCTAGGGAACAAACAAACAGCCTTTCCAGGTCTCTGCTGTAGTGGAGGCAAAGGAGGTGGGGAGGGGAGAGGTTGACCTGGAGTACAGCATTCCCCAGTGGTCAGCCTGTCATCGTCCATATGCCCATGATATCCGATATCCCTTGATGGCCAGCTTCATTTCTTCACTCCTGTCTTGTCTGCTATGGGGCACTGAACATTCAATGGCCTCTTTGATTTCATAGCCCCCATCATGGAATGACGTCACATCCTTGTAATAGTAGGTATGTTCTACAGGAACAGAATTAATGAAACAACTACGTTCAAAGGGAGAGTTAGATTGGCTTACACAGTAGGTCCTGGGTTGTCCAACAATGGCCGCCTGCTCATTAGAGAAACTGAGGATTCTGTAGCTGCTCAGCCCAGGATGTCTCAGAAGTCCCAATCTAGTGCGGAAAGCCAGAAGAATTCCTGGAGAGCCACTAGCTTCAGTTCATATTGGAAAGCTGAAGAAGCTGAGTTCTGATGCTGATGAAGAAATTATCACCTTCCCTTCTTCCTCCTCCTCCTTCACTTCCACCCCCACAACAAACTAGATGAACCCCAATGAAACTCAAAGGCAGCAAAGCAAAAATTAAGGTTTTTTTTTTCCCCCCTCAGATCTCTATGTGGCGACCACCAAGGTGTGTTGCCTACATTTAGGGTGAATTTTCCCACTTCATAACTTGATCAAGAAAATCCCTCACAGGCATTCCCAGCAGTCTGGCTCTTAGTTGATTCCAGATACAGTCAAGCTTTTAGCCAAGATTAGCCACCCTAGTAGATGTGTGTGTGTGTCTATGTGTGTAGAACGAAGGACAACCTTGATGTTGTTTGTCAGGAGACATCCACTTGGTTTTGGAGACAATGTCACTTGTCTGGAGCTCATTGAGTACACCCAGCCAGCCAGCTGGCCATTCTGCGTTTCTGTTGATTTTTTATATAGGTTAGGTTCTCATGTTCAGGCAGCAAGGTCTTTACCAATTCAGCCATTGACCTAGCTCCTAGCCTGAACTTTAAAGAATTATAAATCAGAGGCCCATCCCTGCCAGGAGTCTCCAGGTTCAGGGGTTTGCAGAGAACAGCCACACCATGTTGGCTCCCTCAGTCTTGCTGAGGTCCCATGCTCAAAGCCAAAGCAGTTGCAGCTCCTCTAAGATGTCCAAAGGCTGTTCAAGTTGGGCTAGTGTGTGCACATGAGTGTTCTGCTGCACATGCACATGTATCCATGTGCATATAGACCCAGAGGACAACTTCAGATATCACTCATCAGCTGCCACCAACCCACCTAGTTGGTTTGTTTGTAGACTGGGTCTCTCACTTGCCAAGTAGGATTGGCTGGTAGGCCAGTGAGCTCCAGGGTTCCTCCTGCGTCCACTACCCAACACTCAGATTACACAAATGGACGGATAAGGTTAACCATAAAAAGAGAGACAAACAAGAACACGTGGGCTCTGGGGGATTGAACTCAGGTTCTCACGCTTGCAAGGCAAGCACTTTACCAAGTGACCTATTTCCTGGACTCTCAAGTGAGCTTGGCAGTGGCTGAAGGTGTTACTCCCTCCATGGTCAAGGATGTCCCCATCATTATGGAGCTCCTATCCCAATCTGAGTAATGTATACAGTGTGACATTTCTAGAAAGTCCTGGAGGGACAGACAGGGCAGGTAATGAGCCAGAAGATGAGAGAAGCAGGGGTCCTTGACTTTGGGGTCAAGTACAGCCATCTGAATGGGTTGTCCTTTATTCGGAGAAGGGGCAGGAGGGATATTGTTAGATACAGGAAGTGGCAGCCAGGGCAGAGCTGAGTGTGATGGGTTTGAACAGAGAAGTGAGAGGGATCAGTGAAAGGTGAGACTGGGCACACCATTGGAGACTGCCTGGGCACACCCAATGGACACTGCCTGTGGGCACACCCAATGGAGACAGCCTGTGGTCACACCCAATGGAGACCGCCTGGGCACACCCAATGGACACTGCCTGTGGGCACACCCAATGGAGACCGCCTGGGCACACCCAATGGAGACTGCCTGATTACACCCAATGGACACTGCCTTGGCACACCCACTAGAGACTGCCTATGGTCACACCCAATGGACACTGCCTGGGCACACCCATTGGAGACTGCCTGGGCACACCCAATGGACACTGCCTGGGCACACCCAATGGACACTGTCTGTGCACACCCAATGAAGACTGCCTGGGCACACCCAATGGAGACTGTCTGTGCACACCCAATGAAGACTGCCTTGGCACACCCAATGGAGACTGCCTGTGCACACCCAATGGAGACTGTCTGTGCACACCCAATGGAGACTGCCTTGGAACACCCATTGGAGACTGCCTGTGCATACCCAATGGAGACTGTCTGTGCACACCCAATGAAGACTGCCTTGGCACACCCAATGGAGACTGCCTGTGCACACCCAATGGAGACTGTCTGTGCACACCCAATGGAGACTGCCTTGGCACACCCATTGGAGACAGCCAGGGGTCACACCCAATGGAGACTGCCTGTGCACACCCAATGGAGACTACCTGGGCATACTGCCTGTGCACACCCAATGGAGACTGCCTGGGCACACCCAATGGAGACCGCCTGGGCACACCTATTGGAGACTACATGGGCACACCCAATGGAAACTGCCTGGGCACACCCAATGGAAACTGCCTGGGCACACCCAATGGAGAACACCTGGGAACACCCAATGGAGACTGCCTGGTCACACCCAATGGACACTGCCTGGGCACACCCATTGGAGACTGCCTGGGCACACCTATTGGAGACTACCTGGGCACACCCAATGGAGACTGCCTGTGCATACCCGATGGAGACTGCCTGGGCACACCCGATGGAGACTGCCTGTGGACACACCAATTGAGATCTTATAGCACACACCTTGGCCATGTAGAGGCAATGGCCTATAAGAATGTAGGAGAAAGTGCAGGCTGGGGGATGGGGAGTGACTCAGTGTATACAGAGCTTGCTTCACAAGCATGAATACCCGAGTTTGAAGCCCAGAACTAAAATAAAAAAACAGGCTTAGTATAGCATGCATGTAACCCCAACTCTGGGCGGCTGAGACAGGAGGATTCCTGGGGCTTGGGGGCTATCCAGGCTAGCCTCATCAGAGAGCTTATGGTCTCAGTTGATTTCAGCTGAAGAGATGGCTCACTAGTGTGAGCACTTGTTATTCATGAGTGATGTGGGTATGCGTTTATGTATGCTGTGAATCTCAATCTTTAAATAAAGGAGCTGTTTTGGGCCATGGCAGGCACCATAGAGGAAGTAGGAGGAGAAATCAGAACTTAGGTAGGAGAAGCAGGGTGGAGTCAGACAGATCGAGCCAGCCGCCCAAGGAGAAACATGTAAGGAGCACGGGTGAGCCACACGGGCCACGTGGCCAACAGATTAATAGAAATGGGTTGATTTAAGATATAAGAGCTAGCTGGCAATGTGCCTGAGCCATAGGCCAAACAGCATGGATTTAATATAAGCATCTGAGTCATTTCTGGGGGCCTGGGCGGCTGGGCGGCTAAGCGGTCTTGGGCGGCAGGTCTGTGGGTCTCTGGACCTCTGGCACCCGGGACCGAGAACCCCGCTACTACACATGAGGACCAGAGTTCAGATCCCAGCTCACAAATGCCTGGAAATGCAGCTCCAAGGGATCTTTTCTGGCACCTAAAGACAACCATACTCACATGCACACATACACTCACACAGACATACGCACAAGTTTGACAAATCTTTTCTACCACACACATTGGTCACAGGACATGGTGAAGTCAAGGTGTGCTGAGCAGGAAGCTCCCTCCCTTCTGGCTAGCTATCATAGTACTAGAAGATGCTAAGTGGCCAAGGTGGGGAGGGTAACTAAGACTTACCCACTGTGAACCCTGGAATTTCAGTAATGATCAGCCTAACCAGATATGCTTGTGGGTGTGATAGTGGTTCAGATGTGGGAGCATAGGTGCTTTCTGGCTACATTTAAGATCTGCTCCACAGGAAGAAACACAGCCTGCTACTGGAAATCTGGCCAAGAGCCCACATTGAGGAGCACACAGGCCCCAGGTGAAGCTATGCTGTTCCTCTGTAGTGGACATTGTGCTTCCTGGTCTTGTTTGTTGGTTTGTTTTGTTTTTGCTGAGTTAACACAGTGGGGCAGGTCATCTGGGAAGAGGGAACTTCAGTTGAGAAAATGCCTCCATCAGGTTGACCGCAAGTCTGGGGGAGGGGCGTCTTCTTTATTAATGATCCATCTAAGAGTGGGCAGTGCCACCACTGGATGCATGGCCCCAGATTGACTGTGCATGTGTGCATGTGTGCGTGCGTGTGTGCGTGCGTGCGTGCGTGCGTGCGTGCGTGCGTGTGTGTGTGTGTGTGTGTGTGTGTGTGTGTGTGTATTTTAGGGAGCAGTAGTGCCTGTGATGCCTGCTTCAGTCCCCACGTCCTTCCAAGTTCCTGCTTGAGTTCCTTCCCTAGCCTTCCCTGGCAAGGGATTATTTCCTGCAGGTATAAGATAGAACAAACTTTTCTCCCCGAATTGTTTTTAGCCAGAGTTTTATCACAGCAACAGAAAGCTAGCCAGGGTAGACGTATTATCAAGGTGCCCTCGAAATTCCTATCTTTCCAACTATAGATGAGCACAACTCTTGGACCTCATCAGAGAAGTTCTTTTTGCAGTGGATGGTGTTAACATCACCGTCACAACCAAAGTGCAGGGAAGAAGTGCCGGTGAATGCTTAGCCTCCAAAGGGACACCTCTATCGTACCCCTCCCAAGGCTCAGGAGCCATCACCAAAGAGGAGGCAAAAGATTGCCAGAACCAGAGGTCACTGAGGATCAGAGCAAAACAGTGTCGTCAGGAGGATCTTAATGTCCCAGTCCCTCTCCACCGCACTAACAAACTCACAGCTTCAGATGCCTGCATTGCTCTACATTGCCCTGTACTGTCCTGCATAACCCTGAACAGCCCTGCACAGTCCTGCACTGTCCTTCACAGCCCTGCACTGTCCTTCACAGCCCTGTACTGTCCTGCGCAGCCCTACACTGTCCTTCATAGCCCTGCACTGTCCTGCACAGCTCTGCACTATCCTGCACAGCCCTACACTGTCCTGCACAGCCCTACACTGTCCTGCACAGCCCTGCACTGTCCTGCACAGCCCTGCACTGTCCTTCATAGCCCTACACTGTCCTGCACTGCCCTGCACTGCCCTGCACTGTCCTGCACTGCCCTGCACAGTCCTGCACTGTCCTTCACAGCCCTGCACTGTCCTTCACAGCCCTGTACTGTCCTGCGCAGCCCTACACTATCCTTCACAGCCCTGTACTGTCCTGCGCAGCCCTGCACTATCCTGCACAGCCCTGCACTATCCTGCACAGCCCTGCACTGCCCTGCACAGCCCTGCACTGCCCTGCACAGCCCTGCACTGCCCTGCACAGCCCTGCACTATCCTGCACAGCCCTGCACTATCCTGCACAGCCCTGCACTGCCCTGCACTGTCCTGCACAGCCCTGCACTGCCCTGCACAGCCCTGCACTGCCCTGCACTGTCCTGCATAGCCCTGCACTATCCTACACAGCCCTAATTGTCCTGAACAGCCCTGCACTGCCCTACATTGCCCTGCACTGTCCTGCATAACCCTGAATAGGCCTGCACAGCCCTGAACTGTCCGGCACAGTGCTGAACTGTCCTGCACAGCCCTGCACTGTCCTGCACAGCCCTGCACTATCCTGCACTGCCCTGAACTGCCCTGCATTACTCTACACTTCCCTGCATATCCCTGAACTGCCTTGAACAGACCTGCACTGCCCTGATCTGCTCTACACTGCCCTGAACTGTCCCATAAGACCTGCACAGACCTGCACTGCCCTGCACTGCCCACACAGCCCAGTGGCTGTCCATACAGGGGGGTGAGCCAGTCAACAGTCCAGCATGGAGCTCCATCTCTAACTGAGGATCTGTACCAGTTGATAACTTCTCAGTAAGGGAGAGTCAGTATTCTTTACGAGTAGTTTCTGGCAGGTTGACCATGCTCCAGTGATTGGTCTTGTACGCAGAAGTTCATGGATGGCACAGATCGGAGTTGACTGGGTTATTAATAAAAAACAAAGGACAGGAAGTTGGGGGATAGGGAGGTAGGGGTAGTTTCTGGGAGGAGTTAGGTGAAAGATTTGGGGGTTAATATGATTAAATACATGGTAAAAATTCTCAAAGAATTAGTAAAAACATATATAAATAAAATTATACACATTAGCATTTTGCCAGCTTATATGTCTGTGTGAAGGCATCAGATCCCCGGAAACTAGTTAGCAACAGGTGTGAGCTGCCATGTGGGTGCTGAGAATTGAACTCGGGTCCTCAAGAAGAGTAGTCAGAGCTCTTAACTGCTGAACCATTTCTCCAGCCCTTAAATAAATAAAAATTTAAAGGGAATCTTGTTTCAAAAAAAAAGGTGAATGGCTTTCAGGAATAGCACAAGAAGTTGGCCTCTGGCTTTGTCATACTTGCTCACATGCACTGCTCCCCATGCTAACATGCACAATGCACCACTCCCATGCTCACATGCACACATGTACCACTCCCATGCTCACATGCACACATGCACCACTCCCTATGCACACATGCACCACTCCCATGCTCACATATGCACATGCACCACTCCCCATACTCACATGTGCACACACACAGATACACAGAAAAGCACTCAGGAGAAGGGACAGGTGAACCAGTAGAGAAGGGCAGGAGTGAAAACCAATCAGGAAAACTAACCCTAGTTTGTATGTGAGGGTGAGTTTTTAGGACAAGGAAAGAACAGCTAGCAGGAGGGCTAGCTTCTAGTGGTAGCTTCAATCACTGGCACTGTAGCAGAGACAGAAAGACAGGGACATATTCCACATCCTAGAGACCAGATAGTGCCACACCATGCTCCCAACTATTTCCCCATTACTAACTTACAATGTACCACTTATCTAACTATGCCTAGAGCCCTAAGTTTCTTTAAGTGACATAGAGCATCTTACTCTTGGTGGACTCCTGTCTAAAACCTCTTGCCCTTTGTTCTTCTGTGCCTCAAGTGTTTCCTGTTTCCTCCCAGCATCCTGGTTAGAGGACTCATCCCTGATAGGCAATGACGCATCCAATACCAAGAAGGTAACTCAAGCTCTCTCATTATTTCAGTTAGTGTTTCTATTGCTGTGAAGAGACCCCACGACCATAGCAACTTTATAAAGGAGAATGTTTAATTGGGGCTTGCTCACAGTTCAGAGGTTTAGTCCATTGTCATCCTGGAGGAACATGGTGGTGTGCAGGCTGACATGCAGCTGGAGAAGGAGCAGAGAGTCCTAAATCTTGACCCACAGGCAGCAAGAAGTGGTCTGAGTGTCACGTGGAGCAAAGCTTGAGCATAGGAGACCTTAAAGCCAGGCCCCACACTAACACACTTCCTCCAACAAGGCCACGCCTACCAAAACAAGGCCACACCTCCTAATATCCCCCCTTCCTGAGCTTATGGGGACAATTGCATTCAAACTACCCCACTTATCCTCCCATATCTCCTTCTTTTCCTGTGTCTTACTATCTTGAATCTACTTTGTTTTCATTACTTTGATCTTTTCAGGGTTCCTCTGTCTGGTGCCACCCACATCCCATTGGAGGGAAAGGGGACTGTTTCCTGCCTCCAGTGCTTAAAATGTAAAATCCAAGTACTTTTTCCTGCAGTCCAAAGCCCCTGATTATGAGATGCTGGAATACATGGTTTACATGATATCACTGCTATCCCTCGTTTCACTGCAGGCATCACTAATCTGTAACTTGCGAGCTCCTTTCAGAACTGGTACATCCTAAACTTTCCGTTATAGGTCCTGGAATAACAAAATATATGGTTTACACGAGACTTCTTTCAGCCCTCGTTGCATGGCAGCCATTACTAATTGATTACAGCATTCTTCTTCCACTAATCCAAAATGTGCCTTCAGTTTTCTTTAATGCAACAGACCAGGTAAGGTTGTAAGCCTTTTATGCTATATATGGCCCACATGGCACCATTTCCAGCTCTTGTTGCACGGAGACATTACTAAACAATTGCAGTCCCCCCTGCCCCTGCTAGCCCAGGATGTAGCTCCTGAGTTCCCTTCAGTATCACAGACAAGATAAGTTCATAAGCCCTCTGTGTTAGCCTCTGGGATACTGGATTTATGACTCAAGTGAAGACTGACTCACCCCCTATCATTTTTTTTAAATTATCAACAAAAATTCTGAGATGATGGATATCAATCTGGAACAAATGGCAGAGGTGCCCATTTAACATATCAAAGCAGACACTGACCACCAGGTTCTCCGTGGGTCCCTTAGTCCCTACCTGTTACCCCACCCTTTACCCAAAACGTCTCCAGCCCGGGGCTGGGCTGCCCTTCCCTCTATAATCAACCATTCGGTCACCTGGTCTTTGCATCTGCTCTTTGGGCATCCTGGCGGCTGGACCTGGTCCCCCCATTTCCCCTGTCCTTACATGGCTCAGGGTCTTCTAGATGCCTCCCCCCACCCCTGCTTTGTGCTTCCTTTTATCTACAATAAACTTTCTCCTCACCATACCCAGGATCAGTCATGTTCTTTTCCTTTTATTTCTTTCTTTCTTTTTTTTTTCCTTCAATGTTCAGCCTGTTTCCCACGGCAAAGACTACTAGTAATTGCAGCCCTTTACCCCTGGCAGAGCAGGATGTGGCTTCTGGGTTCCAGGCACATCTTGGGATCACATCCTAACCTGAAGCTCCGTCTACTTATTTTTCTTCCCTCGTCTCCTGACATCCAGGAATGCCACTGAAATGATCAAGGAACATATAAAGCAGTTGCAATAACTCCAGCAGAGTTGGCAGCTCAGGGTACTGTCACACTCCAGGATTCTCACATCATCATTGAAGAGGCAAAAAACCAGAAAGCAGAGAATCCCACAGGAAAGAGCTTGGGCTTGATTTCCCCAAGGCCACTGAAATGGAGGGAGCTAGGGCAAGAAGCCCTTAGTCTTATCCGCTGTCCCCCTCGTATACCTGCCTGGACTTCCCAGTGCCTGAGCCCTGGTTCTGTGGTAGGTGTCACAGTGGGACATTGGCAGACTGGGAGGCATGAGAAAAATGCAGCACATAGGAGCCCTACCCTCTGAGATGAGAATGGTCTGGTGTGGGTCTGGCCTTAAGTCCCTGGCTCTTTTTGCCTATCATGTCCTGCCTGCAGAATTCCAGCTGCCAATCTGAGCTGCTGCCAGCTTCACCTGCCCAAACCTGCTTCCTTCATCCCAGCAGGGGGCTGCTTCCTCTAGGAAGCCCCTCACTCCATTCATTTCTCTCTTCGTGCCAGTCTCTACCTTTAAGGTAGATGCAACTTTCACATCTGAACTTTAAAAGTAGCTCTGCACCATGCATGAGCATGGGAGGCCAAGCGTGTATGTGTGTGTGTGTGTGTGTGTGTGTGTGTGTGTGTGTGTGTAACAGTCATCCTGACAAGTACAGAGCCTCTATTGTCAGCTAAAGTTGCTAAAGTTTTCCCTCTCCTCTGGGTGGCCTGCCACTCATTTCTGTTCCAGGAGGCAAAGGGGGAAAGAAATTTAGCTCAATTGTCTGAGTGAGGGGCACAGGAATGTGGGATCTTTTGGGTGTGCCTAGAAACAAAGGAACTTGCTCAAGGTGTTCACCACACTCTCAGTCTGTCCTTGAAACCTGTAGAATATGCTAATACTGACTGCTGAGACAACTCATTTTTCAGGAAGCCACAGCCTGCTTCTGTCTGGTGCTCTCCTGTACCTGCCTGGAAGATTCAATTCTTTATGAGCCTTCTCCAGCCTTCCTCTTCATAGCCGCCAGTATCTGGCCTAAGAAAGCATCCTTGTATGCCTGTGATATACAGGTTGACATATGTATTCTGTCTCTTTGGGATCCTGCCTCACTTGCTTGGTGACAAATCACAGAAACCCCTAAGGTCACATCAGAGGTATATGAACGAGCCCCTGGTGAGGCAGCTTCAGACCTCTGTACTGTTTAGATTCTCTCTGGGTTGTCCTCCAGCACATTCACCCTGCAAGCCTGCCTGATTTATGGTGTGTTCCTCTGCACTGGCCTTGCCTTCCATTCTGTCATCTGTCTTTGGACAATGGTCACTCCTAGCTGTACGCCGCACTCAAGTCAACTGTCCCTAGCAAACATGTGAGAATCTGGTAAGTGCCTTCATCATCCTGGACTTTGGAACAATCCTGCTCAATAGGTCCTCACTTCTACCCAGAAAGACCGACATGAGGCAAGCAGGGCTGAGAGAAAGCAAGCATGTTTATGTGTGTGCTACCAGGAAGTGCTGGGAAAGCAGAGTTTCCCTAATAGCCACAGTGGACATGTCCTTTGCTGCCAGTCTCTATCCAGGACAAGGGTGCTTAGACTGGGCAGGGTGATGCTTCATGTGGTCCACTACCCAGAGGTCAGCCACGCGGTGAAAACAGAGTCATATGCATTTTCAAATAGGATGTCCAAAGACAGCCATGACTTTGTCCTTCCCATACAACCCAAGAGAAGTTGACCCCAGGAAAAACACCACCCCCATTCCTGTTCTTAGCATGGAGATTCCAACCTGCTTCCCTACTCATAGCCCTAGAAATCATGACAAATAGACTCACAGCCCTCAAGGCCCAGAGGTGGCTGGGCACATTAATAAGAAGCTAGGTTGGTGACCCCTGGCAGCCTCTGGATGAAGCGTGGCTTAGCCCCCTGCACCATCTCATAGCTGGTTTTCAGTCCATAATTAAGCCAACCTCATTAGCCTACCTCCCCTGTGCTCACCCCTAATTATGCTTGAGGGGGCAGGCACAGCCCTTATGGGCAAGGCAGCCAGGATCCTTAATAAAAAGTCATACTAATAATCACAAACAACCTATGAGGCTCCTTTTGCAGCCCTGCCATCCAACCTGGCTCGGAACCAGAACTTTAGGTCCTGCAATGACAGCCTGTATTCCAAACATGCCACCCTGGCAGACAAGAGCAGTCCTGTTCCCACCTGTTAATGGGCATCTGCTGGGAGCCTGGTGAGTTCAAGGACTTTGGGAAAGGATGCTGAGAGATGGTGCAGCTGGAAACCAAGCTTGGCTAGCTGTGACCTCTGCTGGGGAAGCCAAGAGCAAGTTACACCTTTGTGCCTGGCCATCCTCCCTCCCAATGTCCTTCCTGCCCCATTGTGGTACCCAGCCCTGATCCCGCACTCTGGTTACTTCCCCTGAATTCCTTTTCTCACAGCTAGGCAGCACTTGGCTTCCCTGGGCCCCCATATTTCTCTCCAATGCCAGCTAGTACCATTCATTCTTAGTCTTCTGCCCTGTGAGATTATGAGATCCCTGTCCTGGCTTTCCTAAATGGATATGTGCATAGATATGAGCTGCCAATAGGAGGGTCAGAAATAACACTGTCACATCTTCTGATTTCCTCTTTGGTACAGAACTCTAGTTCCAAGCTGAGCTACAATTGTCAGGCTCCAGGGTGGTCACCAATCTCTTCTTCCAAAGGCCGTGGCTTTTAGTCTTTGCTCATGTCACAGATGTGGTCTAGGGCTAGGAGAGTGGCGCAGTGGGTAAAGTCCAGAACTCAGATCTCTAGCATTCATGTGAAGGCCAGGCTAGAAAGTGTGAATTAGTAACCCAGCACTGGGGAAGACAAGACAATGTTTGTCCAGCCAGCTGAAGTGAATTAGTCATCTCCAGGTCCAGTAATAGATCTTGTCTCAAAAAAGTGAAGCAGAAGGTCCCTGAGATGGCTTAGTGAGTAAGCCTCGCCTCAGAGTTTGATCTCCAGAATCCATGGTGAAAAGGAAGAACTCACTTTTGAAAGTTTGAAGCTCCACTGGTGTGTAACATCACACGAACACTCTAAAATAAAAATAATGGAAAGTGCAATAAAGGAAGACATCTGATTTTACCTCTAGACTCCACACATGTATACTTGAATGTACACATGCATAAATACACACACACACACACACACACACACACACACAGAGAGAGAGAGAGAGAGAGAGAGAGAGAGAGAGAGAGAGAGAGAGAGAGAGATAAAGAGAGAGAGACACAGAGAGAGAGATTATTGATTATTTGAGAATGCTGTGGGCTTTGAAACCTCAAAGATTACCTGAGCGACACACCTATTTTGACAAGACCACACCTTCTAACCCTTCCCAAACTGTTCCACCTACTGGGGGACCAAGCATTCAAACATATGAACCTATGAGAGCCGTTTGCATTGAAACCCACACACAAGCCTTTAAAGAGTGAAATATAAACAATCACAATCCAGTGAAGTGCAGTGGGTAAGAGCTGGGAATTATAAGAAAGTCTAGTCTGTCTGGGAAGGTGCCCCTACAAAGAGGCTTTTGAAGTAAAAGCTGAGAGGTTTGCAGTGTTCTTGGGAGTGGGGAGAAATGGAATTAAAGATTCAGGGAGAGGTAACTTGCTGGGCAGAGGCCCTGGGGCCAGCTGGAGAGTGATAAAGTAATCAGACACACAGCATGGTGGTAAGGGAGCTGGGGAGTTTTGCAGAGGTCAGAAAAGTGGTTTTTGAGGTGACTGCTACTTGGGGTCCTGGGAGGAAGCAGAGGCATGATTGACTTTGCTGGGCATAAGGTTGCAGACCATGGGAGAGACAGGGTAGATATGGAGTAACTCTTTAAACACTCATTACCTGTTAGCTCACCAAGAGGTTGCAGAGGGGTGGATGGGGCCTCTTCAGAGAGGAGATCTCAGCAGGAATGCCCAAGGAATCCAGACTGCAGAAAGGGTCAGTAACAATGGGGACACCTCAAGGCTAGAGTCCAGGGATCCTCTGGGGCACATTACACTGAGCCCCACACTTCCAGCTCCATCCTGCCTGCCTCTAACCTTCCAGGTCAGGGAAGAATTCCTGAACAGTGAAGAGAAAATGACCTGTTCAAATGATTCCAGAAACATTTCATCCTGTTTTAAAAATACACATTTAAGAGACAACCCTTTAAAGCTAAATATGAAGAATTAGGAATTCTTGTCCTAATAATAAGTCACAAGCTGTGGACAGAAGCATGAGATGTGAACTCAAATGAGACTAGACAGCCAAAACATGATCACTGCAATGAAGGACCCCTCTCTAGGGGCTCTATGTCACTTCCTGCGGATCTCAGCCTCCCAGAGGGCCTGGCCACCTCCCAGAGTGCTCTAGGCTGAGCCCAACATGGTTCAGGAGCACTTGGCACTCCTTCAAAGTGCTATGGCTGGGTGGGACACACACTGTAAGGGTTTTTTCCTTTCTTTTTCTTTTGTTTTTGTGTTTTGCATATGTGTGCACACATGTATGTAGAGGCCAGAGGCTGACTTCAGGTGGTACCATCTATTATTCTTATCCTATTTTTTTGAGACAGATTCTCTCACTGACTCTGGAGCTCCCTGCTAGGTTAGAGCTGTTGGTAGTGAGCGAGCTCTGAGGCTCTCTTGTCTCCACCATTCTAGTCTCTAGAGTTCCAGATATGTGCTACCACACCCAGCTTTGCCATGGACTCTAGGGTTCCAAACTTAGGTCTTCATGCACGTACTTCACCCACACCCAAATAGCTGTTTTAGAGTGTGAACTTTGTTGACAACTCACAAGCCATGGAAACACCCACCCTTTTTCTAGTCTCCAGAGACATCTCCAAAGAAAACACAGACCTGTTCAGTTTCTTCCCAGTCTGCATCCTCCGTGGCCATGGTGTCTACCACACGGCTTTCTGTGCCTTTGGGATATCATTTCCGGACACTGACGTCATCCTGCAATGTGTGGCTGGCTTCTCTCATGGAACATGATGCTTGGAGGATTCTAGTAAGCAGCATGCGTCCATTTTAGATTCTTTGGGGTGGCTAGATATTGCAATGGATGGAAGAGGCCACACAGACTGAGAAGTTGCAAGCAACGCAAGGATTTTTAATTGGATGAAAAATGTGCAAATCAGGAACAGGGGCTTAATTTCCACCCAGGCTCAGGAAAGTTGGGTCTTACATAGCAAAATCTTTGACAAGGAGATCAAGGTGAATCCAGTGGCCACAGTCTCCCACAAACCAGCCTGGCTGTGAAGTTTGCTCATTCATTGGGATGTCTGTCAGGCCTTCCTAAGTCTTTATACATTTCAAAAAAAAAAAAAATGTTCTACTTGGTGGATTCAGTTCCAGACATGATGTTTGTGGGGCAATTTACTAGAGCTAAGACTCTTGTCTGTGACCAACTGTGCAGAAAACCAACCAATCCCTGAGCTGGAAAATCAGCCAACCAATTCCAGAGCACAAAATCTAGCCAATCTGAGCTTGTCCAAGATCAAGAGGATTGAAATCCAACCAATTCCCCACCTGAAGATCTCCCTGGAAAAACTCTGCTCCTAAGAAGTCCTATATAAGCCCAGTGCCTACTCTGTTTGCTGCTGCCTTTCCCCACCCTGGCAGAGGCAACCACTCTCTGGATTCTTTCCTCCCAATAAATCTCTTAAGTGAGGTTTGGGTGATGCTGAAGCAGAGAGAGAACCTGGGTGGAGTGGACCAGAGCGGAGTTGTAACACTGTAACACTTTTGACGGAGAAACCTTCCCCTAGCTGAGCCTTTACACCTTGGGGGACCTGTGCAGAACTGTAACAACTTCTCTGGGGAAATCTTCCCCTGACAGGGCAGTGTTGTTACACTGGAGAAGCCTTTCCCTGGAGCAGGGCTGTAAGATACTACCTTACAGTGACTTTGTGGTGCTCTTGGCTCTCAACTACCAGGATCCCTTTCCATCAAAGTTGCAATGCTTACTTACCCAAAGTCTCTCTCCCACAAAGAAAGGGGAACATCAGAGGGCTTTGGGGATGGATAGACTCTGCCACCACTGAGCTCTGTCAGGCTTGTCAGGTTCTCTCAAAGGTCAGTTCCCTGCCTGCAGGGGTACAGAGAAGAGTGAGTAAACAATAGACAGAACCAGACTTGATAAAGAGGACCTGTCATTTGGTAGAATCAGTTACTGTTGCAGCTCATGTAGACGTGTGCACACTGCTTATAATGGGCTATTGCAAACTGAAAGCAAGTTGCATAAACCTAAACAAGCACTCACCCCAGGCCAGCAGGCAGAGCATCCCAGCTAGTGCAGCATGTTATAGCGTAAGTTGTTTTCCTCTGATTGAGGGACCTGAGAGCTTGGATCAATATCACCCCAGCATCTTGAGAGAGGACGAGGGAAGAACCAGGCTCTCAATTACTGTTGAGTGTCCAAAAGTAAGTGGAGGTCATATGTCTACATAAGGTGTCTTTTTCATTCTCTACCTTATTTGTGTGTGTATGTATATATGTATGTATGTGCTCATGTATGCATACACATGTGGAGGCCAAAGGTCAGCATTTGATGCCTTCCTCAATCATTTTCCTTCCTTCCTTCCCCCGTCCCCCTCTCTGTATGTGTGTGCAGACAAAGTTAGCCTGGGGAGTCTTTCTAGAATATTCACCAGCTTATGATGTTTGTCTGTTTTGTCTTGTTTTCTGAGGTAGGGTCTCACAATGTGTCCTCACTATGCAGACCAGGCTGACCTTACAGAGATCTGCCCACCTCTGCCTCTTAAGTGCTGGGATTCAAGGTGTGTACCACCAGGCCCAGCGATCTCATATTTTCTGCCATGGGATCTCTCATGGATCCTGGAACTCATCACTCCTCTGTGGGGATACAGATGCATTGCCGCGACTGGCCTGTGATGACTTCTTACAGCACTTGGCTTGTGGACCATGGCTTTATATGGACTGCCTGTGTACCAGGCCCTTTACCATCTGAGCCATTCTCTTAACCAGTCCCCCCCTCTGCCTCATTTTGTGGGACAGGGATAACAAAACCTGGACCCGCTGATCACCAAACCTCAGGGATCTCCCTGTCTCTAGGCCCAAATCATAGACAAGCTGATGCTCCAAGTTGTGTGTATGTATGTGTGTGCATGCGCGATGAGGATCTGAACTCATGTCTTTATGCTAAAACTTCAGCAGACTGATCTATCTTCCCAGCCCCATACAGTCAATGCTCTTCAGTTGGGCTATCATGAACTGGATGTCTGAACACTGGGAAAAAACTTAGGTCGTTAGAGATGGGATTTGATTCTGAATTGACTAGGAATCAGTAGGGGTTATTATACACACCTTAGGTAAGGGAGCAACAAGCAGCTTTACTATGCTGAAATCCCTCAGCTTCTGCAGGCACAGTAGGTCAGGATATGTCACCCCTCTTTTGCTTGGTGTCACTGTCATTTCCTCAAGAGGTGCTCAGAGCTGAGATAAAACCCTAGTGAATGCCTATCGGCTCCCCTCCTTCTCTCTGACCATCACCTTTGACCTTACTCCCTGTGGTGTGAGAGATGCTTATTTCCATCTCTTGTTTGCAGGACAAATTCCAACTGAAAAATACAAGCTGAGCAGACCTTCCAGCTAAACTCATGAACTCGTCTTGGGGATTTTGCCTATACAGACCTGTTCAAATATGTCACCGAAGGCCAAAAGATGGTTCAATGGGTAAAAAATCACTTGCTACCAAGCATGACAACCTGAGTCTGATTCTTAAATCTACATGATGGAATGGGAGAAGACTTCTGCAGTGTTGCTCTCTGACCACCATGCATGTTCCATGCATGTGTGTGCACATGCATTTGAGTGCAAATATGTGCACATACAGTAAATAAGATGTAATAAAAATGTTAAATACCATTGAGCATTTCTGATCTGGACCACCTGGGAGCCAGACTTCTATAGGTCTCCACAACAAAGCACCCTGATCCTCAGGTCATCTGGGTCTCACTGCAGGCACATGGTCACCATCAACAAAAGAGCTTGGAGCCAAGAGTCCCCTAGGCACCTGTTAAATGTTTCTTTGAGTGAGACTCATTTAGGACATATGCTAGCTGTGTGACCTTGAACTAGCTACTTAACCTCTCTTTGCTTCAGGGAGGTGGAGGTGAAAAAACAGAATGTGAGGAGCACAGCATGTACCCCAAGAGTCATGAGAGAATTAGATAGCACAGCATGCTGTTCCCAAAGGCTGGTGTTGTGGGCTCACCCTCCCAGCATCCTCCCCTCCATGTGGTACCTGGATACATCTATCAGCCAAGGTTCATTGTCACCAGGATTGCTCAACCTCAGCTTCGTCTGTGTGAGTAGAGCAAGGTCCAGGCTGGTGGAGACAGACAACATCCCCTCAACTGACAGTTCCTCTGCCCCAGTAGCCCTCATGAAGGGCAGGCATTGACTTGAAGGGGAACATGTCCTGCACATTGTCCTCGGAACCCTGAGGAAGCTGATGACATACTGGAGTGTGGACATTAATGCAATCGTTGGATAATTCAATCACTTTATAGAAGTTGATCTGTCCTTTTTATTACAATTACTGTCGGCTGGGGTGTTTCGTTCCATCATTGAAAATAAACATCATTTATCATACTTGTAAAGATTAGCCCCCGACAGCTCCTGCTCTTGCTTTGCATAAATGTGTATTAATGCTGGCCCTGCCTGCAGTGCCAGGAGAAGTCTATAATTCACAAGACTGATTAGGACCTGTCGCCGCTGCTTTAAGTAATGTCTTATCATGACTGATACTCCCAGACTAGAGAGCTGAGGCTAGAGAAGGAGGGGGTGCTCTGGGAGATTTATGGTGGCACTGGAATGAAAAACAAGCCAGGGATGGTGGCATCTGTTTCCTCTGGGCTGAGCCATGCCCACACTGGGGCTTCCCTTTATCTTAAAGCTTCGGCCCAACCTGCAAAGGCTTCCATGTAAGTGTCTGGCCTAGTCAATGGCCACAGCTAGCCTCCCAAAGGAGTCTTGCCAGTCCATGCTTGGCCTCCTCTAAGACTCCACCAAGCTTCTGTCCCCTCGTGTGCCTCCCCCCCACCCCGCTCTGAGGGAGCTATATACCCAGAAATTATCTGTCAAGAGCCCCCAGGTGGGGCTCAGGATGTTGTCACCCAGTGATTTCTAGCCTACATCTTCTGGGTGTCCACTGATTTCCACCTTGCCCATCTTCTATATGTAGATGTATGAATACATGTCAATGTGTGTGTATGTATGTGTGTGTGCTGCATGTACATGTATTGCATGTGGAAACCAGAGGATGATATCATGTGTCTTCCTCAATTGCTCTCCCCTACCTATATATTTTAGGAATGTATTTTTAAATTATGTTTTCTTATGTGTAAGTGTGTTGGTATGTACATGTTTGTGCTGTTTTTGTGGAAACTGTCAGAGACTGTCAGATGCTCCGAAGCTAGAGTTACAGGTGATTGTGAACTGCCTGATATGGGTGCTGGGAACCAAACCCTGGTGCTCTGCAAGAGCTTTGTACTTTGAAACACTGAGCCCTCTGCCTCTTCACCTAATATCTTTGATTCAGCGTCTCTCACTGATTTGAGAGCTTATCAGTGCAATTAAATTGCCTGATCATCAACCTCTAAGGATCTTTCTGTCTCCACCTTCCCAGTGTAGGATCACAGATGTGTGCCATTGTACCTGTTTTTTTTTTCCTATAGAAATTCTGGGGTGGGGGAGATTACATTTAAGGCCTCATGCTTTCACGGAAAGTACTTTACTGGCTGAGAAATCTCTTCAGCCCTTGTCCACTCTCATGTCTGCCCTTGTTCATTCTCCTGTCTGCCCTCCACATTAAAGTATGATCCTCTACACTCTGGGAACTTCCCTTAACTGGAAGACAGTTACAAAATTTGCTGAGAGCTGAGTGTCATTGGACTTTCTGGTCCTGTGTCTCCCTTCTCTTCTTCTGCGGTTAGACCCTTCAGATTCTCAAATCTGCTTACTGCTGTGGTTTGAATGAAAAATGTCTCCCATGGGTTCATATGTTCGAAAACTTGGTCCCAGGTGGTGACTCTGTTTGGGAAGGTTGTGAAGCCTTTAAGAGGTGAAGCCTCGCTGGAGGAAGTGAGTCACCAGGGATGGACTTTGAGGTGTTACAGCCTAGCACCCTTTGCTGTTCATTCTCTACTTCCTGACTGTGGTTGCAATGTGAGCTTCTGTTTTGTGCTCTACCTCCATGGTGAACCGCAATGAGCCACAGTAAACCTTTCTTATTTAATTTGCTTCTATGTATTTTGGTCACAGCAGCTAGAAAAATAATTCAGTCACCTTTACCCCCTGCTGGCTCAGAATTTCACAAACCTGTCCTTGAGCTTGGTTGGCAATGGGCATCACAAACCAAAGGGAAAAATGGTATAAGGTCTGTTCTGCGTAAGAGAGTCCTAAGAGCAAAGAGAGAGACACAGAAAATGCCAGGGTCTCATAGGAGTGCCAGGCAAACCAGAAACAAGTCAGATTGTACTAATTTAGAAGGATGACAGATTCAAATCAGACAAAGACGGCAAGAAGCAGGACTTAGGAAGCAGGGCCAGGTCTCCACATGAGCAGGGGCAAAGGTTTTAAGAATTTGAAATGTCTCTTGGACAGGGGGCAGGGGGTGTCACAGTTGGTAACAAAGTTCTGACTTTGAAGCCCCAGAATCTTTGTTTAAAAAAAAAAAAAGAAAGGAAGGAAGAGAGGAAGGAAGGAAGGAAGGAAGGAAGGAAGGAAGGAAGGAAGGAAGGAAGGAAGGAAGGAGGCTAGGTGTAGTTTCATGTGATTATAATTCTAATGCAGGGAAGACAGAGACAGGCATAACCCTGGGGCTTACTCACTAGCCAGACTAGACAACATGGTGAGTTCTAAGTCAACAAGGAACCCTGTGACAAAGCAAGATAGATAGTATCTGAGGAATGACACCTGAGGTTGACCTCTGGTCTTTACACATTAATGTATACAAGTGTATCCATACATACATGAGCATATACTTATACACATACATATTATTTATGCGTTCATGTTTTTTTATTTATGGTGGTTAGTGTTCTTTAGTCACACTGATGTTTGTATACTTATTCTAAAATGTCTGACCTGCACTTCCAATAGCTCTCATCCCAGGAGAGAGTCACTATCCACAAGTGGCAATTTCTAATTAAATTAAGTAAAATTAAATGCAAATGAAATTTCAATTTTGCATCTCACTTTATGTCAAGGGGTCAAAAATTCCTGTGTTTGTCATCAAAACTTAAGCATTTTCACCTTTCTAGAAAGTTTTGTTGGGTATCCTGTAAGCTAAGGGGTGCTTGGATAGCAAGGAAGTTCTCTGATAGGCCTGATCATTTTTTTATTTGGAGGAATTCGGACTTTGGTATTTTGGGTTAGGAAAGCAGTGGATGCATTAAACACTGCTAACTGGGCTATACTAATAGGAGCATAGAAGACAGTGCTGCTGTGAATGGTCTGAACTATGGAGACAGACAGCTCAAGAGGTTGCAGAAAATAATTTTAGTATGTTGTCTAGAGATCATTCCTGTGATATTTTGGTGAAGAAAGTGGCTGCAGTTTTGACCTGTCAAAAGGGTCTGCATGAGGGTAAAGTGAAGAAATTTTGATTAATTCTTTGTAAGAGGAAATTTCAAAACTATAAACTCTATCACGTGATGATTAGTGTTCATGTTTATAAATACTTACAATGAAAAGGATCAAGCTGAGAAAGCAAAAATACAAAATATATAATTTGAGGAGAAAAAGAGAACCAGGAAGTGGAATGGAACTAAGTCCTGTGTTCAAGAAGATAAACAGATTAAGACATAGAATAAATAGATTAATAAACGGAATAGTGGTGACCTCAGGGTAAGATCTCAGCCAGCTAACTTTCCACTTTGCGGAAAGGAATTAAATAAGAGCTTAGAGTTAGGTGTGCTGGTGCATGCCTTTAATCCCAGCACTTGAATTGCAGAGGCAGTTTCAGGACAACCAAGCTTAGGCAGTGAAGGAAGCCGTGGAAAGCAGAAGCTGGTGAAGATGGAATTGAGCAACAGGCCCATGTTCCAGCCCCATCCATCATCAGAAGGCAGCTTCAGCCACATGGCTCTGGCATTAGAGTCAAGCATAGAAGAAAGGAAGGAACTACACTGAGGTCAGGCATGTGTCAGGGGTGTCCCCGAATAAAGATATAGAGAGGCCATCTTGTGAAGCTGGGAAGATAAAGCCTGGGTTGCTTTAGAGACCCCAAGATGTTGGAGATGTCAGGGATACCTGCCAAGGAAAGCTGCTAACAGAGAGTAGACCAGCCCAAGAGAAAGAAGTGTATTGTCATCGTCAACAAAGCTGAATGGAGATGGAGATCTGAAGAGCGTTTTGACATAAGACATGGAGATGCAGAATTTTGATCTTGCTTTGGTCAGTATTTCCTCACTATGCTTCTTTTGTAATGGTAATTATATATTGTACCATTATATGTTGAAAGTATGTGATCTGTTTATTTTAATTTTACAGTGAATTACAATGAGAGACTTATGAATCTCAGAAGAGATTTTGAACTTTTTAAAACATTATGGAGACTGTTTTGGACTATGGGGACTTTGGAAATTGAACTAAATGCATTTGCAACATGATATTATTATAAGCTTATGAGGGTTAGGGAGTGGATGTTGGTAGTTTGAGTGTAATTGGCCACCATAAGCTCATAGGGAATGGTATTACTAGGAGATGTGGCTTTGTTAGGTGCAGCCTTGTTGAAGAAAGTGTACCATTGTGGGGATTTGCCTTTGATGTCTCCTTTGCTCAAGCTTCACTCAGTGAGATACTCAGATCGCTTCCTGTTGCCTGCACAAAGTGTAAAACTCTCAGCTACCTCTCTAGTGCTATGTCTGCCTGCATGGCACCATGTCCCGTCATGATGATAATGGACCAAAGTTTTGAACTGTAAGCCACCCCAATTAAAAGTTTTCTTTTATAAAATTTGCCATGAAAGACACAATCAATAAGACAAAACAACAGCCTACAGAATAGGAAAAGATCTTCACCAATCCTATGTCAAATAGAGGGCTGATCTCTCTCTTGTATGTATATAACTCAAGAAACTAGAAGTCAAAAATCCAAAGAACCCAATTGGAAAATGGGGTACAGAGCTAAATAGGGAATTCTCAACAGAAGAACTTCAAATGGCTGAAAGACACTTAAAGATTTGTTCAGTATCCTTAGCCATGAGAGAAATGCAGATTAAAACAACACTGAGATACCATTTTGTAAGATGGCTATCGGAATGGCTAAGATCAAAAACACAGATGACAACCTATGCTGGAGAGGATGTGGAGCAAGGGGAACACTCCTCCATTGTTGGTGGGAGTGTAAACTTGTACAGCCACTCTGGAAATCAGTGTGGTGGTTCCTCAGAAAACTGCAAATCAATCTATCCAATGATCCAGCAATACCACTCATTCTTGGGCATATACCCAAGGGATGCACATTCTTACCCCAAGGGCATTAGCTCAACTATGTTTATAGCAGCATTATTTGTAATAGCCAGAATCTGTAAACAACCTCGATGCCCCTCAACTAAAGAATGGATTAAAAATTGTGGTACCTTTACACAATGGAGAACTACTCAGCAGGAAAAAAGTGACATCCTGAAATTTGCAGCAGATGGATGGATATAGAGAGGATCATCCTGTGTGAGGTAACATAGACTCAGGAAGAGAGATGTGGAATGCACTCATTCATAAGTGGATTTTAAATGTAAAGCAAAGGAGAACCAGGTTACAATCTACAACCACACCTCCCTCCAGCAGCTAGGTAACAGGGGGAACTTAAGAGAGACATTCATAGATCCTCCTGGGAAGGGGAAATAGAGATATCCTGAGACAATTGTATCCTATGAGGAGGAGGAAGAGAGAGCAAGGGGAGGTAAAAGGAGAACATGAAGGAATACGATGGTTGGAGGGTGGGGGAGCAAAGAAGTGGATCATGATAGAGGGAGCCACTGTGGGATTAGAGAGAAACCTGGTGCTAGGGAACACCCAAGAACCCACAAGATGAGCCCGGCTAGGACTCCAAGCAATAGTGGAGCAAATGCCTAAACTAGCCTTTCCCTTTTGTCGTATGAATGATCACTCCAACTGCCATTATGGAACCTTCATCCAGCAGCTAGCTGATGGAGGCAGATGCAGAGATCCATAGCTAAGCACTGGGTCGAGCTACTGTACTAGTCCAACTGAAAAGAGGGAGGGAGGAGGGATTGCATGAGCGCAGGATCTGGATCGTGATGGGGAGACCCATGGAGCAGGCTGTTCGGTGCTGTTAGGAACTCGCTGACTGAAATCACAGCTGATGAACCTTCATGGACCCTCTGGACCCTCTGAATAAAGATGACAGTCAAAAGGCGAGGGCAGCTTGTGGAGCCTCTTACCACTCAGACCAGAGTTTTTCCTGAGTGCATGAATTGGCCTCTTGGAGCCCATTCCCTGCAAGGGGATATCTTTCTCATGCTTCATACTCGGGGGTGGGGTGGGGAGGGACTCAGTCCTACCTCACTTGGATATGCCAGACTGAATTGACTCACCTTGGGGCTCCTTGCCCTCTCTGGGGAGTGAACGGGGGTGAGGTGGGGAAGGGAGAGGCTGGGGGAGGACTTTGGAGAAGGGGTGGGAGGGGGAGCAGTGGTGGGTATGGAAAGAATTTTTTTTTTTACTTAAATTAAAAAAGAAAAAAAAAAGATAAGAGTTGCCATGGTCATGGCCTCTTTACGGCGATAGAAACCCTAAGGCAGAAGTGCACACCTGCAATCCCATCTCTGGGGCAGTGAGGTGGGTATAGGAGACCAGAAGGGCACAGTCATTTTTAGCTATACAGAAGGCATAAGGTCAGACAAGGGTACGTGTAACCCTATCTCAAAAATAAAATGAAAATTAAAAATTTTATATGATAAAAATTTGTTATAAAATATTAAGAATTAAGGTAATGACTTTGTATTTTTGGAGGATTGGTGTGCTTGTAAATCTAAGGACCAGTAGAGGGCTTTCAAAGACCCCTTAACTTGGGGGAAGTTTGACGTGATGGAAAGAAAGTTCTGGAGAACTCTAGAAAAGCAGCCACTGGAGCTGGAGCTCAGCCCTAATGGGCGCCTTCGCTCTCGTTACCCCCATTAGTGCCTTATTGTATTAGTTATAGCTAATTTACATTTTACTGAACCATTGAAAACAGATTGCAGATGTTTGGAAACAGATGTTATCCTAATGTTAAGGCAAGACCATGAATATTTATGATGGTTATTGCCTGGATCAAATTACCTCCCTTAAACAGGGAAGCAGGCGTGTTCTGACAACTTTGGCCAGCACCTGGGGAGGGGAGACAGACGCTTATTGAAGAATTTTTGGGCACACTTCAATTTTCCTTCATGAGGGATCTATTTTTTTCTTCTGCCTTCCAGGGAACAGAGGTTGGTTGTTACAAAATACTTTATGCATTGCTCTGCAGCAGTCACCGGCCAGGTTCAGAGTCTCCAGCTGGCTTTTTCCATGCTCTCCTTGCAGAAGGTCCTGCCAAGCCTTCCTCTGACCTAAGTGGCTATGGATACTGCCCAGGATGCAGGGGACAGCTGGGTTTCTCCATGCCCACCTGCCAGGGCCTGGGGAGACACCAGGAGAAATCGGGCTGACTTACCATCAAGAAGGGCTTTCTTTCCCTTCAGCCTTTCCTCCCTCCCTCTCTATTTCTCTCCACCTTTTCTTCTTCTCTCCACACCTTTCTCCCTCCCTTTTATTTTGAAACAATCTCACGTAGCCCAAGCTGGCTTCTGACTTCCTATGCAGCCAAGAATAAACTTTGATTCCTGCTCCTCCTGCCTCCACTTCCCAAATGCTGGGATTGGGTATGGTTTACACTATGCTAAGAATAGAACCTGAGGCTTTGGGTGTGATAGGCAAGTGAATATTCTGCTAGCTGAGTTAGATCCCTGGTTCTCAACAAGGGCTTTCTTCCCCTGCTGTCCATCTTGGCAGGATGCCAGCTATGGAGGTCTTTCTTTGCTGTCATAAGAGATCTACCTGGAATTTAGGACTAGTGGGGAGGACTCTGATGAGCATAATGGTCTAAGAAATGCTTGACCTAGGGCCTCAGAGTCCTCTTATTATTTTGTTCCCTGTCCTGTGACTTTTCCTGGGAGGATGTGGATAAGCATCTTCTGATTCTAAGTAGAACACTGAATACAGACAAGAAATTCTATCCAAGTCAAGATTAGTGGACCAGCGAGGTTTTTGGAGTTACTCATAGGATTAACAGTAAGGAGCAGTGAGGCTCAAAAGCAATTGTTTCACCAAAGTCCAGCCATCATGAGTGATAGTCACAAAAGCTGCACCATAGAGCTCCCTACATGACCAGTAGGCAGCCTGGGATCAGATGTCTCCTCTTTCTAGTAGCTGTTAGTGCTTATGCAACTTTGAGGAAGGACTAGTGAATCCTGTAAGGCTCAGGAGCTTCCTGAATCTTGTGTTGTTAGTCTACTCACTGCTTAGTTTTTTTGTCACTGAGACATGAGCTGGAGTCATCTGGGAAGAGGGAAACTCAATTGAGAAAGTGTGTTCATCCAGATTGCCTATAAGTAAGTCTGTGGTCATTCTCTGGATCAATGATTGATGTGGGAGGGTCCACCCACTGTAGGTGGTGCCATCCTTGAACAGATGGCAAAGCCAGTAAGAACACTCTGTTGTGGTCTCTGTTTAGTTCCTGCCTCCAGGTTCCTTTCTTGAATATTTCTCACTTGACTTTCCTCAGTGATCAGCTGTCATCTAGATAAATCAATCATTGCTTTCTTTCTCCCTCCCTCCCTCCCCCTCCCTTCCTTTCTCCTCCCTCCCTCCCTCCTTCCTTTCTTAAAGATTTTATATATATATGCTTCATGTGTACCACAGTCATGCAGGTACACTTGGAAGGCAGAGGGTATACACCCTCTGTCCCTCAAACTGGAGTTACAGACAGATGTACGTGCTGGGATCTGAACTCAGGCCCTCTGGAAGCCATCTCTCAAATCCCAAGCCCTTTCTTACTTCAATTGTTTTGGAGCATAGTGTTTATCACAGCAACAAAACCCAAATTAGGCCAGGCAGTGGTAATGCATGCCTTTAATTCCAGCACTCAGAAGGCAGAGGCAGGCAGGTCTCTGTGAGTTCAAGGCCAGCCTGATCTACAGAGTGAGATCCAGGGCAGCCAGAGCTACCCAGAAAAACTCTATTGCAAGGAAAAAACAAAACAAAATAGAACAAACTGAACCATTTCCTGAATCTTAAGACTTAATATGGAATGCTTCATTTCCTGGGAAACTGCTGTACAGCTGTCCCCTCCCCAAATATTTGCATCTATTATCAGCACCGCCAATATTTTTAGTGGGCTTGTCTGCCAGGGGCAGAGACCCAAGGTCAGCTGGTGCCGACTCCCACACTCCCTTTTCTGGTTCCCTGGCTCCAGGTGTGTAGAACTGGAGACGTAATTCATTCCCTAGAATCTCCTAAGGGAGCAGGCTGATGGCCCTTATCCTCCAAGCCATCTATCTTTCTTCTGGGGCCATCTTAGTGTCAGTCTCCTGGGACAGCTTGGAACTTGCTCCAGGTTGGCTTCTGGGATAACCTTAGCAGGTGTGTGCAACCTTTTGATGGTTCAACATAAATATTGTCATCACAGTAAGAGAAATGGATCACCAAGTTATAAAATCAATCAATCAAGAATGGCTTGGGCTGATAACTCATAGACACATTAAAATTGCAAAGTAATTTCATATGTTTTACGTAAGTTTAAAATTTTGTGTTGGAATTCATCTATAGCTATCTCCAGTTTCAAGAAGTCTATAGGCTGCAGATTGGATGAGCCTGAAACATATGGAGAGTCCTTCTGGGTTAGTTGTACACCCAGCATTTGGGGGACAGATGCTGTGAGCCTGAGAAATCCGTGAGCAGGCAGGTGGTTTCAGAAGATGAGGGGTAGGCATTAAGGAAAGGAAGATGTGTTAGTGGGTAACTGTTAGCTGCACCTGTGGGTTCTCTCTAGCATTCATAACATGTTCCACCTTGGCTGGGAACTATCCCATCTCAGCACAGCCCGTTTAGGTGGGTCCCAGAAAGCCTATTTACCACTGAAGGAGGGTTGACTGAGACACTCAGGACATGTATTGATTTAACCAAATTTTTGGTATATGTATGTTTGTGTGTGGTGTGTGCTTTTGTGTGGGTGTGTGCATGTGTGAACTAGAGGTTCACTTCAGATATTTTCATAGACCATTCTCCACTCTGTTTTTTGAGGCAGGATCTCTCGTTGAACCCGGATAAGCCAGGCTGGCCAGCCAATGAGTGCCAAAGATCTGCCTGCCTTTGCCCTTCCCCTCATCTTGCTTTTGCTGGGTTCTGAGGATCCGACTTCATGCCCTCATGCTTGCATATTTACTTTACTGACTGAACCATTTCCCTGATCTCTGATTCAATCAGTTTTTATACAGAGTCTTCTAGGTTGGCTGGTTGGCCTGGGTGCTCAGGGATTCCGGGTCAGTCAGTGAGTAAGCTCTCTATCCTCATTAGTCAGACATGTTGAGAAAAACAGATGTAACTTGGGCAAACCTTGGGATTGATTCAGGACCTCCTGTGGATAGCTGTATTCACAGATGCTCAAGTCTCAAGTCCCTTAGAGAAAACAGTGCAATGCTTGCTTAAAAACAGGCACAGTCTTAGATTACAGTATCTGACATTTGACTGTCGGATAAATAGTTCTCATGCTGTGATATCCAGGAATAGTGACAAGCAAAAGTCCAAGTCTCTGCATGTTCCATCTGGACACTTATGTTTGTTTATTTATTATTAAGGCCCTGCCCCCATTGGTTGAATCTGAGGGAACAGAATCTGAAGATATGCAAAGCCAACTGTATATGTACACTAAACATGGAAGGCTGAAATTGTAGCACAGTTGGTAGAGTGCTAGCCTAACATGTAGGAGACCCTGGTTCCATTTGTTGTGCTGAGTTACAAACCAGGCGTGGTGATACACACTGTTTTCAGCTTCACAAAACTGTCCTTGGCCGAATAGTGAGTTTGAAACCAGCCTGGGCTACATGAGAAACTTGAACCTTTTGGGAAACAATAAAATAATATAAAGTAACAATGGATACAGATTGGACAGAGAGATAGCTCAGAGATTAAGAGCATTTGCTGCCCTTCCAGAGGATGAAGGTTCAGTTCCCAGCACACACAAGGCAGCTCAGAACCACCTGCAATTCCAGTTTCGGAGCATCTGATGCCTTTTTCTGGCTTCCTCCGGCAACAGGCACAAACACACACACACAAACCATATACATATACATAATAAAAACAAATCTTTTAAGGTGGGCATGTGATTAGAATAGGTACGTGGAGATGTATGACGAATGCTCTGTACAGGGGTCATGAGGATCCACAGTCTAAGGTGTGACATTTGTTCCCAGTGTGAAGGAGGAGGGGACAAGGAAGGCACTGACGTATCCCAGGGTCCCAGATGAAGACATTCAAGGTGCTGTGGGAGCGTGGACAGCATGACTTGAGAGGTAGCTGCAGGGCCAGGCCACACAGGACTATCCTGGTAGATGCCAGGTCAGATGTTCCTGCTTAGGTAGCAAAGGGCCAGACCTGAGCCAATGGCCTGCCTCCTGCCTCTGAGGACAGGGTTCTGGGGCTTTAAAACTGTGGAAAACAAGGAGATTGCATCTTTGCTGTCCAGTCAGAATGAATCAGTACTGTCTCCTAGGCACCTGGACAAAAATCTTTAGAGGTTTTCTAGGAATGGGCTGAGGAAGCACTTACCCCCTCTGCGCATGTGTGATTTCTTGCGATGTTGTCTACAAGCTTGGAGTAGTCAGGCAGAAGAGGCAGATGAACGGGGACAAGGAAATGAAGAGTGATACAACCATGGCTTGCCATGACAGTGCCAGATCATGCCAGCAGCCCTGCTACCCCTCCCGAACAACCTCTGGGAGTCTGCTAAGCCCCCCTTCCTGTGCCTGGGAAAAGAGACAGGTAAAACTGAGCATAAGGAGGACATTTAATGTTTTGATTGTTGAGACAGTCAGTCTGTTAAAGAGATAAGTGTCTTCCTTAGAAATAAGCAAATGCTTTGGTAGAGGATTTCTCTCCAACACTTCAGGATCTTTCCTCAGAGTCCTGCGCAGGACCAGGGTGTAGGAGAGGAGGGCCACAGGTTCCTGACTGATGAACGGCAGCAGCAGCCTGTTGATGGCATAGTGTGTGGGTCTCCTTCAGCTCCCATCTTTGGAAACCACTGCAGATGATGCAGCCAGAGGGCTGAGTCTGGGAATTTCATGTCAGTTACTAAACAGCCAGGCAAATGAAATGGCTTGTACAGAGTCATTTCTGTTAAAACGATAGCTGCATAGTCAGCTACTAGTGTGACCCGGCAGGATGGAGTGCCCACTGATAGCTGTGCCAATAGACTTTCCTGGGAGTCCAAGTTCTGTGCTCTACTTGCTGCTGTATTTCTACAGTGGGCTATTGTCTGTAGTGTACAAGGCACTGGAGTAGTCTGGATGAAATCATAGAAGCTTGGCAAATACATCCTTAATTGGTTTTTCACAGATCATTGTTACTTGTTGACTACCACTTGTGAATTCAAGTGCTTCCTAAAATTTCTTTGTGAGCCTCACTTCCCCTGGTGAGACCAATGCGGGGTGGGGATTCATTTTCAACCAAAGGTAGGGGGTGAAATCTGAGGCCTCCTGTGGGTGTGGCTTCAGCAGAGCTGCAGAATAAGGCAACCCTTTGCTTCTGGCTCCAGCTGAGAACAGTTGTCCTTTTCAAAGTCTGTGTAGTACTAACTTTTTAATATCTGGGGACCCCTTTTCACTTATGTATGTGTGAGCATTGTTTTGAAGGGGTGGGTGCCTGTGGGTGAGTATTTATGCACGTGTGTGAGCACACATGTAGAAGTCCAAGGTTGACCTCAGATGTCTTCTTCTGTTGCTCTCCACAGACATGTGCTGAGATAGTGTTTCTCACTGAGCCCACAGCTTGCTATTTTGGTTAGTCTGACTAGCCAACTTGCTCAGGGGATCCCTTGTCTCCACCTCCTATGCTCTGGTATTACAGGTGGCCTGCCATGTCCACTCGACCTTTGAATGGGTTCTGGGGACCTGAACTCTGGTCCTCATCTCATACTGGTACAATAAGTGCTCTACCTGCTAAGCTCCCCCCCCCCCCCCAGCTCTGACTTGCTTGGAACTCACAGTTCTGCCTGCCTCTGCCTCTGGAGTGTGGGATTAAAGGTGGGTGCCACCACTGCTCAGTTCCCTAGGGACGTTTTTAGTTAGTGATTTCACTATTTAAACTGGCTTAGAGATAGAGCACTTGAACGGCATGAGGTCCCAGGGTTAGTCTCTGGTAGCAGCAATAAATAAAAAAAAATTAAGTAAATAAAAATAAAATGGCTCCAAACCCAGCATCAAAACCTGTCTAATGATGGGAAAAACACAGGCATTGGATAAACCTCCTCCAGTTCTGGCGGTACTGTTCTTGTTCAAGTCAATGGGATGAAGCATATGTTAAGCAGGGGCTGTGCTGTAGCTCAGTTGCTAGAATACTTGCTTAGCTTGCACCAGGCCAGGGTTCGATCCTCAGTGCCATGTCTACGCACTGGAGTGTCTTTAAATAGAATCATTTAAAGAATGAAGAAGTTATATATTGGTTTCTTGAATGTGTGTGTTTGCGTCTAAGCACATGTGTGTCTATGCCCTAGATGTGTGTTTGCATGTGAAGACCCAACATTAACCTTAGCTATTTCCTCACTTGCCCTGAACCTTACTTTCTGAGACAGGGCCTCTCACTGAGCCTGAATCTCACTGATTCAGGTCTGGGAGCTGAGGGATCCTCCACCTCTATCATTCCACTATTAGGATTGCATTACTGCTTCTTACATGAACACTGAGGATCAAGCTCAGGTCCTCGTGCTTATAAAATATGCACTTCACTTGTCAGATCATCTCCCCAGCTCTCCAGCCCTGTGTTGTTTGTTTTTGATAAACACTGTGACCAAGAAACAAGAGCTTCAAAAATGTGTGTACTTTCCCATGAGGCAGTAGGTCAGGAATCACTAACTTTGAGTTACCATTGTGGTGGTTTGAATGTGATTGGCCCCCATAAGCCCACAGGGAGTGGCACTATTAGGAGGTGTGGCCTAGCTGGAGGAAGTGTGTCACTGTGGGGGCAGGCTTTGAGGTTTGCTTTGCTTGAGCTTTGCTCAATGTGACCCTCAGACCATTTCCTATTGCCTGCAAGAAGGACTCTCAGTTCCTCCAGTTCTTGTCTGCCTGCACACCACCATATCCCACCATGATGATAATAGACTGAACCTCTGAACTGTAAGTCACTCAGTTACATGTTTTCCTTATAAAATTGCTATGGTCAAGATGTCTCTTTGTGGTAATAAAAAACCCTAGGACAACTATGATGCCATAGACCCCCCACATAACGGTGGTGTTGTCTCCCCAGCATATATAACAACCTCCCTCAAAGGAAGTCATCAGTCTTAAAACGTGGATGGACCTGATGTCATCCTGAAATCCAGGGTTTAACTGAATCAGAAGGTAGTCTCAATGAGGGCCTGTCTAGATCAGGTTGGCCTGTGGTGTGTCTGTGGGGGATTGTCTTATTACATTAATTGAGGTGGAAGGTCCATCCAATATGTGACTTAGTTCATCACTCTCTACTTTTGACTAGAATGTGATAGCCAGCTCCCTCTAGCTCACTGTTGGGAAGGAATTAAAACCTGGAATTGTGACCAAATCAACCTTTTTCTCTTCCCAGTTGCTTTTGTTAGGGTATTTTTATTACAGCATCAAGGAAAGAGACTAAGAGACAAGACTGGTTTATGAAATCATATCCTTTTTGCCATGAGACCATATTCAGGGACATGATAGTCTTGCTGTGAGTTGGTCCAGCTGTAACTAAAATCCTGGAGCCCAGGGATACCTGTCTCTTGCAGATGCTGATTAACGAAGACAAGAGCTGAGTCTTACTCAGGGAAGTCTGAGAAAACAGTGGGTCAGTATCCTAAATACTTGGTTCATGCCTTGTCTCCAGTAGGCAGATTATAAAGGCATGGGGAGAATGAAGATGCCAACCATTCCAGAGCTCAGTCTTGCCTCTCTGGTCAGATGGTTGGCCTGAGGTGTGTGCTGTTTGTGTTTCTCTCCCTTGCAAAAACATTGAATCTAGTTGGTATCTGCCTCTATCAATCTGGGATTCTGCTAGAAGTTAACCCAGAGCAAATCAATCATGACAGTGCATGTGTGTGCTGAGCTGGTGATGATGTCTGTGTGCTGATTCCTTCCTACAGTATGGAGTACAAGCGTGTCTTTAAAACACGCACTAATAGTTTTAAGTGTATACAAAATACCCTTATGCTGTGGTTCTATGCTCTTGTACACTGTAAATAATTGTCATTCCTATTGGTTTAATAAAATGCTGATTGGTCAAGTAGCTAGACAGGAAATAGAGATGTGGCAACCAGACTAGGAGAATTCTGGGATGCAGAAGAGCAGAGCAGCAGATGCAGCCAGACGTGGAGAAAGCAGATGAGAAAGCTGCTTTGAGAAAAGGTACCAAAGCCACGTGGCTAAACATAAATAGAAACATGGGTTGACTTAAAGTATAAGAGTTAGCAAGTAATAAGACCGAGCCATAGACCAAACAGCTTGTAATTAATATAAGCTTTTGTATGATTACTTGGGACTGCTGTTCCAGACTTCGGAGTTAGAAAGTTAGTATATAATCAAAGTAAAAAAAAAAAAAAAAAAATTCCTCAAGTTTGGTTTTCCAGGGGCAGAGATGCCCCAAACAAATACTCCCCTACTAAAAAAGACCCTTGGGGGTTCTGAAGAGATAGCTCGGGAGTAAGAGCAATGTACTGCTCTTGCAGAAGACCTTGGTTTGGTCCCCAGCACCCACATGATGGATGAGAAACTCAAGCCCAGAAGTCCACGGAAACAACATGCCTAGCTATTTGAGGGATCCAGCTGTTGGTGGCCAGAACTGGAGGGCCCAGGTCAGAAAACTGCAGACAGCAGCAAATTTGTATGACCACAGTGACAAAGGACTGATGGTAACTTTTTGGCAACTCTTTTCTGATTGGCTAGATATAGTTAGAGATCTAATTAATAGGAACCTAGTTGGTCCTCAGCAAATTGGTGGTCCTGATGCAAGCCTTCACTGTGGAACTCAACAGAGGAAGACACAAGACTTGGGGGCCTGGATTCAGACTCCCAAATGGGCTTTTTAGACATGAGGTTCACTGCAGATGGGGAAGACTGCTCCTTTCTAGAGGTTTCTGCCCTTTCTGAGAGTTTAGAAAAGTTCTGGCTGACTCCTCATGCTTGAGCATTCTTCCCAGGCAGGAAGATCATCCAGACTCCAGGATTTGATGGGCAGATGCTGGCAGAGGAACTCGTTTCTGAGTTAGCCAGCAGAGGCCTGAGATGCAAGGCTTCAAAACCTGCTGTCCTGCAATTCCTCTAGGTAGGATGAAGAGCTCTCTACAAAGGACTGTTCTCAGGGAACCCTAAGAGCTTTGTGAAGGACACTTTTCAGAGCTGGGGGCGGGCTGTCAGCTAGCACCCCACTGCTACATGTCAATCAACTGTAAGATGTTTCCCCTTTAAAGGTTCTCAATCCTGGGCTGACAATAAAGTTCCTCCTGTTATCTTTTCTGTCTGACTACTCATTCTCAGAGGAAGGGCCAATAAGCATGTGGTCAGAGATAGATGCCCCCCCCCACCGTTTCTGTAGCACAAGCCCAGGCTAGCCAGAAGTTTCTAGGGGTCTTCACATCACACTCAGTGTGAGCAACACAAGTAGTTTTTCTTTCTCCTAAGTTCATAAGCAACATTCATCTGGAGGCTCAATGTGCCACACACAGATTATTGTGTTTGTGTTTGTGTGTAGTATAGCACATATGTGTGCGCATATGCAGGGGATGCATGTACACATGCATGTGTGGATACAGAGGTCAGCACTATGTGTCTTCCTTCATCATTCTCCACCTGTCTTTTAAGACAGGGTTGTTTGCTGAATCCAGGGCTCACTGATTGGCTAGACTGGCTGCCACTCATATTATCCACACTAGGAGAAGCTGGTCTGAAGAAGGACCATGAGCATCTTGCTGAGTCCATCTTGATCCTCCTGTTCTGGGGCTATACCCACACACGGCCTGGTCCAACGTTTTCTTCAGGTTTTGGAGACAGAGCAGGTCCTCAAGCTCACACAGCTATCACTTTAGCAGCTGAGTCAGCCCTCCTGCCCCCATGAGTCCTGGATCTTAAATGTCACCTCTAAGTAATGGTCCCAAAACACTTTCGCAGGTATGCAAGGCCTGATGGATACCTCAGTGTGTGCAGAGCTGCCTGCAGTCACTGGAGGAGGTGACAGGACAGAGGGCCCAGGTCAGTCACAGCAAACACTATTCCCTTGCTGGGGATGTGTCCTGTGTGACGCCCCCAAGACATTGTCTCCAGAGACTCTGACACAGTCAGAGTTATCAAGACACCCCTCCCTTTCCTTCTGCAGGCCCAGCTGGTCCGAAATGCAATAGTATGAGACTTCCAGAGAGGGAGCCACCAGGATCTGAGTGTCAGGTGTGGAAAAAACTGTGCAAAAGCAATAGGGAGTTTACTCAGGAAGGGTCATAGCTTTTCTGAGCTGATGTTCACACAGACACTCACAGAATAGAATCAAGAGATTAGGGTTTGGTTTTTTAAGTTTTCTTAGGGAATAAACAGTTGTTTAAAGTGGTAGAGAGGGCGTGCAGCGAGGGCTTTATCCTGCTTCTGATTTATTAACTTCGTTGCTTTGAGCAGGTTAATTACTATGCTGACTCTTGCTCTCCTCTGGAACTTGTGACTAATTCTAGGATCAGAGTGACTTTGGGCGCTGCAGGAGCTTAACAGTTTCCCAAACCTAGCCTCACTTCAGGGCTCTAGGGCTGCTTTATGTTTTTGAATTTGTATCTAAGAGTTCTCAAAATATATGCAAGTATTTGTGTGTGTGTTGTGTGTGTATGTGTGTGGTGTGTGTAGTATAATATGTGTGTGTGTGGTGTGTGTATGTGTGTGTGTGTGTAGTGTGTGTGTGGTATATAGTGTGTGTGTGGTGTATGTTGTGTGTGTTTGGTGTGTTTGTGTGTGTGTGTACACATGTGCCTGTGAATGTGTTTGTGGAGGTTAGAGGATAGCCTCAGCTCAGGTAATCTCTATCTTTTTGTCAACCTCTCCATGGCCTGGAACTTGCTGACTGGTCACAGAGCCTTGAGGACCCATCTCCCTGGCACTGGAATGACAGGTTCATGCTAAGTCTGACTTAAAAGAAAAAAAAAAAACGAAACCAACCTAACAAACATGGATTCTGTAAGTTGAACTGAGGTCCTCATGCTTGCGAGGCAAGCACTTTTCTGGTTGAACCCCCTCTCCACAGCCTGCTAATCTGTATGATGTCGAGTTTGGCTGAGCATGCTAGATGGTCAGTTCAAACTTGTCTACATCATTCAATGTCTATGAGTCAGATGCCCACAAGGCCAGCCACATTTATCTACGAGTCCATTCTCAGACAAGCCAGTGATAGCCAGGAGGTGGGTTCTACCGAGGGACAGAGGTGAGCAGGCAGTCATGGGCGTTTCTGCCACCCTGCTCAGGTGGGCAATTAGATGAATTCTGTCCAAGGATACTCGCATGAATAGCAATTAACTCCTAAATGAGGTGTCCAGAAGCAGGAGGGGATGTCCTATAGCTCAGGAAGGAAACAAAAATGTCCCAAGATTCGCAAGGTTCTTTCTCCAGGCTAGTGACACAGCATCTGTTTGGGGAAGAAGGACTGTCTTTGCTGGAGTTGGCTTCAGGTCAAATTGTGCAGGGTCTCTCGAGACTAGCTTTGGTGAGTCATCCCCAGGCTGGGGTGCACCTTCCTTTGATTCACCTGTGCTCCTGCGAGTACCCTGGTAAATGCACTAGTTCACTAGGCTAGACTCGGTAAAATCATTTCTTCAGTACATCAGCAGTCCTCAAATTGGGATGAATAGATATTTGTTTGTGTCACCCCAGGAAAAGTCGCACAATACCCACCACAATTCTCCACTAATTTGTTTTTCTGAAAGCCAAGGCTCCTAGCTGGGGTTGTGGTTCCTGATTCTTTTTAACTGATTGATGCATTGATTTTCCTTCACACATGAATGCATTTAACTTTTTACCAAATCTGCCCTTCCTTCCCCACCTCCAATTCCTCCTGAGTTCCTTCTTCCCTCCCTCTCCCAGCTTCATGCCCCAATCTTTCACTCCCAGGGTTCCTTAGTTGTCTAGATCTCCTTATCTAGGGCTGAGGCTTTATGTGCTCCCCCCTTCCCCTTCTGTGTTACCATCTTATTGCCAACATTGTTCAAGCCTTTTTTAGGTAGCCATGTTGGCGAGTCTTCACAGGTATAGCTTCTCTAACATTCCTAGGAGACAATCTCACAGCAAACTTCCTGTTCCCGTGTGTGTGTGTGTGTGTGTGTGTGTGTGTGTGTGTGTGTGTGTGTGTGTGTGTGTGTGTATGTGTGTGTGTGTGTGTATTATACCATATTCAGTTAGTGTTGCCTGTGTGCATAGGTGTGTTGAGTTGTCCTCTGTAGCATGGATAGCCAACCAGGGGCCACATCCTTGAAAAACACTGACTTTCTCCAGCTGCCATTGCTGCCCGCATCTTCTCAACTAGAGGTGGAGCCTTGGGAGTGCCATCCATCCATGCTGGAATGTTGATGGGATTGGTCCTGTGCAGGTACACACACCTGTTCAGAGTTCATCGTGCAATTGCTGTTGTGTTCAAAGATACCACTGTGCAGCTGTCCTCGGTCTCTGGTTCCCTTCTGCCATGTTCTTAGAGCCTTGGTGGGTCTAAGATGTCTCCCTCCATAGTCTATGGACTCTCTGGGTTAACTTCCATCCACTGAAAAAAGAGGTTCCTGATTTCTGGGCAAATCCCTGTGCTGCTAAATGGTCTCAGTTCTGTACTTGAGTTGAGCCTATCAAGAAGCAAGTCCATCTGTGGTCATCTCTGCCATGACAATTCTTTCCAAGCTTGAGGATATAGCCCCTTCCAGGTTACATTTGTTCATATGCAAATGGAATCATCTCTGAAATGGCACCATGCCACTCTCCAAGGGCTTCTAGGAAGGACAGTTCCAGGGGTTGAATGGACATTAATTCTGAGCCACAAATTAATTTTGTCTCTCTGTATATTCAAGGGTGTGCAAGATTTATTTAATTTGAAATAAATATAATTATAGAAATGAATGGGCTATCAAAAATTTAAACATATGATCCATCAATATTGGCATGATGTGAGTGGCTGGTTATTATAAATAAAATGGGTCTTTGGCAATATGGAATTCAATTTACCCCCTCAGTGTGTCTCATTTCATCTTGACGTCTGGGTTAATGCTAAATTACAATCCTTAATTTCCAGATCGGAGCTTAATTTCTAACTAGGAAGTTAATGTAAATAGCCCTCCAGCTGTGGGGATTCTGGAAGCTCCAGCAGGAGGCCCTCAAAGGTAGAGCTATCTATGGCTTTGTGCAGTTATCTGCCCCTTCTAACCTTCTGCCCAAGGCTAGTGCTTGGTACGTGGTGGCATTATATGACAGGGACCAGGTGTTTCTAGGTGCTCTATGAGGTGTGACTGAACTTTGGGTAGTGGTAAGGAGACAATAGATTCCCTCACAGATGCCTATGTGCCCATGAATAGGACTGACTGTGCCCTTCAACCTGCACCAGCCAGTCATGGATGACATGGGCCCATTCCAGTGCTCTTTTGTGATTTAGACTAAGAGAAGCAAATTTCTTAATGGGACTTGTGGAAAAACACTGTAGAGCATCTGGGGAGATGAATCAGTAGGTTAAGTGCCTGCCATGCAAACATGAGGACCTGAGTTCAAGCCCCAGGTACACATGTAACAGAAAATCCATGTCTGGTGGTACGTGCTTATAATTTCTACACTGGGGAAGTGGAGACAGGAGGATCCTTAGGGCTTTATGGCCAGTCAGCATAGCCAAAGCTGACTTTCATATATCAGTGTGAGATCCTGCCTGAAAAAATAAGGTAGATGGCCCCTGAGGAATGAGAACACCCAAGGCTGACCTCTAGCCTCTGTACATATTTGTACATGTAAACATGCACACACACAAACACTCACTATATGCAAACATATGCACTAACCAAGAGCTCCAGAGAATGAGCAAAAGACACACAAGTGCCAGCCTGAGTGGCCAGACAGAAAGCCTGAAAAAAGTTGTTCATCAAATACAAGGTCTCCCAAGGAGGCTGTCACCTCAACAAAGTCAATGGTATCAAGCATCAGCACTGACCTCCAGATCAGTCTCTTGGGGATATGTGAATTGGGCTGTGTAGTTACCAGGGTGAGGACAACTCTGAAGGTGACCACCAAGGAATACCCTTGGCACAGCTGTGGGAACAGGGTTCCATATAGGAGCTTCAGAATTCACCTGGAGGTGATTACAACATTGGAGTCATAAAACAGTAATAATGAGAGTGTAACAAGACTGGTTTAAGTTTTGAGCACTTTTGTGGTAGCAGTATGAGTTAGGGTGTGTGTGGGGGAGGGGTGCAGGAGACCTCCCCAGGGCCACAGTGGTTAGCAGTTGGTGCCCACCCCTACGGCTTGCCAAAGTCATGAATTCCAACTAAAGAATCTGCCCCCTCACATCGTCTACCTTGTTGTGCTCTGGTTGTGAGACCCCCCCCCCCAAAGAGACCACCAGAGATGCAATCTCTCTGAAATACAATAGCAAGGTTTATTTAAAATTGTGACAAGGACCCTGTCTGGTGCATAGATGTGACTGTGGCCAGAGGAGATATCCGTTCCTATGTAAGCTGGTTTTAAATGCAGAAATCACAAGGTTATACATCAATTAGGGGTCTTAGTATGATAGGATTCTGATTAGCTCATTATGAGGGACTTTCCAGATTTCCTCTGTTATCTTAGCCCGCTGTTTGTCAAACTTTCCTCCCTAGACTATCTCCTGGGTTGGGACATTTTGGCTATCAAATGGCCCTAGGCTATCTCTGGTTCTGGGACATTCCATGGTTAATTAGCTGCTATCAGATAGCCCCTAGGTCATCTCCTGTTTGTACTTTGGTCTCAGCAGAACTCAGGCAGGCCTATTTCAAATTGGGATTCATGGACTTTTGCTCAAAAATGGAGGTGCTTCTCTGGTTCTTCACACCTGATATACAAGGAGATGACCATACTTAAAGCAGACTCAGCTGGTGGCATTAAAATCTTCCCCAATGAGAAGGATATCATCAGTCTGCTGGTCACCATGAAAGGCCCTGAGTGGACCCCCACTATAATGGAGGTCTGTTCTGTCTGAAGCTCCTGTTGGGCAAGGACTTCCTGCCTCCCACCCAAGAGCTACTTCCTGAATAAGATCTTCCATCCAAATGTGGATGTCAATGGTGAGGTCTATGCCAGCATGTGCAAGAGGGACTAGCCAGCTGTGCTTGGCATCTGTCTCATGCTGTTGACAAGGTGCTTGCTACTACACCTACCCCAGAGTCTGTACTCAACCAGGGGGCAGGTTGCCTGCTTTGGGGAAGCCATTAAGAGTATGCTGCTGCCAGGAGCTCAGAGATACAGAGGGAGGGCAGCATCAGCCGCAGGAGGGCTGAGGCTACCTGGGACCTGGCCAGTGGCACTACAGTCTCCTCTACTGATCCCACGATTCCTATTGGCCTAGGAGAAGCTGAGGGTCCCATAGTCAAGAAGCATAAGAGAGATGAGAAGCTGAAGAACAGAAGGCTGGGCAGCAAGTGAGCCATGAGGAGACTGTAGTAGGCCCTTCTCCACCCCTTCTCCCTTCTGTCCTGAGCCTCATCTTCTAAGTTATTTAAATTACAGCAGGGGTGGGGGAGGGAGTGGGGACTCACCAGAACCTGGTTTTCTAAATAAAGTTGGAAGAGGGGGGGGGAAAAGGCATGAGTGAAAGGCGGGAAGTGAGTGGGCTCCTGAGCTGGCAGCAGACGCTTCCTTCCCGTTCTATACCCTGTTGGCACATCCAGGGCAGCAGCAGGTGAAATGGTGACATTCATGATCAAGGGCAATTGGCTCCATGAATGCAGGACTTTTTGCCCTTGGAAACAGAATGAGACACCAGAAAGGGTGTGAGAGAGCTTGCAGTGATGGAAAATTCAGTCTCTTGGTGAGTGTTAGTTATACAGGTGTGCACCGCCCCCAATCAAATTTAACACTTCAGATCTGTACAATTGACCATAAATGAACTTTGCTAGAGGCAAAGCTACGGAAAAGACCAGATCAAACAATACTAAAAGCAGATGGAAGGCAGAAAATGTCCTCAGGCTTTTGAGCACTGGCCCCGAGGTGAACAACCGAACTATTTCCATGAGGGAGTAAAACTCAGAGAGAGCCAAGTTTTGGGAAAATTACAAGCGCCTAGTGCACATGTTTTATTTGAGCTGCAATAACAGTGAAAATTGCCAGGCAGGCAGCCTTATGTAGAGAAATTAGAAGGAGCAAGAGGTCCTGGATGGGAGTGGGGTGTGGTCTCTAGAGAGCATGGCCCAGGGGCCCTGACTTGGGTGGTAACCTAGAAGGAGCTTGCTCCTCTTTCTCTATATCCCTTCCCACATCCAACTGTGGATACTGAGAGGGATAGTCCTGACTGCCTATCGACAAGATCTAGAGTCACCTTGGGGACAACCCCTAGCGTGCCTGTGAGGGAGTTTATAGATGGTTCATTGAGGTGGGAAGATAGCCCAACACTGAGAAGTGGCCGTGTACGGAAACTCCCGCTCCTAACCAAGACACTATTTACAAGTGATGCTCCTCAGGAAGGGAAAATCAGTTTTCTCCAATGGAGCATCACTGAGGCACCAACCATACTCCAGAGCAGCCCCGGGAGTAGCTGGTCAACAAAAACAGACTCCATAGTTCTTGATACACTTGCTGTTTTGTTTTGGTATTTTTGTCTTATTGACTTTTTGTTTGTTATACAGGTGTTATACAAAATATTTATTTTGTTGTTGATGATAATTTTTTTGAGAGAGAGATAGAGGAAATATAAAGTTGGATGGGAGGGAGCTAAGGAGGATCATGGGAAGGGGAAGGAATATGATCAAAGTATACTGCATGAAAAAAGATTAAATAAGAAATATGGACAGCAGATTCCATGAGCTGCAGAATAGAATGGAGAATATAAGGCTAAGCACTAACAGTCATCTTTGTGTGGTGGTTTGGATTAGAATGGCATCCAAAGACTTTTATGCTTGAATATTTGGTCCCAGTTGGTGAAATTCTTTGGGAAGGATTAGGAGGTGTGGCCTAATTGGAGGAGGTGTGTCATTGAGGGAGGCTTTGAGGTTTCAAAGGATGTACACCATTCCCATCCCCCCACTCTGCCTCTTACTTTCCAATCAAGATGTAAACTTACAGTTGTTCCTGCTGCTATGCCTTTGCTCTGTTATGACTCGTACTCTGGAATCATAAGCTCAAATTAGATGCTCTCCTTTACATATTGCCTTAACCATGATGTTTTGTCACAGTTTTGTGACAGTTAACATGATCCATTTGACCAGACCCCGAGTCACCTGAGAGACCACCCTCTGTGCAGGTCTGTGAGGGATTATCTAGATTAGGTAGTTGAGGTAGGATGACTCAGTTGAGCTGTCAGAAATGGCATTCCATGGAATGCAGTCCTGGACTGAATAAAAGGAGAAGTGAGCTGAGCACCTGCATCCATCTCTCTGCTTTCTGACTGTGGATGCACTGGACTAGCTGTCTTACATCCCTGCCACCATATTTTCCCCACCATGATGGACAGCCCCTTAGACTGCGTGCCAAAGAAATCTTTCTTTAAGTTCCCCTTCTCATGGTATTTTATCACCGTGGCAACAACAAAAATAACCAATAAGGTTCCTAGGAGCCTCTGGCCATAGGATTTTTGCCAACTGGTCTACCCATAACCTTGCTTCTGTTTAAAGACAATCTATGTTATCAATTCATTTTCACTGAACCTAGGGACAAAAGCTCCTTAGTCCTAACAATGCCAGGATGTTATCCATGGGCAGGCATAGCCTTTCTGCGTTAAACATTAACTTGGGGCTATTTGAAAAAAGCTAAGTCATCAAAAGCAAGAAAAATGTGAAAACGCAGAAAATGCACTGTGAGAAGGATACTTATCTATAGACTAACAAGAAGGCCTTGTTCTACATCAAGAGGGAACATGCTCTTCATGTGATTCAAGTTTCCTATTGTCACTGTTGCGTATGCTGGCAAAGGACCAATGAAGCATCATAGGTATTGGTGGTGACACAGATTGTCGTTGGGTAGGGCCAGTGAAAGATTTTTATCTTAAGAAAAATAAGTAAAGAACAAAGCCTAAACCAAAACAAGGTGGGAAATACTTGAAGAACAACATCGAAGGATGATTTCTGCCCTACACACACACACACACACACACACACACACACACACACACACACACACATGCAGGCATGCACATGAACAAGAACATACATGTACCTGCACACACATGAACACATACAAACACATACTGGGCACATGCCTGTAACCCCAGCACTTTAGATGCACAGGCAGGAGGATTACGATATTAAGCCTAGACTAAACTACATGAGACCATAAAAAACAAACAAAAGCCAGGCAGACCTCAGACCTGATAGCTGTATTTTCTTAGTCTTGGAGTCTAGAAATCCTAACTCGCTCTACTAGGATAAATGCGTCAGCAAGGCTGATTCCTTCTGCAGAAATTAGAAGGTTCCAGAAAAGAGCATACCCCCCACCTTCTCTAGTGTCTGGAGGCCACCTAGCTTCTCTGGCCTGTGATCCTGCTATAATATAGACCCACAATGCCCCCTTAAGGGCAAGGTTAAAGGTCTAGTTTCTAGAATCATGCTATTGGTAGGTGGTGGAAAGTTAAGAGGTGAGAGTCTAAAGGACGGCCTTAGGTCAGTGGAACATGCTCTTCAGGGGATTGTGGGACCAGGCCTTCCCTCCCCCTCCATCCCTCTCTTCCTCCCTCCTCCCTTCCTGCCTCATGCTCTCACCATGATGCATTGCACCTCCACAGATGCAAAAGCAGTGGCACTACCAGACAACAGGCTTGAACAGCTCACGTGAGCCCAAACAAACCTTTTTTCTTTGTAAGTTGATTTTTTTTTCAAGTGTCTGTTACAGTCACAGAAGGCTTACTAACACAGGCTTCTGCATCCCATCACAATGGCTTATTTCTGCTGACCCATCTAATTCTGTCATCCTGTCTTCCTCTCAGAAGGAGCCTTGTGACAGATGCCGCCTATCTTCTTAATCCAGGAGGGTATCCCTGTCCCCAAAGACACAACATTCTTATTTTAATTGCATTTGCAAACTCACTTTCTTTTTCATGTTTACTTTCAGCATGTGTATCTGTGTATGTGCATGTGTGTGTTTGCATGTGTGTGTGCATGTGTGTATGTGTGCATGTGTGTGTATGTTTGCATGTGTGTGTGTGCCTTTGTGTGGGCATGAATGTGGAGGCCAGAGGCCAACCCTTGAGTGTTGTATCTTAAATCCATGCACCTTGCTGTGTAAGGCAGGGTCTCTCACTGTCCTGAAACATATCAAGTAAGCTAGGCTGGCCAGCCAACGTTTCCCAGCCTGTCTTCGCAGGAATTACAAGCCTACATCTCACACTTGGTTTCAAAGTCCTTATTCTACATATTGTTTTGTTCCCTAGTGTTTGAGAGTAAGAGGTTCATGACTGGGAGAGACTAATTATTGGTCTTACCTAGGGTGGGTGTTAGTGGGAGGCGTCTGTATGTACTCCTATATATACACTCAGGTTTTTCTTTTATTCACGAGAGTGTCTAAATTCTCCTCCTATTCCATTAAATCAGTGAATCTCAACCTACAGGTTGAAACCCCTTTGGGAATTGAACAACCCTCATATCAAATATCCTGCATATTAGATATTTATATTATAGTTCATTACAGTTAAGAAGTAGCAACAAAAATACTTTCATGGTTGGGGGTCTGTAGTAGGAGGTTTCTGTCCTGGACTTTCAGGCCTAGCCTCAAGGTTTAGGCCCACAGACCCGCAGACCCGCAGAGACACACAGATGCTTACAATAGTTTTAGGTTGATCAGCCTAAGGCCGAGGCATATAACTTGCTAACTCTTTACCCTTAATCTAACCCATGACTCTTATCCTGTTCAGCCATGCGGCTCGGTACCTTTTCTCAGAGCAGCATAGTTGTCCTCTGTTTCTTCCAGCTTCTCACTGGCATTCTCTCTGTTCTATCTGTTTCTAGGTCTTCTTAGTCTGGTAGCCCCGCTCACACTTCCTGTCTGCCTTTGGCCAATCAGCGCTTTCAGGTCGGACAATTATTTACAATGGAACGACATAATCCCCCTACAGGGGTCATCACGACATGAGGAACTGTGTTTAAGAATCACAGCATTGGGAAGGATGAGAACCACAGTCTTGAGTGTTTCCTAAGACTAGAACTTGCCCTTCCACAGATGGTGTGGTTTGGGGAAAGCCTAGAGGTGCCCTCTAAGCTCCAGCATTGAGATGTAACCTCCATCTGAGGTTTGAAGACAGCGGGAGGGTAATCCAGTCACAGGCTTTGCAGGGGAGGGAGTACTTCCAGAGGTGATGAGCTTTTATATAAGGCTTCCAGGGTAGAGATGCTAATTGAATCCTGGTGGCTCTAAGGAAACCAGAGAGAAAAGGAGCTAGGAGGTGGTTTAGCTGAAAAAGTGATGGCTACAGCATAAGTATGGGGGCCTGAGTTCAAGCTCCAGAACCCATGTGAAAACTGAACATGGTGGCACACAGCTATGTCCGGGTGCTGAAGAGGCAGAGGCAGGAGAATCCCTGGGGCTTCCTGGCCAGCCCAGTTTATCCGGATGGCCAACCTCCAGGTTCAGTGAAAGACCTTATTTCAAAAGATAAGGTGGAGGGCCCTGAGACATGGCTGGGCGGGGGGGAGGGGAGTAAAGGCACTTGCCTGGTGACCTAAACTCAATCCCTGGAACCCATGTAAAGTTGACCTTGACATATACAGTGTGACACATGTCATACACACAATAATAAATAAGTAAATAAATAATTAAAAATCCTCCCTTGGGTTGGCACTCCATTTGGCTTCTGCCTGAGCTAATACTGACCACAAGAGTCACAAGGTGCTGAGTTTCAGTTTAGGTGCATCCCTTACCTTTCCAGACATCATTCTTCATTCTTCTGTAGACAAGACCTCTAGTTTTTTACTTGTTTGTATTTTTATTACCTGCCCCAAACAAAAAGTATCAGGCTTCTCATCTTGTACCTATTGACATTTTAAGGTTAATTATTAGTAGTGAATGTGTGTGTTATATGTCTGTATGTCCATGCTCATACCACAGAATATGTGTGGAGGTCAGAGGGCAACTTTGTGGAGCTGGTTCTCTCCCTTCACCTTTACACGGGCCCTGTGTATCGAACTCTGGAGGTCCTGCTGAGCTGGCTGCGTTGAAACAGTGCTTTGCTTTGGGAAATGGTCTGGTCACCAGAGCCTGCCCTTACTCCTCCTGGGTTCCAGTAGCTTATTTCCTTCCCAGTTCAATCTGCACATATGGACATTGCCACTGTCCTCTGGAGAGATATTGGGGGGTGGTTTCCTTTTGTTTTCAGACTCATCAGTTCTCTGATTCAGCATGCAGAGCTCCTTAGAGTGTCTCCTGGCCCTCATAGATGCCTCTTTCATTTTATTTTAAACCCCTCCTCACTTCCTGCCCCAATATGTTTTAGGTCTAGTGTGCTGGCCAGTTTCACATCAGCTTGACACAGGCTAACGTTATTTGAGAGGAGGGAACCTCAACTGAGAAAATGTCTTCACAAGATCAGGCTCTAGGCAAGCCTGTAGGACATTTACTTAATTAGTGATTGATGGAAGAGGACCCTGTCCACTATGGTTGATGCTATCCCTGGGCTGGTGGTACTGGATTCTGTACAAAAGCATGCTGAGTAATGCATAAGGAGCCAGCCCATAAGCAGCATCCCCAATGCCTCTGCATCAGCTCCTGCTTTGGTGGCCCTCAATAGACTTGAGATATGTAAGCCTAATAAAACCATTTCCTGCCCAACTTGCTTTGGATCATGGTGTTTCATCGCAGCAGTAGAAACCCTAAATAAGGCCCTTAGTTTGTAGCTTCCCTCTACCCCTGGCCTTGGCCACTTGTCAAGGAGACTGACTCAGTCCTATTAACAAAGCTGTATGTTATGTAAAAACAGAGTGTGTGTGCATGCATGTGTGTGTGTGTGCTTGCGTACGCGCACACATCTTTGTGGAGACCAGAGGTCAAATGTCATTCCTCAGGTGTTGTCTACCTCTTTTGTTTTTCCTGACTGAGTCTCACGGGCCTGGAATTTGTCAGGTATGCTGGGCTGGCTGGCTGACCAATGAGTACTGGGAATTCCTGTCTCTTCCTTCCCAATGCTGCATGGCCCTCTTTCCTGCTTTTTTTCTTCAATGTGCTTGTAGAGGATTGAACTCAGGTTCTTTACTAGTTGAGGCATCTCTGCAGTTCAAACAAAGGATTTTAAAGTATAGAGAGGTGTGCTCAGTACTGATCTGCTCACTCCTCCTGCCTCACCTCCCATCCTGCTTCTTCTTCCCGCCTGTGTCAGACTCCTGCTTCTCACAAGAGCATCAGCAGCAAGCTGGGCCTGGGTGGAAGTGGTAAGTTCAGAAATTGAACATTTAGTGTTCTAGTTTAGGGTCAATCCAAACAACTCCACCAATAGGTACATGCTAAAATTCTCCTCGTTCACAATGGGAAGGGACCCCATAAGATTAGTAGTGAATGTCACTTGCCAGTTTATCTGTTTATTGACAATATGCTTCCACTCATGAGGTGTGCTCTCTCTCTCTCTCCTTCCCTCTCTCTCTCTCGTACATGTGGAGGGTATATGTGTGGTGTGTGTATTGTGTGCATGTATGTGTGTGCATGTGTGTGTATGTGGGTGCATGTGTGTGGAGGGTGCCTGTGTGTCTGTGCATGTGCATGCACATGTGGAGGCTAACCTTGGCTATCATTCATGAGACACTATCCACTTTATGGTTATTATTATTGTTGTTATTTTACATTTTATTTATTTAGTGTGTATATATGTGTGTGTGTATGTGCATGCGTGCACGTGTGCGCGTGTGCGCGTGCCAGCCACAGGTTACCCGTGGAGGTCTAAGGGCAGCCTTTAGAACTCAGCCTTCTTCATGGTGGGATCCAGGGCTCACTCCTAATCCAGCCTTGAAGCTCTGTATTTTTACTGCTGAGGTTTTGCCAGCCTCCGCCTTGCTTCCGTTTGAGTCAGGGTCTCATCGGCTTGCAGTTCACCTAGTAGGCTAGGTTGACCGGCAAGCCCCAGGGATCCAGCTGTCTCTGACTCACTGACTGGAGGATTACAAATGTGCATTACCATGTAGATTCTGAGGATTGAATTTTGGTTCCTAGGCTTACAAGGCGAGGGCTTTACTGACTGATCCTTCTCCACAGGTCCTTTTTTGGTTGTTTATAGACAAGGTTTCATGTATCCTCAGGCTGGCCTTGAACTCCTTAGCCTCTTGCCTTAGCCTCCCAAGTGCTGGGATCATGTCCTCATGTCCTCAAACATGCTGGGAGCCCTGAAGCAAGCCTTGATCTGAGGGACAACGAGGCAGATGCTGCTCACTGGGTGAAGCTCTGACTACCTCACGCTGTGCTGGGGACTATGGGTGCTCATGGCTGCTTGGCCTACTTCTGGCTTATGTCTTGTGCTCACCCCCTGAGCCTTCATACCTGCAGTGAAGCAGGTTGGTGGTCCCAGTGCTCAAACCTTGGGAGATTTAATCTGTTTTATTGAATTTTCAGATTCTCAGATCAATAGCTATAATAATGCCCAGCAGACAGAAAATCCCGCTTCTGGGTATTTTTGGCCAACAGAATTGATATATACACATGCTGAGTTTCCCTTGACAGCACTGAATAGCTTAATAAGTCTTTAGGCTAGGCAGTCTAAATAACCCTAGGCAGCTAGCACAGAGTCAGGAAGGGTGCCTGCCGAGTTCAGGTTTCCAAACCAGGGAAGGCAGGAGGAGCCACAAGGCACGAGAGTATGGGAGTTCATGCTCAGTATAACGGTGCCAGCTGTCTGCAAGGTTGTCATTTGTAATAATAGTGGTAAGATTTTCCTGTAGTACATAGCACACTTATATACCAGTCTGGCCCCAGTGCCCAACCCTGGCAACCACTGGCCACCCTAGGGAGGGTCTGTGTGAGACAACTGGGGGGCACTGTTGGCCCATAAGACTCAGGAAGTAAAGGAAACATGCATGGCCCCTCCCTACGGTTACAGTAATAGTAAAAATTTGGGGGATGGCTTAGTAGGTGTCTTGGGGTTTCTGTTGCTGCTATAAAACACCATGACCAAAATCAACCTGTGGGAGAGAGGGTTTATTTCATCTTATAACTCTCAAGTCACATCCCATCACTGAGGGCGGTCAGGGCAGGAACCTGAGTCAGGAACTGAAGCAGAGGTCATGGAGGAGTCAGGCTTACTGGCTTCTCCCCTACGGCTTGCTCAACACAACTCATGACCACCTGCCCAAGGGTGGCACCACCACCAACAGGCTAGGCCTTTCCACAACAATCAAAAAAGTGCACAACAGGCCAGTCTGGAGGGACTCGTTTTCTCAACGAAGGAATCATCTTTTCCAATGACTAGTTTCTGACAAGTTGACATAAAACTAGTCAGCCCAGTTGACCCCTTGTTACTAAGCCGTGGCCTTTTCTTCCTTATTCATTCTCAACATCTCATGTTAATAACAGCATTCCAATACAAAACATTGCAACATTTAAAAGTCTGATAGTTTTAAATATTTGGTCTCTTTAAAATATCCATATCATAACTGTAGGTTTCTGTAGAATAAAAGGGCAAGTTAATACACTTTCTCATCCTGAGACTGAAGGGCCAGAGCACAGTTATGTTCAAATGAAAACAAAACCAAAGTCCAGCTGTGTACGTCTGTGTCAGCATCTGTCACTTGTGATTGGCTGAGCTCCAAAGGACTAGAACGGTACACACACAATGTGTCATCTATGTTCAGACCAGCTCTATGGCTGCTGTTGTCTTTGGGTAAAGCCCATGGTAATGGTATCTCCAAAATTTGTGCGAGTCTTTGCTGCATCTGGATTGCACCCTCATCAATAGCCTTACCTAGGTCCCTTTTCAGGAACTTTGTCGGGGCTTCATGGTGCCATGACCCCTTCAATCTTGGGACGTCAACTGAGGCTGCACACTTACCAGTGGCCTCTCCTAGCCTCTCACAGAGCCAAGCCTCAGCTGCTCTCCATGACCTCTTCATGCTTTCAAAACCAGTGCTGCCTGGAAAACCCTTACTTACCACCCGGCTTGGCTGCCAGTGCCTTCCACTGGACCACAGCTTCTGGGTGCTGACTTGGGGAAACCCTTCATAGAAGATTTGGCCTCAATGATATTAATTTTTCAGTTCCAACTGATCAGCATTGACTGTCCCAGCAAAGCAAGGTGTCTCTTTACTCTCTCTGGTCTCTTGTCAATCACAGCTGATTCTTCAGTCCCAGCTGAGCAGACCCACAGGCTCTTAATCTCAAAATATTGAATGTCCCCAAAGAGAGTTTCTAAGGGACTATCAACCTCCCTCTGAGCCTTTCTAGGCCTGGCTTCCATTGTCTGCATTGTTCTCAACGCCCTTCTAAGATCCCGTAGAACAACCCACTGAGCTCTGAACACTCAATGGCGTTTTCAGGCTGGAGCTCAAGAGCTGTCACAATCTGCCCAAACACATTGTCAGGCCTGTCACAGCAACGCTCCACTCCTGGTGACAAAATTTCTATCTTAGTGGTTATATTGCTGCGATAAAACACCACGGTCAAAAGCAACTTTGGGAGGAAAGGGTTTATTTCACCTTACAGTTTGCCTTACATTATCCAGGAAAGTTAGAGCAGAAACCTGGAGGTAGGAGCTGATGCAGAAGCCATGGAGGGAGCTGCTCGCTGGCTTGCTTCTCATGGTTTGCTCAGCCTGATTTCTTATAGCATCCAGGACTACCATTCCAGGGTGGCCCCACCCACACTGGGCTGGGCCCTCCCACATAAACCACTAATTAAGAAAATACCCAACAGATCTGCCTATAGCCAGATCTTATGGAGGCATTTTCCTAATTGACGTTCCCTCATCTCAGAGGACTTCAGTTTGTATCAAATTGACATCAAACCAGTCAGGACAGTGGCTAAGACTGGTGTCCAGAGGTCAATTCCTGGAACCTACATGTTTTAAGGAGAGAGCTGACTCTCACAAATCATCCTCTGAATTTTCCGTGTGCACCACGATAAACTGCCTCCTCACATACACACAGAAATAAATGTACTAAAATAGGTTTTTAATTGCCATGGAGAAGAAACTCTCTTGGGTGGAGTTATCCTCAGGGATGCTACTTTCATGAGTCATTGCCCATGCTGAGGTGGACTCTTTTATGATGACTTGGAACCACCTATGTTCTTGTAAATCACCCCAATAAATGTGCTGCCTCACCAGTCTAGACTCAGGTGTAATGATTGCATCTGTGGGGACCTTATCTGGGAATGGACGATCGTTCACATCTCCCCAGGAGATGTTAACTCACCATCCCTCTCTCTGACTCCTAAGTGACAGAAGACAAGTGGTCACTTAGTGTCTGGAAAACAGCAGTAGCCACAATGGAGATAAAGCTATACTGGAGTTACAAGATGACAGCCTACCTGGTGAGGTGCAGAGGAGGCCCTGAGTCCTACAAACCTATTGGCATTCTAAACCCTCAAGGGGTTTCACTGTGATCAAATATCATGCCTTTCCCATAGAAGATATCCTGGCTGTAGATGCTGCATCCCCGGGTATTCCTTCTGAATACTACTGCTAGAAATAAAGGGTATTGAGTGAGGCTAGTCTGAGGGCCACCTAGAGTACTAGTCCCTTCCCACCCTCCAGGTAATGGAAGGAAAGACCGAGAGGGCAGGCTCCAGCCACTAGATTTCCACTGATTTTGGGACCTACCACTGCTCCTCCTGAGGGCTGACTATCCTTTCTGATGACTCCCCCCATTCCATTGCCATCACACTGTTGGTGATGTATCCTTGAGGACACAGCCAGAGGTGAAGAATTTCTCAAGATAAACTTTGGGATTAGTTGGTATTGCATAGGCAATGACTTTGTGGATGAAGCATGGATACACATGTCTTTGGAGCCTTGTCATTAGAGAAACAGAAGGAGTCAGCATCTTGGAGGGAAACAGGAAGTGAGATTAACCCAAGGTAAAAGGAAAAGCAAGGGGTGACCTAAACAGATTTGTGTGGGGACCAAGACCCTTCCCTGCCAAGCTGAATGTTATCCCATTAACATTTGATGCTGAGAGGTTAATTCAAGCCAAGAACAATCTATCCAGGTAACAGAGTCTGGGAAACACTGATCAAGGACAAATCAAAATGACTAATAAATCAGTGAGCTTGGGTATAGTTGCATAGGATAGTGTGAGGTTCTGGGTGTGACCAACAGAACTGGAAAAAAAAAAAAAAAAAAACCCAACAGGAAAACTAACCATGGGAACAGAAATCTACCCCAAAGCCACAATAAAGCAGACTAATGGCCGAGTTGCCTTTTTTACTGGCAACCAGGGCCAGCAATTCTAAACAGCATCAGCAGTAAAAGAATCCTCTGGGGAAAAAACCCAAAATAACAACAAAATCCCCACCCCAGCTGCTGTTGGCTTAAGATCTAAACAATTGCTATAGTTGAGCTTCTGTTTTCTTTTTAAAAAACACAAGATAGACAGCTGAGAGATGGCTCAGAGAGTGAGAGCACAGGCTGTTCTTCCAGATAGCCCAGGTTCGATTCCACCTACATGGTGGCTCACAACTGTTTATAATTCCAGCTCCAGGGGATCTGATGCCCTCTTCTGGCTTTCTCAAGCATGGAGAATTCAAGTGATGTACAGATACACATGCAGGCAAAGACAGCACACATATTCAATTAAATTAAATTTTCCTTTAAGAAGAATATGTGTTGCTCTTGCAGAGGAGCAGATTTCTATCCTTAGCACCTAGGTTCGAAAGCTTACAACCACCTGTAACTCCCTTTCCAGGATATCTGACACCTTCTTCTGGTCTCTTGTGGGTGTTGCATTCATGTGCACATACTCCCATTCACATATGTATGTGATTTAAAAAATAGTAATAGATCCAGGCATGGTGGTGCATGCCCTTAATCCTAGCAATACAGAGGCAAGTTTTCTTAATTACTGTTAATACGGAAAAAACACAGCCCTCACCTCAAAAAAATAGTAATAAATAGTTTAGTCAGGAGCCAAATATGAGTGACCACGACTGAGAGACACAGATTTAGGTCACAAAAACTCCCAAGTTCCAGTGTGGTAACTGTTACATGAAGCTTTTTATCACAACAAAACAAAGTTATAAATCAAGTCATTTTTCAAATATATTAGTGGGACCATCAAGTTGGCGGTTTACGACTAAGTGGGGGAACCTCTGCTGTTGGATTCTGATGCTGACTAATGACAGTCTTAGCCTTTGGACTGGCGGAAGCTAATATATTTCAAAAGGACTTACCAAGTAGTCACAAAGATGTTAGATCACATATAGAAGTGGTGAATATATGGCTACTTAAGAAACTAAGTCTCAAATAATTTGCCTATGGACCAGTCAGCCTTAGAGAATGCTTGACATGGCTGAGGCTTCTTTTTCTGGAAAATTCAATTCACACTATTCTTTAATAATGAGCGGGTATCATTTGGAAGGTAATCTGTGAATATACAGATACACATATGCACACACACACACACTCCTCTCAACCACTGCAGGTAGGTTCATGGAATTTGGACCATTTGGGAACAATAATGCTTCCAGCTGCTGTAGCAATAAACTTTGCCCACAAAGATAAACACTCCAAAACTTGGAAGTTGATCACCATGGAAATGGAAGACTAACCTCATGTCAACTGTTGGGTATAATGTCTTTGGTAAGTACAGGGCTTAGTTGAAACACCTTTTAAAGCTGAGTGTATATTCTCTGGGGTAAGCTGGCTGTTTTAAAATTCAATAATAAAGTAACACATTACATACTATAGGACAGAGGCAGGACTTAGATTGGACACTTTGCAGATGCTCTAATTTTATTAAAACTCTTGTATTGGGTTTGGGACAATTAGTTACCTAAAATAAATACCTTAGCCAGTTACTGAAGAATAAAGTTGTTATGTATAAAGAATATTGTACAAATAGTTTTCTTTATCTGAGTGATTATATGTGTGTGTGTCCTATTATGTAATACTTGAATGCACAGATTTTATATGTATATATATATATCAAAAATCAACGTAGGTGGCTCCTGTGGAATAGCCTCTAGGGCCTAGTTCTGTTCCCTCAGCACATGCTAATTAGGCTGTGCTCACTGGAGGGCCTTACCATGGCCAAGTTTCTGAGTGAGATCACCATTCTTACAGGCTATTGGGAGCCCTGTGCATGGTCAGACTCAGCACAAGCTGGCTCAGGCCCTGGAAGGGCCAGGACAGAGGGTCTGGCGCAGGGCAGGTCTAGGGTCTCACCCAGGTGATGACAAGAATGTTTATCTTTCCCAAGCCTGTTTTCTGAGCTGCAGGAGCATTATCATAGCGCCCTTCAAGGCTATGGCAGGGTTAAATGGAATGGCATGCATGCTGGGAGCTGAGATCCATCTCAGGCCTTGGGCAGGTGTGGAGCCACATGCCTGGGGCTGAAGCAGCCTCTTAAGGGATGACAAGAGAGGCAAGAATCTTTGGGGACTTGAGGGAGTAACACACTGGAAGAATGTCTGACTTTTGAGGAGCATGAAAGCCAGACAACAGAATTTGGGAGATGGCTCAGTCAGTAAAGCGCTTGCCTTGCAAGCGTGAGAACCTGAGTTTGAACCCCAGAATTAATGAAAAACAATTCCTGTAGCCAAGGTTGGTCTCGAGTTGGTATGTAGCCAAGGATAATCTGATCCCCCTGCCTCCATTTTCTATGTGCTGGGATTATAGGCATCGTCATGATCCAAGCTACTATGTTAAAGCTTTGAATCAATAGCCAGGGATAGATGGGTTCTTGCTGTGGTACTTAGTGCAGTTTATAGAGGGAGGCCCTTGGATGTCAAACCAAGTGACAGGTGCTGAGTTCACATAGGTATTTCCAATCCATAGCTTGCAGGCCACCTACGGTTGAGGACAGCTATAAACGAGACATTTGAAACATTAGAAAACATTTTAAAAGTGATTTTTTAAAACAATGACCCAGTTGAACTTTGTATGTGACCACATCATGTCACTATGTCAAAAGATAGGACAGGTTGAAGTGGCTTCACATGCTGTAACCTCAGCACTGTGTGGAGACAGAGGGAGGATGTGGGCTGCTGGGGCTTGCTGGCTGCCAGCTTCAGGTTGAGTGAGAGAGCCTGGCTCAGTGAGTAAAATGGAAAGAGATGGAGCAGGACACTCAGCAACCTTCTCTGGTCCCACATGATAGGCGTGTGTATGTGCACACACACACTTACACACACACACATGCACACACACACTCTCCCTCCTCTCACACACACACATGTTCACACACACAGTTGGGTATAATCGAAGACAGACTTAAAGCAGGCAGGTACTTCAGTAAGAGATGGATATATCTGAGTGAAGACATTACCCAATGGTTTGCAGAGAGATTGACTTACCTGGGGAGAAAGGAATGTAGGTTGATTTGGTAGGAAATGGCCCACCTCTCCCCAAAACCCTGCTCATCACGTGTGATGCAAAGGCCTTATCCAGCAGGAAATGACTCATTTGGTTTCATTTAATTTTTATAGCCAGTATATTTAACAGCAATTTCTGTTTTCCAATGCCTGGCAAGTCGGCAGACAAAGCTGGCACATACAGACATCGTCGCACTCTCGTGTGCACAACATACACACACGTTTGTTTTCTAGCTTTCAAATTTCTTAAGCATTAGGTCATTTTCTTTCCTGGCCAAATGGCTGTCTGCAGGGTACTGACCCCCCTATAAATCGTCCGGCTTGTGATATAAAACACAGCCCTTATTGACAGCCACTGTGCTGGCTGAGGCTGGGCTGCCAGCTTGTAAAACGGAGTCTGGTGTCACTCCCACCAAGTGGAGGCAATAAAGGACACTGGGGAATTAGCTCTAGCCACAGCTGCTGGCTGTACCATGGGATGCCTGCGGCCTAATGGGCTCTCTCCATACCTAGTAAAGAGTTGCACTGAGAAGCATTGAGCAGAGCAGTTCCCCCAGAGAAGTTTTGTCCACAATCTAGCCCAAATAAGGGTCAGAGACATCTCTTGTGCCTAGGCATCTTCCCACATGGGCAGTTGGACTTTCCCCAAGCCTGGAACGTGGTCAAATTCTGTCTGTGGTCCATATTCTGACTGTAGCCAGGCTGGTGGTGACACAGGCCTCAGACTTCCTCCATAAGCTTCCCTGACCAGCAGGCAAATGAAAGGAGGCTCCCACTGGGCCTGATCTTCTGTCCATGTGAGTGTCTTCCTCACAGATCCTCCAGGCTTGCTTTTCTAGGCTATCCCAAATCTCAACCCTTTTGGGCCTCTGCTTGCTCGATCTCCTGAGAGACAATCGTGACTCTTTTGTCAAGAAACAGGCCAGTAGCTTTTTTTTCCTTCTTAGTTCCAAGCTCCAGACCTCTTCTACTCTGTCCTGACCTCTTGTTCCAACAGGGTACACCTATCCTGCCAAGGCCAGCTCTCCCTACACCCTGTTCCTTCCCTTAACTTCCACCATGCTCTTCAGTTATTTCTCCCACTTACCTGTCCAGAGTATCTAAGAAATCTTCACATACTTCTCTTTCCCACTAAAGACCACGATCAAGGTATGGGAACGTAGCTTAGTTGGTATGGTCCTTGCCTTGCACACACAAAACCCTAGGTTCAGTCCTCAGTGTTGAATAATTCAGGTGTGGTGTACTCATCTGTAATCCCAGCTCTCAAGAGGTAAAAGCAGGGGAATCAGAAGTTCTAGGTTACCCTTGATCACACATGGAGTTCCAAGCCAGCCTGAGCTACGAGAGACCCTGTTTCGACACACACACACACACACACACACACACACACACACACACGCGCGCGCGCACACACACTCATGCACACTCACGCACATCACAATCAGAACCTCTTCTTCTAGTGTTCTCTTTCTCCATTTCGGCAAACTTCTAGAAATTGCTGTGACTAGTGGCTTTTACTTCCTACCTCCAAGTCTCCATGCACACATGCTCTCTTAGCACCAGCTCTCAGCACCAGTGAGCTCATTCAGAAGGTATGAATTACAGTTGTGAAGGCCATCTGTGCTTTAGGGAAAAGCATAGCAGGTAATTTTGGGAGGTATGGTAATTTATTTCTTTCCAGGGCTGGGGATCAAACCCAGAGCCTTCCATGTGTTAGGCAAGTGCTCTTGCACTGATTCCCATCCACAGCCCCCTTCTTCTAAACAGGGAGGCTATGAGACCAAGGCCGGGAGAAAAGGTATGAATTGTTTGGCTATTTGAGGGAAAGCATTCCAGACAATGGGAAGGTCAGTGCAAAGGTCCTGAGGTAGTGTGTGCTGGGCCTTTACTTGGCATGGTGAGAAAATACGATAAAATGAGGTGATAAGGTCCATTCTCTTCTCAGGCCTCACACTTATGGGTCATATAAAAAAGACCCACAGACATGTCTAACACCCCCTCCCCCACTCCTAGAGCTGAGGAATGAACTCAGAGCTTTGCACTTGCTAGCCAACCATTCTAGTACTGAGTTAAATCCTTACCCCCATGTCTAACCTTTTGACATTGATACATGGTACTATCATCTACAAAGTTCACACTTATGAAACACACACCATACACACACACAAATTTATGATTTTTTGTTGGGCCGCATCATAGCTATCCTGGGTGGGGTGCATGCAGCCTGTGTGCCACAGGTTGGATGAACGTTTCAGAGCACAGTCAATTTGGTCTCTGGGTGATGACTGTTGATAGTTCTCGGTCCCATGCCACCGATCTGCAATTTTTAGCATTGTCAATTCTTCTGCTTTGACGACGGCAGATTTATAGGAGGTCTTAAAACTGCATGTCTGAAACTCCAGCCCTATTCTCTGTGTGTGTCTTAATTGAAGCTTTTAGGCTGTTTTCACTTTATGTAGTTATCGATGGGGCTGTGTTCAGTGCCACTGCTGTCTTTAATCTATTTTTCCTTTTTGGATTGTTATTTGTTTTCTATTTCTTGTCTTCTTTGGGTTATTTGCAAATTTTATTTTTATTTTGAGGCAGGGTTTCATGCAGCACAGCTGGTCTCAAGTCTATTCTGTAGCTGGAAATGATTTCAAATCTCCTGATTCCTGTGTACTGGGTTATGGTTGTGCATCACCACACCAATCTCATTTGAAGGTTTTTAGTATTTCAATTACCTATTGCGTTCTTGCTCAGAATCCCTAAAATAGTCGCTTTCTCCCATATTTGTACATGAAATTACTACAATCTCCCTACTGAGCATCTCAGTCTAAAAATTCCTATCTTGCTGCTCCAAGGGCATTGTAGCCATCTAGAGTCATATAAGTCACTAGCTTGCTTCCATGTGTGTGGTTCTTGCCCTATGACATTCACAGGCATTGAGAACCTGGTTGGACCATGTTTGTACTGTGCGTGTTTGTGTTTGCAAGGGTTTGTGTATATATGTATATAAGCATGTGTAAGCATGTGTGTATGTTTGTATGTGTGTTTGTGTTAAGTGTGTGTATGTATATATGTGTGTGTTTGTATGGGTATGTGTGTTTGTGAAATGTGTGTTTATATGTGTATGTGTGTATGTATATATCTATGTGTTTAAATGTGTGTTTGTGTATGGATGTGTTTGTGAAATGTATGTTATATATGTAGGCATGTGTGTGCATGTGTGCATGTGCTTGACTGCCTCCCCCTTTGAGGCTTGGAATAAATGGAGATAGACCCAAGGGACAGAAGGATGATGCAGCATGAGTTAGTCTTATAGCCCTGACCAACCTGGAACTATGAGTGATTCCCTGTATCTGCCTCCTGAGTGATGAAATTACAAGCATATACCATCACACCCTGTTCATGTCAGTGAATATGATAGTTATTTAATAGTTAGGAGACAAACCTCTGGGCATGTCTGTGAAGGATTTTCCAGATTAGGTTGAGGTGGGAAGATATACCCAGAATATGGGACTGGGGTCCTGCACTGAATAAAAGAAGAAATCAAACCTTCATCTCTCTATTTCCTGACACTGGGTGTGGTATACCAGTTGTCTTGTGCTTCTGCCTCCGACTAAGAGCCCAAACACACCCTTCTTCTTTTTTTTTCCCCCTGAGTTTCTCTATGTAGCCTTAGTTGTTCTTGGCTGTCCTGGAACTTGACCTGTAGACCAGGCTGGCCTCAAACTCAAGAGCTCTGCCTGCCTCTGCCTCCTGAGTGCTGGGTTTAGGGGCATGTGCCACCACTGCCTGGCTAACACCCCTCCCTTCTTAAGCAGCACTGGTCAGGTGTTTTGTCTCAGCATCAAGAGAAGTCAAAATTGCTGAGTCTCATCATGAGGAAGGCTGTGTAGGAGGAGGAAGTCTGGGTTATTGACACTCTACTATCATTATATAGGTGTTATCCAGGCAATTGCTTTCCTGCTCAGTGCTGAGATTTGCTTCCTGTTACTAGCCCAGTTCTAAAGAGGCTTCTCAAGTTCTCTCTTGTCTTCTTATAATGTCTTTGTCATTAGATGTCCCCAGGAGGGAAGTCCAGAAGCAGAGATGAGCTGTCTTCCATAGCCACCTAGGTAGGCCTATGTTCACTCGTGAGCCTGTCAGAACTTTTTGATGGCCACACTTCGTTTGGCAGCACTCACTAGGCGCTGCTGCACATTTAGAAAGTCTTCGAACAAGAGGTGGCTATTCTCACATGTGAAGCCTAGGCTTAGAGATGCAAACTAAGGAAATCCACAGATGGCTGGGAAAGGCAAGAAAAATAGTGCCCTGTGCTGTGTGGAGAAATGCTTGGTGAAGGTTTTCCTATAAGCTGGGAGAGTGGCTCAGTGGGCAGCACTCTTGTCTAGCATACAGAAACCCTAGGTTTGGGTCTCAGTGTCATACAGCCCGGTGGCACAAAGTCTGTAATCTTAGGACTGCGGAGGTGATGACAGGAGGGTCAGAAATTCAAGGCTGTCCTCACCTAGGACAGTTGAGGCTAACCTGGGCTACATGAGGCCCTGTTTGCTTTCATTGTTTGGTTTCTGTTTGTTTGCTTGCTTTGTTTAGTTTTTAAGATTTTTTTGTGGAACTAAGTGCCTAGAAACCTTCAGGGGCCAGTCTGTATCAAGCTGCTATGGGACCACCAGTAACCACATATATAGACAGAGCCACAGGGAATGTGGTGTGGCTTGTGAGATAGGGTGACTCAGTATATGGGAAATCCATGTGATGTTTGAGATAGCCACGGTCAGTGACTACCACTGTGGACTGAAAGAGCTCCAAGGCCATTGGAAGATGAAAAATCCCAGTCCTGGGGATGTGGAGATGGCTGTCAATAAAATGCTTGTCTTGTGACTTCTAGGATCTGAATTCCTGCCACAGAACCCATATTTGAAAACAATCAAAGCCAGACACAGTGGCACATAGCTTTAATTCCAGCTCTTGCAAGACAGAGGGAGGTCATTCTGGTCAAGAGAGGCAGTTCCAGGACAACCAGGCTACATGAAAAGCTGTCTTGAAAAACAGGACAAACAGACAAGTTAAGAAATAAAAGGCGGTGTGTGGTGGCCTGTGCTTGGTATGGCAGCACTGGTGAAGATACAGGTGTGTCCTGGGGCTCCACAGCCAGCCAGCCTAGTTTAGCTGGTGAACCCTAAGACAGCTAGAGCCAGTAAAGAAGTAGACAGCTCCTGAGACATGAGAATTCAGGCTGTTCTCTGGCCTTTACACACACATTCTCATTCTCTCTCTCTTCAAGCTTCCAATTTTGTCTTATTAAACAAGATTTTAAAAATATTTATTTTAGATGTGCAGCTGTTTTGCCTGCAGGTATACAAGTATACTGTGTGTATGCCTGGTGCCTGAGAAAATCATAAAAATGCATCGTTTCCCTGGAACTGTGGCTATAAATGACTGTGAGCTACCATGTGGGTGTTGGGAATCAAACCTGGGTCCTCTGTAGGAGCAAGTGCTTTTAACCCCCCCATTTCTCCAGCCCTCTATTTTTATTTTCTGTATGTATCTATGTGTCTGTGTGTACCCAGAGGTCACGGGAGAACGTTAGATTTCCCCAGAGATAGAGTTGCAGTGATTGTGAGCCTCCTGATGTGGGTACTGGGAACTGAACTAGAGTCTTCAACAAGAGCAACAGATGCTCTTAACCACTGAGCTATCTTCTTGTGCACCCTACCCCCCTATGTAGGCATACACATCACCATAGTGTGGATGTAGAGGCCAGAGGACAACCTGGAGTGTTAAGCCTCACCCTCTACTGTGAGACAGGGCCTCTGGATCGCTTTTCCATTTGTATGTCAGACTGAATTTTTGGGGATTCTCCTGTTTTTGGATCTTATCTTCCCTTAGGTGTAATACTGCTGTGTCTGGCTTTTATGTAGATTCTGGGGATTTGAACTAACTAAGCTATATTCCTGGCCTTCTGAAGTTAACAATGCTCAGTCATTGCCCAGGGCTGATTATCAGTTTGTTGACCCAAGGTTCTTCCTGTTTACCTGCCAGGAGGCTTTTCTAGGCTTAGGGTCCTAGTCATGGCTCATTTCTACTGGGTCTTCAGCCAAGGCTGGTAGCTATGCACCCTGGGCTGCGCTTGCCTGCCCTAACTCTCTCTTTTGCCAACAATGGGGTCTGTCCCTTTCCCCATCCTTCACTCCCTGGAATGGGTAATTTCAAACAGAGAGGGTCTGGAATCACCAGGAAATGACAGTGAAGGATTATCGAGGTTGGGAAAATTGAGGCACTTTAACTGTGAGCAGCATTATTCTATCAGCTGGGGTCCTAACTGACCTTCAGCCCTCATCTTCCTGGGCTCCCTGACTGGGTAAGTGTGAATGGATACTGTAGGCCCTGCTGCCATGCATTCCTCATGGGGACTGACTGTACCCTTAAGCTTCCCTTCTCCCCTTAAGTTGCTTTTCTCTGGTATTTGATCACAGCATGAGGAAGTAACCAAGACACCCCCAACTCAAATGTGTGTCACTCAGGAACCAGACTGTGCTCCAGGTACATGAGAGCTGGCATACTGGGGCTCAGATATGCTGAGAAAGCTCACTAGCACCCGCATCCCAGCAACCTGTCATACCCTGTCTGCCACCACCTCAAAGTGAGATGAAGCAAACAGCCAGAAAATGATTCTGAATTAAGCTTGTCTGGGTTAAGGTGGGCTAGTCAGTTTTGACACTGTTGTGGAAAAATACAACCTAATTTTTGTTCAAATGCACCAAATTTACTGCCTAGATTCTCATTAACTACTGTCAAGGGAAAAGCAGATCGACAAGATAAATTATGAAAAAATTATTTTTAATGTACAAAAAGACTTATTTACAAGTTGAGTATGTCATCTCAATTTATAGCATGTAGAAAAAGCTAAAAATGTTTGGCAATATAAATTTGGCTGGACGATTCACCCACAGTGTATTCAGGGATGGCGATGTCTACACAAAATAGATACAGATGGAGAATGGGAAGTTAGGGTCTATGCCAGGAAGTGAGGACACACCACTCGAGCCACAGACCCATTGGCTCTCATTTGGAGTTGGTCTTGTCTCTGGATTGTAAACAGAGAAGTTTGCTGTCCTAGGACCCAAAGAGTCCAGACTCTGCTAAGAAATTCCTCACTGAAGCCAGAGTCATGGCCAGAGGGAAGCTCTCAGCGGCGAGGTTTGGTTTGGCAAAGTTTCTATGAATTCAAAAGGAGAAGTTCTGGATGGGGTGTGCGCATGTGTGCGATGGGGAAGAGGCATGGGTTCACCCTGCAGTGTGCTCTGGACTGATTCTTTTTGGAGTCAGTTTCCACATGCCCTATCCTGATTGGAACCAGGCCATATTGAACAAGAAAACTTAGTTACTAGTTCCTCAAAGTCAAGAATCAATCCCTCACCCTCCCACCCTCCCATGAACACCATGCAAGTCACCTGTCCATGCCAAACAACCTGGAGAGGAGGGCAGAGTCTGGAAAGTACTATAACCCGGTGGTTAGGTGAAGACAGCTGGCCATCCAGCACTTGAGGAGGAGCCCTAGAATTTTCCATTGGAGGGTGGCAGTACATCTGAGTAATAGGATGGGGTAAACATGCGACTTGTTCTTTCCATGGAAGGCCTCTTTCACCTGGGTCCATCCCTAGCCCACGGCAATCTGGGGAATTAAGACACAAGCGTTCTTCCCAGGAGGGGCTCCACTGTACACTTCAGAACACTGTAAACAGGCCAGGAGAAGCCCCTGGGTAGCTTCTGGGCTTGCCCCAGGGAACAGTTTATTTCCTTGAGATATGTGCTTTATTATTTCTCCACTCAGGAAATGTGCTGGTCCCACTATGCCTAAAGGAATGGAGAAGCGGCTAGCAGTAGTTGAGGAGATTCCAAAACATCCCAGAGGGTACACCTTTCTCCTCTGTGGCAAGCACCTGGCAAGCTTCATGGAAGAATCCAGGGAGGAAGCAATCCCTTCTTCTTGTAGGTAGCGGAATGGCAAACCCTTCTCAGAGCAGAGTATCCAGAGTATCCAGCATGGTCTCAGAGTCAAACCCCAAACATGCTTCCCCTCCCCTCTTCGGGCATGTACTTAGAAAGCCTTGGCCAATGTACTCTCTCATTAGCGGAATGACAGAGGCAGAGAAGCCAGGACCGAGTAATCCCATAAACACCAAAGGCTGGCAAGCATTGTGTAAACGAGTTTCTTTCTGAACAAAACTTTTTGAGTGTTCTGAAAAATAGGCCAAACAGCGGAGAGGAAGCCCCTAAATCTTTTCTTAAAATATTAGCGAGTCTGAACCAGCCATTGCCCAAGCCCTCTCAGGCCCATTTAACACTTTTTACAAAGAACAGAAGAAGTTAGACTCTGTTCTAGGAAGTTAAGGTTGCTTGGGTCTGCTCTGTACCAGGAGCCAGGGCCTTTAAGTCATCATATTTAAAAACTTATTCTCTTCAGCCAGGCTAGTGAGCATGGAGCTCATGTCCCCGACAGCCATGTTGCTGATTCCTGCAGGGATGGAGGGCAGTGTCAGGGAATTCCGGGGTGTGGTGAGGCGTGAGGAATTCTGGGAGAGATTGTGGAGAAGGGTGGGGCTCAGTGCACCAGAGAACAAACTTGAGTGATCACCATCATCCATGATGGCATCAAAGTCAATCTGGGGGGCCTCCAGGAGCTGGGAGTCCACAGTGCTGGACACCTGGTCGACCCCTGGGGATGGCAGAGGCTGCGGCTGGATATTATCTGAGCATGCTTGTGGCTGTGGTGGCTGGGGCTGCATGGCTGGACAGCCTCCATTCTGTTCATACATGTGGATCTGGCCATAGTAGTACAGTGTGTTCTGGTCCTGTGACTGCCCTGGGTCCTGAGATGGCTGAGGAGCCAGGGATACCATGGTCCCTGCTGTTCCCTTGGGCATAGCTTCAGCTGTCTCTTGGTTGCCTGATGTAACCATGGCTGGACCAGTGGTCCTGGCATATAACTGCTGTTGCCTGGCATGTACTCCGCGGCGATGGCTAGCAGTGCTGGGTTCAAGAGGTGGCCGAGGCTGCATGAGACCAAAGCCACTGCTTTGCTGGGACTCCATGAAGCCAGGCTGATGGGATGATAGAAAGTTGGGACCTTGTTGGTAGCCTTCCTGCTGAGGATAGCTCAGGACTGCATGAGGCTGTGACACCCCGGCCAGGGATGAATTGCCAATCCCAAGCTCCCGTTGATGGCCACTCATCATGGTGGCATTGGGGACAATTTCCATTTGTGGAGGGAGTCCCAGGTGGCTGGGCTTGGCTACAATATTGCCGCAGGAGGGAGAGAACTGGTTCAGGGGTCCACTGGCAATGTTTGGGCTCAGCTGGGGGTGGGCTTGGTTGTAGCTGGCCTGAGGACTCAAGGCAGCAGTCACATTCAGGCACTGGCCACCTGTGGCTGGCTGTCGAGGCTGTTGTGTGTAGCTTCCTCTGGGTGCAGAGGGGGCTCCACGAAGCTCTAAGTGTGGCTGGGTGCTGTCTAGACCTCCAGAGCTGGCCTGCAGGGATTGTGGACCATATCCCGAGTACTGTCCAAAGGCTGGCTTCTGCTGAACCACAGCTAAATTGCTGTGGGGAAAAGGAGGTGGCTTCACCTGACTGGGCAGGGTATCCATGGTGCCAGAACTCACCTCATTCCACTGCACAGGCATGTTGCTCTTGTTGAGGTTGGAGGAGGGGCTGTAGCTCAGCTGGCAGCCCCCCAGGCCAGGAGCAGAAGGGCCTACATTAGAGTCGGCAGCTGCTAGCCTTCGGTGGCCTTGCAGACCAGGACTGGGTAGTTTAGAGTTCTCAGGGAAGCTAGTGCTTTCCGTAGGATACACCTGTCTTGTACTGTCATCCAAGGTACCACTAGTGTGGGCCTTGATGTACTGTACCACATCATCTGGCAGCACCAGCTCATCTTCCACCAGTCCCAGGTCAGATTCGAGCCCTGTACCATCTACTCCAGCAGCCATGGCCTCCATCATCACATTCTCACTGATGCTAGGGGGTCTTGGGGAGTAGGTGTTACGGGTCAGGCTGCTATCCACACTAGGGTGGCTCTGTAGATGCAGGCCTCGTCGATCAGTGCAGGGTGGCAGTGGACCTGGATTCATGTTATGGGTACTGTGGAAACGCTGCACTCGAGGCAGAATGAGGGGGTCAGGTCGCCGCACAGGATCACTGGCCCGGCGCATGCTACTGCTTGGGCCCTCGTGCGGGAAGGCAGGAGCCGCACCTACATAGCCATGGCCATGACTATGGCCATGGTTGTAGGTGGGCCCATCACTGCCACGCCGTGGCCCCAGTGGATGTGGGCAAGCGCCAGGCAGTGCACGCTCGGGAGCATCCAGTAACGCTAGGCGGGTGCGAAGGCTTACACGCTCCAGGCCCGGCAGTGGTGTGGGTGGTGGTCCACCTGTGGCCGCTGCATACTTGGCTCGTAGGCTGTACTGCTGCGCAGGGGTGAGGTTGAGCAACCCTGGACCACCACCGCTGCACTGGCTGGCCTCACTGGATCGCCGAGAGGCATCTGTGGAGATGGGGTCATAGGAGTCTGCTGAGCTGGCATTGTGCGGGCGGCCAGCACCAAGAGGTGAGGCCTCACTGGAACGACGGCTGGAGAAGTATGGGGAGATGCCAGAGGAGCGGCGGCTCACGGTATAGGCAGAGCTCACGGTGCTGGTGGAGCTGTCCCTCCGTTCCTGCAGCTGGCTCAGCATAGTCACTTCGGTCAGCTCTGGCAGCCGCTGGTTGGGCAGCAGTCCCACTGGCCCACCGCCCCCAGTGCCGTTGAAGCTTTCCAGGACAGAACCTAGTGAAGAACAGAAGGGTCACAGGAGGCCAAGGGATGTGCTCCTCAGAACACTTACTCCTGATGGTGTTAGGGCCCTGGGGCTGTTTTCCCCAAACCCAAAGACCACCTACACCCTGTCCCTATTAACAGTCCCTCTACTCACTCCCCTTGAGAAGACTGAGTCTGGCACCCTAGCACAAGGCCAGGTACACAATAAGCACACAATAGTAGATCTGGATGTAAGAAGGGAAGGAGGAAGCCAGGTGAGGTGGTATGCTGGTGCTTAATCCCAGCACTTGGGAGGCAGAGGCAGGCAGATCTCTGAGTTCAAAGCCAGCCTGGTCTAAAGAGTGAGTTATAGGACAGCAGAGCTACACAGAGAAACCTTCCCAGTTTCTCTGTCTATAAAATGCACCTGCACATATGATGGGGGTTTCTGACAGGAAGGCTCAGGAGGGCCCAGATACATAGTTCCTATGCCCTGACTTTGTGGTGGCCAAGGAACAAACAGGAAGGGCAAACGATCTTCAAAGGGGGCTGGCCACACCCCACACAGGGGTCCTCAAGACCTCAAAGCCATGCCTCTAGGTCTTGCCCAATAGTGCCTGAACCTGACACATAAGTTTTCTTCTTCTTCTTCTCCTCCTCCTCCTCCTTCTCCTTTTTTTACTTGATGACAAAGGTCTTAGGTATCCCACATTGGCCTGTAACCAATAGGACCTTGAATCCTGATGTCTCTACCTTCTGGCGCTGGAATTATAGGTGTGCACCACTATTATGATGTTGATTCGGTGCTAAGGACTGAACTCAGGGCCATGTGGATAGTAGGCAAGCATTCTGCCAACTGAGCTGTGTCTCCAGCCCTTGCTTTTTTTATTTGTTTATATTTTGAGACCTATTTGTTTATATTTTGAGGCAGGGTCTCCCTATGTTGTCTAGGCTGATCTTAGAGGAGGCAGAGGCCAGCAAAGGCTTCTCACAACTCTTCAGGGCTGAGATGGGCAGACAAGTGATCACATCCTCTGTGGTTAATGATGAAGTGGTAACCCCAGTGGAGGCAGCTGTTTGTGACCCAAGAGATCCCAGACCTGCAGAGTTCATTGTCTCCTGCCAGCAGTCCTTCCAAAAGTGGTGGTGTGCCAATGTGCACCGAGTCTATGTGCCCAGGGGCATGCAAGAGATGCTCCTGGAGATAAATAACCTGCTGTGCACAAGGCTACCTCCTCCACAAAGCCCCCCCCCTCGCTCTTTTCCCATGGAAGGTGCCTCATTGGTACATCAGGACCCCGGTTCCCTGTCTTTGGTGTCCTGTGGCTTACTCTGCATGTGACTCATCATGGTTCCTTTGGGTTCTCCTACCTTGGGCCTTTGCCATGATCCCCTGAATGCTGACTAGCTAGATAAGGAAGTAGCTGTATCTAAACCCTGTGCTTAGATGGTTACAGTGGCATGCTGCATGGAGACTAACACTCATGTTGGAGCTCACAGACCCGAGTTAAGTTTTATTGTTGCCTGGGGTTTGGATGGGGCTCCAAGAGAGGCTCCTTCACCTCTCTGAGCCTGTTTCCTTTCCATGGGTTGAGACAGCCAGGAGCAGGGAAGGCTTAGCAATCTGGCTCCAGTTTGTTGACACTGCACAAACTCCTTTACCAGCAGAGCACTTACACGCTTGAGCTTACACCTGCACTGAGCTATGCCACATCTCTCTTCAAACAGAAGAACCTGGTCACTTTGACCTCTGGTTCCCTATCAGCCCTTAGTTAGGAACCCAATAGCCAAACATATTCTGAAATACAACCTACAACCAAGGAACCAGGCTGATCCAGCCTGAACTTGTTTGGGGTTCCATGTGCAGTAAGGTAAACTATATCCTATCCTTTGAAGAAACTATTAAGGGAAGCCTCCATTTATCATGTTATACTGTACATGATTGAGTGTGCATATGGTTAAAATCAGGACACGCCCAATGAACTAAGATGTACATAACCCAAGACTGCTAATCAAACCCAAAGACCATCTACACCCTGCCCCTAGCAACCAGCTTCTCCTCTTCCTAGACTTCCTAGAGGAAGTCCTGGGCAGTAACCAGAAACTCTTGAGCTGTGTAAAGTAGCCTGTGCTCATGCTTTAATTCTAAATAAAATGTCTCTTTTTTTGTTATTTTTGAGGGCTTGTTTAGTTATCATTATTATTATTTTTTAAATAAGACACCAAGAACTCAAAGCCCTCCAATCTGTTCCATTGTGGGCAGGTAGTCTGACTGCAAGGTGCCCGGAGGAAACCGTCTCTCTCTCTCATCTCGGTGGGCTTTAAGCCCTGGGCCTCACTCACCGTTTGCTGGGAGGGGAGGCAGCTTGGTGGTGCGGGTGTGTGGAGCTGGGCCAGCCCACGAGCAGGAATCCTTGAGTGACTTGAGTTTCTCTCTCTTTAACTGCTCAAAGCGATGCATGGTGCTCATGTGTTTGCGCAGCTGCAGGCCACCCGTGGAGGTGGCAGCCAAGGCTGAGGTGTCAGCTCCTGGAGATGTGTCATCCAGTGCTGTCAGGTCTCCCAGACTCCCGGGCCCTGTCCCCGGCATCTCAACGCCGCTGTCATTGTTGGGGGCACTGCCCAGGGGAGAGGGCTCACTGCTGCAGGATGACTGGGCCCCGGGGCTGGACTGACACACCTGTAGGGACAGGACAAGGTGGAAGGCACAGGCTCAGAGGGTGTGAGAAGGCACCTGGTCCTGTGACCATCCACGTGTATAACATGCTGTGCTTTCATGGGTGGGACATGAGGAAATAGGGAACTACTTTGAAGAGGCACTTGCAACCCATCCCTTGTCTATCCCCATGAGATGGTTAAGTCTATTCTTGGCCTGCTTTCCCAACTAGAGGATAGACCCAAACGCCTTCACATGCAAGGTAAAAGGTGACGACGTTCACCCAGAAAGAAGATACACAGGACTATTGATGTGCCCACAGTGAAGCGACGGGTAATAGACTCTGGTGACTTGCTGGCCAGCTGCCTGCTACTGTACTGGGTGCTCCTGACAGGTCAGGGGTAGGTGCTTAAAAGGAGGAGCAGGGAGCTAAGGGGTGTAGCTATGGCCTTCATGGCCACTCCAAACTGGTTTTCCATATGAACTTGACACAGTCTAGAGTCTCGTGGGAAGATTCTTAGTAAGGAATTACCTAGATAAGGTTGGTCTGTGTGCATGGCTCTGGGGGCTGTCCTAGCTGTTAATGTGGGAAGACCTATGCAGAATGTGAGTGGCACCACTCCGTGGGCTGGGTCCTGAACTGTCTGAGAGAAGACAGCCAGCTGAGCAGCACTGGTGTGGATATTCTCTTCTGCTATTGATGGTGGATGTGACATCCTTATCTGCTTGAGTTCCTGCCATGATTTCCCAAAAATGATGGGTGTGGGTGTGGAACCGTAACTCAAATCCTTTCCTCACTTGCCCTCCTTGCTTTTTGCTGCAGAACAGAAGTGAATCTGGAATACTTGGCTTGTCCTGGGCAGGCGAGCACAATCAACAGCACAGCACTCTCCAGCACCCAGTGTGGCCTGAGATTGACCTCAGAAGCAAACCCCGGATGCAGTAGCTTAAGGCTCATTTCCGAGTCAAATGCTTCCCTGGTCCCTACTTCTTCCTTGGGAAGATGTAATAGTCCTACATGTCCAGTTTAGAAGAGACACTCCCAACAGGCAGGGCTCTTAGGTCTTGAGCAAGGTGCCCTCCACAGTTCTTTGCTCCATCTAGCCTAGTCTCACCTCTGCCCTCCTTTGATCGCCTCACCTCATCCCTGCCCTCCCTTGCTCCTCAGACCTTACCCTACCCTTCTTTGCTATGGATTCCTTGATCCCCATACCTGTTGGCGTCACACTTGCTGCCCATTTCTGCCTCTTCCCATAGTGCTACCTGCCACTTGTCTCTTCAAAGGCCAATTCAATCTCTACCCAGGTAGGGCACTGTAACAGCACCCCAGTCCACCCTCTCACCCTGGGCACTCCCACCCTCACCCCATTCTTCCGCTCACCTCAGTAGCGTCTATCCTTAGGGGAGGTACAGTTGGGAAAAAGAGGTGGAGACAAAGAACAGGTGGTTAGAACGGAAGGAGCAGAGGCTGGAGTCAGGATGACACAGACAGGGACAGAAGGGTGGGGACCCACAGTGGTACCCAGGTACTGGATGGAGAGGCAAATACGTCCTGTGCAGAGAAGCATGAAGGAAGGGCATTCCCCACCCCAGCCTTAGTTCCCCAGCAAGAGCTGGGTCAGAGAAGGTGACTGAAACAAGACAGATTTCATGAAGGGTACAAGGAGATAAAGGAGGAAATCTGAGCTGGAGCAAGATGGGACATCACTTCATTCTGAGAAGGGGGTGCCTTAGCAGAACCCTCAGAGGGGGCTGGGCTTCTGGACCTTATGCAGACCTGGGGTATTGCCCTCTGCCAGCTAGAAACCCAGCTCTGTCTTACCCCGGAGCTCTCTGTCTTGATGGCTTTGCTATGTAGGCAGTCCTCTACAGTGTGGCTGGTACTACTGGCCTCCACACTATCCTCAGATCCCCGGCCACCTGGCTCAGCACTGGCTTCATTGTCCCCATTTTCCTTGAGCAGTGGAGCACGGAGGTGCACATCATTGCGTTGCTTCTTGGTGACATGGGCATCTGGCCCATGGACCGTCTTTACATGCTTGCGGAGAGAGCTGGGATCTGTGTACCTCTTGGTGCAGCCTGGGATCTTGCAAATGTAGGGTTTCTAGGAAGAGAGCCAGGCTTGAGTTATAAATGGAGACCTAAAGACAAACTCTAAATAGGTATAATACCTGATCGGAAGCCATTTCATGTTCCCTGGAAGTCCTGGCTAGCACAGAGGGAAAGTTCTCTAACATGTTCACAGCCTGTAGATCGGGAGCACCAGATCAGATCCATAAGAGCCACCTCCTTTTCCCCACAGCAACTTAGTTGTGGTTCAGCAGAAGTCAGCCTTTGAACAGTACTCAGGATATAGTCCATAATCCCTGCAGGCATGGTGTACTGCCTTTGCATGCAAAGGACATACACTCTCCAAAGAACTCTTGCTACAAGAAGCTGGCGACACAGATCAGAAAGAGTGTGGGAAAGACCCATGTGCTCCCCCAGGAACTGGAGACTGGGATTTCAAGCTTGTTAGACCTTCATGTCTCTGTTGAAAACAGATAGGACCAAGGAAACTCCCAATCACCTGGCCATGGGGTGCACACTTGAGCATCTGAATATCTTGTCTCTCTCCTAGGTTTGGTCACATTCAAATCTACAGACACAAAACATCACATACATATACCTAACCCTGCACATATCTTTATACACAGATATGGCACACATACACACATATAAGCCACTCTCACTCTTTGTACATTGTAAATACATATTGCTCTCATTATTAATAAAAAGCTGGTTGGCTAATGGCTAGGCAGGAGATTTCTGGGGCAGAAAGAGTGCTGGGAAGAAGGGCAGAGTCAGAGGAGTCATGAGCAGATGCAGAAAGAAGCAAGCTGAATGTGCTGTGTTGGAAGAAGTTAAGAAATATGAGTTAATTTAAAATATAACAGTTGGATAGTAACAGGCCTGAGTTATTGGTCGAGTATTTATACTTAATAGTAAGTCTCTGAATGATTATTTGGGAAGTAGCTGGTGGAACAGAGCTTATTGTAGCCCTGATGACAAACTTCACTTACACTCACTCATATCTACACAAACATGATATACCTATAAATCCACACTTGGCCCCACAAACACTCCATGTGTGCCCCCACTACATACATAAAAATGTACAATACTCAGTAAATACCTCCATACACACTCCCCTATCTATATGTGCATAAGGTACTTATACAAACGAACATCTTACGTTTACATACAGATATATACATACGTGCACACATGCATATCCATACTCCTGCCAGGCGAGCTTCAGTCTGCAGAGACCCCAAGGGGCCCAAAGGCCTTTGAGAATGCCTCTAACTTCTAACATGCACGGAAGAAAGGTCTCTTTGGGACCCATGCTGCATCTAAGCTATTAGAAACACTCTTTTGTGGCTGGAGAAATGGCTCAGTGATCTAGAGCACTTGTTGCTCTCACAGAGGACCTGGGTTCAATTCCCAGTACCTATATGGTGGTTTACAACCATCCGTAACTTCAGTTACAGAGGCTCTGATGGCCCCCTTTTGTGGCTGGGCACACATATGATGCATATACACACAGGCAAAACATTCATGTACATAAACTCACACACACACACACACACACACACACACACACACACACCCACACATACCCCCCCCCCCACACACACACCCCACACACACATACAAGCTCACTCTCTGCTCTGGTCTGCCTGAACCACAAGGACTGTGTAGATGAACTGTGACCAGGAGCCTCCTCTTGAGTTCCTTCTTTGGCTCTCTTGGGCTTGCTCTGGGAGGGCAGCTGATGACCTAATAGAGCCTAGGTAGTCAGTATCAGCCTCTGGAACAGGAGCTGCTGCATGTGAACAGGGCTGATGGCACAAGGGCAGCTGTTCTGTAGGGAGGCACCTGCTAGTGGGTAAAGCAATGGTGTGGGATGATCACACAGCTTCAGAGAGGTCAGGAGGCCTGCCTCTAGGCCTGTGACATCACCTCTCTGAGTGTCAGTTTCCTTATCTGCAGCCCAGGTAGCAGAAGCCATTCAGTGCCCAGAGAAACAGGGAGCAGAGTATCCCAGGACATGCTCACAGCTTGGAAACTGGGACGCTCTCTATATACACCTTGATTTTTGAGGAGGGTCTCTCATTGTCCTGGTTCACGACAAGCTAGACTTGCTGGCCAGCAAACCCCAGGGATCTGCCTGTCTCCACCTCCCCAGCACTGGGATTATAAACATGCACCACTACATCCAGCTTTAAGGCCATTCAGTTTTGATATTAGTTTTTGCAGACCCCAGGGTAGAATCTGTATTTATTACAGACACAAGAAAACTGAGGTGCAGAGAGTTATCAGTGTGCCATAGAACCTTATAGAGCATCTGCTGCTGGGGGGAGGGTGCAGGTGCACGGTGTAAAGGGAGACTTGTGTAAGAGAGTGGCACCTGGCATATGGTTGGTACTGGTTAGTTTATCTATCCAGAATCATGTGGGAAGAAAATCTCATCAAGAGGCTGTTTTAGATTGGCTTGTGGGCATGTCTGTGGAGTATTGTTGTAATTAAGCTGATTGATATGGGAAGACCCAACCCACTGTGGGAAGACCATTCCTAGGCAGGAGGCTGTGAACTGCATGACAGGAGAAATGCAGTTGAGTACAAGCCGTCAAGAAAGCATGCATGCATTTTGCTCTTGACTGTGGATGTGACGTGACTAGCTGAACTTCCTGACTTGACTTTCCCACAACAGGCTGTAACCTGGAACTGGAAGTTGAATTGAGTCTCTTTCTCCCAGAGCTGCTTTTTGTCAGGGAGTTTTACCACAGCAACAGAAATGGAATTAGAACATGACTGTCCACTCGTCAAGGGCAATGCATTTCCACATGTCAGCACATCTGTCATGAGTACCTCATTGGAGTGAGTGCGGTTCTGGTGTTTGGCACGGTCTGAGGCATTCGAGAAGGCTTTGTTGCAGCCCTCGTGTTCACACACATATGGCTTCTCCCCTGTGTGGGACCGCAAGTGTGTCTTCAGGTTCTCCAGGCGAGAGTAGGCCTTTGAGCAGCCTTCGAACTGGAAGAAGGTGGACTGGTTAGAAAGCTCCATATGCAACTCAGGCAGCTGGACCCAGAGGCTTCCTAACCCCCTTCTCTGCCCTCTCCTGTAGCATTCATTCCCACTGTGCACCCCAAAGCATCCATGATGGTGGTAATGATAGTTACTCTCACCTCTAGAATGGGCTGAAAGTGTAAGACTGTAACTCAGACATAGCAAAGACCTTGATGGAAGAGCTTTACTGTAAAATACATGAGCATATATGTATGTACGTACATATGTGGACAGCTTATAAATACATATAGCTATGCTTATTTATAAACTGTCCAATTCTTCACTATTTTCTACTCTGTCAGCATTATGTCAAGTTCTGATTTCTCAACAGTCCAGCTCTTATTAACTGTTTTCTGTTTGTTCTGAAAGATTACTTTTTAGTTTATGTGTATGGAGTTTTGTCTGTACATATATGTGCACACCACATGTGTGCCTGGTGTCCAAAGCACCAGAAGAGGGTGATTAATCCTCTGGACCTGGAGTTTAGTGGGTTATGAGCCAGCATGTTGGTGTTGGGAATTGAACCTGGGTCCTTTGGAAGAGCTGTGAGTGCTCTGAAATGCCGAGCTACCTCTCCATTTCCTATTTTGTTTTATTTTTGAGACAGGTCCTCATATAGCCCAGGCTGGCCTCAAACTAACTATGTAGCTAAAGGTGGCCTTGACCTTCTGATCTTCTTGCCTCCATCTCCCAAGTGTTAGGGTGCATGCACCATCATACTCAGTGTATGAGCTACTGGGCATGGAAGCCAGAGCTGCATGCGTGCTAGGCAAGTACTCTATTATCAGCTGAGCTGTTTTTATCCCCTACCCTTGCCAAACTCTTAGAAGAAAACAAAGCAGGAGGGATGGTTGAATCATTGTGACACAACAGCTAAATATTGGATTTTAATAAATTAAGCTTTTATGCTTCAAAGGATATTATCCAGGAAATGAAGACAACACACAGAATTGGAAAATAGCTGTAAAGTGTATGTTTGATAATGATCTAAAGCCTAGTTACAAAAGAATTCTTGTAACCAAGAAACACAGTAACAAGTACTGTTTCCCAAAGGAAACAAATAGGGACCAGGGAGATGTTCTATAGATAAAGGTGCTCGCTGCCAATCCTGATGTCCAGAACGCCATCTCTGGGACCCACGTGGTGGAAGGAGAAAACCTAGCAAGCTGTTTTCTGACTTTAATGCATGTTTCACCCCCCTTTCCCTCCCCCGCCACATAAATCAGCATTATTAAAATGTTTTAAATGTGCAAATAGCCAGATTGATAGGAAACACTAGTCAGAGACATAAGGAGGAGCTGGTGGGGGGCGGGGTTTATGTCCAAATAGCTCTGCAGTGGGAGGAGGCTCACCGTGCACTTGTGCGGCTTCTCACCCGTGTGCCTGCGCATGTGAACAACCAGCATGTACTGGGCCTTGAAGGGCTTCTGCTCTCTCGTGCAGGCCTGCCAGCGGCACACAAACTCCTTCTTCTCCCCGTGGATGTGCTCATTGTTGATATGCTATACAGAGGTGAGACAGGGGTGGTAGTGGTGAGTTCAAGGCTCACCTTCCTGGGCTCCCCTGAGAGAGTGGCTCATTCTCTACTCAGTTGGGCCCAGCCTGTGTGCAGAGCCCCTCCTCCTACAGACCACCTCCTTCCTTCAGTGGACCATCATTCCATCCCAAAGTCTCTACCTAGGACCAACCTCAGTAAGGAACACTACTGTATCTATTGTGTGTGTGTGAGCATGAGTATGCATTCACTCTTACATGTGAGTGCACAGGGCATATGTGGCCGAGGACAACCCTGGGTGTCAGTCCTTAACACCTTCCACCTTGTTCTCTCTTTGCTGCAGAATATGCCAGGGCTCAGCCCAGGAGCTCCCAGGGATTCTCCTGTTTCTGCCTTTCATCTCTTGTAGCATCCTTGGGATTAGAGACTCTTACTACCATGCCTCACTTTTATGTGGGTTCTGAGGATTCAAACTTATATCTTTACATTCCTCTCTCTCTCTCTCTCTCTCTCTCTCTCTCTCTCTCTCTCTCTCTCTCTCTCTCGTGTGTATGTGTGTGTGTGTGTGTGTGTGTAGCAAGTTTACCCACTGAGCTACCTCCTCAGCCCTCAATTGCCACCTTGGAGACTTGAGAGGCCCTCCCACCTGACCTCCACAGTATTTTCCAGAGAGGATCAGATTGCAAAGGTCTGATCTAAGCAATGCATAGACAGGATGATGGTATTGGTGAGAGGGGGTTGGGACCTTGCTGAAGGAAGTAAGTCCGGGTGGGGAGCATATCCTTGGGATTTGCCTTGAACCCTGCCTCCCATGCCTTTGATCTGCTTCCATCTGCCACAAAGTAAACAGCTCTATTCCATCAAGGGCATGCAGCTAAGTGACCATGGACTGAACTCTCTGAAACTGTGAGCCAAAATAGATTGCCCTTGCATAAACTGGCTCCGTCAGGAAGTTGGTTCAGCAAGGCCAGCTGGCCAGTGAGTTTCAGGGGTCCTTGTGTCTCTATCTCTCCAGTGCTGAGACTATAGACAAAGCACTACCACACTTCGCCTTTTATGTGGGTGCTGGGAATTAGAACTCAGGCCTTGAGGTTTGCATGACAAGAACTTGTCTGACTGAGTCATCTCTATGGCTCCATCCCTAAGTTTATGGATGATTAAAGTCAGCCCCTGCACTCTAGGCAAGGCTCAGGGCCTGGTCTATGCTGATTTGGTGATTATAGTAAAAGCACCAGGTGTCAGCTAAATGTTCAGTGAGGCAGACATATTGATACTCTTGCTTCAGAAATGTACAAGGGAGGGGTCCTACCAGTGGGAAATGGCGCTTCCTCAGCTCTGCCTTAGAGGAAGGCTACAGCTAGGTATCAACCCATAGCTGTAGGCTCAAGCCATGGTGGCAGCCTGACCCTGGGGATAAACAGCACAGATGAGTGAGGCAGGTCAGCCAAGGACACAGCAAGGCCAGTGAATGATGCCTTTATATTTTACAAGGTACTCTGAGTAAATGTAAACTCATGTGCTATAGCTACTTCCAGACAAAGACATTTACAGTGTCCAGAGCTGTCCAGGAACTGAGTGGCAGGCTCCGGCAGCACCTTGTCCTAGAAGATGAAAAGCCACTGGCCTGATGCCCTGTGCAGCACGCCCAACTGTCATACATAGTTATCACCTCCTTGGAAACAAGTAAAATAGCAGCCCTTTGAACTTCCAGAAAAACCTTTTCCTACCAGCCTCCCATTTCCATTCATAAAGCCTTTCAAATGAGAAAAATGCTTCCTGACTACGCCTTTCATTTTTTTCTTATTGGTTTACTTAGCGACAAATTGTTAATAATGGATGGGGGCTCTGGCTTGCCATCCGTCTTCCAAGAGAGCAGAGAGGCAGTGCTAGGCAAAAGCAGATCCTCTCTGCAGAGCAGACTGCTCTTTCTAGGGCCAGGTAGACACGTCCCCTAGGGCCACAGAGATAGCCCTAGGGCAGCCCTTCCCAGGTAAGATAGGACTCTGGCTGAGGGATTCTGCTGTTGGGTACTTCCCCCATGGTTTTTGAGGTGGACTCTCAATGGCCTGGAACTCATCAGCAGGCTGGTAGGTTGCCTGAGATCCCCAGGCATGCATCTCTCTTGGCCTTCTCACTGCTAGGATTAAAAACATCCAATACCATGCCCAGTCCTTAACAAGGGTTCCTGAGAACTAAAACCAAGCTTTCCAAGCACTCTACCAACCACGCTGTCTCTCCAGCCACAGAGCACATCGTTTTACATGGTCACATCTGTACTTTTGCTTGAGCCCAGATTCAGCGCAATCCCAGCTCATTCTTTAACCTAAGAGGCTGAACCTGCAGCACACAGCTCTGATTATTACCTCTCCCACTGTTTACTCCAGAGAGGAACTTCCTGGGAGTGTGGACTGCAGCTTGGAGCATGCAGTTTTGCCACACACCCACCTTGAGTTGAGGAAGGCGCAAACCCCTTCTTTTGCAGTACAGGCTTTGGAAGACTCTAGGTCCACTGAGATTGGGGCTCTACACCTAGGCAGGAGCTGGGGTCCGACACTCACATGTACCAGCTGCTCCTGCGTGTCATATTCCTTGGTGCAGTCTGCCCAGTGGCAGTTGGTCTCATAGATAACCACCTCGGCCTCTTGCTTACAGTCATCCCTGTCCAGGTCTTCCTTGAGATCGGCCAGCTGCTCCTGGGAGAAGGGAAGAGCACATCCACATGAGTCATTCCTGGTTATCCAGTCCTAAGGATGGGGTGAGATTAACCTCAGGGGTTCATACTGAGGACTCTAGGCTGTCAGGGGGTGTGGACACACATTCACATATACAATATATGTACTCATGTATATACACATGCACATAGACAAGGCATGCACACATGCATACACACAGCATGTACACACAGTCACACCCATTCTCACTTTTCTCAGCTTAGCCTATGAAGCGCTTCCTGTTCTGACATGGGGCTATTCTGACCAGCATGTCCTCCCTCTTTGGATTTGTATGTGAGTATGAGAAAGCAAGGCCCTGACTTCAGCCTCTGTAGTTCGGTTTCCATTATTGGTAGTTGAGGTGAGCCCTACAGTTTCTGGAGATGGAAACCCTATTAAGTGTGTGTGGGTCCTGCCTGGACGAAGTAGAGCACCCCACACCCAAGTCCTTGCCCTTCCAAATCATTGTTTCTCCACACTTTTTCCTTCCCCTCAAGTGCACATGGGTACTCAGCTCACATCAGCTCAGTGCCACTGTCAAATTCTCTGCAGAGAGGATGCATACCCCACAGACTGCAGTCAGGCTTGGTTCCCCGCCACTCTGTTCTTCATTCTTGTCTCACAGCCAGGGGAAAGGAAGCTAGGGAGAGTGAACTCTCCTCTCCACAGAAAATCCCGGGTCTGGAGTAGCTTAGATCTGGACTTGTGTTCCCCCTTCTGGATAGTTTTAACTGTCAACCTGACAGGCCCTAAGAATCACCTGAGAAGGAAGCCTCAGTTGAGGGATTGCCTACATCAGATGGCCTGTGGGTGTGTTTGTGAAAAATCATCTTGTTAATTGATGTAGCAAGACCTGTGGGTGGCACCATACCTAAGGCAGATGGCCCTAAGCTGCATAAGAGCAGGATCTAGCAAGTAAGCTCCTCTGTGACCTCTGCTTCAAGTTTTTGCCCTGGCTTCCCTTGGTGATGGACCTGTCCTGGAAATGTAATCTAATGGATCTTTTTCTCCTGCTTGTGTTTAGTCATGGTTATGAAGCCCATTTCAAAGATATAAAGATAAAGCCTCCGGTCACAAGAGACCTGTCTGGAATGGGCCAAGGATAGGTGCAGGTGCCCCAGGCTGGGTGGCAAGGTCCAGGGAAGACCTGTGAAGTCTGTTGGGGACAACCCAGTGTCAGATCTGCCAGGTATTCTGGGAGCCAAACCAAGACCAGAGGCAGTTACAAAGACTTGCTTTACAGTTTGATTTATTTTTAAAAACAGCAGGACTGTATCCTGTGACTCTGAGAGAGCTTCTGAGTTGTGGATATAACTCAAGGGCATTTGCCTAACACACACAAGACCCTTGTACCGAAAAACAAACAAGCAAATAAAAACTAAGGAAGAGCCTCCAGGGAAACAAGAAACTGTCAACCAACAGGGAAAAGTTCTTGTCAGGTTAAGAAGCCTAGTGTCCCCTGGCGTGGGTCACTTAGGGACAGCGAGCTCATCTCACAAGTGCAGAAGACACAGGCCTTTTCTTATACTGCATTGGGGATATAACTTCCTCCAAAAGGAATGATGGTTACCATCAGGGACACTCTCAACAAATGCCCTTGCTCTGCAGAGGACAATGCTATCTTTATACTGGCGTAAGCAACCTCACTATAGCTACACTGAGCTCAGTCAGGAGAACACTCACTTCTAGGTACCCGGTGGCCAGGGGCTGTTGCGATGAGCTTGTAGAGGAGGTGAGGTCTCCTAATGCCCCAGAGTGCAATAGAAGAATGTCTGGGAACATCTCCACTACTCATATATAACAGCTCTGCCCAGTTTAGAGTAAACCAAGGGAGCTGGGGACCAACAGGCCCAGTGGTGGGCTGCTCCAAGGCCAAAGCAGAAATTCTCCCAGTCTGCAATGAAAGGGCTTCAGCAGAAAGTCGTTTCTGTTTTGTCTTTTCTGCCAAAAGGAGGACGCAAGTTCTGGCGGTGAACCACACATGGAGTGGAGTGAAGCCTGTCTCCTAAGGAAAAGCCCTCTGCAATGACCATAAATGGACTGTCTTCCTGTGCCCGTCTCTTAATTTATTTGAGATAGGGCTTCATATAGCTGTAATCTTGCACTTACTATGTTGGGCTGGCCCTGAATTCCCAGTCTTCTGCCTCCCCCTCTGGAGTGCTGGGATCCCAGGAATCAGCACCATGCCCAGTTTGCTCTTCTGGTTTCTCTGCATCTTACTGGGTATGAGAAGGCTACAGATTTCTGCATTTCATTTTGTAACCTGCCACTCTGCTGCAAGTGTTTATCAACTCTGAGAGGTTTCCAGGGGAGTTTTGGGGTCTCACACGTGTATAGGGTCCCATCATCTGCAAATAAGGATGTGTGGAGTCCTTCCCTTCCTGTTTGTACCCCATTTACTTCCCCTCTCTCATCTTATTGTGCTAGCTGAAACTCCAAACACTATGTTGAACAAGAGTCTGGAAGGTGGACACCTTTGTCTCCCTGATTTTAGTTGGATAGATAAACAGAATAATCACAGTAAGGAAATTAATTAATCTCAGAAAGACAAACAGGGCATTCTTTCTCTGACTTGTGAGTCCTTGCTTGTATAGATACATAAAATCCTATGTGTACAAAGGACAGGGAGCAGAAATAAAACTGTCAAGGGGAACAAGGGGGCGCTAGTGAGAAGTAGAGGAAGTTAGGGTATGGGGAGAATGTGCTTGAAGTACATGGTACACTTATAGGAAATTGGCCTTATGTAACTGTATAACAATTGTGTGTGCACACATGCATGTGGAAGACAGACATTTCTGAGTGTGGTCCTTATTCCTATCCACACAGACTCTGGTTAAGGTCTCACTGGCATAAACGTGTGTGTGTGTGTGTGTGTGTGTGTGTGTGTGTGTGTGTGTGTGTGTGTGTGTGTCTGTGTTTGTGTGTATGTGTATATGTGTGTGTGTTTGTATGTATGTGTATATGTGTGTGTGTTTGTATGTGTGTTTAGGTGCACTGTTGTGCATGAACTGAAGGCCAGAGGCTAGCCCTAGCTGTCATTCCTCAGTCACTGCCCACTGTGAGCAAACTCACCAAACTGAGAGCTTTCTGATGCAGCTAGACTATTTGACACGAGCCCCAAAGATCCACCTGTCTCTGCCTCTACAGCACTGAGATTATAGGTACATGTCACTGTGTCCAGCTTTTTAACATGGAGGCTATGGGTTTAAATTCAGGTCTTCATGCTTGTGTGGTAAGCATTTTACTGACTGGTTCATTTTCCTAGGCCCTTGAAAAACATTTTTTAAGGGCTCTGGGTGCCGGGCAGGAAGGTCTCTGGGTAGCCTTCAGAGTGTAGGGCAGTAATGAGGCCCTACCCACGATGGGGAGTGAGACTCCAAGGTGTTTGGCAGCATCCATCCCCGGTCCCTCCCCATCCTCAACATTCCTGCATGTTTATCTTCCTTGGATGTGTACTGTCCTCATCAATTTCAGCACACACCCCCTCCCTGTGACAGCCAGCCTCGTGGAAACTATGCATCATGTTCAGACTGGTGCTGGTGTCAGTGAGGAGAGAAGGATTTGTCACCAACCCCTCTGTTTGCCTGACAATAAGAGGACTCAATATTTCATGAAAATTAAGTGCCTAGAGCAGCCTGATGGTTTACAGTCCTGATAAAGGATGGGCCAGCAGGTCCTGGGAGCCAGGGACTGGAGGCCCTGAGCATCCTTGGTGACTGGGAACTCTAGAGTAACAGATGGGGAGTATGCTTGGGGCTAGGAGGCTTAAAGTCAAGGTCACTAGATACGAAGCCCCGGCAGACTCCTGCGTGTCTGCTGAGGAACACAGCAAGGCTTCCGAAGGGCTTTCCATAGAGGCTGGTCCCTATTCATGCTGGCCAAGTTCCATCCTTACTCTCCATCAGGAATTATGATCACCACCTCCCACCCGAAGTAACCCAGCAATCAGCATCCAAGTGTCTGCAAGCCCCCTTACCCAGAAGCACCAGTAGAGACGGGGATGTAGTGTGGGCAGTGAGCTCAAGGAGAAGGGGGCAGCCTTAGGGACCAGAGCCACTCAGGGGACGTGAGCAGCTCAGTCCTTTGGCTAAGGTTGTGAGTGTGTGGGGATGACTGCAGCCCGAAGCAAGGGGAAAGGAAAGGAAACATACATATTCATTCATCAATTTGTCCATACATTTAGCATATGCAGCAAGGTAGAAGGGTAGAACATTCATTCATTCATATACTCAGTTATATTTAATAAAAATGATACATAGGCAGGGTGCTGAGTCAAGAGGGTCATGGCTCTATGAGTCCACCTACACTCTGACTTTCTAAGTTCTGCAGATGGTCATTTATCCACTCACCCATTCCATCTATCCATCCATCCATCCATCCATCCATCCATCCGTCCGTCCGTCCGTCCGTCCGTCTATCCATCCATCCTTTCGTCCACCCATCCCTCCTTCCCTTCTGTTCCTCACCCTTCTCCCATCCATTCACCACTAATGCCCAGCATCAGCCAAATCAGGAGATCCAGGCTGATCTCAGTCCAAGGACAGCGGCAGTGGGCAGCAAGCAGGTTACCTGCGTCAGTCCTAGTGGGGAGGCTGGCCGCAGGCCCTCTGTCTCGGTCTTGACCTTGCTGCGCTTATGAATAGTGATGGGATTCACTGTGCTGCTCACAGCTGACTCACTGCTCTGCTTGTTCTGAGGGAGGAGGCACAGGACAGTCAGTCAAAGCACAAGGCAGAGGACCCCTGAATTCGATCTAAGCTATGGCTCTGGAGTTTGCCCACAAAGACCAGCTAGGATAACCCCAAATTTGAACGTATGTGTATACATGTGTATAGTACACACATTGTGTGTGGGTTCACTCCCCCATATATATGTATTTGGGGTAATGTGTGCGCACATATGTGGAGACCAGAGATTACTCTCAAGTGTGTTCCTTAGTCCCCACCCACATTGTCTATTTGGGAGGCTCTCACTGGGACCTGGAACTCCCCAATTAGGTTAGGCTGGCTGGCTACTAAGATCCAGAGATATACTTGTCTCCACCTCCCCAGATCTAGAATTACAAGCATGCATAACCATGCCGGGCTCTTTGTTTTTAATTTTTTTTTTTTTTTTGAGACATGGTTTCTCTGTGTAGCCCTGGCTGCCCTGGAACTCGCTCTGTAGACCAGGCTGGCCTTGAACTTAGAGATCCGCCTGCCTCTGCCTCCTGAGTGCTGAAATGAAGTGTGAGCCATCACTGCCTGTCAATGCCTGGCTCTTTAAATGTGATATTGGGGATCAAACTCAGGTCCTCATGCTTGCAAAGCAAACTCTTCAACAATTGACTTTTTTCCTTAGCCACTTTACCCTTCTGTATTTGAAGCATCAGAAACTGAGTCTCCTGGGTTGGTCCTCCAACCAGGGCCAACTGAGGCCGGGCAGCCCAGACACCTTGTTTCACAGGAGGCATGTAGTGTTCCTGTGTGGCACAGGACCCTGTACATTGAAGGTTTTCTGCAGACCTTCATGCTGATTGGACAAAGGACAGACTGAGTGACTGGGGGCTTAACCTGGGCCCAAGCCAGGGCTTCTGGCTCAGTTTAAGGCCCTTCCTATCATGTGGCCTTTGTCCTAAAAACAACCAACCAGTGTTGTTTACTATAAATTCTGTGGCTGCCCCTTAAGCAATGATTGTCCTAATCAGCAACAGCAACTCTGCAGCTACCAGGTTTGATTGGACTGCAAGGGCTGTAGTTGAGGGGATTCTGTTCCCTCAGGCACCAATTCTATCATGGTCATTAAAGGGAACTTCATCTAGATCTCTATTCCTCTAAAGAACTCAAGATTCAAAGGTTGAGGTGAAATTCTGCTAGTTCAGAGACACTGAAGAGCAAATAGCTAACCTCTCCTTGCTCCCGTCTCCCCCCAAACCAGTGTCCTCCCCAACTTAAGACTCCTAGCTACACGGGGTTCCTCCCTACAACTTCCTGTCAGCTAGTTGCTGACTCAGCTTCCTGACTACAGGTGAATTTTATTTAATCAAACAAATGTTCCACGGCATAAACAAGCGTAACAAATCTTAAACGGATATCGTATAACAAACCAGTCAGGCTAAAGTGTAGAGATTCCTGCCAGCTCCTAGCGTGAACTGCCCTCGGGGTTGGGTGAGCAACACTGGCCTGCCTCTGGTTCTCTGCACCCACCTACCTGGGTGGCATCATTTAGGCAGCTGCTGCCGTTGCTACTAAGCTGGGTGGGCATGGTGCTGATGGAGTTGAGAGCCATGGGCTGCTGGGCCAGGAAGGTGGGTGAAGGCTGGATCAGGGGTGGAGTGTGTCCAAAGGCTGAGCCCAGGCCTCGCTGCTGGCTCAGGATCTGCTGGTAGGCGACAGGATTGATGGGGTGGGGGAAGGTGAAGGCTGGGCTGCAATGGAGAACAGAAGGGAATGGGCAAAACGTGTGTTGACTGTCAAACTAACACTTCCTAGGCAGAGAGAACTATACCCGAGGCTAAGACGGCACAGTGCTAATCACACTATGACCATGGCCCACCTTTATGTAGGCTTACTGCCTGTACCTCGATCATTGACTGTGACCTTGATCCTGGGCAGGCTGGCTCCCTGCAGGTGCCAGGTTCCACCTCAACCCCACACTGGTTGTTTCTGCACATTGACACCTGAGATGCACTCTAAAGCACTGCTGTTGTCTGGAACTCCATGTGGCCTTGGACCACTGTGCTCCCTTTTGGGACTGAGCTTCTGCCTCACTTATAAGCTCTGTACACTTGCCCATGTGCTACTTTTTCCTGGCAGAAGATGAGGGGATGCTGGTGGCTTCTGTGGCTATGCCACCAGAGACATGGTTTCCTCCTTGTTCCCCCTCCTGCCAGCATCTCTGCAGCATGAGCTGATGCCATGAGGAGGCCCCATGTCCTATCTGCAGTACTGGGGACACGCTCCTGGACACAGAGTCCAAGTCAACCCATAACCTGTAAAAGGAACAAGACTAAGCCTCAGTGTCTTAAGGGGAATTCAGAACTGAGCCAGCCTCAAATTCTCTCTCTCTTTTGTAGTGGGATTGTGTTGTTACATTGTAAATAATTGTCCCACCTGCTGGTTTAATAAAAATGCTGATTGGCCTAAGGCAGACAGGAAGTATGGGCGGGGCTACCAGACTAAGAAAACTCTGGGAATAAGAAGAACAGAGCAGAGACACCAGACAAGCCAGCAGATGCAGAGGACAACTATGCTGCTCTGAGAAAAGGTACTGAGCTCCATGGCTGGACAGGATAAGAATCATGGGTTAGTTTAAGAGTAAAGAGTTAGTAAATTATACGCCTGGGCCCCAGGTCAATCAGCATGAAATTAATATAATTGTCTGTGTGTTTCATTGGAACTTTGGGATTACTGGTCCAGATAAGCAGTGCTGGGCAGGTCTGAACTGTGGGGCTAGTTCAGGCCAGAAACTTCATTCTACACTCTTTTTAAAAGTATTTTAAAATATATATATATGCATTATATATATATAATTTTAAAATATATATATATGCATTATATATATATAATTTAAATATATATATATATATATATATATATATATATATATATATATATATATATATATATAATCTGTGGCTATGTATGTGCAGGTACCCACACAGGCTAGAAGTGGGCATTGAATCCCCTAGAGCTAAAGTTACTATGGTTGTGAGTTGCACAGTGTGGGTTCTGGGAATGAAACTTGGTCCTCTGGAAGAATAGCAAGTGCTCTTAACAGCTGAGCCATCTTGCCAGCCCCATCAGCCTCAAATTCTTGGTCTTTGCTATGAGCATTTAAAATGCTCAAGGTGAGAGCAGATATTATAAATACAGCAGATATTATAAACAACTGCACTGTAAGCGCTTGTATCCAGCCCTTAGAGCCCTCATATGTGACCAGGGCAGGGACAGGCACATAGATTTCAGTCACACTGGCTGGATCTGAGTCCTCAGGAAGGTCTGGTGCTGTATGGCGTGGAAAGGAGAGAACAGCTTTGATGGGGCTATAGTTAGATCTGTTAGCAGCCCTTGAGATGTGCTTAGGGCATGGACCACATCAGTGTCATCTCTGGTGTGGCCTCTCATGATGTCAAACTGCCACAGTAGTGAAATACTAGAAAAGCAATTTCATGAACAACCCTGGTGTGTGTGTGTGTGTGTGTGTGTGTGCATATGTGTGCACATGCGTAGGCATGTGTGCATGTGTGTGGACATGTGTACGTGTGTGTGCATGTATGCATGCATGTGTGCGCATGTGTGTGTATGTATGTGCATGTGTGTGTAAAGATGCATATGTATTTTTGAGCATTTGTACATGCAGGTAGGGAGCGTGTCAAAGTATACATATAGAAGTCAAAGACAACTTTGAGTATCAGTTCTTCCAACATGTTAGCAACAGGGTCTATTCTTTTTCCAAGGCATACTATAGGCTGGCCAGCTGTGAGCTTCTAAGGACCCTCCTGTCTCCACCTCCATCTTCCCATAGGAGCACTGTCTATGGATACTGTGCTATGTGCTTGGCTTTTGACATGTGTTCTGAGGATTCAAACAACACTTACCCTTGTGTGGCTACTGTTTCTACCCACTATGCCATCTCCCCAGTTCCCAAGGCCACATTTGACCTTGGCTACCTCGGATGCCAGGATGGACCCCTGATGACAGATTCACTGTGTAAGGACATACTCCAGGGTTGGCATAAATGCTCTGTGTCACTATTACTTCTGTTTATAGATAGGATCTCATTTAGCCCAGGTTATCCTCAAACTCACTATGTAGCCAGTGGTTCTCAACTTCTGATCCGCCTGCCACTATGCCCTGAGTGCCAGGATTACTGGCATATGTCACCATGCCTGGCTTTTTACTGAGCTGGGGATAGAACCCAGGGTTTGTGCATGCCAGTCAAGGACTCTACCAAAAAACCACATGCCCAGCCTTATTGCATTTGAAGCACCAATATAATTGCTAGTGTTGAGATACAAGCCTCAGTTCTGTCCTCCAGTATAAAGTTCTACCTGAAAGGCCAGACTCTGCCAGGTGGCCCCAGCCCAGCTCCTGGTTCTTATCCCCATCTGCTGCCAGGGCTCACCTGAGGGCACCAGCCGACAAATGTCCATAGGAGCCACTGGCTGCTGAGCTGCTCCTGGAGTTGTTGATATAAGCTACCAGCGAGTTGGGAGAGGTCCGGATCATGCGCTGCAAGTCGAGGCTGGCATCTGAGAGTGGGGAGATGGATAGTGCCCGCTTGCGGCTCAGGCGGGGGGTCACTCTTGGGCTAGAGAATCGAGACGCTGTGGCAGCCAACAAAAGACAGGTTAGTATCACCAATTTCTACACACATTGTGAATGTCTGTGATTTCTCCATGCTGTGGTGTGGTGGTGATGGGATCATTTTCAACACTGAAGTGATTCTCACGGGGAAGAGAGGGGCAAAGTTATGAGTCACAGGGTCAAAGGCTTTGTTGCGGCTGATGTCACATCAGAATTCCCTGCACTCGGGAGGATCCTTGCTAAGCAGAGGCTGGATGGCTGCTCCACAGCCTTAGTGTGATGCTTGGCTTCTGAGAACCTACTGATAAGGATGCTATGTGGAGCCAAGGAGGCAGAGAAGGGACAATGGGGAGAGGCTATGTGACACACAGATGTGCTCACCCTTGGGGACCCTCAGCTCTGGACACCTGAGCTGTGGAAATGTCTTGTTTTGAGTGTTTATACCTCCTGAGCATCCACTCACATATGCCACCTACCACACATGCTTAGACATTCCTGTATGTGTGTATACTAACACCACACACACACACATACACACCACACACACATACATACATACACACACACCCACACACACACACACATACACACACACACCCACACACATATACACACACACACATACACACACACCCACACACACACATACACACACACACATACACACATACACACACATACACACACATACACACACACACCCACACACATACATATACACACATACATACACACACACATACACACACACACACACACACACACACACACACACACACACACACACACACACACGGGGTGGGGGGGTGGTCCTGGCACTCCAGGCCCCAGTCTTCCTTTATACCCTAGAAGAATTCTGGGTCTCTCCTCCGGACAGCAGTGGCTTAGAAATGATCTGACATTACTGGATGACTCTAATCACTAAAGTTTCTTCACTGCCCCTCGATGGGTCTTATGGTAGAGGCAACCTTCAGGGCTGACATAAGATGTGACGTCAGGTGATGGGTGGCCTGGCCCGTAGCAAAATAAGGTGAATGCTGGGGTATGTCTTCACCTTTCTAGATACCTGTGAGGAGCAAGAGCTTCCCTGCCTTGCTGGTCTCCATCTGGGACTCTGAGCCCTCAGATGTCTCAGCTGGAGATGCTACCTGCAGACAGCCCTGCTACTGCACAAATGCTGTGCAGGACATCACACAACCTTCCCCAGCCTTCCTCTAATAAAGACAAAATCATGTGCTGTGCAGGCTGTTGTGAAGCCATACAGAGCTCCAAGCATGGCACCTGTGACCCCGTCCACATGTCTGGGTGAAGTGGCTAATTCCCCAGGGATTCTTCAAGGGGTGAGCAGGCCTGTGTGGATGGGCAGAGTGGACCAACAGTTAATGATAAGGAAGAGGGCTGAGCCTGTGGCTACTGCACTGTCCCTCATAGGTTCCCATCCGGGCAGTCTCTGAGTCCCCCGTTTCCATGCTTTGATAATCCTTACCTCAAAGCTAGAGGCAAAGGAGCCCCCCCCCCCCCAGACTTCTTAGTGAACTGGCTGGAAAATGGCAAGCATGAGGAGAACACAAAAGATCCAGCATCTCTCAAGGAAGACTCATACATGTCTCTGGCATATACTTTCATTTGGTATGTGTGTGTGCATCCATGTGGAGGCCAGAAGACATTCTTGGGTGCTGTTCCCCCAGGAACTGTCTATATTTTTAGATAAAGTCTCTTACTGGCCTAGAACTCACCAAGTAAGCTAGTCTGGAGGGCCGAGTAACCTCCTGTTTCCATCTTCTGTGAGGATGTGCCAGCACACCCCTTTCCACAGGGCTCCCAGGGAACGGAACTCAGGGCCCCAAGCTTGCAAGGCAAGCACTTTGCTGACTGAGTTATCTTCGTGGGCCATCGTCATATATTTTTCAAAAGGAGATTTTGCTGCTAACACTCCGACTCCCACCCTCTCAGGTGCCCCTAACTAGAGGAAGCAGGCCCAAACTGACAGTGGTATTCATCTCTGTTATTCCTGGCCCTCAGGGGAAATGTGTTTATTAACGCGCCTCTTCCCTTGATAAATCACTAAATAGGAAGAAAAGCCTGGCACTCATTTCCCGTGCTTTTCCCGTGATTTATGTCTGGGGACTGGAACGCTCCCAGCAGCCATTCATCTGTAGTGGCTGCCTGTCCTAACACTGGTCACCAAGTGACCGGCCACTTGCCTGTTCTTTCTCAGAAGATGCCTGATGTGGCCAGTTCCTGTCTCTGCTTATCTCTGACTCTGTCTGAACCATTAGATCTCCTCTCCCTCCCTCCCCTTCCCTCCTCCTTCTCCTTCTCCCTCCCCTGCCTTCCCCCCTTCTCCTTTCCTCCTTCTTGTGTATAGGCACACACGTGAGCATGCGTACATATACATGTGTGTGCAGGGAGACCATGTCAGCACTGATATTTTTTGAGACAGGTGGCTCTTCCTGGGCTCACTGATTTGGCTAAGCTGTCTGCTCTTCAAGCTTCCAGAAATCCTCCTGCAGCTGACCTCTGCACTCCCCTGGTGGGGTTACAGGTGCAACTGTCCCCCCCCCCCCACTGCAGGGGTTGGGGGTACAGTCACCCCTCATGCCCTCCACTGCTGGAACTACAGGTGCTGCTGCCCCCCTCCACTGCTAGGGTTAGGGGTAGAGTCACCCCTCACACTTTCCACATGGGTTCTGGAATTTGAACTCATGTCTTCATGCATTCAAGGCTAAATCCTTTGCCGAATGGTCCAAATCTTCCCCCACCATACTCCATCTTTTTTTCTCTTTTTTGAGGCAGGCTCTGATGACCTTGAACTCCTGATCCTTCCTCTTACACTTTCCAAGGGCTGAGATTACAGTTGTCATCTACTACAGCTGGCCCCTGTCTTTTCTGGGCTCATTCTTAGGTTGTGTTCTAGGGAATTCAGCCCAAGTACTCTACACATTCAACTGGCCCACACCCCCATCCCTCACAGGAGGAAACCACAGAGCTGGGGACTTAGGTAGAAGCCAGTGTCCTATACCTAAAGTTATAACCTAAGGGCAGTTCCTTTGTATCCTGATCAACTCAGGTTCACCAAATGGCCTCTCTGACCCAGCTCAACCTCAGCCTGTGAACAGCAGCCTGCTCTGCTCAGTCCCAGTCTCCCTCTGTCTCAGGCTGGGCTGACTCCCTGACTGAATCAGTCAGCCCCCTGAGGCCCCAGCAATGTCTGCCTCTCCTGTGAGATCAATGCCATTGGTTTCTGAGCCTCCCCATCCACAGCCTGCATAAAGAATGAGCATCAGGATGGAGGTGACATCGGAGTCAAATTAGTGTCAATATGACAATAAAACACAGAGCTGAGGAGTTATAGGGTGTGAGCAGACAGTACTTCAATCAGAACACTTCAGTCTTCTTGGAGTAATGGAGGAGGTAGGTTCTGACTGCCACACTGTTACAGTATCAACAGCCTCCTGTGAAAAAGTCCCATGCTAGGGGCCAGTGACAAGTGGTGAACTCTGCTCTCTGCAGAGCCTCCAGCAGAGGAACAGATGATTTTGGAGTTGAGACTGGCTCTGTCCCTTTCTCATGGGCTCAGCTCCTGGTCTTCCTGCTGAAAATCAGGCAAGAGAAGAAGGAAGGACACGCAGACAGGCACCTCCACCAGAGTCTCATTTCCCTGACTCTGCCCTCACCGTGGCTCAGGGAGGAAGGTGGCATCGGAGTCTGGACCTTTCAGAGGCCTTGCTGTTTTTCTGAGAAGCTACTGGTACTTCTCAGACACAGATATGCTCTTTAGCTTGTGCCAAGTTCACCCCTTCAGGAAAAAATGGAAAGTTCTAGGGGTGAGGATTGAGCTCAGTTGATGGAATGCTTGTCTATCATGTATGAAGCCCTAGGTTCTGTGCTCAGGACAACAAAATTTGGCATTATGGTACAGGCTTGTAATTCTAGAACTTGGGAGGTAGAGGCAGGAGGATTAGGAATTCAAGGTCATCCTCAGCAACATAGTGAGCTCAAGGCTAGCCCTGATTATGTGAATACATGTCTAAAATGTCTCATTTTAAGAACTGTTTATTTAACCACCAAAGTTAAATCAGTTATGAATGTTAAATACTCTGTTGTGCACTGGGTATTTGACTAAAGGTAAAACCATGCTGTAGGTATGGGAGAGCTGAGGACTGAGTGCCCACCACTCTTCTCCCTAGATTGCCCCACAGTCTGGTAGATCCTGCCTCTATGCCTCTGTTGGACACACAAATCTTCTGGAATGTTCTCTTCTGTGCCGGGTGCCCCTGTCTGGAGATATGAAGGCAAGTGCCAAGAGAGGAGGCAGTGGGAGGCCAGGTCAGGCCAGGTCAGGCCCCACACTGGCGTGCTTACAAAAGGCAGCCTGGCACCTGGCCAGCCAGCCAGCTCTTAGTGAGCTCTGCTTGATGTGGCCACCATCATCATGTCTAGTGCCTAGAACCTGACCTGATATGTGGTACGTGCTGTGATGGTTAGTTTTTGTTGTTGTTTTGAGAAACACAAACTGGACTCATCTGGGAAAAAGAAACCTCCTTCCTTAAGCTCCTTCAGAGTGTCACCTGGATATTGTAAGATGAAATAATTCCTTTCTCCAACGAGGTGGATTTGATCTGTGCTTTATCATGCAATGGAGAAACCTAACCAGAATGCATGCTGAGTAAACAGCCCCTGAACATGTGTGTACACCACTTCTTCTGCAAGAATACTGGGCAAAAAGGTACAAGGTCAAAAAGAGCTAAGTTTCCATGACACAAACATCCTGTGAGGGGTGAGGTGCATAAAATATAATAGTTGGAAAGGTCTGCCCTGGCTCCTATCACATGGTCCACTTGAGGGGAGAAATGGGGTGGGTTAGGGAATTCCACTGGGGCAGGATGGGCGGGGCAGGTCTTATGTGGCATCTTATACTATAAAAATCTGAAGGAAAGATCAAAGCTCTGCTTCCCACTGGCTTGGAAAGGCCTAGGGTAGATCTGAGATGGCATATCAGTTAGAGATGCTTGTTGCCATGTCTGACGACTGGAGCATTCCATCCCCCAGTCCCACATTACGTGACAAGATAACCAATTCTATATGGGCACTATGGCATGCATGCTCCCTCACACACGACAAATAAGTAAAATACAAAATTGAAGAAAAAAAGAAAAGTCTGAGCCTAGCTCAGTGGTGGGGTAGGCACTTAGCATATGCGAGGCCCTGGATTCCAACCTGTGTGAAAAATAAAGAGAAAACTGCTTGGAACCCCCCTACTGTGGGAGATTATGTTGTTATGTTGTAAATAATTGTCCCACCCACTGGTTTAATAAAAAGCGCTGATTGGCCAAAGGCAGGCAGGAAGTATGGGCGGGGCTACCAGACTAAGAAAACTGAGAACAGGAAGCACAGAGCAGAATGCCAGAGAGAAGCCTGAGGAAGCAGAGGACAATTCTGATGCAGTGAGAAAAGGTACCGAGCCCCATGGCTGAACAGGTTAAGAGTCATGGGTTAGATTAAGGGAAAAGAGTTAGCAAGTGATATGCCTGGGCCTTAGGCCGATCAGCCTAAAACCATTGTAAGCATCTGTGTGTCTGTGTGTCTCTGTGGGTCTGTGGGTCTGAGGGCCTAAACCTTGAGGTTAGGCCTTAAAGTCCAGGCCAAAAACCTCCTACTACACCCTACTGCGTAAGATGAACAATGGAAACAGAACATCATTATGGATTGGTATTGTTTTCTTGGGTTGTGACAGATTAGGCACCAAGAGATAGAAGTAGCTGGCCCCAGCCCTCCACAGGCACCACCTGCCATCTCAATCCTGCTCAGGTGTCTGGGAATCTGCTGACCTCGATACAGAAGTGGCTGTGGTAAACTATCCAGCAAGTGGTAGGTGATGCCCTTGGAGATGGGTACTCTATCAGCCTCCAAACCCTTCTGGCCCTGACCTTCCTATTTCTTAGACATTAACAGATCCCAGACACAGCCAATGCTGGATGTTTTGGAGAGCACAGCTATTCCCAACCCCTCCTAGGCTACCCACAGCTGGCACCAGGGCCCCTGCTCTCACCAGTGGCTTTGGCACTAATAAGTTCTCTCCCAGGTCTCCTGTGCTGACCACTCCTTCTGACTTAGCAGGGCTTACAGGCTGTGAGCCACCTGGTCCAGCAGCAAGGGTGGCCATCTTATGTGAAAGACATCCAGGTCACCTAGAGTCGAGTACCTGGACTTCTGCTGGTGCCTCAGGTGCTCAGGACTTGGTGCCCATGATGACTGTGGAACTGCACAGCCCACAAGTGCTCCGGCACCACACTGCAGACAGGCAGAGCAGGAAGCACAAGGGGACGTGTTCTGGGAGGCAGCAATGAGGCTGCAGGAAAGAAGGAAAGGGCTGAAGGCTGGTGAGGGCCTGAGGGTGAGTTCACACATTCTGACAACTATCAACATCCTGCAGGGAAGATTTGATGGTTAGACTACACACTGACCGGGGCCACTTAGCTGTGTATACCTTTTTCTCTATTACTGCTCTGTTAATTGGCCATTGAGGATGGACATGGACTGCTGAGCCTAGCTTGTTATTGCTGCCAGGGCCCAGGCTGACATCTCTGGTAACCATGGGGAGAGGGCACAAGTACACTTGGGGACAAGATGGATGGGGAGATGATGACACAATGGGCGGAGTGACCCATGGCCAGGGTAGAAGCACTCTGTGAAGAGGGGTGATACAAGAAAGGTATGGATTCCTGGAGGTAAGGGCGCATTTGAAACAGGCCAAGGGTCACTGGTGGTCAGAGGTCACTCTTAGCACTAAGCACTCAGAGTATGCCAGTCAGCAGACCCATTTTCTTCATTCTACATTTACTGCATTCTCCTTCAGTTAGCTTCACCCACTTGACATACAAGCACCATGACCCACTTACTGCTCTCTTTAGGCCTCGCTATTCCAAAGAATGTGGGGAACAGCAACAGGGTCCTCCACACTCTCTCCTCACTAGGTCCCAAGGTATCGGCAATGGCTTCCTTCTGCTTCCTGCCCAGCTGCTCTGTGCCAAATCCAAACCCAATTGCTCGCCTTCCTTCTCAAGAAGAGAGTTCAGGAACTGGTAAGGGGACATTGTGGCTCAGCTAACCTAGAGGTCTGAGGACTTATTTGCTCACCCTAAGCAAGGTCCTAACTCCAGACATGCTCACTGTCATTACTTTCTGCCGCTTGCATGAAGCTGCATGGAGGTGTACACCCAAGCACTGTCACAGTGTGACTCCCAGTTCTGCCTCTCTTGCTGTGTGGGCACACCTGCTCAACTTGGTCCCCTAGCCATGGCATCAGTCCATCTGTCCACTTGGCAATGATTCCATGTTCCTGCTCTAACCCTTGGAGGGAGGCTTCCCAGACTGGCAAGAGCTAACATGTGGGCATGACTCTGCCCTTGACCTCAGCACCTCTTTACTGCCTTGTGTTGCTGTGACTGGGTTTACAGCACTGGAAAACACTGTGTCCAGGATGCACCCTTCCCAGTCCCTGACCCCACTACCTGCTGTGGGAAAAATGGGAAAGATGACCCCTACACTGTGCTGAATCCTGGAACCAACACCTTCTTGGGGAAGGCACTAAAGGGTGGGACAGACACTAGACTGAAGCTTGGCAGCATTGCTTTGGCACTCAACGCTTCCCATCAAAGAATGGCAGGGTTAGATAGAAACTTGACCTTGGTCTGCGGTGGCAGCAAAGTGGGGTGTCTGTAAGAGAGGCGGGGCAAACCAGAGGAAGCTAGAACTTATTTTAGTCCCACCTCTGTAAAGAGAATAAGGCTACTGCACAGAGCTGCAGTGCTGGATGTGGCCGGGAGCCCAGGATGGAGCCTGGGGTGTGAGCTGAGGCCTGGATGATGTTGGCCCACCCTGAATCTTGCAGCCTCCGTGGCCTCTAAACAGCTGCCATGGCCCGTTTCCAACCTGCTGCCCTGCAGGACCAGATGGCCTCTCTGCAGGTCTGTCTCTCCCTACCACGTTTCACTGTGGCATGAAGAAGCTGCTCCCGACAGCGTCAGGGGACAGCTGCCTGAAGGCACCACCAGCCTAGGTCCTGATGGTTTTCACTCTACTTAGCTCGCAGCCCGGTGTCTTTGGACAGCTCTAGGGTTATTAGGTGGTACTTGATCTACATGGAGGGGGCAATGGCGCTGAGCTTCAGCTTCTTTTCCACTGTCAGGGGCTGCATGCTGACTCAGGGGCTCATGGTCAGGGGGTTATGGCAGCCAGAAGGATGGTTTCTAGTAAGAATGAAGGGTGTGGTGTCTGATGCGCATCTAAGACCTCCTCTATTCAAGAGTCCCAGCACATGCCCCATCTTGTCATTGAAAAGCCATTCTACCACTTGGGCCCTAGACCTGGCAATGACCCTGACCTTGGCTCTTTATGATAGTTTATAACAGTTGTTAACTCAAGAAGACATGGAATCATCTAGGAGACTTGTATGTGGAGGATTTTCTAGATCATGCCAATTGAGGTGCGAAAAAAGTCCCACCCTGAATGTGAGCCCATTCTATGGGCTGGGGTCCCAACTGAATACAAAGGAGAAAATGGCTTGTCTGCTTTACTGTGGATGTGATGCGATCCGCTACCTCACTCTTCCGCCACCAGGCTGTCCCTGCTACAACTGAAGTGTGAGCCACAATAAACCCTCCTTCCTAACTAGCCTCTGTCAGGTTTTTTCCCCCCCTGGGTGGGAAGGTGAGGGGTCCAGATATTTGGTCACAGCAAAGAGGACCGTAAATGCCGTGCTTTTCTTTCCCTGCACACCAACATCCAAGCTAGGGACATGTCTTCCATCTCTGCCTAAGAATCTCCCTTAACAGGATTCACCCCCTGCTGCCTGCTCTGACTCAGTTCTCAGATCAGCAGGATTCCACAGCCCCATTTCACTGCAGCAGAGGACAAAGCCTTTAACAAGCCTCAACTGTTGGCAGGCACGACCCCCCCAGAACACTGGCCTGGGCACCCCCCCCCCAGAACACTGGCTTCGGCACCACCCCCCCAGAACACTGGCCTCGGCACCCCCCCCAGAACACTGGCCTCGGCACGACCCCCCCCCAGAACACTGGCCTCGGCACCCCCCCCCCAGAACACTGGCCTCGGCACCCCCCCCCAGAACACTGGCCTCGGCACGACCCCCCCCCCCAGAACACTGGCCTCGGCACCCCCCCCCCAGAACACTGGCCTCGGCACCCCCCCCCCCAGAACACTGGCCTCGGCACCACCCCCCCCAACACTGGCCTCGGCACCACCCCCCCAACACTGGCCTCGGCACCACCCCCCCAGAACACTGGCCTCGGCACCCCCCCCAGAACACTGGCCTCGGCATGACCCCCCCAGAACACTGGCCTCGGCACCACCCCCCCAGAACACTGGCCTCGGCACCCCCCCCAGAACACTGGCCTCAGCACGACCACCCCCAACACTGGCCTCGGCACCACCCCTGCCTTTGACTTGATTTCCAGCAGGCACACTGGTCTCCTGAGTCCAGCAGGAGCACTGTGGCCACAGGGCCTTTGCACCTACTGATCTCCTCGGAGGTAGCTCTTCTCTCTTCAGCTCTGTGCTTAACTAGCATCCCCTGCACAGCCAGTGAAGGATACCTTTGTCTCTCTGACTCTTTCTTAAAGCTGCATCCACACTACCCCAGCAGACGCCTCCAGCCCTATTTTGTCTGTCTACTCGATCTGTCTTAGTTTACCAATCCACAGTGTTGCCCAGTGTCTGTAACTTTCCACTACAGATTTTTCCCAAAGTTAAGTGAGTACACTCCATTTCTTGTGATGACCACAGGGCCCTTGATCACACAACCTCAGTTCCCATGGCTGGAGCATAGACAGTGTTGGGGTGCAGTGTAGACTCCCACTTAAATCTCTTGCCTCCAAAGGGACAGAAGGCCTACTTTCTGTGCCTGTCAGTCACCCTCCCTACTCCATGTTCCACCCTCCAGTACTCACCATCCACAGGATTGAGGTAGTCATGGAGATGGGGTGCACTAGCAGCACCTCCGCTCTGCATTAGAAGATCCCCATAAGGTGTAGGGTGGCTTGCCATGAGGGTCATCTGGTGGTAATAGTCCGAAGGGTTGGTGGTTGGGGCAGCAAGACCAAATAGTCCCCTCTCCTTCAAATGCTCATGGGCCACTGTCACAGAAGAGAAAGAAACCATCAGAGTTTACTGTGCAAAAAAGTAGCTCAGCAGTTAAGCACAGATGCTGCTGTTGCAGACCTGAGTTCAGTTCCCAGCACCCATGCTGGGTGGCTCACAACTACCTGGAACTCCAGCTCCACGAGATCAATATTCTCTTCTGGCCTCTGGAGGAACCTATGCAAACATGCATACACTCACACACATGAAATGAAAATAAATAAAATCTAAAAAACAATTCATTCTTTAAAGAAGGTATAAGAAATTCACCTCTGTCCTGTGGTCTCAATGGGAACCTCTTAGGCCACCCATCACCACCTGAGCTCACATGGAGACCAGAGGTAACATTGAATGCCTTCTTCAAATGCTCTCCACTTTTTGAGGCAGGGTCTCTCACTGAACCTGGACCTCACTGGTTCTGCCCGACTGGCTAGCAAGGGAACCTCAGTCCCTGCCTCCCCAGTGCTGGGAGTTCAATGCATTGCCACTGGGCTTCACTTTTCATTTATTTTCTTAAAACTTGGGTTCTGGATGATTGAACTCAGACTTACCAACTGAGCTGCCTCTTCAGCCCCTAGGATAAAATTTAGATCTGAGAGAGTAACTATATTACATGATGGCTCCCTTCTGGCTCAAATCAAACTGATCTACTGGGTTGGTCAGTTCTGAGCATCTGAGCTGACACAAAGTCTCTGGTCTATCCCCAGGGGCTGGGGGCTCAGCTGCCTGTAACTCCAGCTCTGGGGGAATCTCTGGGGATGGAAGACCATCTGTGTTGATCTGCACAGACACAGGAATCAAGGATCCAGGCAGCAGCTAGCTCTGCTCTGCCTTCCTTTTTGATGCTGAGTTATTGGAGATATTCCTATACCATAACCCTTACTTAATACTGGCTTCTGCAGCCTTTGATGTGTTGCAAACAGATCTGTACCTATGATCTGGCTACTATGGTCTGGATATGAAATATTCCTCAGTGGCTCATGGGTTGAAAGCTTGGGTTCCCAGGGCAATATGTAGAGATGGTACTTTGGGAAAGGACTGGATCATGAGGGCTTTGACCTAATCAATAGAACCATTCACTGATGAAATTATAAGTTTATGTGTTATTGGAAGATGATGGAAAACAGGCTGACTGTGTGGATAGAGCCACTAAGTCACCCCTGGCATCCCACCCAAGGTCCCTGTTGCTCCTGCTCCAACACTACTTACCATCAGCAGGGCTGAGGCCCCTGGCTGCCGAGATCATAGAGAGTGTGGGACTGCTGTGTACAGACCGGAGGTAGTGCTCCATATGGGGGTTCACGTAGGGGTGGTGTGCACTGAAGGGAGAGTCCCCGGGGCCGGCAGGGTGTGGAGAAAGTCGGATCAAGGAGATATCTGAGATGACGGGACTGCCACTCAGAGTGGGAGGCCTGTGGAGACAAGAGACGATGTTCTCAGAGAGAACCGCAGGAGCCATTGACATGACAAGCACTCACAAAGGGGCTTCCTTTCAATTTTCTGTCAACCTCCCTTAGTCATCTCTATCTTAGGGTCAGACCTTGGAAGAATCAGCCAGGGGACCCAAACTGGAAGCTCCATGGGGGTTTGAGAGATGACTTGGCAGATAGAGTGCTTGCCTTGCAAGCCTAAGGATCTGGATTCAACCCCCAAAGATAATGGTAAGAACCTAGAGTGGTGGAATGGGCTTGTAATTCCAGTCATGATGAGATGGAGGAAGACACAGGCAGACCCCTGAACACACTGACTAGCCAGTTTTGCTACATAAGTTAAAGGACAATAGAGACCCTGTCAAAAGGTGGACGGCAACTGGGAAAGACACTTGGAGGTTGGGCTCTGACCTCCAAGCGCTTGTGCATACCTACAGGAAGGAAGCTGCATACTCGCACTACCATCACTACAATTCTGGTAGTGGAACTCTGAACACTTACTTCTTTTGGGTCTGCTGGGCCTAAGCTCAGCTGACCATGTGTTTGGGCTGCAACCCTGCTCCTGTGTGCATGCACAAGTCAATGCATGGGCAGTGCATGTATGCTAGGAACATGGACAGTACACAGACAGACCATGACAATACCAGCTCCAGAAATGAGATCTTAAGAGCTCATGACTAACAGACTGAGCAAAAGGCTGGGTCTGTAAGGGCAGATGTTTGGCTTTAGTCAGATCACTCAGATGCAGAGCCAGCAGTAAAGAAGTTCAAGATTCAAGATCAATGTTTCTGTGTGAGGTGTGTGTGTGCACAACCTCCCACTCCCTCCCCCCCACGTCATGTGGAGGCCAGGGGTTAATTCAGCTGTTGTTTCTCAGATGCTATCCATCTCACTTCATAACTTTTTGAAAATTGTAATTTAAATATCATGTCTCTCACTGGTTTAGGCTTAGTAGCTAGTGAGTCTGTGACCCACCTGTCTCTGTCTTCCAGGTTTGGGATTGTAAACACACACCATGCCCAGCTCTTTTATGTGGGTTCTGGGGATTGGTCTTCATGCTGGCAAAGCAAGCACTTTATCAACTGAGGTTACTGCAACAGCCCCAAAACAGTTTTCAAGGTACTGAGCTGCAACTCCAATCTGGAATATTGTTTTAGCTCTCTTTATGTGGCGACATTTCTTATTCAGAGTCCCCTGTCTTGAATACCCTTGGCAGTCACATGGGCACATGGCTTAGTTCCCATTGCTTGGGGTGACTGCATCTTCATGTCTTGGAGGCTCTGGCTCTGCTCACCATTTGAGTCCCTTCTTGAAGGTTGCTCCATAGATCTGGAAGGAACCACTCTACTATGTCACTCTTCAGCATGTGCACCCCCCTAGAAGATGCTGTCCAGCATCCTTTGTCTTGTGCAAATTTCTTCTCATACCTGTCACCAGGATACTGGGAGACCCCTGGGCAGCTCCCTTACTGAAGCTCCTTCTCAAGTTTGTTATCCCAAAGAACACTACTAGAGTCTCAGGTTGGTCTTCCATGGCCGCTAGGCTTGCCCAGTAGTATGGCTTATCCAAGCACCTTTGAACATGAACATTGGACTGGAGATGGCACTCCGTCACAGGTGCCCAGAGACATTTCACCGTGGATGACAAGCTCACTGGCAGAAAGCATCCTACAGCACATGTCACAAGCTGCTTTCAGCTGCTGTCGCTCCCAAGTCAGCTGTGTGTGTATGGGGGGTCCACCATGCTGCACTACTATGGGGCTTAACTGTGGTGTGGGCTTTTTCTGAGAAAGTGCTGCGTATGTCCCCAAGGGAGGAGGAGCAGCCCTGTGGGTCCCTCTGGCTGTGACTAGGACAGGATGGCCATTCATGCTCCTGATACATGCAGGTACTTCTGGAAAGAGGAAAGTCAGCAGAACAACAATATGGCTCCCGGGGATAGGCCTGAGGCTGAGGTCACGTCTTGGAAGCTGAGCAGGATGAGGTGGGTGTGCAATGGGTGGCAGGATAGGGTTTGAAAACTTTAACGCTTAGTTTTAATTGTCATCCATGAAAAGAATCTCAATGAGGGTCTTTCTAGATCAGATTGGTCTGTGGGCATGGTCTACCTATGGGAGCTTATCTTGATTGTTAGTTGATATGGAAAGATCCAACCCACTGAGGGCAGTACATCCCCCGAGTGGGGGATTCTGGACTGTATGATGTAGAAAGTAGGCTGGGTACAAGTATGTGTGCATGAATTTATTCTCTCTGCTCTTAGGTGTGGCTATAGTGTGCCTCGCTGCCTTAGGCTCTAGCCTGGGCTTCCACCACAGCGATGGACCGTGGCCTGGAATTTTAAGCCAAATATATTTCTTCTCCACTAAGGTGACTTTTGTCAGGGTATTTTATCAGAACAACAGAAATAAGACAAGGACACAGAAGCTGGTGACTGTTAAGTGGCTTCTCTCAGGCACCAAACCCCAAAACGAGGCCACCTTAGCACTGAGGTTGCAGAATGGTCTAGTCACAGCTAGGACCCCAAGACAATCAGTGATGACATGGGGATGTCTATCAGCAGGCCCAGACCCAGGCAGGTGATCTGAGGTGATCCAGACCCCACTGACCTCTGGGACAGGAAGCAGGAGTATTGTCAAGGTAATATGCATTCAATCAGGGGCACTCTCCAGGGGAGGAGGGTGCTCAGGGGTGAATAGACCTCAGTGGCATCTGTGTCCCCACACAGAGAAACGGGATCTGTCTTCAGAGTGTGTAGTTGCTGCCCTGTGAGGAAAGAGGAATCCGCTTCCCTCCCCCAGGGTCCTCCATTGCCAAGGAAACAGGGAACCTGAGTTTCTGCCCAGGCACTGCCTTCTGTCTCCAGTCCCAAGTTCTTTGGAGCATACAGGACACTGAACACCTTATCATAGTGGTCACCGAGGACGCTCCACTGCCACCAACTCCAGTACTACAAGGGGCCCTAAGAAGGCTCAGGCTCAGAGAAAGGGCCATGAATGGCCTCATGCCCACAGCTAGGGGGCAACCGGAAGTGTTCTAAAGCCAAGCTTGCACCCTGGATGGTATTCCCTGTCCCTGGAGCTGCCCCACTCTGAAAGAATAGCCCTTGATGACTTGTACTCTGCTGGTGGCCTTGGGTAAGACACTCAAAGAAGCCATTATGGCTGCCCCAGACAGATTTACTGGGGTACAATGGGGTGGTTGGCCAAGCCCTGGCAAGTGATCTAATGAAAGGCCCAGGGAACAAATCTTTACTCTTCCCTCATGCTAGATAGGTGGAAGGTTGGGTCTGTAACAATGGTATCTGGGCCCTGGAGCCATAGGGGCATAAGCATCTCTGGAGTCATGGCATGAGAAGCCCTGGAACCATAGGACTCAACAGCCCTGGAGCCATGGGGGCATAAGCAGCCATAGAGGCTCTCTGGAATTGTTGGAATTAGGACTCAGTTCGGAAGGACAATAGGATATTGGCATGGGACTAGATCTGACCTTGGGAGTCATATCAAGACATGTGCTGTCCACTTCTGAACTCTAAGTAGCTCAAGCTAGGAGAGCTCTGGGTTGGACCAGGGGGAGAAGACAAGAAGAGGCGGCTATGTCAGCCACTTGATCACAGCCTGGGAGTGTGGGAGGTGCACATGTGCATCTATGGTGCGGGAGGCTGGGGACTTGAAAGGCACACCAAGAATGAAGGTGAGACAGAGTCAGAGAGGGAGATGTGGGCAGAGGAGGGGACAGTTAGTTCAGTGTGTACTGCTGGCTGGGCAAGCATGAGGATGAGTTCTTATCACCAACACCCATGAATAAAGCTAGGTAGGGCAGTGTGTACCTGTAATCCTAGCAGTAGGGAGGCAAAAAAGAGAGTCTCTGGAGCTCACAGGCCAGATGGTCTAGTTGAATGGGGGCACTCCAGGTTCAAAAAATAGGAGAGAGTGATTAAGGAAGATGCTGATGTCACCCTTTGGTCTCCAGGTCTATGCATATATATGCATAGGCACCTGCACACACACACTAACATGTATGTACACATGTATATCCTCCCTCACATATGCATATGGAAGTCATGAATCTCACCAAAGAACCGAATGGAAGCCAGCCTCTGCCTCCAGCAGGACAAATTTGACACGTTGGCATTTCCAGTTTACTAAGACACAAGCTTCCTCTCATTGCATCCACGTTGGGACTCTTCCCCGCAGATCTGCTGGTGGTCCCTCTGAGGTATCACTTGGCTAGTCTCCAGCTGACCCTGAGTTGATTGTATCTAAAAGGCCACCCCTACATGTGTAGGCAGAGTTTGGACTTTGAGGACAGACAGATGGGGGTCTAAATCTCCATGTTGCCACTCTTGCGTAGCCTGATATCACAGACCTTAGAGCTAAGTATTCCTGGCCTGCAGGCTGGGGAGGGTGTAGATGGATGAGCAGGTGCTTAGTAGGTCCTTAGCAAGTACTTCCCCTTCTCATATTTAGCAACATGGGTACAAGAGCTCAGCAGGGGGAATACGCCAGCTCACCCTCCTGACATCCCAGCTCCCGCTCCCTTCTCACATGTCAGCACAGGAGTTTTGGCAGGAGACAAAAGGAGAAGTTGGGGTGATGAGAATCCCACATTGTTGGCCACGTGCAGCCTAGCACCAAGACTGGGCCTGAGCTAGCACGCCCAGACCCTTGGTAATGGGTCCTCGGGCAACTAGAATGACAGGAGCCATATCTTCCTGGAGGGGAGGCATGAGAGTGCTACAGGCAGGGAGCATGAGCAAAGCTTTCACAGATGGGGAAATAAAGGGAGGGTGTGGGCTCTGCAGCATGGAACAGCCCTGGGGCAGGAATGGACGTGTTCCATCCTAATGGAGCGAGGAGGGAAAGGAAGCAGGAGGGTGTGTGTGGGGGGAGGCTGAGCCCCACCCAGCAGTGCCTGTCTGGGAAAGTGAACAGCATGCTGACTCACCCAGACTCAACTTGAGCACCTAGGTGGGCTCTGATCTCCCACTAGGGAAGAGAAAGGGTGGGAGGGGCCCATCCTGGGCAGCTGAGACAGGACCGTGAGGCCAGAGCTAGGCAGGAGCCTATGTCCCATCTCACAGACAACTGCTGGGATCCAAAGAGAGAGAGGCATGAACATGACAGGCCAGTGAAGGCAGTGAGTTGAAACACTAGGAGCTGATGGTTCCTTGCTTGGTCTGGAGCCTCTGTGAGGATGGGAAAGGAGAGTCTGCCTCTTGACTGCCAGCATACTCCTCTCTTGGGCTGGCTTCTGGGGTAACCTGTGGCCTTGGAGGCAGGTAGACAGGATACAACTCTGAGCCCAGCTCCTGCCTTCCAATCCACATTCTTACCAGCAGCTCTCTCATTCCTTTTCCAAGAGTGACTTCAGAAGCCCCGTGCTCAAGAAGCTTCCCAGACCCAGATCAAGGCCGAATACCTTGTGGGCTGCTCCTCTGGAAGATGGAACCTTTCCTGTTTTGAGCTTAGCTTATGACTTGGTTCCCTTGGGAAGAATGACAGGTGGTGACATGCTCCTTTATTTCCCTGGTGGGTGGACAGGCCCAGGAGCAGGCAACCACTAGGTCTGCTTGCCAAGTGCTAAGTCTGTGCCCAGTAAAGGTTTGGAACATGCTATGTCAAATAGATGGATATGGATGCATGAGTGGATGGACAGATGATGATGGATGTGTGGATGAGTGGATTGATGGATGATGGATGGATGACCATTGTAAACAGCAGACACAATAGCAAAAGATACGGGTTCCATTTTAGCTCAACTCAGCTTACTCTGAAATGCTTGCCTTCTCTGTGCCTATCTCTTCATGAGCAAAAAGCAAGAGCAAATCACAGCTGTGAGTCTAGGGATTGGAGGTGAGGAAAACATGCCAAAGGCACATGGGAAGCTGGTGACGTTTCCCAAACAGATGTCTGCAACCTAACCCCTGGAACCTGTGGTCAACTGTATCTGTTCAGCAGAGCACATGGAAGACACGATAAGCGCAATACAATGCAAATGGCCCTTGATGTCATCCTGGGGTCCTAGGCCCCACTAGGGCCAGAGGCTAGAAGAACATCTCCAAGATCTCCATGGCACAATGTCATCTTGCCGTCAGCCTGGTGAAGTTGCCCTGTAGCTTCCTATCCCCAGAAAAAACATTGTCCCACTACTTTAAACCCGCGATTTGCACAAACTTGCGGTTGATGAAGATCCTGTCCCGAGGTGGGGTCAGCCCTGGAGGGGCAGGAGGTACCACCCTCATCATCCCAGTCCCTTTAGTGGCTATGGACCTCTCAGAAAATAGGGTTCATGTGTTGCTTCTGGAGATGACCTAAGTCCGGGTGGGTGCACCTTGTGTGGCAGGCAAAGAAAACAGGAACCCTCCATATCATGCTGGGGTGCTCTGGGAGGGGAGCGTGTCTAAGTCCCATGTTCCACCCTCTCTGTTCCTACAGGGCTTCAGAACGTGCTTTCCTGCCGCCACTGGGATTACACAGTCACTGATTCCCCACAGCAGAAACCACTCAGCGTGACACACCAAGCCATAGGCTCTGGGGACTGTTAGCCTGTGTGCTCCACCCTCACCTCTGCGGCAGGATGCCTGCCACCCACCAGGATCGCTATGCTATGATGAACAAGCTAAGAAGCAGGGAACCTGTGCACTCATGCTGTTGCTAGGCTGCAAGGATGATGAGCAACAGGGAGCCTTATTCTCTCTCTGGGACCTCACCAAGGCCCATGGATGTGTCAGAAATGAATTTGCCAATGCCCAGCCTGGCTGTCTGGCCTCTCTCTTTTTCTCTCTGCTGGAGTGGGCAGGGTCTATGTCTGTTTCTAAAGAGCAAGCCTGCATCCATTGCCTAGGCCCTCCCAACACTTAGAGCATCCCCTCAAAGCTACCAGAAACTTCCCCCTACTTCCTGACAGGTCTTTACTGCTTTACTCAAAAGTTTTGTTGGGTTTTTATTTGCTTTGTTTTGTATGGGAAGCTAAATATTGGCAAGCTTGTTCGTTATGTTTTCTATACATCTACTTAGAAAGTTCCAAAAAAAAAAAAAAAAAAAACCAACCTGCATTTTTCTAAACATGTATTTAGGGCAATTGTACTTTCAGAGATTGAGAGGGTCACTATTTGTTTGGGGTGGTGCTGAACCTAGTGCATCATGAACCCTAAGCAATCCCTTTACTCTGGATTATATTCCTGGCCCAGGTAAGAATGACATTTTCTTTTTTTAAAAAAAAAGTTTATATTGTTCAGCTTAGTGGCACATGCCTTTAATCTCAGCATTCAGGGGGCAGATGTCACTTTAAGTCTGTAGCCAGCTTGGTCTACAAAGCGTTCTAGGCCAGCCAGAACTGCAGTGTGAGATCCTGTCTCAAAAACAAAAGCACATGTGAGTGCGTGCTGTGTGTGTGTGTGTGTGTGTGTGTGTGTGTGTGTGTGTGTGTGTGTGTGTGTGTGTATGTGTGTGTGATTCTCTGTTATTCTTCAAGCGTTATCCACTTCGTGTTTAGAGACTGTGTCTCTAGCTGGTCTGGAATTCAGATTGGGCCAGGCAGGCTTGACAGGTAGCCAGGATCCACTTATCTCGACATTCCCATTATTAGGATTAGATGTGTGTGCTCTACACCCAGCATTTCCTCCTCTCCTCCCTTCTGATGTGTGTCCTAGGAACCACACTGTGTGACAGAGCTACCTCCACAGCTGGTGCCCTCCTGCTGAGGCTCAACTGTTTAACCCCATGGGTGGGAGCTCTTATTGGCAAAACCACCTAGTAAATATCTGCAACATCCTGGAGGGTAAAAACCCCAGGGTGAATTCCAGAACCCAGAACACAGGAGACCAGGGGACAGGACAAGGGTGCCCAGCTGCCATATTGAAAGGCACAGGTGTTCCCCAGATGCTATAGAGTACCAAGAATGAAGGAGTCAACACACAACAAATAAATGAAGAAATAAAGGGAGAGTAGATAAAATACTGACTGACAAGTATGAAACCAAGTTCCCAAAGAAAATGTCCACAATACTGTACACCAAGAAAAACTAAGCAATACACTGTTAGGGAAATGAGAAGCCATAACATATAAAATTCTCATCCAAGTCAACAGCACTGTTGGTGTGTGCCCAAGAGAAACTGTCAGAGAAGTTGGGACAAAGAGCTGGTAATTGCAGACAAGAGAGAAGTGACAAACAGTGGGCAGGGAAGTGGGACACTTGGGGAGGCCCAAGATTCACGCTCATTCCCAGTCCTTTACTGGAACTCCTGAAGTTCAAGGCAATTGATGACTACACGCAGGAAATTAGAAGTCAGCCTGGGCTACATGAGACTGAAAAAACCAACATTGGTATTAATAAAAGAAGGCTCTAGGCAGGAAAAGACTGGAAACCCTTTGCTGCCTGGACTCCATAAAACAAACAGAACATGCTGGGGCGGGGGAACTCCACAATATAGTGTGAGTTAGGTTCTATATGTAAATGACACAATCTAGAATCACCTGGGAAAAAATTTCAATGAAGGATTATCAAAATTAGGCTGTTCTGTGGTCGTGTCTTTGAGGAATTGTGCTGATTACAGCATCGGATGTGAAGACCCATGTGGGTGGCATCATTCCCTAGGCAGGGCCTCCTGACCAGGCTAAGATTGATGACAGTGATCTTTTCTTCTGTCTGCAGATGTAATGTGACGGGGACATCAGACTCCCGATTCCCTGGCTTCCCCAGCCCCCATAATAGACTGACTTGGAATGTGAACCCAATAAACCCTTTGTCCCCCAATTTGCTTCTGTCATAGTATTTCACCATAGCAACAGGTATGAAATAAAGATAATAACCCATTCTCATTTTCTCTGGAATACCTTTCCTTTCTCAAAATTTCGATTTATATTTCCAGCCCCATGTCCCTGATCCAGTTTATTGCCCTGGAACCCAGATTTTGGAGAAACGATGGCTGTGGGAATCCAGGCTTCTTTCTGGTCAGGAGTTGGCTGAGGGGTGAGGACCCTGGGATGGAGAGTATAGAGGTTTCAGGGCTGCCGTGAAGAACTTATTTGAGCTACCAGAAAGCATTTCAGGCTCTTCAACTGTCCTTTCTCACCCAAGTGTTCCCTCAGAGCTGTGGATGACATTTGCTGCTTGGGATCTTACTGGCTAGCTCTAGCCCTGTCTGGTGGACTCCTTCGATGGCAGATACACAAGTATCCACAGTGGACCCGGCCCCTTCCCACTCCTGCTTCAGAGTCCATTCTCACCAGACCCAGCTGAGCTCTGGCTTTCCCGTCACCCCTCCGCAGAGCCGCAGAGCCCTTGTAGAGCAATCAGTACTTGGAGCTGACCCCAGAGCAGATATCACTAAGTAAACACTGGTGTTTGTGTAGGGAAATGAGGTCATAAAACGGAGGCCACAAAGGCCATACAGAGTGGTCCTAAAAAAGCCAGCTGCAGCAGTTAACAGAGGCTGGTCACACCCATACACTCCTTCTTTATCTCAGCTCCCCCAGAGCCAAAAGGGCAGAAGGCACTGATGCTTCACACACAGAGCTCCAGATGTGTAAAGACTAGAGTAGAGGGAAGGTCTGGGGATGGGGCTCAGTTTAGAGAATGCTTGCTTATCATGAGTGAAGCCCTGGTTTCATCCTTAGCATCAAATACGTCAGAGGTGGTAATGCATGCCCACAACTCCAGCACTATGAAAGTGAGAGTAGGTGGATTGGGAATCTAAGACCGTTAACTTTGGCTACCTGATACGTTAGATGATGGCCTGGGCTATGGAAGATCTTGCCTTGGATACGGGGGAAGAAAAGTTCAAAGATAAGAGCTACCTGTCAGGGAGACATTTTGTATGAAGGTGCTTGACTTTCAGGCATAGAAATACCGGGCAATGAGGCACTGGGACTCAGGATAGCCTCGGACTTGCTGCAGGTAAGTAGTGGGGCTAGGAACAGAGCTGGGCTTGGGAAAAGGGCGAGCATTGTCAAGCCGAAACCTTCTCTAAGAGACCTGAGCATTGGTTACCATCTGAGGATGTGGTGTCCTGGTCTACAGAAGAAGCCACCCTTGGCTGAACACTGCTAAATGGAATCTTCTAGAAAATCAAAACCGTGAATGGGAATAGGCTGACACTGGTCTCAGAGGGGTTGAGGGAAGGAGAGGAGGAAAGCAAAGAAGAAAGTAGAGTCTATAGGAATGGAGGACGAGTGTGGCCGACTTGACAGCTCAGCCTTGCCAAGAGCTCTGTAGAATGTCCTGCTGGCCCATCAAAACTAGATGGGTTAATCCTCCCCACTAGTGCACGCCTGGGGAAGGTCCCCTCCTCAGCAGCACAGTGTCTGCCCCTCACTGGGTCCAGACGGTCTCTGTGGGCTGGGTTAGGCAGAGGCGGCAGGCCTCCCTGCTGATAAAGGCTCTCACTCCTGCTTTTTCCCCTTTCTATCTTTCTTTTCTGTGGGCACAGGATATGTGTGTGTGTGTGTGTGTGTGTGTGTGTGTGTGTGTGTGTGTGTGTGTGTGTGTGTATGTACATGTGTGTCTGTGTGTGTATGTGTGTGTGCACACGCTTATGTATTCACTTATGTATGAATGGAGCTGTGCAAGTGCCATGAGCTGTTCACACACACTGACTTCTCAGTTTTCCAAATATCTGAGATAAACCAACTCAGAAGGAAGAACAGGTTGCGGCTGGAACAATGGTGTACCCTAGTAACCTTGTGTTGGGGAGACAGTCAGAGGGGAGGGACCTGGGGCAGCTTAGCCTCATTGCTGAGGGCTAAGCATGTGAGAAAGACTTTCAAAAGCCAAGGTGGATGGTCATGGATGAACTGGCCTCTGACCTTCTCGTGCACATGTACCCCCTCACATGTGAACACACAAACATATTTTTTTAAAAAAGTTAGTCTTGGCTTACAGTTTAGAAAGTTCTCAGGCACCAAGTCCTATTGATTTGTGTCTGTGACGGTAAAGGACATCACAGGGAGGAAAGAAGAGGTGGTGGGGCAGTGGTGGCCAGGCCCCATTATCCCTTCCAAGAGAAACATCACCAAGGCCAACTTCCTCCCACTAATCTCCACCCCATAAGGATCCCCACATATCCCATAGCACCACAGACAGGAAGCATGCCTTGAACAGGGGCTTTTGGGCAACATTCTAGTCTAGATCCAAACTATAGCACATGCCACACATAATGAGTCAGTAATAACTCACTTATCTTCACATGAATCCCACAGTGCTGTGTGGCTCCTTCTCACAGTGCTGTTGACAAAATGTTCGACCAAAGCAACTTTAAGGGTAAGCCCTTTATGCTGGGGAAGGTGGACGAGGTAACTAAACACATTGCACCCAGTCAGAAAGCAGAAACACATGAATGTTGGTGCTACCAACACCTTTGCCTGTCAGTCCAGGACCCCAGCCCATGGGAGGGTACCACCCACATTGAGAGTGGGCCTTCTTAAATACCTACTCTAGAAACTCCTTCACAGACACGGCTGAGGTTTTTCTCCTAGGAAATTCTGTGTACTGTCAAGTTGACAATATTAACCATTACAAGGAGACACACACACACACACACACACACACACACACACACACACACACACACACCCTGAGGCTCGGGGTGGTTACCTCATCAGCCTTGTTTGTATGGAGAGTATACAGTAGGATCCACATCCGAGCCCTACTCACTTCTGCTTCCATCCTGAGAATGTGGAGTGGCGAATGTCCAACAGACCCCCGCAAAGGACAGGAGAGGGATCAGAGCGTCACTTCCTGACGTTGTAGCCACTGGGAACGCGTTCCTCCCACGCAGCCCCATCTCTACAGGACTACACCTTTACTTCTCACTGGCTTCTGCCCCAAGCTGGCCCATCAGTGCTCCCCAAAGCCAAGGCCAGGAAGCTCTTCTGACATGAGCAGCTGGGATTCACAAAGATCAAAGACTAGACATCTTATCAGACCAGCTCCTCATTAAACTTTTACGGGCCAGATTCCTTCATAAATGAGCTGTCCATCCCGGGCCACATTTCTGGGCTGAGTATCTGGTGTTCTCAAAGCAGGGGGAGATGGTGGCAGGGATCACACTGCCTGGAGTTCAGGTCCCACCTGTGTCATGGCTACGGTTTAACAGTTTAACTCTGAAATGTTTCTATGTGTTAAAGTCCTGGCTAACAGCGGGGGGGGGGGGGGGGGCTGCGAAGTGATTTGGATCACAGGGATTCTGCTTTTCATCAACAGATTAATGAAGCATTGAGGAATGGTCATGCCTCTGCCTTTGGAGAGAGAGAGAGAGAGAGAGAGAGAGAGAGAGAGAGAGAGAGAGAGAGAGAGAGAGAGAGAGAGAGAGAGAGAGGAGACTCTTCAGGCATGTGCAGGAGCATGTGAAGGCTGGAGGAGGTCCATGTCTGGAGACTTTCTCAATTGCTCTCCTTATTTCTTGAGACAGTCTCTCACTGAACCCAGAGCTTGCCAATTTGGCTAGACTGGCTGGTAAGTAAATCCCACAGATCTGCCTCCTGAGCAGTAGGATTGATAACACACACAACCATGATTGACTTTAAAGTGGGATCTAGGGGATTGAATTCAGGTCCTCAGCTTGTACACGAACAGCTGCGGCATCTCCCCAACTCCAAAGGGGTGTGTTTTACCTCTCTCTCCTCCTTAATTCCCTCTGTTTCCTGGCTGCCATGTGGTGAGCAGGATCTGTCACAGAATCCTGCTAACATAGTGGTCTCTGCCTCACCACAGGCTCATGGTGATAGAGCCAGCGACCATAGACTGAAGTCCCAGAAACTTGAGTTTGGATAAATCTCATTATCTATCATAACAAAGTCTAACTCACAGGTATGTCAAGGAAGAGGCAGCCCGCCCTCCAAGTTTCCCTCTTCTGAATGAGAAATGACAGCATTACCCTGTCTGCAGCGTAGTAGTCTTGATTTTGCTTCACAGCTGGGCTGACCAAAAGGTCTCCTCTTGCCTGAGGGTGCCCTTATGGCTGCCACACAGCCTGTTTTAAGCTTTCTACTATCTCTCTGTTTGCTGACCAGTTGATCTGAGGAAGTAAGTTGTCAGCCACGGCAGTTTTTAGAAAAAGAGAGAGTCCCAAAGACCGAGAGCAACATGTGGAAGTCATGTCAAGAAGATAGACTAAGCTCCATGGTAGGTGACTCTGACTCCACCTCGCACAGAAGCCCAGGAAGAAGGCAGACATGCCCTTCCAAAGTCCCCTTTTCCTGGGTTCTGAAAAGGAACACACACATCTGAGTAAGAAGACAATTCTTAAATATGTACAAACAAAGCTTATATGGTGCAACCCTTTTGAATTCTATCCAAGAATCCAGAGGAAATCAGAGACATTTATTGCTGTCCACCTGCTGCCCTTGGTGAATGGCTGAAAACCGTCACAGTCCCCAGGGTCATGCTAGTAAGTCACAGGTGAGTGTTGATCGACAACAGTGACCTTGGAAAAGCCATTTTCAGATCTCCCAGACTAGAAAGTCAGTTAAGTGAGTACAGTCATAGCAAAGAAATGACCATCTTAAGTGACAGCGCACCAATTTACAGGCTGACATCTCCATTTGTATGCGCCCGCTGGGGACAAATAGGAACTCTTATTTGTAGAAGCGTTCCCTGGGGAGCCTTTGGGTAAGGTGTGCCCACCACCTGGCATTCCTTCTACTTCATTAACCCTCAGCCACTCTGTTGGCTTCCCATGAACGGAGAGTTAGACTCCAGAGCTATCTGTCCCCTACTGGAACCTTTCTACCCCCTATGAAGAGTGGCCTTGCATGACTACAAGCTAAGGTTAACTCAGGACCAAGTGATCTGCAAGAAGCCATTAGCTCATTAGTCAGACATAGACTGTGGGGTGGCTGGAAGTCATGAAGGCCAGGCAGGGTGCCAGACAGGAGATGGCAGCAGGACACTGGTCTCTGTGGCTGAGAGGTCATAGTCACTCCCCAATGTGTACTCTATGCCTTCTGCAAACGGGGAGAGGAATGAGTTGAGGTCAACCATGGTGGAATGGGGGCACAGCTGAGAGAGGGAGAGAAAGAGGCACGGGGGATTTTAATGCTCCATGTCAGAGGTGATATTGCTATTGCTGAAGAGCTGGCTCCATGAATCCAGGGTCAGCCCGCAGCTCTGGGCTTCTTCCCTGGATATATTTTTTTAAAAAAATTGGGAGGTACCTAAACACTGGTCTGTGTAAACTTACAAATAAACAGATCCCCAAGCCTCATCCTGGGCTGGAAAAATCAAAACATCTGAAGCTAGGTTCCAAGCATCTTTAAAACACGTGTGTAGGGAGAAGGGGGCTGGAGATGGATCTCAAATGGTAGGTGTTGCCTGGCATACACGAAGTCCTGGGTTCCATCCCTAACATGGCATAAATCAGATGTGGTGGTGCACATATGTAATTTGAACATTAGAGACAGAAGTGAGCATCAGAAGTTCAGTAGCATCTGCAGCTACAGAGCAAGTTTGAGGCCAGCCTGAGCTACATTATTCCTATCTGGAAAATAAACATTCCTGATTGCTCATTCCTCTAGACCAAAGGCAGCTCCAACTGGCCTTCTCTGGAACCCCAGAGCAGAGCAGAGTGAAGGCAGACACCAGCTTCTTGAACCATCAGCATGGATTCCTTACCTTTTGCTCAAAGGCACAAAGTACTCTTGGCCCAATGTGTACCAAGAGAGTGGTTCTTTTCAGGGGTGGGGAGCAGCCCTGCCATATTCTCCCAACTCCCTCTAACACACTGGCAAAGCTATTCTAAGAGCAGAGGCTCAGAGGAAAGAAAATGCTCCTTCCTTCCCATGGCAGCACAGGACAGTGCAGACACCTCTGCTGGGTTGTCTCCTAGCTCAGCCAGCTTTTTCTTCTTCCTCCTTTGAAAATTTGGAATCTTGGGAGTATGTCCCCATTGGGGTCACAGAGAAACCCTGACCAATGTGTCCCCATCACTTATATTTTCTACAGACCCAAGATGTTGTACTACAAGTTCAGGAACAATACATTGTTCATGAGCATTGTGAGCAATATGCCAAATATGAAGTGTGAGTTTTACCAAAAGCAAGTTGGCAGCTTATGCATCCATCTCATGGTTCATCATCAAAGAAAGTACAGGGCTCAAGCAGGGGAGGAATCTGGAGGTAACTGGGGGATAATGCTCTTGTACACTGTAAAGAGTTGTCACGGGTTTAATAAAACTCTGATTGGCCAGTAGTCAGGCAGGCAATAGAGGAAAGCTCAGACTAGGAGAATTCTGAGAAGAGGAAAGACAGAGTCAGAGATGCCAGCCAGGCACAGAGGAAACAAGAGAATGAGAATGTTGGACTGAGCAAAGGTACTAAGCCACATGGCTAAACATAGATAAGAAAGATGGGTTGATTTAAGTGCAAGAGCTAGATTATGCTTGAGCCCAGCAGTTACTATGAGATTAAGCCTCCAAGTCAATTATTTGGGAAGTGACTTCTGGGTATTTGAGAGTTTTTGTTGGGACAGAAACTTCTGATTGCAGGTAGTAGGTGATGCAGAGACCATTGTGTGTGTATGTGTATGTATGTATGTGTGTGTGTGTGTTGGGGGGACAGGCGGGGGTGCTTCTTACTACTGTGCTCCTCATGGCTTGCTCAACAGAACGCAGGACTACCGCCAGAGATGGCACCACCTACAATGGGCTTAATCACTAATTAAGAAAATTGCCCACAGTCTTGCCTACAGCTGGATCTTATGGAAGTATTTTTTTTTCAATTGAGGTTTCCCTCTCTCAAATGATTTTATGTTGTGCCGACATAAAAACTAGATGTCATAGATCCCCAGCTGGTGCTCACCATGTCTTTATCCCATGATTACCTCCCAGGTACTCTGATACATGTGATCACCATCCCTGCTCCTGGGGCCATAGAGAAACAGATGTCCAAAGTCCTCCACTTAGTCCCAATTCTGATCTACCTGTGCCCAGCTCCCATAACCTCTCCTTCTAAACACACGCCACATATGCCCTCCTGCTTGTAATGAAGGCTCTTCTGGACAGGCAAACAGAGACCCATAGTAACAATAGCCTCTAAAAGCATGCTTCCAAACTGTTTCTACAGACTTCCAACTTCCTCCTAACTTGGGCTGGTGAGATGTCTTAGTCAGGAAAGTGTCATTCACCTTCAAGCATAAGGACCTGACTGAACCAATGTTAAAGAAGGGGGGGGGGGGTAATATATCTTTTGGAGGCAGAGGCAAGCAGATCTCTGTATTCAAGGCCATCCAGAGTGGCATAATGAGATCCTGTCTCAATCTCCACCTCCTCAAAAAGCCAGAGAGGCGAATTAGTGGGTAAAGTGCTTGCTGAGAAAACATGAGTACCCACATCTAGATGTGGTGGCAAGTGTTGGTAAGCCCAGTGTTGGGGTGGAAACAGGCAGATCCTATAAACCCTCTGGCCAGCAAATCTAGCTGAATGGTGAGCTCCAGGTTCAGTAAGAGACCTTGCCATAAAAGAATATGATGATGATGATGTGCAGAATGACAGTGGAGGCTAACTCATGGCGAACATTTTTAATCCCAGTGTGGGGCAGAGAGACAGGCAGAGGCTCAGGGCTCATTGGGCAGCCATATAACCTACTGGGGGTATTCCAGGGCAGTGAGAGACCCTATCTTAAAAGGCAAGCTCCCACGGAACAACAGCTGAGTTTGTTTTTTAGAACCACTCCAAAGCATGAGCCACCACAGCCACACACATCAGTAAAGTGACAACTCAGAGGTTCCTACTGTTAAGATCTTCTCAGTGAAAGGTCTTAGGTTTGCCATTCAATGGGGATGCTAAGGTGGACTGTTGTTTTGGTAAGGGATTTATTATAGGACTTATTAGCACCATGGACAGACAGACGGACAGACAGCAGCATGACAAGAGCTTTGAGGAATGTTCAGGACCACAAGGCATAGTCCGGGGATGGGCCCTTTCTTGTAGGTCTCAGAAGAGAAAGGTTTTCTGTCACACAGTTGATGGATGGTCCACGGTATAGATCTGCATTTGGAGAGGAGATGTGCAACTCCAAGGATGTGGTGGAAGTGTGGAGGAGGGGCACATGTAGTTGAGGTGTGCCCACTACCATAGACCTCTCATGTCCCATAGTCTAGCAACCTGCTGCCTATAAACTTCCTTGGGGATCTGAGAATGGCGTCTGCTGTTCTCCTGGAATTGCAGCATTTGGGAGAGTCTTGGTGGGGGGCTTGCCATTTCTGTCACTGCAGCTATAAGAAAGAGGCAGCTGTAGCTCAGCATGGCTTCATTAGCCTCTAGTCTGGAACCTAACATGCAGTAGATGTGCCTGCTTCATAAATGAGGAGAATGAGGCTTATGGGTTTGCATGGACCACCTCTTCCACGCTGGCAGGCAGCCTGGCAGGCTGAGATTGAGTATGACTGAGGCAGTGCTATGGGCACTGGAAGGCCAGGGACTCTAGACTCAGAGCCTGCACATGGGGATCCTCTATTCCTAGGAGTTACCAGGATCCCAAGAGCCACAGGCAGGGTCTGAGTGTTTAAGTAGTGTGGGATGAGAGGGGGCTGAGCAGAGCAGCAAGTGCACCCAGCAGCAAGTAAAGGCCTTGTGACTCCAAGAGGCAGGTCAGGGCCTAGACTCTACTGACAAGACATGACGCGGCACCTTATTTGCCGGGTGCTGCTTGTGTAATTAGACATATTGGTGGTAGCAAGCAGACTACAACATGGGCTTGATGGATTGGGGACTCCACCAGGCTCGGACCACATTAATCACAGGAGCCAGAACTATGGGGCCATTTTTCTTACAGGCTTTGTCTAGTACTCACCTGGGATATAGGGAGTAGCCAAATGAGGAGGTGTGCATTCTACAGCCTGAGGCCAGCCTTCTTGGCCTTCTTGGTGGAAACCAGCTATCCTGAGGTTATCAAGGAGCCTCTGAGGCCTGCCCTAGCAAGTCACAGGTCCTAGAACTATATACTGCTTCCTAACAATGGGGTTGACAAGGAAGATCTGGGCTATGTCCCAGGCTCCATTCTCCTAAACCCCACAGAGCTCATGGGCTACCTCCCAGTCTCTGCACCAGGGCTTGGTGATATCACATGATTAAGTACTAGCCCCTAAGAAGGCATGCTTATTCATCTATGGAACCTGTTAATGTCATCTGCATCCCAGTTGTGGATGGGGGAGGATGTTAGACTGCAAAGATGATCCTAAACCCAGCTGGATCATATCTAAAGGCAAGAGCAAGTGTCTGATAAAACAGAAATCCAGATACTATAGCAGGAGAGAACAATGTGAGGCAGATGCAGAGGAATGGTAGTATGGGGTGAGGGTGGGGTTGTAGGCCAAAAGATGCAGGTTTCTAGAAACAGGAAAAGACAAAGGTGTGTGTTTTCTCCAAAACTGTATGAGAATGCATTTGTGTTGTGTTCAGTCACTGAGTTAGTCATTTGTTATAGCCACAGGAAATAAGCCCTGTTCCCCCAGGTATCCAGCCTGCTGCAGAGGTCATGGAAGCCAATGAGCAACAAGGTCATTTCCATGCTAAGGGGCTAGGGAGATAGCTCAGTGGATAGGAACACTTTCAGTGCAAGAAGAAGACTGCGTTCTAATCCCCGGCACCTACTTAGAAAACTGGGCATGGCTGTGGATCTGTAAGTCACTGCTGTGGGGGACAGACATAAGACAATACTGAGGTTTGCTGGCTGTCAGCCTAGCTTTAAGTTCAGGGAGAAACCCTGTTTCTAGGGAGTAAAAAGAGTGATAGTGAAGGGCATCTGATGTCTTCCTCTGGCCTACACACATGCACACACACACACACAGAGATACACACACACATATATACACACATACACACATACATATACATACACACACAGACACACATCCACACCCTATACACACACACATACACACACATAGATAGATACACACACATATACACACAGAGAGAAAGACAGACAGACAGACAGACACACACACACAAGTTCATATGCTCAGTGTGAGATCCTGAAGAAGAAAACACAGACTTAAGGAAAAAAAATCTCCACATTTGTGTCAGATGTATGGGTTCATTCATTGTATTGGTCCTGGATGTTAATGTCTTAACAGCTGAGTGAGGGCCTGTGTTCTATCTTGTCTAATTTTTACAACTTTTGCATGCCTGAATTTGCCCCAAAATGAAAACCTAATTTTAGTTAATGTATTGGTTATTGCATATGGTGCAGTATCTATGTATGTGGGTGCATGTGCATAGTACCCATGTGGAGGTTAGAGGTCAACCTTGAGTTAGAGGTCACATGGGTTCCAGGGTTTGGAGTCAGGTCGCCAGGCCTGTACTGCAATCACCTTTACTCACTGAGCCATCTTGTCATTTCCCAATATTAAACTTAGAATTTGTCCTAAGGAAAGCCACAGTCTTGCGTTGGCTACCTAGTAGACAGGCATCATGGGAGGGCTGTCTGAGGTGCTGCAAAGGCACAGGCTTTGAACATCTGAGCACACAGCTATGTCAGCCAATTTTACTGTTGTCAGGGATAGAGTCTCACAGGTGGAGCGTCACTGAGGACTTTCTACAACACTGTGTGTACCTACTATGTATCTCTGTGTGTACCTACTATGTATCTGTCATTGCAGGTAGAGCCCCAAGTCTATGTAAAGCATGTATAATAAAGGTTTATTCTGCTGCGGCAGTAGTGTTGGAATCCGGAGCAGGGTCCCATTCATGGGAGCATCCAGTTCTCCTCAGGAGGTGGCTCTGAAACTGAGGGGGTTCTAGAGGCTGGGCACCCCAGACAGCAACCTAATGTGGACAAGTGGCCAGAGGAGAGTGGGGGTGGGAGAACAGGCAAAGGGACTCACTTCCGAAGCATGGAGGGCTGTGGAGAGTCTGAGTATAGAGAAATGGCCAAGGCCTAGATTGCTGTGACGGTTAGTACTGATGATCAACTTGGTGATGGAGAACCACACAGGAGCCCTCCATACATACCTGTAAGGACTTCCTAGATTAGGTTATTTGGGAAGGACCCACCCTAGCTCTTGGTGGCAGTACTACATGGGCTGGGGTCCTACATTGAAAAAGAAGACAAAAGCCAACTGGACTTCATCTCTCTCTGCTTCCTGAGTGTGGATGCCATGTGACCAGCTGCTATAGATGGATTGTATCCTCAAAACATGAGCCAACATTCACTTTCACTCCTCATGTTGCTGTGGTCAAGTGTTTTGTCCCTGCAATGGCAAAAGTACCTGAGTCTCTCCTCTGGTGGGATGATGGGGGTGTGTCTGTGAGAGGTAGAAGGGACGAGAAAGGAACAAAACCCAAGAGAATGAACATCAGCCAGGGGCTGGAAGTCCCAGATGGAAATGCCCAGTCACATCAAGGAGAAAGGAAATACCCTTCTCCTTGGGGACATCAAGGTGGGAGGCAGGAAGAGACCCCATGGCATCACTGAGTTCATTTTAAAGAGTATGGAACCACACACTGTCTCAGGACACCTGGGATAGTAAAAGGGAGGCTCCAAAGCACTCTGCCAGGGCAGTCTATACCTGAGGTTACATTCCAGACTTGGGTTTGGATGAGTGATGAGCCTCCAATCATATAGGGGCCAACAGAGAAGCCTAGAGCCACAAGTCACAGTGATGACATGAGATCCAATCTTGCTCCTCAGAAGAAGCCAGAAGGTGGCTAGTATGCATTATCACCTGCTTATGGGTGCACAGTCATGGCACTTCTGTGACCTAAAGGACAGAGGCTGGCTGCACACCAGGAGCAGCAGATGTAAGCCAGCACTTACCCGTGTACACCATGGACTGAGTGAGGATCGTAATGGTACCGTCCCTCCTGGTGTCGCATGTCAATCGGCAAAGGCGCATGGAAAGGCGGCAGGAGCTGCTGAGGAACTGTGAATAAAGAGGGAGAGAGAGAGAAGACTTCAAAAACTTTCCCCCTCCCTGAAAAAACAATTTTCAAAAGGCTTTAAGCTCCATGAATTCCTGAGCCAGAGTGGTCAGGACAAGGGACTCCGTGATGCCTATGCTATCACACACCCACGAAGGGGGATGAATAAATAATCAAAGCCAGCCTGAGAATCCTACATCTTCCACATAAAAGATCCCCAGCCGTGCTCTTGACAAAGACAAGCAGCTCAATGCTCTTTGAACTTGGGGAACCCAGCTTGGCCGCAAATCAGAGCTGACAGCGCTGACAGGCTCCAACTCCCACCAGCTTCTGCCCACCCTGGCTTGGCTGCGTGTGGCTTCAGTAGCATTAGGTACCACTTAGATCCACTGTGCACATGGGCTGTGCATATTTACCTACTACCATCTGTAAAGCAAGGTCAGGCCTGGCTTGGGGGCATTTGCTTAGACAGCTAATTCTCTGCTCTTGGTGAACATGCATGCATGTGTGCACATGTGTTTATGTGAATGTGGAGACCAGAGGACAACTTCAGATATTTTTAAGTGATATCCATATTGTTTTATAAGACAAGGTCTCACCAGGACTTGGGCTTCACTGATTCTGCTAGGCTGGCTGCCTAGTGAGTCTCACTGATTCACCTGTCCCTGCCTCCCTGGGTGCTGGGATAACAAACACATGTCACCATTCCAGGCTTCTGACACGTGTGTGGGGATTGCATTCTCATGCTTGCACAGCAAGTTCTTTATTACCTCCCTAGCCCCAAATCGTAGTAAATTAAACTATTTTTTACCGTAGAAGAGATCTTTCTAGCATTTACACTAGCAACAATCAGTTTTCAAAGAATAGGCTTATTTCAGCGCATCTATCAAGACACAGGGACCTGTCAGCAACCCTGATGATGTGGGTGATGCACAGTCAGGCTCAGCTGTGTTTCCCTGAGCCAGTGGCCTCTGACTGAGGGAAGCTTCCACAGAGGCATGCTCCAGTCCTTAGCCCTTTCCCAGCCTACTTGTTAAAAGGCCCTGCTTTCCTAAAGCCTATAATTATGTTTGCCTCTGGGGCACTCAGGCATTTTCTTTCAATAAGCAAAGAGCATCCTGCAATTATCGCGATGATTTGTTGAGCACAGGCCAAGTGCAGGCGAGGCTGACTCAGCTACAAACTGACACACACGTGTTGGTGTTTTCAGTATTGGAGGTACCCGCCAGCATGCATGGGTTGATAATTAACATTAAGAGTGGCAAGTTGGGGTTGGGGAGATAGCTTTGTGGGCCTGAATTCAAAGCCAGATCCCACATGAAAAGCCAGGAGAGATAGTGCACACTTGCAAACCCAGCTCTGAGGAGGAGACAGGAGGATCCCTGAGGCTCTCTGACCAGACAGCCCAGCCCTACTGTCGGGTCCTAGACCCTTTGAGACCATTTCTCAAAAACTAAGGTGGACAGCACTTGAAGAATAAACAGAGCCTAACTCTGGCCTCCATATGCATGTGCATATGGATACTTGCACCCGTACAACACATGTCCCTCACATACATGAACATGCTCACAGACACCTACTGCTTTCACCATTGTAAGTAGATATTGCAGCATCTCGTTCAACTGTGAGGTTGCCACAACTTCCACCTATGGAGCTTGTCAACATGTTAAAGGGAACTGTCCCCATTACACTCTAACAGTTCCTGTCCCTGACAACGGTCCCACAGTCAGTCCTTGTGAACATGATACCATGTTTATCAGTATAGCGCTTGTCCTTTAGGGTCTGGCTTATTTCACCCACCATATGTTCTGGGGTTCACCAAACTGTAGAATGGGCTGTAGTTTCTCTCCCTTTAAGTTGGAATACTATTCCATTGCACGGATATACCACATTTCATTTGTCTGTTAAACTGTTGGTAGACATTTGGATCTAATGCTATCAATTTCAGGGGGAGTGGGAGGCAGAGTCTCAGGTTGTAGCCCAAGCTAGCCTTGAATGTCTGACAATCTTCCCTCCGAAGACTGCCAGCCTTCTGAATGCTGGGATTATATCATGAGATGCCCAACTGGCTTTAATGTGAAAAATTCTCAACAAGAGGAGACTTTACCCCTGAATTTTTTTTTAAAAAAAATGGTAATTTATTGTGTGTGTGAATGTATGCTGCATGTACCATAGAGGCCACAAGTGGACATCACATCTCCCAGAGCAGGAGCCATGTACAGGCACCTGATGTGGGCACTGAGAACTGAACCAGAGTAGAAAGTGTATTAACCACTGAACCATCTCTCCAGGCCTCTCCTGAAATTGTAACTTTAATTTTGTTTTCACTGTTCCATACTTGTGGTGCTCTCCATTAGGGACTAGGCAAACAGAAACCACATCTCTCTGAGAAACTGAGCTGGCGAGCCAAGCTCAGGGAGGAGCCAGCGATGGACAATGGGCACTTGAACCAACCCGACTCTTGTCTCTTAAGCTACATGGAAGCAGGTGGCCACCCTTTTCTGAGTTCCCCACCTCTGAACAGGTAAGCATAGGCATGTGGCTGTGACTCTAAACTGTGACAGAAGGCCTGGCACTTTGGAGGCTGGCGACCTCGGGAAATCAGAGATCCCTGCCAGTTCCAGGGATTTTCATAAATTTCCATACAGTCTCTGTCTGCCGTCAGCAGGTAAGATCCATAACTATATGTGGATACTGCAAAGTCAAAGGGAAAGTGCAGATGGATCAGCCCGTAAAGCGCTTGCAGGACAAGCACGGGCCTGAGTTCTACCTCCCAGAACCCATGTTTTTGTTTTTAATCTGCTGTTGGGGATGCTTGGAAGGAAGCCTGTGGTTGAGAGCAGTTGCTTTTCTTGAAAAGGACCTGGGTTTGGTTCCCAGCACCACATGGCTGTTCACAACCGTCAATAACTCCACCTTCACGGGATCAAACACCCTCTTCCGGCCCTCTGCAGGCACCAAGCATGCACACGGAGCACAGACATACATGTAGGCACTGTAAAACACTCATACACATTACAAAAGAAAAAGCTGGGGTGATGGTGCAATCTTGTAACCCCAAAGTTGAGGTAGAGACAGGCAGATCCCTGGGGCTACTAGTCAGCCACCTAGCTAGCCAATTGGCAAGTTCGAGACCAGTGAGTCTTTATTTATCCTGTGTCAAATAAAACGGACAGCAACTGAGAACAATAGCTAAGATTGTCCTTTGGTTTCTACATGCATGTGCACACATACATGCTGAGGACAGGCTTAGGTAGAGCCTACATGTTTAGCCAGCATGTAACAGCTGCTATTTACTGGTAATACATACTGATGGTTGAAACTTTCAAAGTCCATAATCAAACTAGCAACTTACTAGCTGCAGTGAAGGAACTGGTTATTCCCTTCTGGCAGCTCCTAGGGTGGGGAGAGGGAGCTGGCTGGAGAGCTAGCGGGCCTGTCTACAATGCTGTTTACATCCCAGGGCCCAGTAGATGCAGAGTTCATCTTTCTAAATATGCAGGCACCTGTACTCTTTTTGTCTTAGTGCTGGAAATAGAAGTCAGGGCCTCACACATATGCTTAGCAGGTGCTCTGGTGCTCAGATACATCTGCTGCTCAGTGAAGTGCCTTTGAAAAGCAACATAAAGGCTAGAGGGTGGCTATGAACAGGACAGATGGAGCTTCTAAGGACAAACACTGGCTTGTGTCTATGACCCTCTGTATCCCCACACATAGCTAGTTCACTGGCCCTGTGGCCTTTTCACCAGCCTCGGGCCCAGTCCCTGGAGGCCTGCTATAACAGGCTAGCACACACTCATTCATTCACACTCAGGCTTACATTCAGAGCTTCGCACCCACAGCCACCATGCAGTCTTTGCAGCCCCAATTCTTCATACAAGTAAGTGAAGGACTGAAGAGTGGCACTAGTTCATCTGCAGTCTTGGACATTTCAGTTCAGTACGGGTCATACCCTCAAGCTCCTGATGGAAGCATCCAGAAATACACACTTACCCAAAGCTCTCTGTGAGGAAGTTTTAGCTTCCGGCTCTTGAAAGAAATTGCTCCATACAGAGACTGTAGCAGCAGCCAAAGAACACAGAGATATAGAGAAAACAAGAACTACCTTAGGGCTGGAGAGAGGGAAGTACACTTGCTGTGCAAGGTGAGGACCTGAGTGCTAATCCTAGGTAAATAGTGGGCATGGTCACCTGTAATCCAGTGCTGTGGGGACAGGGACTAAATCACCGGGGCTTACTAGTTGCCAACCTATCTCCTGGCTCTGGTCTTTGCAAATAAATGCATGTGCACCTGCACACACATGCACCAGGCATATATACATATACCTCTTCCCCCATATATACACTCACAAACACTTAGATCCACTCTGCATGCCCCCCCCCAAAGCAGTCTTCAGCTGGCATATTGAATCTGATCATTCCACACAATGTTTTCATTGTGGGTTTTTTTTTTTTTAAAGGAAAAAAGAAAACCTAAATTAAATCATGTCCTTCCAGAAAGGACACATACAGACACACACACATGCCATTTCAAAGAACTGCCTCTCTTTTCAAGTTTCTAAGGAAGAAGCTTAAAGTGGGGAATGTTCAGTGGCCACACCCTATCCCTTGGGGGGGGGGGAAATGCACATTTTGCACATTTGTTTTTGATCTTGCATAGTAAGACCCTGAGGAGGTGGGGTGGAGGTGACTGTCACTAAAATTCCAGAATTTTTGTTTGCTAGCTCAAACAGCAAATGCTCCTTGGCTGGTAGGGTGTGGTGAGAAGACATTTGTACAACAGGGTCCTGGGATAATGATCTTACTTGTGTGAGGAAGGCATTGGAAGGAGGCAGAGAGAGTCCTCTGGAAGCTGAGCTCAAGTTAAGGTCTCAGAACAACCCCAGTGGTGAATGAAATGAGGTTCTTACACAAAGAACTCAGAACACCTCAGGTCAGCCGCTGGAAGGTTCTGAGATAAGTCTCATGTAGCATGTAGACACTACCAGAGAGGGAGACAAGACATTTCTTAGTGTTCACAACCCATAGATAGGGCACTGTGTGACAGCCTGAGACACCTCAGCCTTCCAGGCTGTCCATTCCCTGGAATAGGTGTCTCCAGAGCTTCCTGCATTTTCAGTTATGACTACAAGATGGAATGAGTTCGGAGGACCTGTGCCCTGTGTGAGTGACACCAGGACCTGTGTCCTGTGTGAATGGGACCAGAGAAGTGAGTTTCTTTGAGAAGCCCCATTGCCCAGGTACCGACCAGAGCCTGTGCACAGTAAACGTGGTGTGCTGATTGCTCTTTATTGTCAATATGATGGGATATAGAATCACCATGGAAACACACTCCTGGATGGAGTGTGAGGGTGGTTCCAGAAAGGTTTATCTGAGCCAGGAAGACTAGCCCTGAGTGTAGGAGAACATATTAGTATTTTTTCCCTGCTGCTGTGATAAACGCCATGAGCAATGCCATATATAGAAAGGTTTATTTGATTTACAGTCCCAGAGGGGCAAATGTCTGTCGTGGCAGTGAGACATTGAAGCAAGCGGTACATGTGACAGCTGGAACAGAAGCTGAGTGTCCACATCTTGAACAGAAAACACAAAGCAGAGAGAGAGAAAACTGCAAATAAATGGTGGGAATCTTTAAGCTTTCAAAGCCCACTTCAGTGACACAGTCTCTTAAGAAGGCTACATCTTTTCCCAACTCCCAAACTGTCAAAGGCTACTGGGGACCAAGTGCTCAGATCCATAAACCCTGTGGGGGAGATCTCATTCAAACCACCACAGGTGGGCTGGGGTTCTTGATTGAATAAAAAGGAGAAAGCAAACCAGGTGATGGAATCCATCTCTTTCTGCTTCCCAAAGGCAGATGCAAAGTGACCAGACATCTATGTTCCTGCTCCTGTACCTTCCCACCATCATGGACTGGGATCCAGGTTCTTCCCTAGAGAATGTCCTTAAGTCCTTTTCCCTCCAGTTGCATTTGTTAACTATTTTGTCCCAACAACAAGAAAAATAAGTGATGCGATAGATCTATGTTGTGATAAGACTCAAGCACGTATAAGTGAAGCCTGCAGGGTGACCAGGCCAAGGAAGGGCAGCTGGCTGAAGCTGAGTGGCCAATGTTGTGGTTGTCTTTATGACCAAGGATCAAGAAAGCAAGTGTGGGGACCTTGGTTGAATGCTGGACCCTCTGCCCTTGGGTTATAGCCAGGGGACCAAAACATCCACGAATGAGTGGTGCTGATACTGAGAACCCATTCTCTCTCTCTCTCTCTCTCTCTCTCTCTCTCTCTCTCTCTCTCTCTCTCTCTCTCTCTCTGTGTGTGTGTGTGTGTGTGTGTGTGTGTGTGTGTGTGTGTGTGTGTTGGGAGTATCCAAGAGGAAGAAGTCCTTTTGGAGAAGCAGTTAGCTCTCTGAAGCCTCCAGGTAGCCCCACATCAGGAGACCAGATCTTCAACTCCTGTTGTCCCGACCCACTCAGTGGTCACTGGAACAATTGTATATCTCCAGAGCCTTCAGGCAAGGATCCTGCACCTCTGTGGAGGATACTCACTGCTGTTCATCCATCATACACTTTGGGGATGACTACTCTGTTGTGTGTGCTAGCTCTGACCTCCTGGAGTGAAGGGATTTCACGGTGCCTTCTGGGAGGGACTTCTATTTTCTCCCCCACTATGGAAGAGTCTGTTTGGACTTTCCCAGTTAGTGAATAATGGAACATTATCCACTTCAGCTCAGAACTCCCTGTGTCTGGACTGGGCAGATAGCTCAGCTGGGAAAATGCTTGCTTTGTAACCATGAGGACACAGATTCAATCCCCCAAACCCAGGTAAAACGTGAGTGGTAACAGGTAGATATTGGCGCTCACTAGACAGCCAGCCTAGCCTAATTGGTGAACTCCAGACCAATGAGAGACCTTGTCTCAAAGGAGGTGGACAGTGTTTCTGAGAGTGACATCTGAGGTTGTTCTCTGGCCTCTAGGAACATACACACAAGTATATGTATGTGCTTGCATATACATAGGCACAGGCACATCAGGAAAAAAGATTCCTTGTGTCTTAAATGAAATATAGGGCAATTGTTTTAGTACTTTTCTTCAAAGTGAATAAGCCTGGCAAGATGATGGAAGAAATTCTCCCTTCTGTCCGGATAGTCCACTGGGTCACTTTCCTTGTAATAGAAGGTCATGGACAGTGAGACATGCTTATGTCTTGGACATAAGAAGGCAGTGAAGACCAGGATGATAGCTCAGGCAGTAAGATGTTTGTCCCATGACATGAGGAGCTGAGTTTAAGTTCTACCTCCAGGCAAAGGAAAAGCTGGGTGTGGAGTTACATGCCTGGAATCACAGTGGTGGGCAGGGAGAAAGGCAGATTCCTGGGGCTCCAGCTAGCCTAGCTGAGTTGGTGCAAAGGACAGGATTCACAGCTTTGTAGAAAGGGGCTCTGGCAAATGGATCCCTTCTGGCTGCTCACCACATCCCCAGCCACCAATCCCCAGAAAGCTCAGGCTGGTTACTCCACACATGCTTCCCTAGTACCTGTGGCTACTGTGTACAGGATAAAAACAAAGGAATATGCCGGGTAGACCTCATTTGTAAAAAGTCTAATCAAGTACCTTTGGCATCCTTAGGGATGTTAGCCTCTGGGTCACCTAGACTTTTCAGTGCTGTAAAGATGAAGGGGTGGACCAGAGCTGGGTAGCCCTCACTGTCCTCATTTCACCCTAGAAGTGTGGACAGCCAGCCTCCAAGGCTAGTGGGTCAGTCAGATGGACTCAAGTGGCCACGTGCTCTCAAGACCCATGCCTCAGAGCTAGAAGAGCGGACATTAAAACAGTTTAGAAGCAAGGCCACCTCAGCCCTCAAGACCTAGCAGGCTCGTCTTCAAGGTCTTGCACAAGTGGCATGTATTCCCAGTAACCAGCCACAGGACAGCTGTTTCCAGAGGTCCCTGCTGGGAGCCACTGCCTCACAAGATGCTTTTAATAAGAATGATAGCCTGAGTAGCTACTCCACAGCATGTGATTAAAAAGTGTTTAGTCTCACTTGGGAGGGGGTGTTAAAATCAGGTGGGACATTCAAACACACAAGCTGCCTGTTGCCCAGCAGGCTGAGTTAGCAACTGGACCTTTTGCTGTACCACGTCTACCCTGGTCAAGGCATCACTGACAAGATAGCTGTTGGAAGAGCACATGGGCTGGGCTGGAGGCAGCTGAGCCACTGCTGGTGGACAGCATCCTAGGGATGGGCACAAGGCTGGGAAGAGAAGAGAGAGAGACAAGCACACTCCCAAGAGTGCTCCAGAAAATGCCATGGGAGAAGCTGACTGAAGCCTGGGGAGACTGGACCATGCAGTCTGTCCCTTTAAAGGATGCTCCTGAGACAACATGGTACAGGCCACAGGAATAGACTGAGGGCCAGCCCATAGGCTTTTGTAGTGATGGGTAGCCACCACCTGAGCGAATCATCCCGTGCCTCAGTTTCCTCACCTGTGAAATGAGGGTAGTGGCAGGCCAGAGGCCAGAAGGAGACATGGCACACAGCAGAGCCTGTAAGAGCACTGGTGTGGTGCTGTCTACTGCCAGCTCTGCTGAGCTCCATTCTCCTCAGCAGGGCTGGGACACTGAACATCACAGGATCCCAAAGAAACCCCCACATCTGTCTTGGGGAAGAGCAGGGGCTGCTCATCAGTTCCAGTTGACCAGTGGGGTCTCAGGTCAGGGACTTCATGTGTGCTTGTTCATGTGTGTGCATGTGCGCACACTTTGAGGAGGCCAATGGAAAGCCTCTGGAGTCACACAGACAGCACCCACGTTTTCTTCTTTCTTTACTTTTCCTTTTCTTTTTTTCCTTCTTTCTTTCCTTCCTGCCCCCCCCCCCCGGGACCCGGAGTTCAGCCATTAGGCTAGACAAACTGGCCAGTGAGTTCTAGCAAATGCTTGTTTCCACCTCCCAGCAATGAGGTTACAAGCACACATCACCATGCCTAGCATTTTCTCAGTGGACATCGGGTGTCAAATTTGGGTCCCCATGCTACAAGACAAGCACTTTGCTAACAGAGCCATCTCCCCAGGTCCAGGGTACACAGTATTCCTAAGGCCAAAAGAAACATTAGGGAGATCAAACCTGAATAAGGCGGGCAATTTTCTAGGTCACAGAATCTGTTTCCTAGAAAGTTATGTGATGGCCCCCATAACAAACAATGGGTTTGAAGCACAGAGGACTGCAGTTCCAGGGACTCTGAAAAAGCATGAATCTAGGGGCAGGGACAGCTTGGTCACTAAGAACCCATGTAACAAAAGCTTGGTGTAGTGATGTCCTCTGGGGAGGCAGAGGCAGGCAAATCTCCAGGGACTTGTGGTTTGCCAACCTAGCCCATTGGTGAATTCCAGACCAGTGAAAGACCCTGTCTTCCAAAATAAAAAGTTGATAGCTCCTGAGGTGACACTTTAGAGTGTCCTCTTACTTATAAACACATGCACACAACATTGACATGCATAGTTCCACACACAGAAGAGGGGGGGAGAGAGGTGGGAGAGAGACACACAGAGAAAACCTATCCAAGACAAGCTCATGGGCCTGAAGAAAAGCAGCCAGTGAAATGGTGCCTGGGGCCCCATGCTCCTTACACCCACTGTATGGGTGACATAACATGGTGAAGATGTGTTCCCAACACCTCAATATCCTTGACAGGCTCCCTTGTCCCTGTGACCAACTTCCTCATCACCTCATCATCTGGCAGCTTCCAGGCTGTGTGGGCAGAGTCTAAGGGGCTATTTGGTCCGTTCAAAATAAATGTATGTGCAACTCCACTCTCAGGTGTCCACGAATTGCAGTGGCATCAGCTGCCACAGTGTTTGCAATAGAAGCCAAGCTTCCAGTCAGGAGGAGCCATTTGGACCTCTGGAGCTCACTGGCTGACCAGACAACCTAGGCTCATCGGTGAGTTCCAGGTCACAAGGTTATATCCTCTGGCCTCCAGATAGATGGGCACACATGCACATACATGTATTTACACACACATGAACAAGCACACGTATGCACACAATTAAAATGTCAGCATGGAAGTGGTTTAAAGACTATTGATGAAATATTTTGTAGTTTTGGTTAAACCAAGTCTTCAAAATCTGGTACCCTTCCTTCCCTTATATGTGGCTTACTGGGACATATCCCTAATACTCAATGGTCACATGCAGCTTGTGGCTGCCATGCCCACCAGCTCAGGCCTAAGTGGTTGTGGTTATTGTCATTGTCTTTGCACACTGATGGACCTCTAGTCCAGGTTGATCATAAGCATGTCAACACATGAAACACAGAAATGCAAATTGCCCCACCCCTCAGTCCTTCTCCCCTCTAAATCTTAGCTTTCTGTAACTTCTATTATGTCGCTTAATTAATGTAACAAATGGTTACTTATAGTAATTATGTTTTCTCTTCTTCTGTCCCATCCTTTCATTCACTGAACCCACCAGGTCTCCCAGGGCCCAGAGGAGAGTTACTGAATGGTATGTGAGACCCCTTCTAACCTCCCACACCATCCTGGCCTGGATCACTGCCCACTGCCTTCCCGGCAAGCTGGGGTGTGTTCAATTGAGGCAGTGGGTCCTGAGACCTTTTGATGAATAAGAGGCTCTCCAGAATGCAAAGCCATAAATGGTCTCAAGAGTAGGAGGGCAGCGGGGCTGTGGAGATGCATAAGCCAAGCCATGCAGTGTATCCAGGAGGCTGGCTCCTACCCGCATCACACCATGAACTGAAGGAAGCTTTTAGTATGTGCTATTCCTACCAAGCTTTGTCCTGATTCCGCCCCACCTGCTTCTGGACACATTGATAGAAATGGTGGTCTCCGCTAGCAGGGATGATGGGGTCCACCAGCACCCTGAAGGCTGCTGCTCCCCAAACCCTGTGAAGAGTTTATTTCTGCATGAAGAAACTAAGATAAGGAAACCTGGCTATGGGCTGGCCAGATGGCTTAGTGGGTAATGGGGTTTGTGGCACAACCTGATGACCTGAGTATCATCCCCAGAACTCACATGGTTACTGGTGAGAATCAACTTCCACAAGTTGTCTTCTGACCTCCACATGTGATCTGTGGCATGTACACAGACACATACAAATAAGTGTAATTTTTAAAAAAAGAAAACACGGCCATATGAGCCAACCTAGCAACCCAAGTGGTTTCTGGAGTTGTTCTTCCTGGAATGGGATTATATAAGGAAGAGCCATTCCAGAGACTTCCTGGACATCAAAACCTCTTGCAAAACAATATTTTGATGAACTAAGTGTATGAATTAAAAGCGGATGAAAACGACTTCCTATAAAATAAACAGGGCTCAGCATCCAGGGACAACTCACACACTGGGGCTGGGGGCTGGCGGAGCCTCTAGAACTTCACATCCTTCATAGAGAACTTCCAACAAGCATGACTTGTGACATGTGCCGGCACTCTCCTGAGTGGGTCCCATTCTTAATACATTGATCCCCACAGTCCTCAGGCCAGAAAGTGTTAGCATCCACCCCATTTTACAGAAGAAAAAATTGAGGCATGGGGAAACACGGTGACCAGACCCTAGTCATGCCTAATCAGTGCCAAGCCAGGCCTTGCACCCACCCACAGAGATTCTTATCTGTCCTCACAGGTGGAATAAGACGGTGGCATCTCTTCTGTGACCATTGTGATGGCTAGTCTGTCACTTTGATACAAGTTATTGGCCTGTGGGCCACACCATTCTCTAGGCCAACAGTGTAAGGAGTGAAGAAATCCAGCTAAGCACGAGCAAACAAGTGAGCTCGCACATGTTTATTTCTCTTTGCTCTTTGAGGCTGTTTGAAGTTTCAGCCTTGATTTCCCCACAGTGACAGACTGTAACCTGGATGGGCAAGCTGAAGGAAATCTGTCTTTTCTAAGTAGCTTTTCCTTAGGTTACATTATCACACAAACAGAAATGGAACTCCTTGGGGAGACCCAGGCTCTGAGCTGTCTCTGTTCTACTCACTACTGGTTGCGGGGGGGTGGGGGGAGCTCCCCTCTGACAGCCTGGGCAAGGTGTCAGTGTGACAAGGCCATAAGTATGAGATACATGGGGAGGATTACTCTGATACCCAGCTCCTTTATAGGGTATCGAAACTAATGCTGCCCAACAGGCATGTAACTTCCATGGGAGCTTCCTGTCCATCTAAACATAACTGCAAACAGAGGGGGCTCCATGTAGTGCTTCTGTGAACCACCAGGTAGGCGACAAAGTGGATGCTAAGTGCGGGAGGGGCCCTCAAGAGAGGCGTTATCTGTTTTCCCCAGCTGTATTCCTGGTGCCTACTAATAACCTCCATGGATCATCCTGTTTGGCTCAGAAAACCTCCTGACTGGCATTAAAAATGGGCCTCTTTCCTGCCCATGGCTGGGTGCCCCTGAAGCCCACGTGGGATGCTCGTGGTTAGTATGCTGCTGGTGTAATTAGGGCTCCGAGGATGGCAAAGGGCCCACCTTGGGTCCCCAAGAGTGATGGCAGTTCAGAGAAAGCACCCACCTGGGTTTGCACTGATTAATGGCGAGGCCCATTAATAGCCCTGCTTAACACAGGAGTTTGTCAAGATTAAGTAATTGCCTTAAACAAAAACTGTATTATCTTTTAAGGGCCTGATGAGGGATGACTGGTGCTAGGCGATGGGGTGATGGATGTCTGTGACTCTGTCCACCACCCACCCTCCCTCATTTGCGTAAATTATCACACAGCCCTTGATTTGGGTGAGAAGTCATGGACAGATGCTGTAGTGTAGGGACAAGGTGGCTGAGTTCAGATCTGGTGGTCACTAGGCAACACCAATAGCATGAGGGTGATCTAAGCCTCTGGGATGCACCAAGTCTTTTGGAGAGGAGACCAGACCCCCAGCGAAGTGGAGCTTGGGACAGAACATGGGAAGTGGAAGCCAGTGCATAGGCATAGCACAGGAACACGGAGAAACAGGACCACCAGCCCTGTATGTGGCTAGTAGGCTCAACATACAGCTCAGAATGCCCTCATATGTGAGAAAAAGCTCTCACAGACTCAGGAACTTCTCAAGAACACATCACAAGAAAGGGGAGGAGGCTCATGAGGTCCGTCCTCTGTAAGAACCTATAGGTAGTAAATAGGTCATGGGAGGGGCGGTTCTTGTGTTGAAGCCTCTGTAAGTAGTCTACACTTTTGTACATGATCCCCTCACCCAGGCTCCTTTAAGGAACCCTATGAAACTCGTTGGTCACCAAAAAGAAAAGAAAAAAATTATCACCATAGAAGAGTAGACAATTGGGAAAAGGAAAGGGTCAGTGGGAGTGACAGAAAGCAAACATCATCAAAATACATCCCGTACACGTATGTCAGTATCATAACGAACTCATTACTGTGTGTAATTAATACCTGCTAAGGAAACTACTCAGGAAGGATGCATACAAAGGCTTGTGAGGGACCAGCTGTAGCCAAGGTTTTGAGCACAGCCGATAGCCCTGGATGAGCGAGGTTGCTGCTCTTGTAAAATGGGCTTGCAGGTGAAGTGTGGACCATCTAGCCACCCTAGTCAAAGGTTTGTGATGTTCTTCTCTGAGCTTCTACACCCCCAGAATTTCCTACAAGTTCCCTTCAGGGCCATTCTTTAGGGCCAATTGTATCAGTGACAGGAAAACTCAAGATGTGGGGACAGAGCTGACAGAGCAGGACTAACCAGGGATAGGACCACAGAGGCAGAACAGAGGCAAGAGCTGGACTTGGAAAAAGTACCAGATGGGAGCATGTGTCAGAGGAGCACTTCCCAGGAAGGGCATTGAGGGTCAAAAGGTAGAGAGTATGTTTATTCCTAAGAAGGAATGAAAATGGCCACCCTGCCATCTAGGGCTTCTGGCAGCTTAGGGAACCCCTGCTAAGAACTTTAACTCTTCAATATAAGCTACAGACAAGAACACACTCAAAGTGCTGCTGTGGATCATTAACATGCTTTCCAGGCAGAGGAGGATGGCTCTCCTGCATGTGGCTCCTCCCTCGGTTTGCCTATTGGCCATATACATGCCAGGTGGGTGATTTTTCCCCCCTTCCTTTCTGGGCAAAATATGATTCCCAAACCAAGCCACCCACACAAGTTTCTCCATGCAGAAACACCAGCAGAGCTGGGAGCTGTTCCCATAACGTCGATTTCCTCCAAACCACAGCTTCAGAGCAGACGCCTGTGTGGCCTATTAGTGGAAGCTGGGGCCATGCCCAAGGGAGCCATCCCTCCTAGGAAGGGAACACGATGCCCTCTCCCACCTCCTAGACGGGCAAGAGGGTCCCTTGTGCCAGTTTTCCATCTGAAGCCCTTGGCTGCTTTTCTGCTAAGGGATGCCCAGAGAGGGCACGTGCCTTGGGGGGGTGAGGGGTAGGGGTGAGGGTGGGGGCAGAGCACAGGCTCTGAAAATAACAGTATTGACCCAGCAGGGTCTCTACAAGGTGTCTCCTGTGGCTGCTGGTAGAGGTACTGTAGAGCACTCTACCACAGTCTGCACACAGATTCCGTGTTCTGCATGCTCTTGGGCAGCCCTGTTTGTGCACTTACTCCATTCCACCCAAGCCAAGTACAGGCCATAGAAAGACCTCCACTTGAGAGTCTCATTATCACGGCTCTGCTGGCCCCGTCATGACACAGGGCAGATCAGTCACTGTATACAATGTCCCAAATGAACACCATTCAGTGTTGGGATGTCATCTACACCACACCTCACGGGGGCAGTCTTCTAGTTGTCCCCTGACCTCTCACAAAGATTATGACAGTTGATGGAGAAGGATCAAGGTGGCACCATTCACAGTGGTACCTGCCGGTGCTGGTGCTCTACAGCTATCCTGTCAGTGAGCATCTATTGAATGACAGTGTCGGATACTGATGGTCCAGTCATGCCACCTGGGGTCCTCTGATCTCTATCACCATTTCCATTTTACAGATGAGGCTCGAAGAACTAAGTCACAGGAACTTGCCTTACGCCATTCCCTGGCAGTGAGGTCACACAAAGGTGATATATATATATATTGACTGTCAGCATACCTGCCCCTCCCCCAATCCAAGCTGGTAAGATGGAGGTACCCAAGTCACAGCCCCATCTGAGCTGCCGGGATGCTGCACAGGGAATCCGGTTGCCTTGCTGTTGGTTCTGTGCCCTCTTCCTTGTCCTCCTTTGCAGGATCTGAGAATCGCTTTTGCAGCTCCTTACCGCACTCCCTCACCCTCGGGAGCCTGAGGCTGGCAGAAATGACGGCTAATACTCCCAGGCACATTTACTGAAACCCTTTGACACAGAGGGTATTTTTATGGGATAAGCACCCCGGCGTCCATATCAACTGGCAAGTTTCACTGCTCACATTTCAGTCCTGCAAAAAAAGCCTTTTTCAATCACTGCTGTGGCAAATGATAAACTTTAATGGCCCAGGGAAGCCTGAGGCTCTCTGTTCTTCCCGCCTCCCAGCCCAGGCAGCAGGCCTTCCTCCTCCACTCTCCCTGCTGGGTCAGAGGGAGGCACAGAGAGCCTTCTCAACCTCATGAGTGCTTCAACTTTGGTGGAAGGTCCTGGAAGCACAAGGCTCCTGGGGAGCTAACAAAGGGCAGTCCTCAGCTCAGCTCTAGTGGCAGAAACCAACCTTTCTCTCTGTCTGTCTCTCTCTCTGTGCACGCGCACCTATGTGTAGGTATGTGTGTAGAGGCAGAGACTGACATTGAGTATCTTTATCAGTCACTCCCCATTTTATTTTTTAAAGATAATTTTTAGATTTATTTATTTATTAGTGTGTGAGTTTATGCAAGTTATATGGGTGTCCTGGCTAGTTTTCATGCCAACCTCCCATAAGTTTGTGAAGAGGATATCTCACATAAGTTTGTGAAGAGGATATCTCACATAAGTTTGTGAAGAGGATATCTCAATTGAGAAAATCCCCCATCCCATCAGACTGGCCTGTGGACAAGCCTGTGATACATTTTCTGTATCTGACTGATGGTTGTTGTGGGAGGCCCAGCTCATTGTGGATGGTACAATCTCTGGTGGTCCTGGGTACAGTTAGAAAGCAGGCTGAGCAAGTCATGAGGAGAGCTACTAAGCTGTGTTCCTCATGACCTCCGTGCCAGCTCGCACCTCCAGGTTGTCTCCCACTCTCCTCAGTGAGAGACTGTGATCTCTAAGCCTTTCCTTCCCAAGTTGTTTACAGTAACAGCACTCCATCACAGCAATGGAAGCCCTAAGACTGTGGTGAGCGCATGCTACAGTGTATGTATAGAGACAGGCAGCTTACAGAAACAACTTCTCTTCACCCACCATGTGGGTCCCAGGGATCAGACCTGAGTGTCAGGTTTGGTGGCAAGGGCCTTTACTCGTTCAGCAACACTGTCCTTTCCTGCCAGCTTAATTTTTGAGAAAGGTCTTTAATTGAATCTGGAGTATACTGATTCAAATAGATTGGCTAACCCATGAGCCCCAGAGATCCCCTGTCTCTGTCTCCCCAGTACAGGGTTACAGGCATGAGCCATCACAACTGGCTTCTTTAATGTGGGTCCTAAGGGACTAAGCTGAGGTCCTTTTGCTTTTGTGGACCCAACAAGCCGTCTCCCTAGTCCAACACTGGTATTTTTAAGTACCTCAAGGGGCTCCAGTAGGGAGTGAATACTGAGAACAGCTATGTCTCGTCACAGACTTTCATTCCCAGACTGCCACCCCAATGATCAGGCACGCTCCTGCAGGCCCACAGAGGCACCCAGTCAGCTGATATCCACTATTTGATGGTGGCAGATCCAAACTGGGAGGCAATATGGGTCACACAGAAAGCCTGGGCCCAAAATGCTCACAGGACAAAGGGCTTTTTCTGTCCCCCTAAGGAACCACGCTTGTATGGAAAAATGATAGATGAACAGTCTAGGTCCTCACGAGGTTAGTGTTTAAGGAATGGAGAGGAATGTGTGAATCAAAGACTCAGTGGGGGATGTGGGGGGGGATGCATGTTAGGGGGGAGGAGTTGTGTGCATGGATTTGTATGTCGAGCCAGAGGCAACTTCAGCTCTCGAGCCTCACATTCAGTTCACTTTGCGGGTCTCTCACTGACCTGGAACTTGCTGATTTTGGCTACGGTGACTGGTCAAAGAGCCCCAGATATCTACCTGTCTCTGCCTCCCTAGCACTGGGACTATGAGAGCTGGCTACCATACCTAGCTTCAACAGGGGTTCTGGATCTTCATGCTTGCACAGCATGGTGGTTGGGATGAAAATTAAAACAGAAGTTGGTACCAGAAACCAACTGTGATAGGCCAGACTATATTTTGTTTGGAGGAAAAGAGAATGTCTTGGGACTTGGGACCAGAAAAGAAATCGAAACTATTAAGTGGGGTTTAGTGAACCATCTTAGTAGGAGCATGAAAGACAGTGATTCTGAGGTGATTTTAACTGTGGGGGCATGCTCAAGAGGTTACTATTTTATCAAAGAATGTGGCCGTGTTCTGCTGTTGTCCAAAAAGTCTGCATGTAGCTAAACTGAAGAGTTTTGGATTAACAGCATTGGCAGAGATTTCCAGACAGCCTAGTATTGACTGTGCTGCTTGATTATTAGTGGCCACATCTATGCACATCTATAACGAAAAGGAGAAAGCTGAGCAAGGAAAGTACAAAATGTACAGTTTGAGGAGAAAAGGAGTACCAGGAATACCCAGTTAAGCTTCCAACTTCAACCCTAGCACTGGGAGACAGAGGTAGACGGATCTCTGAGTTCAAGGCCAGCCTGGTTTACAGATTGAGTTCTAGGACAGCCAAGCATAGGCAATGAGCAAAACCACCAAAACCAGAAAGCTGATAAAAATGTAATTGAACAAGTGGGCCATGTTCCTGCCCAGAAAGCATCAGAACTTGGCATCTTTGGCCACGTGGTTCTGACTTTAAAGTCAAGGATACAAGAAAAGAATCTCCCACCAGTAGTTATGGAACCTGCTCCTTTAGTAAGTAAAGCTGCTGAGAACAGGCATATGGCAGGGGTGTCCCAGCAAGGAGACCCAGAGAGGCCATTGTGTGGAGCTGTGAAGGTGAAGCCCAGATCGCCTTGGAGCCCCCAAGATGTTGGAGATGCCAGAGTTGTGCCAAGGAAGACTACTGACAGGAGTGGAACCAGCCCAAGAGAAGGAAGTGTGTTGCAGTCAACAAAGCTGAAAGGAGATGGAGATCTGAAGCTGCTTTGACATCAGACATGGAGATGCATGATGGTCCCTTTCCTCTCTTTTAGCATGGTGACACATAATCTGTGCCATTGTATGTTGGAAGTCATGTAACTTGCCTTTTCATTATGATTTTATAGAGGTTAACAATTAAGAGATTTCATGAGTCTTAGAAGACACTTTGAACTTTTAAACACTGTTGTGACTGTGAGAGACTCTGGGGACTTCTGCAGTCGGACTAAAGCATTTTTTATTATGACACGGCTATGGGTCTGCAGGGGCCAGGGAGTAGAAGTGGGTGGTTTGAATGAGAAGAGCCTCCATAAGATCACAAACAGTGGCACAATGCAATGAGGAGATGTAGCCTTGTTGGGAAGCATGCTACTGGGGAATGAGCTTTAGCCAGTCTCGGTGTCATTTTCTCTTCCTGCTGCCTGTGGATCAAGATGCAGAACTCTTAACTACCTCTCCAGCACCATGTCTGCCTGCATGCCACCATGATTCCCTCCACGATGACAATGGACAAAACTTCAGAAACTGTAAACCAGCCCTAGTGCAATGCTTTCCTTTATAAGAGTTGCAAAGGTCATGGTGTCTCTTCGCAGTAATAGAAACACTAAGACCCAGAGTAGGCTCTTGTCTGCCTCTCCAGATGCCTTTTCCTTTTAAAACCTCAATTTAACCTCTGCTGGCAGTCTAGTTCCAGATTCTACTATGACCTGGCCTCAATGAACACCTCTCTACCTACTACTCATTTCTTGAGCCTCAACCTAATCTATTTACTATACACAGTCTCAAAACGAACAAGTTAGCAAAGGGCCAAAAGCAGTGCCCCATCCATCAAGACAACACAATTCATTTCTCCTTGGAGATGAAAAAATCCCAGCCCAGAGGGACAATGAAGCACTTCCTTTGAAACTTAGGTATGACATGAACTCTGACCCTGGTGACCAGAACAGGAACCAGATGCTAGGGCTTGGAGGTATAAAGCGTCCCTGCCACTGCAGCCCTGGCCTGGGATGGATTGTGGCCAGGGCAGCATGAAATTTCTGAGCATGCCATGCTCCAAGTCCCATATTTTGTACCCCTTCATGGAGGTGCCTGAAAACCCATTCTCCTGGGGACACGTTACTGGAATTCCAGACTGGTGGGAGTACTGCTCCTCCTAAGAAGAATCACGAGGGCCACCAAGATCCAGCCTTAGTACAGGCTGCCTGGAAACACCATCTGCCTCATTTACTTGTCACTAAGTGGACTTTCTTATTAACTACTGTCCGTCGAGCCCTCGAGAGCCAGCAGTTAAGTGGCCATAAGGGGTGCTGATAAATGTCAGCAGCCAGCTCTCATAGAAAGAGGAAGAAACCAGGCTTGTCCGCTCATTACTGTGGTGGAAGTTGGCACACTAGCCGGTTTCACGTCCCCAAGAGGAGTCACTAGGTTTGGAGACAGAAAAATGGGCTCCTGAGAGCTCCTAAGAGTTGGCTTCAACACAGCACTGCCAAGGCAGCCTCCATGGCCCATATACTCTCTGAGCAGGGACCCAATCTCTTCTTTGCAAATGGAAGGGATGATTTTGAGTTCTTTAAAATTCATTAAGACAATTTCTGTCTAAAAATGTAACAAGCCTTTATTTTTTAATGAGAATATCCGATGCTGAAAGAACACCACAAAGCACACTGTTAGAGGCAAGCTGACAGGGGCAGCAGAGACCGTCTTGCAAGCATGAGGACCTTAGTTTGATTCCCAGATCACTGTGAAAAGCTAAGTGTGTTTGTAATCTCAGTGCTAGAAGATGGAGACAGGCAGATCCCTGGGGCTCATTGGCCAGTCAGCCTACTGTGTGGTAAGCTCTCTAGGCCACTGGAGAAACCCTGTCTCAAAAACCAAGTGAGACAGTACCCAAGATTCCCTTTGGCCTATACACACACACACACTCACTCACACTCACACATATACATACATGTGCACACACACGTGCATATGCACACACAAACACACACATGTACACACACGCACATACACACCCCTTCATAATCCACTGGAAGGAGTAAAAGGTGTCAGCACAGAGCAGAACTTAGTTTTAACTAAATTAGAACTAACTAGTTCTAATAAAACAGTTGGATACAACCTGAAAGTTCAGGCAAGGGCAAGTGATTAGGTGAAGTCTAGACCTAGCCTTTAAGAGCTCTATGGGAATAATGAGAAAAGGGTGCTGCTGTGGTTCCGACTGATTTGTTTACTAATGCTCACATGAAATTGAGTTCACTCAGGTCAGGTTCCAGCACCCACATTAGGCAGCTCACATTGCCTGAAGCTCCAGCTCCAGGAGACCCCACAGCCTCTGCTGGCATCTGAGGGCACTGCACACATGAGGCTGGTGCTCCTGTAAACAAGCAGATTCATGCACATACACACATATAAAGAAAATTTATGAGAGGTTGAATTCCCAATATCATGATATTGAAGCATGGTTCCCTCTACCTTGTTCCCTGTCACAAGTACCTGTGCCCTTTGTCTCCACCTTACATGAGCTGTGCAGACCTGCTGCTCACCTTGCACTACTAGCCTCAGATTGTGAGCATGATGTACACCTGTGTGCCCATTTGTGTGTGTGTGTGTGTGTATTACATGAGCATCATTATATGAGCACATAGAGGCTGGAAGTCAACATCAGGTGTCTTTTCTAATCACATACCCACTTGTTGGTTTTCAATATTAGGCCTCTCACTGAGCCGGGAGCTCAGCAATTCAGTTTGATTAGTTGGCCAGCAAGCCCCAGGAATCCTTCTGCTGCCATCCCTCCCACACTAGGGTTACAGATGCACACACCCATGCTTGGCTTTTTACATGGGTGCTCAGGATCCAGGGCCAAACTCATCCTCATGCTTGCACATCTCAGCCACTCTTTATTAATTAGTGGCCTTGGGACTGGAGATAGCTCAGTGGATAAGAGTACTTGCTCACAACCACCTATTACTACTGTTCCAGGGTATCTAATACCCTCTTCTGACCTCTGAGTGTGCCTGCACGCACACACGAAATAAATAAATAAGTAAATAGGTAAGTAAATGATTAGCCTCGGCTGTTTTGTTCTTGCATTAGGAAATGGACCAGAACAGGTTAAAACCATACAGAAAAAGGACATCCCAAAGTTCTCTTTTTCCTAGGGGTCTGCACTGGCTCCTGAGTCCCGAGGTCCCCAGAGATAATAACTAGGGACATGAAGAGCCAAGAGGACCACTGACGGTGGCCCTCCCCAGCAGACACACTTCTGCAGCCCAGACTGACGGAATAAATCAACAGCAAGGACACTGTCACCTGCCATCCTTCTCCACTCAATTTTCCTGTGAATTTAGCAGCCTGTGTGCTTTGAAAGAACCCAATTGTATCCTGACACTTTTTAAATGATGCTTTTTAAGATCCTGCTATAATTTATCTTTTACTTGGGAACAGCTCTACTTCCATAGCCATTTGGAAGAAAGAGAGGGGGGAAAACCACACCACACTGACTTGACCGTATTTATAACCGTCCACACTCAGTAAAACACGCAGAACAGAGATTTGCCAAATGTGAATTCCATGTCAACGGCCCATCTTGGTAAAGCTTAAGTGGTTTTAGTTTGAAAGAAAATACACATTTCAGAGATGTTTACAGAGGCAGGCGAGTCGGGATGAGAGTAAGGTTGTGGGTGTGTGAGAAAGAAATATGTGGGCACAAGGAAACCCCAGTGCTAAGATTTATACTCATCATGAAAAAGCTTCTGTTTTCTCTTTTTACTCAATGGCTTCAGGTATGTGTCCATTCACATGTGTGCATGTGTGGTGTTTAGTTTTGTGTATGTATATATGTGTGCATATGCAGGCATGCATGTGTGTTCACACGTGTGTATATGTGTATATGTATATGCACACATATGGTGTGTGTTTACTTGTGTGCTGGTGTGTGTGGTTGACTTCAGGCTTTTTCCTTTATTGCTCTCCATTTTACTTTTGGAGACAGGATCTCTCACTAAAACATATGGACTGCATGGAACCAGGTATGGGGGGGGGGGTCCCGTGATATCGAGGGATCTACTGTTTCCAACCCTCAGCACTGGTGTGATAGAAGTATGCCATACTCAGTATTTATGTGGGGGTTGTGGAATGGAACTTAGGGCTTGCTTCATGCTTGTGTAGCTATCACTTGACCGTAGCCATGTCTGAAGCCTGAAAGAAATGATTTCAAATCCATGAAAAATTCAAGGAGAAATGAGGGACCATAGACTCTTTGAATGATGCCCCACCTCAGTCTCAGCCTTAAACACCTGACCTTGAACATGGCTATGTGGCTTGGTTGCCCGGGGGTCATCTCCAGCTTTTCCCACTCCCATTTTGATCAAAACAATCACCATGCTTCTGCAGTTTCAATGTATCCCTGGCCACTTGAGTGCATTGGCTATTTACACAGGGGCAGTGCTGGGCAGTGCAGGGGCAGGGCAGGGCAGTGCAGGGCAGGGCAGGGCAGTGCAGGGCAGGGCAGGGCAATGCAGGGCAGGAATAGGGGCAGTGCAGGGCAGGAATAGGGGCAGTGCAGGGCAGGAATAGGGGCAGTGCAGGGCAGGACAGGGCAGGGCAGTGCAGTGCAGGGCAGGGCAGTGCAGGGCAGGAATAGGGGCAGTGCAGGGCAGGACAGGGCAGGGCAGTGCAGTGCAGGGCAGGGCAGGGCAGGGCAGGGCAGAGCAGGGCAGGAATAGGGACAGAGCAGGGGCAGGGGCCATAAATAACAATTAGGTAAAAGTGAATTATATTTAATTGGGTTGTAAAGGATCATTCAGGTTTGTTGACACAGTTATCCTGGTCCCAGGCTATCCTCCCTTTGGTGTGGGGGGAAACTGAGGCAGCAATTACCTGTGCCAAGAGTGGCCAAGTCAGTTGGTAAGACTTCCATGGAGACAAATGCAATGGGGCTGGAGAAATGGCTCGGTGGGTAAGGTGTTTGCTTCAAAAGCATGAGGGCCCTTGAGTTCAGGTTCCCAGAACCCATAAAGTGAGTTCCTACAGTGAGATTGGAGGCACATTAAGGAGACTACCAGAAGCTCATGGTGAACAAAAGACCTTGCCTCAAACATGGTGGAAGTCAGGGATGGATTGAGAATCCGGAGCCCAGCAAATTTTCCACAGAACCTTTGTCCACAGACCCTGAGTCAGCACCCTCCAAATTCTCTTGGGAAAAGCACAAACCAGAAATGCCAATGACTAGCATCTCTCAACCTCAAGGTAGCAAGGTCCTAGGAAGGGAGTGCTCACCCTGGGGGCTCCCACAAAGGCCCCCTGTCCCCTGCTAAAGTCATTTAAATTCTACTGGAGGCCCACACCTGGGTTGGATGCCAGCTTGAAGAAACAGCCACATTTGTTCTAACTGGGCAGACCTCATTTCCAAGGCGTTTTTCCATCTGTTACCTGATGTGACCCTCTGGGTTTGCAGGGGGAAGCAAGATGGAGCTGTCCTTTACAATGGGCCAAGGAAGACAGGCAACACCATGCTGGGGTCCTCGGGAGGTCTCAAGAGCTCTCATGCTCCCACATGCTTCTCTATAGAGCGTACCTAGTAGGTCTGAGACCTGCCACACATAGATGGAGCAGGGTGAGGAGGGTCTTGCAAGGCAAAATCAGGCACGGGTCGGGGGGCTGCTCAATCCAGCCTCCAGGTACCCTTCCCAGGTTGTCTCCTAGGGTGACTTTTAATCCTGTCAAATTGATGTCAATAACTAACCACCACACTCAGTGGGTCTTTACAGAAGTTCCCAGGGGTATAGGCACAAAAACTGCTCACTCCATTTTCCCTGGGGTAAATGATCAAAGTGGGAAGCGGGGTTTTCCGTGACTTTGTTTGAAGCAAGAGATTCATGCCAACCCCTTCCGGCACCTCAAACCACCCCCCACCACCACCATACACACACACAGATATAGAACCAAAATGTGTATAAGGTGAGATTTTATCAAGAAGAACTGGTCAGGAGCAGCCTATAAGGAAGGAGAGGGGGAGAGGATGCACAGGAGGAAGCAGAGAAGGGGCTACTGGGAGCTACAGACTTTCAACCCTGTCAACTCAGGGGCATGTGGGCTCAGAGAAGTTGTTCATTACAAAGAAAGGAAACATGAAACACTAAGCAGGGCCGAGGAGATGGTTCAGTTGACAGTGTTTGCCTTGCAAGCAGTAAGACCAGAGTTCTACTCCTGAAACCTATGTCTAAATGTGGAGCGAAGTGGTACATGTTTATAACTCCAGCACTAGGGAGGCAGAGACAGATCCCCGGGACTCAAAAACTGGCCATCTAATTGGTGGGCTTGAGGCCAATGAGAGAACCTTTCTCAAAACAAGTGAACAGTGTTCCAGAAGATGATATCCAAATCTGTCCTTGGCCTCCTCATGGGCGCATACACATGCACTCGCACCTGCGTGAACACACACACACACACATACACACACACACACACATTCATTTAAAAAGTAAAATTAACAGCAAATAAGTTTTGCTCAGAGCTGAGAGACTGGCAAACATTTGGAGCCACAGGTTACAATCCACACTAAGATTTGGCAGTGGGGGTGGAGAGAGGGCAGAGCAGACAAGAGCTTGATGCTCTCCCAGAGTTTAGACACCAGCACCAGACAATTCACAGCCTGTCAGGGGGTCCTGTTCTCTCTGTCCTCCAGAGACACTGGCACATTTGTGGTGGGAGAGAGAGAGAGAGAGAGAGAGAGAGAGAGAGAGAGAGAGAGAGAGAGAGAGAGAGAGAGAGAGAGAGAGAGAGAGAGAGAGAGAATTGAAAATAAAGCCTTAAAGAAAAGTGTTTGCAGTAAGTGGGATTGTCAGGCCAGCAAACAACATGAATTACAAGTGCCCCGAAACTCAGTTGGAGCCACCACAAAACCCAGGCGATCCCCAGACAGTCCCCACAACGGGCCTCTTCCAGGCAGTGATTAATATGCAGCGGGCTGGGAAGAAGAAAGTGTTCATTCCAGGGCGAGTGGGGAGGGGGAGGGGTCAGGTGGCTCTTCCTTGAATCCAGAGGCCATGGATCCTTCACAGTTCCCCTCCCCTCAGGCTGGATCAGTAACTAGGGGCTAAGCCAAAGAAAGGCTTTGCCCAACATTCCCCAGGATCAGCTCCCCAAAAGCCTAAGGTAAGGAGGCATATCTAAGCGAGCGCGCACCGCTCAGCCGCCTGCAGGGGCGCAGCTGCAGGCCCTTGTATCTTTTTGGTAGTCGGTTTGGGAAGCCTCCCCCATACCCCCCCACCCACCCCGTAATTCCTTCTAAGGAACTGCCCTGAATATGCAATATGCACTCACTTGTTCTTGTCTGGCTCACACCAGCTCCCATCGCTTTCTTTCTAAGGCTATGTAAGACTTACAATTCCCAGTTTTCTATGGGGGAGCTCAGCCAGAAGTAACCTCCTTGCAGGCTCTGAATAGAACCAGTTCTCAGAAGATCCTTCAAGTCGGCTCAGCTGCAGGGCTGCAGGCACCAGCAGGAGTCTCCTTTGTCAGGGAGCCACACACAGGCCCAGGAGCGGCAGGGGTGACAGGGTCCCAGGCCACCTACTTTTGAAAATGACCTCTTTGGGGGGCTGGGTTTGAATACTTACCTTGGGCCCTCCTCACCCCCTTCTATCCAATATTCAGAACAAAAACCAAAAAACCCCAGGGGTAGGTAAATGGTTCGTCAGCAAAGTGAGCCAGGACTGAGTTCCAATCCCAGAATACAGTTTGTTTGCTTGCTTTTTACAAAGCAAGGAATGGAGCGATGGGCTTGAAACCCCAGCACCACTGGGGAGAAGGAACCGGTCTCTTGGGTTCACTACAAGCAAGCTCCAGGTCCAGTGAGAAACTTTGGCTCAAAAAAGGCAAGTAGACAGCCTGGGTAATGGCACCTGAGGTCAACCCCTGGTCTCCTCTACATGCATATGCATCCGTACACACATGTGATTGTGTGAATACACTGGGAACAAAACCGCAGAGGGCTGGAGAGATGGCTCAGTGGTGAAGTGAACTGGCTTCGACTGCCAGCACCCACACGGTGACTCACAACCATCTGCAATTCCAGTTCCAGGAGAGCTGATGCCCTCTTGCTTCTGTGGCTGCTGACAGGCATGTAGTACACAGACATACATGGAGGCAAAAAAACATACACATAAAATAAAAACTAAGCTTAAAAACAGGAATAAAAGTGAGAAACACTGGGTTGGCTGGCGAGGTGGCTTGGCTCATAAAGACACTTTCTGCACAAACCTGGTAACCCAGTGACCCAATATTTTAAAAGTTATCTTTTGACCTCCATATGTACATTGAAACATGCATATCCATGCATATATATCATAGCCATACACATTACAATGATAAATACAAGGTTTAAAACCCTTTTCTAAAAAATAGAAGAAGCAGTCCATGGTAATCTAGACCACTGAGGGCAGGATATGCTGCTTAAAATTCTCAGGTCACCTCAAGTCACTTCAGTCAGCAATGGAGTAATAGTATACACTCTTAAGCAGGTCACTGCCCCTATGTCACATGGATGTAGTTCTTCAGAGAAGCACTCTATGTCCCCCTAGAATCCAAATTCAAAGATTCAAAGCTTCGTGAAACCCCCTCATTGAGTCCCTAATATGAGAGTGGTGTGCTTTGGCAACCTCGGACACCTGCAGGACATTGGGGAAGTGACAGTCATTGGGGGACGGGCAGTTAGCGGTGGCAAAAAAGAGCATCAGCTGGCATCCTGAATCTGTGGTGAATGGAGCTGAGCTGAAGCCATGGAGGGTGCATGGGGCTAGAGTATAAGCATGCCTCCTGGGCAGCTGTGTGTTAGGTTAGTTTCCAGATGTCCTGGTAGCAGGGCAGAGAGGGGTGAAAACAGCTCACACTGCAGTCCTAGCATGACCTGGAACAGCACTAGACATTCGCCCTGCAGGACATGCTAGCAGGAGGCACAGAGTGGAAATTATACACCCATGTTCCCAGGACAAACAGAGGCCTGGGCCCTGTCTACCTGCCTACGCGCTCAGGAGCAACACTACTGGTTTGACCCTAAGGTTCCTCAGTCACCCGGGCCTGGGAGCTGAATCCTCCATCTATCCATTCCTTTCCTGAGACAACCTTGTCCCATGGCATCAGAGAACCTTCATGACATAAAGGTCATAAACAATGAAGGGGGACAACTTGGGAACTTGAACAAAGACACCAAATCTCCTCTCTCCCCCCCCCCCACCCTTTTAGGCAAAGATAGAAACCATGCTCAGACCATCCAGCCCAACTCCTGGTTAATTCACCTCTCCAGGGACACCTTTGTGCAGATCTATAGGCAAGCTGTGACATTGACTGAATAATCAGACACAATCTCGGAAACTCATTAGAAAATAACATTCTCAAGGAGTGAGTGGAAACGGCCAAGTAGGCAGAAGATGGCCATTCTGCTCCTCTCCATCACTGGCAGCAGCTCCATGAAGCTAGACCCTGGTGTGTGTGTGTAGGCGGGTGTGTGTCTGGGTGTGTAGGCAGGTGTGTGTTTGTGTGCGTGTCTGGGTGTGTATGTGTGTTTGTGTGTGTATTTGTATGTGTATGTAGGCAGGTGTGTATGTGTGTGTATGTTGGTGGGAGTGTATGTGTATGTTTGTGTATGTAGGTGTGTGTGTATGTAGGTGGGAGTGTATGTGTGTGTGTGTGTAAGCGGGTGTGTGTGTCTGTGTGTGTCTGTGTGTGTTTTCTCATTTCTAGAGCTCTTTATCCTGCTATACTAAAGTAAGTGCAGAGATCTAAAAAAGAAGGTAACGGAGGGAGGGAGGAGTTGGGGAGGAGGAAGGCAGGAAGGAGGAGGGAGGAAAGATTTTATCATTCATCATCATCCCAAACACAAACTGGCAAAGCTGTGTCCCTCCCAAATCCCAGGCTTCATGGGAAACATCTCTCTCTCAGTGTGCATGCCTATAGCTGCTGCCCACGCCCTCCCTGAGCCATGTGCACAGCCTCTTCTGGGTATGTAGAAGTAAACAAGCCATTAAAGTAAGATGGTAAATGCATAAATTCACTGGAGATACCATTTTAAAAGGGAGAGGATTCAAAACTACTGGGCTTGGGTCCTTAGGCTCAGCCACCAATGTCCATCGAATGGGATCAACAGGTGTCACAAACGTCCCAGAAAAACACCCCTAATAAAACCAAAATCATCTTCCATCCTGCCATGCAACCAAGCTGCAGCACACTTTAGCAGCTGAAACTGTTTATTAGAAGTAGGCTGTCCTTCCCTATGGGAACCCTCCTCACCCCACTGCCTGCTTCTTTTCAGCATCCAGTCAGCCTGGAGAAGGCAGAGGATAGGGCAAGGGCTTAAGAGGGCCCATGCAGGGCTGCAGCAGGAAGGGCCACTCCAAATCACTTTGGCAAACTCAAGAGGCCACCACGGCTGACAAAAACAAACAGGAGGCTCCACGCCGGCCCTCTGAGCAAGCTGCCTCTCTGCTGAGTCCTAGAAAAACTTGCACAGTGAAAAGGGCTCATGAGTGCTGCCCTGAGCTTCTTAGTGTTCCGTCATATTGATCTAGCAGCTTGTAAGGCTGCTGGCATCTCAACGACCTGGGCAAACACTGGGCAACACTTCTGCACTGCACTGAGCAGACACTCCACAGTTTCCCAAGGAGGAGACCCTGACCCCAGCAATCCATCAAGTAGATGCAAGTCTGTCCAGGACAAAAACCCAGGCAAACAGCACCTCTCTTCACATAACAGCCTGTGCAGGAAAAGGGCGCGTGCGACAATTGCTGTGTACACATCTCACTAAGTACCCCAACTTCTGATCAGCTTCCTTGTGATTTGTGTGCACACTCGCTCTTTTGAAAGGCTCCCAAGTGCTCAGAACAAGTTGACTCAAGGTTAACCTCAAACAGTGGCTTTCCTGGACTTGGTCTTTTGAAACAACACAGACCCCCGGGCCGAGGCAGAGAAAGGCCTTTAAATGTGTGCGTTGGGGAGGTTGGGGCAGTGCTCAGTTAGTAAAGCATTTGCTGCACAAGAACAAAGATCTGAGTTCAGATCCTCAGAACCCATTAAAAAAAAAAAAAGCCAGATACAGCCACACTTGCCTGTAATCCCAATGCTAGAGAGCCCAGGGCCAGGATCAGTGAGTTTCAGGGTCATCAAGAAGAGAATGGTTGAGGGAGGCCCTGTTGACCTTGCACTTCCACATGCATGTGCAAACACATTTACACTTGAAATTGCAAATACATTTGCACAGGTATATGTTAAAACACACACACAGAGTACTGATGGCAGGCTGGAGACGACGATGGAAATGAATCCATCTGGGGAGCATCTAGCCAGGCTCAGGGAGGGGACAGTAACAGATCAGCCCTGAGCTGTGTCTTTTATAGGTCAGGACCAAGTGTGTGAGGTGTTCCCTCGCATTGGCAGGTTAGAGCCCTCTTGTGTCTGACAATGTCCATCACTTCCAGGCTGGAGCTTTAAACAGGGTGTCTGACCACCTGCTCTCTCTCTGCCAGTGTTCATGGAGAAGCAGCTACAAGGGCATGTCTATGAAGGTGGGCGTCTTCCTCCAGTGTTCTGGCATGTCCAGAGAAAGATAACTTCCAATGCCTTTCTGCATCTTCCATGTTTAGGGTACAAAATTCCTGCACTTCCCTTATATGAGCCTCAGGTGTCCTGGGCATCCCCATTCAACCAATGGAGATTTACAGGTTCTCCTCCATGCCTGAGCCTACTCTTCTGGTGGCACTCATCTTGGTGAAGCCCCTGCTGTCCATTCAGGCACCACTGTCTTGCCCAAATTCACATGTCAGGTTCAGCTCTGAGCAAGCATGAGGATCACTGCAGCCCCAGTGGGGTCTCCTACATCCTAGGCTTGCCCCTGCCTCCTCACATCCCAGAGAAAACCTTCCATGACTGTCCTCATTAAGTAATGTTCTCACCATATCAGGGCAGGATGAAACTCACATGCAAATTATATGTATATATATGTACATATTCTTATTCATGCATACTTATAATAAAGTTTAATTTATAAATCAGGCACAGTAAGGGATCAATAGGATTGCTAATACTAAGCAGATATATATGCTGTTAGTTTTGTTCCTCTGGGCCTTAGGGTCATGTTTAGGTAAAATAAGGATTCCTAGAGTACAATACTGTCACAGTAGAGAAGGCTAATGGGAAGGTAGGATGCACCGTGTGAATACACTGGAAAAAGGTGATTTGCGTCTGGGCAGATTCTTGTGTGATTTGGGGCTACAGCTGTCTCTTGGTCACTAGAGTGCTTGCCTACCAAGCAAGAAGACTTGGGCTCCAGGCTCAGAACTGATGGATGGGGAATTATAGGCATACCTGTAACCCCAGAACCTGAAAGAGGCACAAGAGGATCAGAAGTTCAAGATCATCTCCATCTGCACATCAAGTTAAAAGCTAGCCTAAGCTACATGAGGCACTGCTCTAAACAAATAAACACATGGATAATAAAAAATAAATAAACAAGATAGGAGATTTCCTCACATTACTCAGAAAAATTGCATAGAATACACAGATTTCGTATTTCTAAAGTTTTATTACATTTACTGGGTGGGGGGGGGGGGTTGCTCACGAGTACCACAGTCTGTGTGTGGAAGTCGAAGGCCAACTTGGAGGAGTCAGTTCTCTCCTTTCCTCGTGTGCCCTGGGAGTGGAACTCAGGACACCATCTTCGTGGCAGGTGTACCCTCTGAGTCATCTTATCTGCCCTTTTTATTACTCCCATGTTTTATTTGCTATTTTTCAGACCATGCCCGAAGTCAGATAGATGCCTATAAACAAGGAGGTGACTCCACATAACCCAGGCTTCATTTCTTTTTCTTGGCTTCTAGAGCCACAGAAAAGGCAGAGTGAGATGATAATGATCATGGTGGCTTGTGAAGCCCTATGCAACCAGATTCGTCCCCTCATTGCTGACTGACCCCCTCCAACCCAGGCCATCAAGGCCTTGGCTTCAGGGAGCTGAAGAAATTTTATTTTCAGGCCTTTCTGTGTCCTGAGCCTGAGTCACTCCATTCATATGCCCACCGTACCAGCAGCAGCCACCTCATGGCCTGTCCAGGCTGTCTGTCCAGGATATGCAGCTGCCAACAGCTTGTTGCCACAACCTTCCCCACAGTGCCTGGCAGCCAGTGAGAAAACACAGAGTCAGGAAGGGAAGGGCCTGAACACACAAGCTACTTCAGAGAAGTGAAACAAGCCACTGCGTGGTGTAGCCAGAGGCAGGACCAGATCTCATGGGTGTTTTCAGGGCCACGGGAGGCTCCGTTGGTAAGGTGCTTGCCTTGCAAGAATGAGGGTCCTTAGAGTCCTTGTGCTGTCTGTAAGAGCCAGGAGGTGGCATGTCCTTGTTAATTCCAGTAACAAGAGAGTGCACCTATAAACACAGCCACACACGCACACATGTGGGTAAAGAAAGGCTTATGTAGAGCCTAGAGGAGCAACGGTATGTTTGAGGGGCTAAGTGTGTCTGTAGTCCCCAGATGGAATGTGAAGGGAGTGAAGGAGGCTGTAACGTTTCATTTAGACATTGGTTGGAGGTAAGGATAGGATTCAAAGTAGCCACTTAGATCTTCAAGGGAAGGAAAGCCAGGGACTGGAAGGAGGAAGTCAGGCAGCAGGGTGGGGAACAGCAATTCCAGCAAGAGGGAAGTGGAGGCAAGCTTGGTGCAACATTTGGTGCAAGCATTTGGTGACTGTGCTACCCACTACAGCTGGATCCCAGTAGTGCCCTAATGTCACTGGGCTTAGGGGGTGGGTGAACTTTGGGGACGTGGCCTGATTAAATCCACCATCTCAACCTGGACCCAGGCTGTATATCTCTAAGGTGGGGGAAGTGACACCTTACAGCCTGCACACACACACACAGCTTCATTTCTGAAAAGAATGTGAGAGGGGGAAGGTCAGGAGACAGGCAGCATCGTAAATTTGATGGAAGGTTTAGCTGGAAGCCCCATTAAATCCACAGACGGCTCGGCGCTGGGCAATGTCCTTCCTCTGGCTTGGCGAACAGGGCCAGGGAGGTGAGGGTCTCCCTAAGTAATGTCCTCATTTTTTGGTGTCTCCTATTACTCTAGGAATGAAAAACCCATTACCCACAGGTTTAGTGGCACTTGGGCCCCAGACTGCAATATTGTCCTTTACTTAAGCTCTCCCCTTGGCCTACTATGCACATGGTATCCAGGAGCATTCTGGCCTGTCTATTCCTATCACCATCTGCTCAGATAGCCTCACTGTCTCTGATGTCCAGTGATCACAAGCCCCCGGGTTCTGTCCCTCAGGGTGGATGGTCTTGTCCCTGCCTAATAGGGTATAGGCTAAGTGTGAGCCAGTATCCCCCACTTGTTGGGTTGCCTTCATGTCAGGTGACAGACTTGCAGAAGGGTACAAGTCTGTCCTCCTCAAGTCCACTGTTCAACACATTTATCTCCTAGGGAGAGTCAGAGCAGAAACGATCCTGTTCTAGTCAGCTATAACTGTCCGCTTGACCCACCCCCAAGTCATTTGAGAAGGCAGCCTCAATTAGGCTATTAGCTGGATCAGATTGGCCTATGGGCATGTCTGTGAAGGATTGTCTTGATGTAGGAAGGCCCAGCTCACCATGGGCAGCACCATCCTTAGGCAGCTGGTCCTAGGTTGTAGAAGAAAGGAAGTTAGGAAGTAAGCCAGCCAGCAGCATGGACATCCTCCTACTTCTCACCTCGGAACCATCGCCTGGCCAGTCACTGGTAAGAATCAGCCTTCTGGCCTCAACTCAAGAATCTCACAGACTGGAGAGGAGGGTAGAATCAGGGCTCAGATCCTAGCTGAGCATCCTGGTCTTTTTGTTGGTTCAATGGAATCACAGAGGCCTTACCCTCAGAAAACTGCTGTAGGAAGATGGGGATCCAGAAGAAAATGTTCAACAAACACTAGCTACTATCCTGGCCCCTGGAGGGGCAGCTCCCATTTGGGGTGGGGCGGGGGGGCTTCCCTTAGACAGGTACAGGCAGAGTGCCAATCCCATCCCATGCTAGAAGAGACCCTGATCTTTGTAGTTCAAAAGTCCCAGCTGAACATGATTTATGACGCTATTTATATGACATTCTGGAAAAGGCCAAAGGCAGAGGCAGGATCCTTACCAGGCTACCAGGGGCTGTGGGGCCATGTGGAAGACAAGATGGACATTTTGGGGAGAGGGAAATAGCCTGTATCTTGCCAGTAGTGGAGAGTTTGCACTTGGGTACATTTGTTAAGATTCACAGGACTTTATACCTCTTAAGGGTAAATTTGGCTAAATAATAATTATACTTTAATAAATAACTTTAAAATAGAAAAAAGATGGATTGGAAAAGGGACTCCATGATTAAGAACACTTGCCGTACTTATAGAGGAGCAGGGTTTGATTCCTAGCACCCACATCTGACAGCTTGCAGTTCTGAGGAATCCGATACCCTCTTCTGGTCTCTCTGAGGGCACCTGAATACAGAAAGTGCACACACATAGACTCAGGCCCACACACCTACATGTAAAATAAAATTATAGAATACAACATTTTTTTAAAAAAGAAGAAAACATAGACTTAATGAATAGTGATAGACGTGAGCCCAGGGTGGCTTCCTCAGCCCGACAGATGGAGAAAAGGAACTCACTAAAGAAGAAGCAAAGAGAAGCAGAGGAGAAAGCTCAGTCAGTAAAGAGCTTGCTTTGTGTGTATGAGGGCCTGGACATGTGCTGAAACAAAAGACCTCGATGTTGGTCTGAGGAGGCGGTTCAGTGGGCAAAGTGCTTATTATATAAGTGTGAGGACTAGAGTTTGAATCACCAGAGCCCAGAAAGAGCTGAATGCAGTCCATGCCTCTGCAATCCCAATGTTCCTACAGTGAGATAAGAGGCAGACCCAGGAGAATCTTCAAAAGCTTACAGGCAGAAGGCTAGCCTGGTGTACATAATGGCTAACAGCAAACAAGGTAAAAGGCAGGGGCTGGCACCTAAGGTTTTCCCCGACCTCCAAATGCACACAATAGCATGTGTGTAATCACACAAGACATATGTGTGAGCGTGTGCATGCATGTGCATGTATTCATGCCCATGTACACTTACACAGAGATGTGGTGATGTGAGCATGGAATTCTAGTGATTGAATAACAAGGCCGAGAGGATCCCTGGGGCCTCTGCTAGCCAGTCTAGCCACGTCTGTAAACTTCAGGCCAACCAGCAAACTTGAATGTCAGTCAACCTGATGTGATTTCCAGGCACCTGGGAGGCAGACCACCGGGTATGGCTGAGGTGTTTCCAGGCTGAGTTAGTTGAAGTAGGAAAGCTCAGCCTAAGAGTGGGTGATATCAGTCTGTGACTGGGGTCCTGGAATGACTAAGAAGGAGAAAGTGAACCCAGAAACAGCATTATACTCGGCTTCCTGACTGTGAATGTGATATGGCCTCACACTCCTGGAACCCTGACGCCCCACCACCACACACACAACCTAACTGTACCCTAAAACAGTAAGCCAAAATAAGCCCTTTTACTCTGAAGTGGCTCTCATCAGCTTTTATTTTTTTAATGCATATGATTTTTTTCCTTGAATGTATATTGCACCATGTGATTGTAGTGTCCAGAAAAGGATTCAAGCACCCTCGAACTGGAGTTAAAGATGATTGTGTACTGCCATATGGGTGCTGGGGAAGGACCCGAGATCTTCCACAAGAGAAGGAAATGCAGAGCCATATCTCCAATCCCTTTTTTCGGGTAAAGTTTTGTCAGAGCAATAGAAAAAAATAATGAATGCATCCTGACACTCAGCATGGCCATAGATAGGATCCAGGCTTACCACGAGCAGACAGGCCCTAGCCTTCCTGGTTCAGAGTATTGGGGAGCAGAGCCCAGAACCCTGAACTTGAGCTGCCTGTTTCACATCATCCATATTTAAGGCCTTGGCTAACTTCACACAAATGCTTCACATAAATTTACTTAATCCTACTAACCATCTATTAAGGTTTGAATGCTAACCACCCCCTCAGGCTCATGTAATTTGAATTCTTGGTAGCCAGCTGGTATTTGGGGATTGACTGACTGAGAGATGCATCCTAGCTAAAAGAATTGGTCTTTTGTAGGGAAGGAACTAAGGACTGGGGAAGGATGGGTGAGGGGAATGCTGGCCATATATCACCTCAGTCCCCACCTCCCAAGATGGCTTCACAGATAAAGCCTGACCCTTTAAGTTCTGATTCTTGGAATTCACATGGTAGAAGGTGAGAAACTGCTCCTGCAAGATCTCCTCGGATCGACACACGCGCACGCACGCGCACACACACACACACACACACACACACACACACACAGCGTAAATAAATGAGAAAACCAAAATAGGACTAGGTGTGTGTGTGTGTGTGCTGGGGGGCATTTTAATCCTCTGCTTTAAATCTGACTGCAAAGTAATTAAGTTGGTTCATGTCTTAGTTAGGGCTTCTCTTGTTGTGAAGGGATACCATGACCATTGTAAAACTGAAGGTTTTATAAAGGAAAACATTTAATTGGGGGCTGTCTTACAGTTTCAGAGGTTTAGTCCATTACCATCATGGTGAGAAGCAAGGCAGCATGCCGACTACACTGTGAGTTCTTACATCTTCATCCACAGGCAACAGTGGGTGAATTGTCTGAGAGCTCAGAGCCTGTCCCCACAGTGACACACTTCCTCCAACATGGACACACCTCCTAATAGTGCCACTCCCTATGGGCCAAGCACTCAAACACACGAGTCTATGGGGACCATACCTATTCACACCATCACAGTTCAGTTCCCTAATTTAAATACTCAAGTATCCAAAGCCAGCTGCTAGCGCTGAAAATTCATGCAAAACACAGAGAGGAAAGAAGTGTCTACAAGGCCCTTCAAAAATGGCAGGCACCAATGACAATGATGGCAATGGTGGCTGCAGTTGCTGAGTGAGAAATGCATTCTGCTTCTCCACTCCACCCCCCTGGGGTCCTTAAACAAAACCTTTCTTCTCCTAGAAGGACTCAGGTAAAGAAGTCAGGCCAGTGCTGCAGTTCATTGTCAGGCACAAGTGCCAGAGGGCTATCTCTGTCTGCTCCGATTATTCCCACCCTTGCCTGCTGTGCGTAATGCAGAGATACAAAACTACAAGTACTTTACACAGGCATTTTAATCAGCACTTAAAACTCTCAATGCTGAAATAGAGCTGGCGGTGGAAGAAATGATTACTGAACTTTGCTGGCTGTGGAGTGCCCCGCCCCAGAATAGAGGCTCTTTTAGCAATGTTGAGAGCTTATTAGAACAGGATTGTGCAAATCACACAGTGAGCTAGAATCTACTGGTTTGCATCCACAAACTTCTAAATAGTAATTATGGGTTAGTGAGAGGTGGCAGCCCAGCTGTCAAGTGACTGCAAGCCTAGATTCACACAGTGCTGAAGCCAAAAAGCAGGTGAGTGGTTGGGCACCATGTGAGCAGCTGTTTAGCCTGTGGGGCCTGGCTGGGATTCTGTCTGTCAATCACCTAACAAGAGCCTGCTAAAGGCATCTGTTCCCAAGAACTAGTGCACAGTCACCACCTTGGCTCAGCCATGTTTAACCCAGAAAGAAGCAATGCAATGTGATGCAGACACCTCAGCCAACAGAGTGCTTGCAAGCATAAGAAGCTAGCTCCATCCCTAGAGCCCAAGTGAAAAAGCCCTGAGTGGACTTGTAAGAATGCTTAGTTACTTAAGACATTTGCCCTCAAGTCTGACCACCTAACTTAGACCCTTGGAATCCACATGACAGAGGAGAGAACTGACTCCTGAGGGTTGTCTTCTGACCACCACATGAGGGGCTTGGCAGTGAATGCTCTCTCTCTCTCTCTCTCTCTCTCTCTCTCTCTCTCTCATTCTCCCTCTCTCTCTCTCACAGACACACACACACACAATACACACACACACACACAAATATAATCTAAATTTTAAAAACTGATTCATTTTTGTGTGTTCAAGTGTTTTGCCTGCATGCACCTCTATGTGTGTCATGTGCAAGCCTGGTATCCATGAAGGTCAGAAAGAGGAATTAGATCCCCTGGGACTGGAGTTACAGATGGTTGGGAGCTACTATATGGGTACTGAGAACTAAATCTGGGTCCTCCACAAAAGCAGGAAGTGTTCTTAACTGCTGAGCCATTTTTCCAGGCCCCAGTTTTCTTTTTCTTTAGCTAAGCATGATGGCAACTCTTGTAACCTCAGCACCAGTGAGGTGGAGATTAGTATATAATCAGGGTTCAGTAGCTAGTTAGTCTAAACTACTTAGTGAGCTCCAGGTCTATGAGATTTGAGGCATTTGAGGTGGACTGTGGAAAGAAACCAACACACACACACACACACACACACACACACACACACACACACACACACACACACACACACACCCAAAGCCCTGAGCCCTCAGCTAGTCAACTCCATGCTCCAAAGTGGCCCATCCTTGGTACCTTATTGAGACTGATGACATCCAGCCTGATGCTCAGAACCTTCAGAGGTGCCAGGTCCTTTCACACTTCCCCATGACCTGTGGAGATACCCTGGGCTGGCAGTGGTAGCTGACAGCTCTCCCCAAAGCCAGAGCATGCCATGGAACACACAAGGTAGGTGGAAGGGAAGCTGATGCTTGAAAAATCAAAGGTGCTGCCCTCTCCGGGCCAGGAAACTGACTCACCTCTAGATCCATGAAATAAATGCTAGGCCAGGGTTCAGGCAGCCAGCAGTACCCATGAGGCCACCGTGCAGCATGAGGACATGTAGTGAGTGCCCTTTGGGGACCCCAAGGAGCAAATAAAGGGATAAGCTTGTCAGGCTGGACACAGAGAAATTTTAAATGAGAACTATTTTAAAAAGCCTGGCTCTAAATTTGAGCTATAAGATAGGAATTTTAGAAATACATTTTATACTATGTACAGAACTTGGTAGCCTTCTTTTGTAGCATTGTGCTATACCATACAGATTTTTCATAAATATCTTATTAATGGAGTCACAGTCTCTCCATCTATAGCTGAACATTAATTTATTTAAACTTTCACACTCACTCAGCCAAGTCTTTAAACACAGTAATGTGATTTTACTACAGCCATGACTCTGCGCAGGCAGCTCCCCTGGACCTAATTATTTGTATAAAGCAATGGACTTCTTGTTAACAGGCATTACCAGCAGCAAGAAATAGTTACTGAACTTGAGCTTAATAGTATTAAGCACAGGCGTATTTGTTTCCAGCATGCACCCAGTAAATATTTGTGAAGGAAGATGGATAAGAGAGTGAACCGCTGTGCTAGGGACCCCTCCCCCACCCCGTCCTTCTCCAGCTCGGTTTCTCTCAAGTTCATTATTCTTTACTTTCTTGCCAGGGACCCAGACTCAGCCAATGCTTCAACTATCCATCTTGGTCTAAACAGTTTCTTCTTGACACTAAAAACTAGTTTTTGTTTTTGAGACAGTCAGTCTTTCATATTAGCCTTCAACTTGCTATGCATAGTTTGTGCCTCCTGGTTCATGAGGTGCTGAGGACTGAAGCCAAGGTTTCATGTACTCCAAGCAAACACTACTGACTGAATTATATCCCCAGTCCCTATTTCTTTTCTGTATAAACTGCCTAGTCTCTCTCTCTAGCAGCAAAACAGGCATCCCTATTGAAAGCACGTTAAAAGGCTGGAAAGATGGCTCAGCAGTTAGGAGGGCCTGCTGCTCTTCCAAGAGACTGGGTTCATTTCCCAGCACACACACCTATGGCTCACAACTTTCTCAACTCCAGCTCCAATGATCCGACTCACTCTTCTGACCTCCACAGGCACCTAAGTACACAGACACATACACATAAATAAAAATCAATCTTTTTTTTTTTTTTAAAGACAGTAGAACACTCACACAACATGCAAGAAGCCCTGAGCTCACCCCAGGAGACTGAGGCGGAGGCTGAACTGGGCCATATGAGACTCTGTCTCAAAAAAAAAAAGAAAACTTATACCATTGTCCCAGTTCCTGGTATTAGTCACCTCAACTCTGTCCCATGGCTTAGCAACCAGTTGGGTGGAACTCCTGCCACAGCCACAGGTCACCCCATCCCTGCTGTCATGAAAGAACACCTTGGTTCTGTGGTTATCTTGTCTTCTCTGTGGATCTGGAAGAGTTCTCCCAAGCGTTATATGGAGATTGCTTTGGCTTGAATGAGAAATGCCCCGCCCCCCAGTCACATATACCTGAACACTTGGTCACTGCCCATAGGCACTGTCTGTAAACGTTGTAAAGCTTTTAGGGGGTGCAGCCTTGGCAGAAGGATGCCTTGGGGACAGGCTTTGAGGGTCACAGCCTTGCACAGCTACTCTCTGTTTCTTGGCCTGTTGATGAAATGTGATCAGCTGGCTTCTTATTCCAGCCACCCACTGCCATGCCTTCCCCAGAATCCCAGACTTGAATGGAACCCTAAGCCAAAATCAGTACTTTCTTTCATAAATTGCTTCTGGTCATGGTATTTTATCACAGCAACAGAAAAGAAACCAATAGTGACCAATTCCCAAGTTTATAGGTAACAATACAAATATAGGTAAATATAGGTGAGCACAAGTCTAGGTATATTTGTGCATGTGTGGGTAGTGGGGTGGAAGCCAGTGGTCAAACTTTGGAGTCAGTCTGCAGGCGTTGGCCATTGTTTCTAAGACAAAGTCTCTGGCTTTTACCTGTAACTCATATGGCTAGCCTGGCTGACCTTGCCACATGTGCTGTCCCAAGCACTAGAACCACAGGTGCACATCACTACTCCCAGCTTATTTTAATGTGTGTTCTTGAGATCTAAGTCAAGACTTCACGTTTTCATTGTGAGTACTTTATTGACTGAGCCAACTCCCCAGCCTCACATGGATGTATTTTGGAGAAAGAAAGATGGAGTTTGCAAGAGTCTGGACTGCAGAATAACAACAACCTTGTTATTGCGCTAAGCAGGGGTCTGATCACCAGGGCAGGCGCATCTACTGTAACTTTCTCTGTAGATTCTTCCAAGCCTATTCTCTGTCTGTTCCAAGGCTGTTTCTCCAACAAAATGATTTTGCTTCTTCCCCTCCATCAAGCATGACTCCAGACACTCTTGGACTCAGGAAGAGTCTCAGGCTCCACTAGCCAAACTCAGGCTGTGTTTAGGCTTTTCTTCTTGCTTTGGTTTACTCTTCCAAGTTCCACGTACACAATACTTTGCTAACATGGAAGCCAACTAGAGATGCTGTTCCAGGTGCTTCAGATACAGTGTAGTTGGTAAAATGTTTGCCTAGCATGGACGAAAACTCTGGGTTGGATCCCCAGCAACAAAAAAATAAAAATAAAAATAAAAATAAAAATAAAAATAAAAATAAAAATGGGTGTTTAAAGAGGGGAGGCAGAAGATCAGAAGTCATGACTACTCTTGGCTACAGAATGATTTTGAGGCCAGCCTGTGTTACTTGAGATACTGTGTCCATACAAAAATAAAGGAAAGTTGGGGGACACTACTCCATCTCCCATTCTTTTCAGCCATTGTGTATGAAGAAGTTTAGCCTGAGCTCTGGCCCAGCTCTACGCCAGGCACAGCATCACTAAGATGCTCCTATCATAAGAACCCAGCAAGACCCAAGCCTGGAGTCTTCACTTCACTGATAAAGGACAGGTGGAAAACATCCAACCTAACCCAGGTTAGTTCGTACATCCTGGGCTACATGCCTACCGGTAATGACTGATGTTGGGCTGAAGGCACCAAAAGCAAATGTCCATGACACAAAGTCACCTCACCTACAGGGCAGATCCTTGGCTTTTCTGAGGGTCTTGGGCACCACACACACAAACCCGAACACCACCAGCTGTCTCCCATCAGCATCTCTCATGCCGATTTCTTTGTCAGGGTAACAGTTGCCACCGTGTTCAGCTGTTGACAAACTATAGCCAGTGCGCTGCTGAGGAATCTTTCGAAACTGACTGCATCCTCCTCAGCAGAGAGATGTCTCATTAGTGTGCCATATTTCAGTTCCGGGAAAACAATGCATGCCCAGAGACTATAAACAAGTAAGGACGCTGCAGGTCATGGATGATAGATGCCACGGTTAGACGTTCAGTGCACGTTACAGGAGCAAGGCCTGTTTTCAGGCACATCTGTCTTCCCCAAATGCTGACACAGGAAGAAGTCAGCACAATCTGAACTCTCCACCACTAGGGTGCCCTCCCTCCCCCCAGCTCCAGGAGCCTTTCTTCTGGTGGTTTGGTGATGACTTTCCATAACTCCAATCAGGCCCAGGAAACTTTCTCTTTGGAAACATAAAGTTAGGAGCTGGGGAGGTGGCTCAGTGGGTAAAGTGTTTAAAGCCTAAGTGTGAGGACTGGAGTTCAGATCCTCAGGCTGTAGAAGTGGCAACATCCCGTAAGCCTAGCCCTTGGGTGGTAGAGGCAGAGGATCCCTGAAGCAAACTAGGTAGCTGTGCTAGCTAAATCAATAAGCTCTAGGTCTAAGTGACAGATCCTGTCTCAGTATACAAGGTGGAGAACGATCCAAGAAGATTCCAGATGTCAACCTCTGGTTTCCACATGCACATACACATGTACACCCAGGCACAGACATGTATGTATCCACATACGGGAATACATATATACACATGTACACCATACACACACACACACACACACACACACACACACACACACACACACACACACACACACACACATGAGTGAGTGAATGAGAAAAAGTAAAAGTGAGTTTCAAAACACATTTTGCAGAGGGCTGGCCAGCCAGTTGTGAAAACAAGCCAAGTCCAAGGCAAACAAGCGGGCGCTCTGGTGCAGAGCTGTACGACATCACAGACCTGGCTCTGTCGTGTATGGCCCAGCTCTGCTTTAGCCAGCTGGGGTCCACAGACAATGGGGATGGGAGCTGTCTCAGGAGGACAAGGGGAGACAGTGGTTCCCCATAACTAAAGGTTCAGAAAAATACTCAACATACTCAACCCCCAGAGCAGATCCCAGTCCTCAGGGACAGCAGCTCTTGCCAGATAAAGTTGCTGCTGTGGGGATTTGGCAATAGTACCTGTTGAGATCTGAGTCTGCTAAGGACTCCAAGGATGCAGGGGACTTGTCCTCCCCAACCAGGAGAAAGACCCTGACATGTTCTCGGGAGTGTGAACTGCAAACAACCACTGCAAACAACCGGGTGTTATGTTGCTGCCTTTTCCAGTGATGGGGAGGGAGGCCAAATGTCTATGGACGCGAACGTGGTCAGATGAGGAGGCCCAAGGAGCCTGTGGTTATCAGAGGCATGCTCCTGGACCAGCCTCAAGTGGGAGGGTCAAAAACATCATGCAAGCTTAATGAAGGAGGCTTTAGTGTTGTCTGAGGATGCCTGGGGTTCCTGGAGACACTTTGAGGTGTCTGCAGAGTCATTTTTTTTTCTTATTTAGTGTTTGTGTGCATGTGCGTGTGTGTGTAGGGTAGAGAGCTTCACAAGATAGTAAATAGAATCTGACCCCTTTTGTAAAAGGGAGAAAGACATCACTGTGTGTACACTCGGAGAGAAGATGGCAGAACATATTCTAAAGTTCAATGGCCCTTTATGAGTAGGAGATTCCTGCACATGCGTTACTCATGTTTCTGACTGTTACAGTCATTACCGTCACATGAAGGGCTGATAACTGTTTCCTGTAGCCCATCATACTCAGAGGATCTTACTGAATACCAACCCACCAAGTGGCAATACCAGGCTGAGTGACCAAGGACACAAGCATGTGTTTCACACTAGAAATCCTCTGTGGTCATTGGACCATTTAAAAGCAGGAGAGAGAGTACGGTAGCAGTGAGGCTGAGGTCCATCCAGTCATGCAACAGCTGGGCGACACGGGACCATGACACTTATCTGTAACCAGAAAGCTGCACTTCTAGACTAGGTGTCCTGTGCGACCTGGGGGAGCAACTGTGTGCTGGCTATTCCTGTGTCAACTAAACATACACACCAGAGTCATCTGAAAGGAGGGAATCTTTATTGAGAAAATGCATCTATAAGATCTGCTGGAAGGCATTTTCTTAATTAGTTATTGATGGGGGAGGACCCAGCCTATCATGAGTGGGTCATCCCTGGGTTGTGGTGGTATTTGGTTCTATAAAAAAGCAGGGTAAGCCATGAGGAGCAAGCAGGTAAGCAGCACCCTCCATGGCTTCTGTACCATCTCCTGCCTCCAGGTTCCTGCCCTGTTTGAGTTCCTGTCCTGATTTCCTTTGAGATGAACAGCAATATGGTAGTGTAAGCTGAAAAAAACCCTTTTCTCCCCAACTTGCTTTTTGGTCATGGTGTTACAGTAGTAGCAATCCTAACTAAGACAGAGCGCTTGTGATCCCCCCCCCCCCCCCAGTGTAGTTGATGTATGAACATGCAGACTTCACCTGTCATGGGCCCAAATAGTCCATGCAAGCTGCAGCCTGTGTCTACTCAGCAGGTGGCTAAGGTACACAGCTACACAGCAGAAGGCTTCTATAAAGGCCCTGTAGTAAAGAAGCCTACAGTAGGCTGACAGATTCCTCTCATGGGGTACACGCAAATCATTATCAAGTCTGCACCTGTGAGGCTGGGCTGCATCAGCCTGGAAGTGAGGTCATGGCTAAAGAGCTGTTGAGGACACAATTCAACCACGCTACCTCAGCTCTGAGATCATGGCTAAAAGCAGGGAGCATTGAAAGGGCAGGTGGTACAGCCCAGGATCCCACTGACTCCTCCAGCTCAGACCCAGCCATCAGCGCACATCACTGACTGTGTAGCACAACAGCAAACTTTGAGTGTGTGTCCCACCCCCACCCGTGCAGATGAATCTGGGTCTCTCTTGTCTCTGGTATAATGTAATGTTGTCATCATCACAGCCAGACCCTGTGGGGACACCCCCTCACCTCACCCTTGGAAGGGCTGGAACCCTCAGCCAGTTTCTGAACTGGTGTGCTGGTTATGAGAGTTAAAAAACATAATAAATGGGCCGGGCTCCTTTTGAAGCACCTAATTTGCAATAATATTGAAGTCTCCAACAATAACTCATTTACTCTTATAATAAATATATAAAAAAAGACAAATTGCTACATTGAACATGCATTTTCTTCACCAGCGAGTAGCTGGTACCCCTGGGAGAAAGCCCTGTGCCGCTAACTAATAGTAAATCCTTTGAAAAACCATGTGTCACAATGACAGACAGCCTGGGAAGGGATATTAAATAGATTTAGAGGTTAGCTACTCTAACAAGAACAAAAGACGTCCTTTGCAAACCCACACCTAGAGAGCACAGATCGGCCGTGATTAGCACCCATGGTCCAAAGCCTCCACTAGAAAGAAAGGAAAGTTCTATCCTGGGTGGGGTGTGGCAGGCCAGTGTTGGGACAGAGGGGTAAAAAGCATGGATTACAAGAGACCGGGCAAACTCAAGTTCCAAGATTCATCCTCCAACCCTGAAGGTCTGTTTTGTCTACTGAGCAAAGGAACCCAGAGCATCAGCCATGGGGTCTGACAGGCAGGGCGTGTGTAGGAACTTATGCTCTACCTCAATATGCACATGAATTCAGAGACCAGGGGTTAGTCTTAAATGTTTCCTGCTATAATCTCCAGCAAACTTTTTTTTCGAATTTATTTTTATTTGTACATAAACGTGCATGCGTATGTGTGGGTGTGCCATATGTGTGCAAATAGGATCCCCTGGAGCTTGAGTCACTAGAGGTAGTTGTGAGCTGTCTGAATGGAATCAGGATCTTACTAATTTGGTTAGCCTGGCTGGCTGGCAAGCCCTGAGACCTTCCTATCCCCACCTCACAGTGCTGGGGTTACAGGTACCTGGCTTTTTGTGTGAGTGCTAGGGACAGGAACTAAGGTCCTCATGCTTGCATGGTGTCCTGATTAGAGTTTGATTTTTAAAGTGACATAACCTACAGTCACCTGAACAGAAGGAACCTCAACTGATGAATTGCCTCTATCAGATTAGCCTGTGGCCATGTCTGTGAGAGATTATCCTGATTGATGATTGATGTCGGCGGGCCCCGCCCACTGTGGGCAGCACCATCTCTAGGCAGATAAGCCTGGGCTACATAAGAAAACTGTAGAGCATGGGCCAGCGAACCAGCCAATAAGCAGCATTCCTCCATGGCCAAGAGAAGCCAGTGCTGAGTGGTAGACTTCTTCTGATCTGTAGACTCACAAATCCATGGGTCTTTCCAGCTGGTCTGAGTTGGGGGATTCAATTGCCTCAAGTTGGGCATCTGAGGTTGATCCTTGTCGTCTCCAACTGATTTGTCACCAGTATCAAGTTCTGCCTGGGTTTCTGTGCAGGGTGGCCCTGAGATGGAAGCCCATGGTGGTCTCCTTAACTTGAAGTTGCCACGAGGTTGCAGGTAGAGCTTCTTACTGTCTGTGGGCTCCATATCTTAAATGTCCTATGTCACAGATAGACAGGCTCTGGGGGCCTAAGGCTTGTGTAAAATCACATGCACAAATTGGTAGGAACAGTGGCCATGCCTAAGGTGCTGGGCTCTGCCTGAGAGTCAGGGTAAATGCCCTGGTAGGAGTAGGTTGGCAGGCGGCAAAGCTACTTGATGGACCCTAGCATCCATCTCACCAGTGTCAAAGGCTGTCAACTCCAATGACAGGCCAGTGTGAGTCGGTGGTGTTACTAGTGAAGTTCAAGTACAGCAGCCAAGGACACAGCCAGGACTTCTTCTAAAGTCTTCCCGTTTCCCATGAGCTCTGAGCCAAGTTGTTGTGTTCTCACAAGACTTAATTTCTCTATTTGCAAAATGAGGTGTTGACTAGATGCTAGACAGGATCCCTGTAAGGGCTTTTTGCCATTCATTCATCCATCCAATGAAAGAAATGTTTCCTTTTAAACAAATGCTACGTGAAGATGGTATCCATGAAATTACTTGTGTAGCCTTGCATTATTCCAGGGGCACATTGTGGAGTTTGCATTATTTTTACCCCTAAGAACTTTAGTGTCTACAGAAAGAATTAAACTTGAGGGCTGTGCACACACTCTCTCTCTCTGCATTTGTACACATATGTGTGTTTTCATGGAGGCTAGAGATCATGCTGTCTCCATTTTATTCTTTGGGCAGGATCTCTCACTGAATCCAAATCTTGCTGAATTAATGGTTTGGGTTCAGATGAGGTAGAAAGCCACCAAACTCCAAGGATCTACCTGTCTCTGCTTCCTGCGTGCTGGGATTACAGGCCCATGCTGCTGGCATTTTAGTGGGACTTAAGGATCTTAACTTGGGTTGACATCCTTACACAGCAAGTATTTTGCTGGCTGGGCCACCTCCCTAGCTTACTCTTAGATTTCTGACCAACTTCTCTAAAATGTATTGCTAACTGTGTGTGGTGGTGCATACCTTTAATCTCATCACTCAGCAGACAGAGGCAGGCAGATCTCTATGAGCCCCTGACACAGTGGGAACCTGTCTCAGTCACAAAACAACCAAACCAAAAAATAAAAACTCAAATCTACCCCCCTAAAATATCACAAAAATTAAAGGATTTATTGCCATATGTCAGGGCTACAGTTTTCAAAACCAAGTGTACATGTGTACCCATGGAGAACCAAGAAGGATACAGAGTTCACTGGAGCTGGAATTCCAGGCGGCTGTGAACCACTGAAATGGATGTTAATGAACTGAGCTCAGGTTTTCTGCAAGAGCAGTATGCAGTCTCAGCCCTTAGCTCAATATCTTTACACATAATAGAAGTGAAAGATTCTTGAAAGAATTGCAAAATACTATGGGACCAAGCAGGAGCTGTGACACCATCTAGTCTAGAGCCCTAGAAGGTGGCATCTTTTGTCCTTGGGGCATGGTTTTGCTTGGTATAGTTTTCCTTTCTTAAGTTACTCAAGCTGTTCCACAACTGTGTCCAGAATACAAATACACAGATTTCCTTTTACCGTGCTTTACGGCTCCAGGGCTGCCAACTGCTCCTTCACTGGCTCCCAGCAGCTCACATCTAGAAACCTTTCTATAGTTTAAGCAACACACCTCAGTGATTGATGGAGATTTTTGCAACTGCTATCAGTTTACTGTTTTAACCCATCTATCATAAATCAGGAGAAGGGATGCTGGGCCCAACTGGAGGGCGTAACTTTCACTCATTACTAGGAAGATTATAGCCATTTCATCAAATCCATTATCTACAGAAAGGATCCTATTGGCGGGGCCCAGCAAAATTCATTTCATGCTTCAAAAGTTTGTGATGGGACTGGCTAAGGGGAGAGGAAGGAAAAAAAAAAAAAAAGACCTAAATTGTTGTGAAGGTGTGTGACCATGATTTGTTTAAAAACCACAAACTGCCAAGACAGAGCTGTGTCCATGATAGCAAGTAGTCGTTTGTGTGCTGCTGTGGCCCCAGAGGCCCTGGCCACAAACCTTTCTAGTCACACCAAGAGACAGACCCCTCCCATCTACCACTCTCACCTGCTCCAGGCCTAGAAATGGTACCCTCTGCAGCCTCCCATCTTCAAGGCTTGACTCTCCAGTCCTGTTACCATACAACCACTTGGCCACATCCTTTCCTTAAGGATAGACAAAAATCCCAACTCTGTTGGTCTCTAATGTCAAGCCTACTGCGCCCTGCCAGGGTCTGGGGACAGTGACCATTGTCTCTTCCTGGAGTTGGCTGGCATCTTCCTCCTGTTTCCACAAAGATTTGAAGGGGTACCTCTGTCTAGAACCTTTATATGTGACTATCTAGCCGCCAACTCCATTTCCCCACCATCTTATACCTATGGGCTTCCAGAGACACCCTTCCCCAGCTTTTTCTTCTCACAGACATAATCTGACTTGGTTGTTGTGACTGCCTTGCCTACCTTTCCTGAATGGCACAGGGCCTGTACAATGGGGGGGGGGGGGTAAGGGACACTGCTGCCCCTGCTTGCCCACCCCACAAACAGATGGGGTTCCCATTGCACCAGGGAAAACATCACAAGAACCTACTAGCATATCACCTTCCCAAAGGAACAACACCCTCCGCTTTTAGGCCCCTTGGGACCCTGAAGGCAGGACCGAACTTCTTTCCAAAAGGTCAAAAGGGAAGACTCCAAAGGATATTAAAAAAAATCCCTTCAATTTTTCCATCTCTAGAACATTTCTTTGTCATTGTGTGTTTCCTTCTCTCTGAAAATGAACTTTTCTCCCAATTCATTCCGCATGTGCAAACAGCATGGTCTCCTGGGAAAGCTCAGTTTTAATGCACATGTTTTTCTAAGGAACTTGGAGCCCTGGCTCGAGGCAGACAATAAAGATTCCTGTCTGCAAGCCCTCTTGGCTGCTCAGACCACCAGGGGATTGGGATGGTGATGCTGTGGTGCTTAGAAGCCGGGCTCTGCCAGGCTCAGAAGTTTCAAAGCTCTTCCCAGCACCCTGAGAGTTCAAGGAGTTCTGCAGTGAGGAACAATGTCAATTGCCCTCCACATCCTTCCCTGGAACAGGGGCACAATGTCATTTAACATTCTTGCTTCAGGTTTCTCTTTGAGGCCTCACAGGTTTCTCTTTGAGGCCTCAGCTCCACCCTCCAAATCTCAGTCTGCTGGGGTTTTTTCCTTCCCTTCTACCGCTTCCCTTCCTGACTCCAGAGCACCCAGTCCACACAGCTCCCCCTGCCTTTGTGGCTGGCTTCAAAGTTGGAGTGAACCAGGCCTGGGTAAATCTGTACAAACACAGCCACTGCCTTTTCACACTTGAATGATTTCAAGAAAAAAAAAAAAAAAAAAAAAAAAAAAACCTCCTTCTCCTGCTTACCCTACATGGGAGGGATATGGCCAGGCAAGGCTGGCAATGAGCCAGCAAGGGATAGCAGCAGGGACTGTGAGAGGGAGGGGAAGCACCTGAATCACTGTCAGGTCACATCTGAGGACACTGCTGACCTGACAGCCCTGCTGGGACCCCCTGAATTCCTCTCACCATGGGCTTTGAGTCACCTGACCGCCTCCAGCCTCCAGCAGGGGAAAAGCTTCCTGAGACAGAGCTGAGCCCAGCACAAGAGTCAAGAAATAGGGGTAGGCACAGAGGTTGAAATTCTTGACTCTTCATTCTAAGAGAGGGAGAGGAGCCTGGGTGGCAACTTAGAGGGCAGAAAGGTTACAGAAATTGAGGCCCAGGAAGGGAGAAGGACTTACAAGAGCCACGACTGGCCAAGGTCACTGGCCCTGACTTGTGTGCATATGTCTGTACAGGTATATGTAGACATATGTGTGCATGCAAATGGAGGCCAGAGATGTCTTCTTTGGCAGCTTTCATCTTGGATTTTAGTAAGTTTTTTTTTTTTTAAGAAAAATATTTATTTTATTTTAATGTGTATCTGTGTCTATGTGTGGGTATATAAACATGGATGTAGTTACCCATGGATACCAGAAGAAGGCATCAGATCCCCTTGTGTTAGAGTTGCTGGCAGTTGTGAACTGCCCAACATAGATACTGGAAACTGTACTCGGGTCTTTTGCAAGAGCAGTACATATCTCAACCTCTGAGCCATTTCTCTGGCCATTTTCTTTATTCTTGAGATAGAGTCTCACATTGAACCTGGAACATGCCATTTTGTCTAGACTGGCTGACCAGGTATTCTCCTGCCTTAGCCTTCCAGGAGTTCAAGACTCTTCTCTGCTACACATTGTGGTCTTCCTTATCCTTTTCTGTACCACTGATTTCCTTCTATTGGGGTGGGATGACACAGGCCTCAAATTCAAACCACAGCTGAGTAGATGCTCTGAAATCCTGATCTTCCTGCCTCTGTCTCTGAAGTGCCGGGATTAGAGACTTGTACCACCATGCCTGCCTCACCAATGACACTTTGTATCCTTTTCCCATTCCCCCTCAAGGCATCAAAAATATGGAAAAAATCAGACCAGCAGCAAGAAGGTTCAGCAGGTACAGGCTCTTGCTGAAGTGGCAAATCTACTGGAATTCAATTTCCAGGACTCACATGATAAAGAAAACTAATTTCTACAAGTTGTCTTGTAATCTACACACAGGTCACATGTATGCACACACACAGGACCATAAACAAACAAACAAACAAACAAACAAAGAACAAATAAATTTTTGTTGAAACTATGAAAATTAGTTTATTCTTTTTGTAAAAAAGAGACATAAATTCAAGATGCTAGAGAATGACTGGTGAGCAGAGAGGGAAGGACAGAGGGATTGGCTGAGGGAGACAGCCCAGAGTCACCTGCCTCTCTCCTCACCCTAAGTCTTAGTCTATAATGCTCTGTCCAACCATTTTTTTAAAGACCCTTGACTCCATGTCCCCATCTGAAAACCTCTGACTGTGGCCAAATTTGAGCCCTACCACGTGAGACACTCTACCAGACACTTCTTCAGTGTCTGTAACATGAGACACTTCATATAAAGGAGGTTGGAGTAAGCAGACTCTTTTGTAAGCCATAAAAGCAGCCAAGTCATTGGTAAAATTGGCTCAGTGAAAAAAGTGTCACCCCTTGCAAGCATGAGGACCTGAGTCAGAGTCCTAGAACTCAGGTTAAAAGAAAACTTCCAGGCATGGTAGCACATGTTTGTGCTCTCAGCCCCGGGGAGGTAGAAACAGCACAGACCCTGGGGCTCCCTGGCCAGATAACCTACTATAACTGCTCAGGTCCAAGAAAATGAGAGACGCTGTCAAACAAATATATAATGGAAAACTACTGAGAAAGGCATTTCTATGCACATGCCTACATGAACATGTAATATACATACAGACATGGACACACACATAGATATACATGGAGACACACACACACATACACACACAGGAACATACACAGCCATTTAGACACCCCCCCCATGCACACATTGACACACACACTTACATACACACATCCATAGACACTGGACATACACTAGGAAGCTGATGGCCATCTCTCATAAGGAACAGGGACACCGCTCTTCAAAACCAAGCACATCTCCAGCTCAGTCCCAGCTGTACTGTCTGAGGTACAAGGCTCTGGATTGGAAATAGGCTGCTTGGTCATCATCCTGTGCCTCCTTTAACGAGATCATCTGGGATCCAGAAAGGGGTCTGATCTCTGACACAGTAGGAGCTGTACGTATGAGGCCTAGAGCCCGGGCAGGGGCTCCTGGCTATTACACAGCAGCAGCTGGGATAGGAGTGATTCACTGTGGCTCCCAGGCCAGATCAGGCTGAGGGACAGTCAGGCCAGACATTGCTTCAGGGCGGTGCAGTTGCAAAGGGGTCAAAGGGTCTGCCTTGGTGCGTTACACAAAAACCTCAACTCTAAAGCACCCACCTCAGCCAAACGAAAAAGCAGATTCCTTCTTGGGTGGTACAGCCTGGGATGACATGGTGGAGTCCACAAAAAGAAAACAAGAGATGGGAAGCAAACACTCTGCCTCACAGGGAGAGGGAGAACCCTTTGGGATAAAGGCTGGCAGGTCAGGGAGCCTCTGTCCCTTCCCTTTGGAGTGAGCATGTGGCAGTTGGGGGAGGTGGACACAGACAGTCATAAACTGGTCTAGAAGCCATCTGCACAGCAGCTTCCTAGGGAAACCTGGCTCCATGGAAGGTGCATGGTCAGCAGAGGTCTAACTTTCATGAATCTTGTGCACTGCCCCACCCCTATGTCACTTACAGAGTCCTTTGGGAAACATCAGAGTCAGAAGGAGGTTTCACAAGATGGGTCAGAGGGTAAGAACACTAGCCACAAGGCCTAACAACCCACATGGTGGAAAGAGAAAAATGACTTTGGCCTCTGGCCTCCCCACCATGGTACATGTGTGCTCTACCACATAAATAACAAATACATGTAAGTTTTAAAAAGTAAGGTAGGCTGTCTGCCCTCAATGAAGGTCTCACACCAACGGCTCTCTGTGACTCTATCATTCTCAGAGACATGCCTTCTCAAAGTGACAGCTAGCTCAGGCCCTGTATACAGTAACAACTCTGAGCTGACTGTCTTTGGAAATCCCTCTGTGTGAGTTCTGAATAACTCCCCAGAGAAAAAAGTCAAGCCAAGTCCAAGGCCCATCCCAGGCAAGCAAGATAGGAGCCACCCTCTGGGATGGCCGAGTCTCACCAGTGGGTCTGGAGACAGCCTGCTTCTGCACAGGACAGGACTCTCCAGCCCGAAGCTGGTGTGAATAGATCCAGCACAGACTTTGGTCTTGGAGCTCACTGAAGAGACAGCAGGTTGGCACAGAGATGAGCAGACATGCCAGGTAACAAAATTAGTCCTCAGGAGGACCATGGCAGCCAACAGCATCCCCATACCTGCCCTCCAGGGGTTCCTCTCAGAGACTCAAAGTAGGCCTTCTATGTATACAGAATCCTCTCTGCTGCCACAAAAGCCCAAGGAATAACATCCAGGCCTGCCCACTACTGCAGTTGAAGTCTATCTGCCTCTCCTGCTGCCCCACATACACAGGCCATTTCACAGCCAAATTGGCCTCCTCCCTCATTCTCAGAAGCCCACAAGAATGCCATCCCACCCAGTCAGGCCCTGCCCATCATTTGGCTTCACCCCTAGGCCACACCTTCCCTTGGCTCCCTTATCAGCCTCCTCCTCTCATGGCCTCCCAGTGCTTGCCTTATCTGGGCCATTACGATGGCACATTTGACCCTTCATTTTACTTTGGATCCAGCCTGTCCCTTCTCACAAACCAGCTATTTTCTTGAAGTCTGATGTTTTATAAATCATGATTTAGAACGCAATGGCATTTACTTCTCCTATAAAAGCAATGCGGTGTGGGTAGGTTTCTAGGTCAGACCACAGCAATCAGGGTACTGCAGTGTGGCTGAGTCCCTGCCTGATTGCACTCCGAGCTTCAACTTTATAAAACATAATACTGAGGAGCTGAGGACTTGATGCACCAGTGTTAGGGCCCAAGTTTGATGCCAAGAACCCACATGAAAAAAGCCAGGTGTGGTAATGCACACCTGTGACCTCAACTCCACACAAGCTAGAGTTATCTGGAAGGGGAACCTCTGAGGAAATGTACACTAGGCTGGCCTGTAGACAAGCCTGTGGTACAGTTCCTTGCTTGATATTTGATGTGGAAGGGCCCAACCCACTATGGGTAGTGTCATCTCTGGGCAGGATGTCAGGGGTCTGAGGTTTTATAGGAAAGCAGGCTAATCAAGCCAGGAGGAGCAAGCCAGTGAGGAAAACTCCTTTAGGGATCTCTGCATCAGCTCCTGCCTCCAGGTTCCAGTCCTGACTTCTCTGGATGATGGGCTGTTACCTGGAAGTATAAGATGGAATAAATTCTTTCTTCCCCCAGGTTTTGATCCTGTGTTATAGTGCACCAATAGAAACAGACACTATGACAGAGTACTAGGGAGGAAGAGAGAGGCAGGTCCCTGGGGCTCACTGGCTGGACAGTCCACCCTGCCTGGAAAGCAAAGAGCCCTAATATGGTGAATGTCACCAAAGGATATTGGCTAAGATGGTTTTCTGGCCTCCATATATACACCTGTACACAGACATGTGCACACACATACATGTATATGTACTATATACATAGTCACACAAATAATACAGAACCAATTATGTAGACAGGGCACTTAAGTATTTGAGTGTAACATCATAAGCTAGACATTGCTCAGGCCATGCCCATGTGCAAAAAATGGCCTACGGTCATAAAAACAGAGGGGCCATGATAAGCCATGTGACCAAAGAGGTCAGATGAGGACATGGCCAGGAAGGAGGAGGCACTGATTGTATAATTTAAAAACATAAAAAAATAAAGAGCAAGACACCAGCTACCCTTCTACTTCACTGGGCTGCGAAAACATGTTCCGTGTTCCTTGGGCTAGGAAAGTGGCTCCATGAGTAAAAGGCACTTGCTGCCAAGCCTTATAGTTGGACACCCAGGACCCCCACACACACACCTGTGTATTAAATGTTCAGCTCAGGGTGGGCAAATGGAAACGTCTTCTAACTCTCAGAATGGTACACAGGAGCCCACACAGTGTACAGATTAGGATACAGGGATGCTTGAATCGCGCGTGTGCGTGTGCATGTGTGTGTAACTGAGAATTTCCTTTCAGGTGTCTTCCTAAATTAACTACTTCTCTACATTATTTTCTGAGACAATGTCTCTCATTGTGCCTGGAGCTCTCCAATCGGCTAGACTGGCTGGCCGTTCCTCCTGACTCTTTAGCTCCAAAATTACAGGCATGCACCAGCACAGCGGGCTTTTTACGTGGGTGCTAGGGACCTGAACTCAGCCCACATGCTTGAACAGCAAAGTCTAGCCCTGAGTTATTTTGTTTTTGACTCAACTGTGCAGCTCTCAAATATGAACTGTGTAGGTGACGGGGTCAGTGTCTCGGTATCAAAAGGTCACCCATCTCTGCAGCAGGTCCTCAGAGCTTTGCTTGCCTTATCCCAGGTACTTCTTTGGCTTGCTTGTTTCCACTGGGAAGCAACAGGAATTAAAGACTCCCACATGGAGACAGTGTCACCCCTTCCTTGGCGGCTGCACACTTCTGTGTCCTCCTCCCCATCTGGGGTGACTCATCCCTCAGATGTATAATGAATCAGGCACTTGCTCATTAATAAAAAATGACAAGCGATCGTCTTCATTGAAATCTGCCGAGCAGCCAGCGCCAGCAGAGAGTCATGCTCAGCTCTGCAGTTCCTCTTTGGTCAGGTGGTAATGAATCCAGGAGGGGAGCCAGCTAGCATAAAGCCGAGTGCTTACCAGCCACCTTTCCTCAGCGGGTGGCCCATGGCCTGCAGGTCTAGCAGAGAGATGCCTTTTTCATCTGTTTTGACAAAGGAGTTTGGCTCAGCAGGCCCAGGCCTGGAGAGGTCAGGAAGGCAGGGGAAACATTCCAGCTTTGAGGAACTCATTCTTTCTGTGACAGTCGGTGAACCACCTACATCCAAACACCCAGGAGGCCAAGCACAGACTAACTTACTTCAATGTTTTCTTTTTGTTTGAAAGTGAGCAAAGGATGCTGGGGAGATGGTGGGTTAATTGCTTGCCCTGCAAGTGTAAGGACCTGAGTTCGGATCTCCAGAACCCACAGAGAGCCAGATGTGGAAGTTTCATGTCTGTTTTCCAGTGCTCCTATAGCAAATGGGAAGCAGAAACAGGAAACACCCAGAGGCTCACAGGGCACTGTGCTGGCATACACAGTGATAAACAAGAGCCCACATCTCAAAAGCACAGTGGAGGTTGTCCCCACCTAAGAGGCCAGCCTTAAGACCTCTTATTTCCTGCTCACCAGCACCCAGGGATAGAAGTCATGGACACGGACAATATCACCACAGGTACCTCCACAGAGCCACCAGAACCCTGCCAGGCTTCTCCCAGCAGGCACTGCATGACTTGTTCAGTACAGAGTTTCAAGAGGACAGGCAGCCCTTGTGGAGTTTAGGCTTTCCCCCCCCAGTCTTTCTGAACTCAGAGCATCAGGGCCTTCAGAGTCCCTATCTTGAAAATGGATAAATAGGAGGTCTCTCTGATAGAGAAGTTGAAATAAGCCCTAACCCTGTGATTGCAGAATGATTAGCCATTGTGGAGAGAGCTCCTTTAGAGGGCTGGTGGTAACTGGCCTCGGCCTCAACCCACTTTCCCTTCCCAGCTGTAGGCAGGAGTTGTACAGGAAGCCATGGTGATGCATGTGAATTTCTCAATCCCATGGGCAGGTAACCCCTACCACATGTGAAGTGGAGTGATCCAGATGGCTGAGCCAGACTCAATCCTCACCCCATGAAGTCCATCGCTTGTGCTGTCCCTTGGTGCTCCAGAGCCGTCTACAGCTCCCTATCGACAATGAAGCCAGGACCAGGCTGGCTTACACAACGTTTTCCTCACAGGAGCAGTCTCCAGAGTGAACAAGTGACCACCTTAACCAGCAGGTGCTTGAAATGCTCTTTCGGGCCATGGATGGGGTTGGGGGTGTGTCCTATGATGCTTCAAACCTCACACAGTGGTCCTGATGGCAGCCAAGCCACTTTAGCTATGGCTGAGGTCTGACTCCCAGGATTCTCCAGGGGCTCTTGGAGCTTCTGAAACAGATACTGGCAGCCAGCTAAAGTGCAGCCAGTTTGGGCATATTTCAGAAGTGACAATGAGAGAGAGAAAGCCTGGAGATGTATAGATCCATGTTAGGTAAGTCGGGACCTTATCATCCAGATGGTGGGCAAAGAGTATGTTTCTGTGTGCTCAGTACCATTTGCGTAGGCGCTTCAAAGTCTATACAACTTAAAATTACTTTTAAATTTAATTTTGTTTATGATCAATGTGTGTGACAGGAGGGGCGGAGATCACAAGATGACTCCTTAGAGTTTTCTCTATGACCTTTAGGTCATTCTGGGGACAGAGCTTAGGTGATTAGGCTTGCTGGAATGAGTGTTTTCCCTGCTGAGCAGGCTGCACCAAGGCTGGCCCAGCTCTCTCCCTTTTTAGCTTAAAAAAAAATGTATTCTTTTTGTCTTTCACATCATGCATCTTGATCCCATTCATTTCCCATCTCTGCATACCTGCCCTCTGCCCTTGCAGCTCCTCCCACCAATAAAATTTAAGAGAAAAAAGAAAAAAAGAGGGATCTCATCATGGAAGCTATAGTGTGGCACACTGAGTCATTCAGTAAACCCCTTATCCATATGTCTTTACTTGCAAGTGTTCATTGCAAAGAGTCCTTGGTCTGGTTTGAGGCCTCTGGTTTCTGCTACACTATCAATGCTGGGCCCTCACTGCTGTTGCCCTGTGCTGTGGAAATCCTGCAGCTTTGGGTATGGTCCCTTCACCTGCCCCAGCAGTTCACAGATGGGGTCAACCCATAACTGTTGTTCTGGGCCTGGGCAGGGTTGGTCCTGTCTTCACCACCAGGGTGAGCTCACCTGCATTGCCTTGGCAAGTTTACCTCTCACAGAGATGAGCAAGGGGCAGTTCGTGTCCTCAGGGTTTGATCTCCCCCAACTACACATTCATGACCAGCTCTACTGTGTTGCCCAGGCATGGCATAAGGGCCACTCTCCAGAGTGCTACAGCTGATGAGGGGCAGGGCTAGCTCTCCCACTCTTTTAGACAGGGGTTTATTCCATAGTCCTACCAGGCCTGAAACTCACTCTCTATATAGCCCAGTCTGGCCTCAAACTTGCAGAAATCCCCTTCTCTTGCCTTAGCTCCCTAAGTTCTAGAATAGAAGATATGTGGGTTAGAAAGGGGAGTTTTATTCATTTCTTTGGAAAGGAGGTGTTATGGAGGCCAGAGGACAACTAACAGATTTGGTTCTCTCTTCCTTCAGGTTCATACAGGTGCTGAGACTCTGTTTCAGGTCCTTGGGCTTGGCAGCAGGGCCTTTTCCTACTGAGCCAGCTCCTCAGGTCCTCCTAAACCTTTCTAGTGAAGAAGTGGACTTACATGTAGGTGGGGCACTGTAAGGCTGAGCAGTGCTCACTCAACACAGCTTCCTTCTTCCGTGTCCACAAAGGACAGGGTCAGTGTGGATGCCATTGACATCACAAGATGGGATGAGAGCAGGCAGAGCTAATGCCGAGCTCCAGTCTGTGCTGAAGGCCTTGCCATCTCTCATCCATCCATGGGTATTTGGGGAATCCTGTGGTCAAGTTCCAGACAAGAGTGCATAAGAGCAGGAGTAGTACCCAGACAGTGTCCTTCAGAAGACTACTGAAGAAAGACCTGAGCTGGGATGTGGCTCAGGTGATCGAGTGCCTGCCCAGCATTTCTGAAGCTCTAGGTTCAATCCCCAACATCCCATAAACCAGGCATGAGTGCATGCTTGTAACACTCAAGATTTTGGTGAAGGAGGGTCAGAAGTTCCTCCTTACCTAAGTAAAGAATTTGGAGCCAGCCTTGGCTATATGAGACAAGAAAAGGGGTAGGGTGGAGATATCTTGCTAATGAATATAATCCCAGCACTTGAGAAACAGGAGAATCCAAAGTTTAAGGTCACCCTTGGGTTAGATTTGAGTCCACCTTAGGCTACATAAGACTCAATGAAAGGAGAGGAGAAGGAAAAGGGGAAGGAGATGGAGAAGAAGGGAGGGGAGGGGAGGGTGGAGAGGAGGGGAAGGGAGGGGAGGGGAGGGGGGAAGGGAGGGGAAGGGGAGGGGAAGGGGAGGGGAGGGGAGGGAAGGGGAGGGGAGGAGAGGGAAGGGGAGGGGAGGGGAGGGGAGGAGAGGGAAGGGGAGGGGAGGAGAGGGAAGGGGAGGGGAGGGGAGGGGAAGGGGAGGGGAGGGGAGGAGAGGGAAGGGGAGGGGAGGAGAGGGGAGGGGAAGGGGAGGGGAGGAGAGGGAAGGGGAGGGGAGGAGAGGGAAGGGGAGGGGAGGGGAAGGGAGGGAAGGGGAGGGAAGGGGAGGGGAGAGGAGGGGAGGGGAGGGAGAGCTTGGTGATGTGTTTCTGAGGTGATTCCAGAAGGCCTGGTTTAGGATTAGGCCCCTCGCCAGGACAAGCATATCACGGTCCCGCCACAGCCTGGTTCGTTCAGGCAGGAGACAGCACATTGCAAAACCTTGGCCCCAGGGCTAGAGTCTGCCCTAGATTAAGAAACACTTTCCAAATGAGATAATTATTTAATAGGTAATAAACGCAGACGGGGAGACAGTGGTGGGAATTCAGTTGACTAACCAACTGTGGCCCCCAGCGCCACGCACCCTCCCTGGAGTCCAGCCTGCTGATGCTCACCTCCTGGCATCTCCTTGTGCTCAGCCGACCTTCACAAGCCTTGTGTTGAAAGTTAGTCATCTGGTCACTCAGCTACAGAGCCCAAGTTAACAGGCCGCAGCAAGGCACCTGATGTGCCGCCTGCCTGCAGCTCAGTGACTTACCTTCTATGTTGTCCTTCCCTGGAGACTTGGGGCTCACTTGGGGGTGAGCCAGGAGAGAAGCTGTTTTTTGCTGTTCACCTCACCTGTCCTGGCTTTGGTGACCTTGTCCTCAGCAAGTATGCGTGGCCCTGAAGCATCCTCACATCAGTGGAGGTGAAGAAAGGGGAAGGGAACCATCACCTACTGACCAGCCACATGTCAGGTACCACAGGGGCATCTACCAGGGCACCGTACCATATCTACCAGGGCACCGTACCATATGGATAATTTCATATGTAGTCTCATGGCAAACAAAGACGCCGGAAGTCAGAGGTCAAATGACTTGTTCCCAGGTCACAGAGCTGGCATCAACCCTAGGAATCAGTCCTATCCTTGTTTGGCTGTGTCATATGCAACTCTCTCTTTCCCCCACTCTAGACTAATGACAATAACCAGGAACTTTTCCATGGACCCAAGAAAGATGTTCTGAGCGACATCTTCACATTAAGCTTTAAGAAAAGCACAGGGAATTAGAAGCAGCCACAACTTGGGGTAAAGGAGCCTGCAGTCTCCAGTGCATGTGTGCATCTGTGTGTGTGTGTGTGTGTGTGTGTGCGCGCGCGCGCGTGTGTGCATGTGTATGTGTGTGTACATGCACGCATGCGTGTAAGGTCACACACACGTCTAAAAGAGAGAGGGACAGGGTGGAAGAGAAAAAAAGGGAATAGAGAATAAAAAAGTGAGGGGATGGTAAGCATGGTGGCTCACACCTACAATCCTAGCATTCGGGACAAGGGTAGGAGGGATGGCTGATGTGGCAGAAACTATCCCAAGAAACAACCTGGATGAAAAATGACAATAACACAGAAGGTAGCCAACAAAAATAATACATCAGATGAATGGATGGGCAGGTGAGATGAGTGGGTGGGTGTGTGGAAAGAAAATGGGCAGATGTGTGAGTTCATAGATGGATGGAAAAATGGGCATATATATGGATTGATGGTAGGAATGGATGGGAAAATAAGCAGATTAGTGGGTGTTTGGGAGGGTGAGTGGACAGGTGGGCAGGTGAGTAGGGGGCAAGTAAACGGGTAAGTGAGTAAGGGGGTGGGTGTGCATTTGGTGGCTGGCTGGCTGGTGGGCAGACAGAAGGATTGAAGCTCTCTAGTGTGTCTCTACCTCACTGTCACCTCACCCCTCTGGGTCCTCTTGTGTATCCCTTTCAGCTCAGGTCTCCCTGGCCCAGTGTTTCCTCAGGAGCACTGAAAGGAGGGACAGGGCCTAGCAGACGCTGGTACACAGTCCCACCACAATAGAGTATGTTGTGGGATGCCCGCAGGCTCTGGGCTAGTACAGTAGGGACCCACAGTTTGAACTTCTGGTTCTGACTCTCTCTTCCTGCTATTTCCAAGCCCCAAACCTACGCCATTATTACCCTTGCCTGTTCAGGCAGCTCTTACCTTGATAGAAATCAAACGGCCTCTAGGCCCACTTCTATCAGAGTATATTCCTGCTCCCTGGAGGCCTGAGTGTGAGCCAAGCACACCCACCCACTGGCCATCATTGGCCTCGCATTTGGATTCCAATCACCCTCTGGAAAGCAGGGCAATCTAGAAGAGGGGTCAGGCAGGTATAATAACTGGACAGGGGTGCTCAGAATGGCAATCTGTAGGGCTCTGGGTTTCTGGATGCTCTGGGCACCCTAAAGGTGTTCATGGGCAGTGGAGCTTCTTCCCCAACATTGTAAGTGGTACTAGGCCAATCTGGGCCCAGCACTATCTACAGGCATGTGAGAGCTGGGGCACAGGCTGTTTATAGTAGAAAGCAGCACACAGCTCCAAGTCTCCATTTCTCTACAGGGAGACCTCTCTGCCTGTAGCTGATCACCCTGAAACACTCAGCCCAATCATGAGTAGTGAGTTCTGCAGCATCCTCACTCTGACTGCAGGAAGCCACAGGGAACAAGAAGGGTGAAGAGGGCCCCCAGCTGCTCTGCCAGGTCTGCAAAGCTGAAATGGAGTCAGGAAGGACACAGGCTCTGGAGTGAGTGGTCCAGGTCAAGTTCGGGTGACATCAGCCTGCTTGGGTAGTGTGCCTCCCTTAGCTTTGGCTCCCTTTCCCACCCCCTTCTCTAACTCCTTCAGACAGCTCTCACGTAAGTATCCCACACAGCCTAGAACTCACTACATTGACAACAGAACCATGAACTTCTGGTCCTCTTGCCTGGTCTCCTGAGTGCTAGGATTACCACATGCAATGCCATACCTGGTTCTCTTGCAGTGCTGGGAATCAAACCCAGGGTTTCATGCATTCTAGAAGAGCACCCTATCTACCTACCCAGCTGTTGACATCCCCTTTGTAAATGGGCAAGAATAATGACCATTCTATTAGCGAACAGCCTGGAAAAACTCAGCTCCCTGGCTCAAAAGCAAGCATTGTGCAAATGAACCCTGTCAGCGTTTTAAACAATACGCTTGCCTTTTCTGAACACATTTAATGTCCTGAGTGTGCCTTAAGGAGTGGACAGTACAGAGTTAAGGACAGCTATCTATGGGCAGACACACTGAGAACACAGATGCCGTAGCTCACCAGCAGTGGTTGGTCATAACCATTCTAGTCTCTCTCTTTCCATCCAATTAGGGACCGTGGGCTTAATTTCTAGAACTACCCAAATAGAATAAGCAAACACAGTACTTGAACTTCATGAAAGACCAGCTTCTAGCATTCTTTTGTTTTTGAGACAGTCTCACATAGCTCAAGCTGACCTCAAACTCCCTATAAAGACCTTGAACTTCTGATCCTTCTGCCTCCACCCCCTCAGTGCTGGTATTGCAAGCATGAACTACCACACCTGGTTTATGCAGTGCTTGGGAGGAACCTAGGGTTTTGTGCAATCTGGGCAATTGCTCTACCCACTGAACTACATACATCTCCAACCACTTCTCCCAGTTTTCATACCATTTTCACATCTGGGAGACACTAGATCTCCTCTGGGTGTTCCCTTCATGTGCAACCCACCACCCCTGTGAATGAACAATGTACTTTTAATAAAAAGAGACAGCTCTCGGAGTTGCATAATGAAAGCCTGATTCAAAAAAGAAAGAAAAAAGCAAGCAGGCAGTGTGCATCCTCTGGCACCTTGAGATCAGCACACAGATGAGGAACCCTTGCTCTTCTGAGAATATCATCTACACTGAGGCTCTTTATTGCAGCACCTTTAAGCTGCCAGTCACTCCTGTGAGCCGTCAATCATTCGGAGCCTGCATACCTAGTAGGTTGTGTGTCTCTGCCCATCTGCTGAGTTAGCTATGACTTTGGCATGAATGGCCTCTTGGATAGTCAAGGGATTCTTGGTCTTCCCCAGATGGCCCCAAGGGGACCTTGCTCTGTGTGAGTGAGCAGCATTGCTCCACCCAGCCCATAAACAATCTGGCCCCAGCACTAGGCTCTTCCCACCTGGTCAAGGGTCAACAATGTCAAACAGTATTAGCAGTACCTAAAGTTGGCAGAAACACAAACATGCCTGGTCCTGGGCCTGTGGTGTTAGAATGCTGTCTGCTTGCAACAGCCCTCTCTGCTCTTATCTAGAACAGGCTCCAATATAGGGAATGGTACTGCTCACAATGGGCTGGGTCTTCTTACATCAATTAACAAGCAAAAGAATCCCCACAGACATGTCCATAGCCCAACTTGCTCTAGAGAACTGCTTAATTTAAACTCTCCATTGAGGTGACTGTAGTTGGCTTTGTCAAATTGACAGTTAAAACTAACCAGCACACCCTGCAAGCATGCGGATTTATGTTATAATCCCTATAAAAAATGTAAAAAAATCAGGCACGGTAGTGTGTGCTTCTAACCCTGGTGGAGACAGGTGGATACCTGTGACTTGCTGAACAGCCAGACCAGCAGATTCAAGAAGCTCTGGGTTCAGTGGGAGATACTGTCTTAAAAATCAAGACAAAAAGAGCTAGGACAGTATCCAAGACATGGGGTACAGTGAGTGAATACTGACTGATCAAGACACTTAGAATTGGTAAAAACTCAAGAATCACATGGATGTTTGCCATCCAAGCCAAAGGAATAAGCTCATAAGGGTGGAATTCTAGAATTCAGTTCCAAATGTGCTGGGGAGGTGAGAGAGGAGCCTGTGGGCACAGAAGCTGTGCTCAAGCCAGTGACAGTAATAACTATCCGCTCTGTTCAAGCATGGGCAGCTCGCCGCAGGCCCTGGTTCTGAGTGCCATCTCTTAAGCACTGGTCCCTTGGTCATGCCTAGCTCTGCTGGCTCACACGTGTCATGGGACTCTAAGTGGCTAGGTAGGAGGTTGTACATGTCCCAGCACTGTAGTGATATGTCATATATTTAATAAAACCAGTCTTTTTAAAAAATATTTTTATTAAATATATAACATATCACCACAAAGCACCTTTTCTAGTCTGACATGGCCCCACCCTGGCCCACCCTCACCAAGAGAGCTCAGGGGACATGAGGCCCAGTTCTCAACTGTCACTGTAGTTTTCCAAAGCCTGAACAGAAACGCTCTATGCTCCAATCCATCCTCCAGACTCCCCACAGAAACCCAGGCTCAGGACCTGCCACCAAGTTCCCTCAATGTGACAGATGCCCTCAAGGCTCCAGGGCCCTGGTACCTCTAATCTCAAGCCTGTCAAACCTCCTGGCAGAGTGGATCCAGTTCCTGTAGATCTCAGCTATACCTGAGCACAGAGCTATGTTTCCATCCCCTGCACACATCTTGCCACAATTGGCTCATCTTTACTGACAACTGTACTTCCCTAAAATGTGACCACGACAGATGACTCCTCCCCCTCCTATTGGACAAGCTTGAGTGATTCTCTGAGTTCCTGCTTGTCATCATATCATTTTTGTTGCTGTGATAAAATGCCCTCACAGAAAGCAACTTAGGAAAGACAGGGTTCATTATAGCTCAAAACTCCAGGTTAGAATCACCAAGGCAACAGGATGGAAACAGCCAGCCATATCTGATCCAGTCAAGAGTGGAGAGAAATGCATGCATGTCTGCTACTTAGCCCGCTTCCTCCACTCTTACACAGTCTAGGACCCAAACTCATGGAATGGAGCCACTCATAGGGGGCTGGGTCCTCCTATATCACTTAATCAGGACAATGCCCATAGGCCAACCTGACCCAGACAACCCCTCATTGAGTCTCTTTTCAATTGATTCTACATTGTATCAGATTGACAGTGAACGATATCATACCTACCCAGGACCCCATACCTTCAGCTCAGGGGACTCTCACACTCCAGAAGGGCACAGCTCCTAAGGACTGTCCCATGCCTGGTTCTGCCCTCCCCCTTGCTGTAAACATATTCATGAGTGTCAACAAAACACAGATGACTGTTCTGGAAGCAGGGACAGCACTGGTGTAGTCCAGTGTCCAATGTCCAGCTGGTACTTGCTGCCCCTTCCCCGCCCCTGTGCTTGAGGACCCTCTAAAGTCCTTTTCCTCAACTGTGGGCCACACGGCACAGCAGACAGGGCAACAGGTCTCAAAGGCAAGTGTCAACTGTAAGTCACAATCTTCAAGACAGCCAGCACCAACAGAGCATAGGCACACACAGTTCCCGGAGGCGTCGGCCTCATACTGGCTTTTCAAATATAAAATAAGTAAAACTCAACAGAGCAAAAGAACAGCACCGGGCAGTCTACTTGAGAGGCCAAACAACCCAATCTGGCTGGGCTCCCTTAAGATGGCCAACAGGCCCACAGTCTAAGAGCACCAGGAGCCTGTCAAAACTCACAGAGCCTTCTGACATCTTCAAGAGCACTCCATCAAGTGCCCCACCCTGGGTGCTCTCGTGTGTGGGGGCAGTGGGGGTATTGTGTGAGTACGTACATTTGTGGAATTGGTCTATGCAATGGTGATTGGCCAGCAGATGCCATTATCTTCCTCAATCACTCTCCACCTTATAGACAAGATCTCTCACTGAATCTGGAGTCCAAATCTTGGCATGACTGGCCAACAAGCTCCTGGAATCCTCCAGTCTTCACCATTCAGCTCTGGGACTCAAGATAAGAACTGCTGTACCAGCTGTCTGCGTGAGTTAGAGATTCAAACTCGGGTCCCCGGGCTTGCTCAGCAAGCCCTTTACTGATGAAGCCATCGCCCTGACCCCTAATAAGCTGTTGCAAAACCAGGGCTTTTCAAGTTGTTCCATTTGAATTTTCATAATTTTTTGGCTTTAAAGATAAATCTCATCCATCCCACATATGATTAAAAAGAGAAATCAAACAGCACAGCAGGACTTATAAATGAAAGATCAGTCCCTTCCCAGCACCCCGAAGGCAACCATGTCTTAGAAATTTCTCTGAACTAGATTCCTCCAGCAGCCATCTGATATGTATAAGGAATATTGTTCAATAATGTGTTTTCATTCTCAAGTCCGACATTGACCTTGCTCCTCCAGTCACTCCTACACCTGCAGAAGTACAGCTGATGCTCTCCCCATATCTGGAATCCCTCACATCTGGTGGTCTCTGCACTATCTGAAGGTCAATTCTCCAAGCTAGTATACTGCTACTTTGTAGTCATTGCCCCTCCCCCTACTGTGCATGAGAGAGCAGTTAGGGAACTAGTAACAAAGATGTGTAATCATAAAGTTTGGTTTCACCCTGCATCACCGAAAGCATCCTTATGTAATGACCCAGTAGCTTGACCAGATTTGTCTCGTAATAAGACTGATAGGTTTCCTCTTCCCTGTACTTTGGAGAGCAAGTGATAAAGTTCTGCCAACATCTTCCTATCCAAGGTATATGTGTTAATGCGCATATAATTGTGTATGGAATGCATATGTATATACCTGTGTGCCTGTCTGTGGGTGCACACCCCCCCCCCATATGTAAGGATGGCCTTGAGTATTTTCCTCTATCAGTCTCCACCTGAGACAGGGTCTCTTACTGAACTTGGTTCTCACTAATTTAGCTAACATGCCTGGCCAATCAGCTCCAAGGATTCTCTTGTCTCTGCCTCCACAGTCCTGGAATTATAGATGTATATTACCGACCTAGGTCTTTTATGTAAGTCCTGGAGACCAAACTCAGGTCCCCAGCCCCAAGTTCACAGCCTTGATCTGTCCACGGCTGCTTCCCAGATGAGCCCTCTGCCTCTGTGGATGAGTTTGTCTTTGTTTGTTCTTCCCTCCTTTACAAGTTTCTCAAAACATTACTTTATTCTTGGTTATTTGAAATTTCACAATTATGTTGATTAAATCATACCCCCTCCCCCCACCCCCGATTCTCTTTAAAGTACTAAGAAGAGTCAGAGATGTTTTAATTCAAAGATTTTTATCCTTCTATTATGATCAATTCTCTTGTAAGAATTCTTTCATAATCTCCCGTCTGTTTTGTGTTTCATTAACTCAGACGTCTATGAGTCATAGGATTCATGACTCACTTTCATGTCCTGCTTTTCCCGTTCCTTGGGAACGTTGTTCCTGTCTTGTCTCTGTTCTTCTTTTCACAAGGTTTCCATGAACTCTCACCTTCTGTCTGTTTAGTGAGCTCTGTTTCAGCCATCACATTCTAGTTGGTCTTGGTTTAAATCATTGCCCCACACAATCTTGTCTAGAAACTCTCTGTTCTTATCTCAGGCATGCAATGCTTTCCAGAACCTCCCAGGGCTATCAATGCTGATGCCTTCATTCCCTTCTTTTGCTGTCTATTTGGGTCTATAAAGCCACATTTAGTGCATTTTGGCCTTTCTCTGTATCCAAGGATGACCTTGAACTTCAAACCTGATGCTTCAGCCTCCCAAATTACAAGCATAAGATGCCATGCCCAGTTTATATGGTGCTGGAGATGGAATCCAGGGCTTCATGAATTCAAGGCAAGCACTCCAGCTACTGCCCCAGCCCCAGCCCATCATCTCCTCTCAAGGCTGCTGTTTGAGGACCGTATTCCAGCTGTTTACATTGCTCTCTCAGATCTTCAGCCATCATCTCAGCCTCAAATGCCAATTTCCACTTAGAGAAGAACTTTGATTAGAACCTCGCCCAGGAGTTTGGCATATATGTGGGGCTTGTCCACCAGTAGCTTCAGGGATTCCATTGGGATCTCTAAGTGCCACAGAGCTCCAGACTTGGCTCTGTCATCTGGCAACTACAGGATTTGCCTTATTACCATAGACTTTTGACTCCATAGGCAGCTACAAATGTCCACCTGTCACTGCCACCATTACCACCACCACCATCATTATCAACATCGCTAACATCATCATCACCATCATCATCATGACCACCACCACCAGTACAAAAGAAACACCAAAATTTCATTCATTCCACATAAGTGAGCAAGTGAAAAAGAGATTTCAGCAGCTCTTACTTTATTTTTACCTTTTGTGTATATGTTAGAGCATCGTGTGGCACATGCATGTATGAATGTGCATGTAAAGACCAGATATAAACATCAGAACTCTTCCTCAATCACTTCCCACCTTATTTTTTGTGACAGGTCTATCACTGACCCTGAGGCTCACTGATTATGTTTGACTGGCTGGCAAGTGAGCTTCAGGGACCCCACCCCCACCCCCATTCTCACCTGGGAGCACTGTGAGGCACTCAGTGCTCTATCCAGCTTTTACATTGATTCAGGAGATAAAGCTTAGGTGTTTGAACAGCAAGCATTTTACATACTGAGTCATCTCCCTGGCCCCACTTTCTGATTTATGTTCTTAAATCTACATTATAGTATAAACAGCATCATTGTTACCATCTCAACCACTGTAGGGAACAGTCCACTGGCACTGAGCACCTCAACACTATTATAAGGCCACAGCCACCATCCATCCCAAGAACCTTTTCATGGCAGAGCTTAAAGTCTGTGCTTATCAGAGATTCCAACCCCCTTTCCCAGCTCCTGCCAACAATCACGCTGACCTTTTACTTTATGACTATGAGTAGTGCAGGGGTGAGATCATCCTGTATACTTCTGAGACTGCTTGTTTCATTGGGCATCATCCATGTTGCAATGTGTTGGTATCAACATAGTTTTTTAGGCTGAGTAATATTCCATTCCATGATCATGCAATCTTTGTTTATCCCTTCGTACCTCCCTCATTTAATCCCGAAGCATCTGAGGATAACACCTGGACAGTACTGCACACCTGCAATTGCCCCTGACAAGGCTGTGGCCAGTCAGCATCTCAGAGATGGCACTCAGACCCCTTCTCCTTCCCTTCCTTCTCTCTTTCTGTCACTTGTCCTCAGGCTCACAATCCATTTTGCCTCAGCATAGGTGGCCTCCATGACCAAAGACTATTTTTAGTAGGAACACACCATTTGGAGCAGAAAAGACCAAAGTGCCAATGGAGACTTCTTTCTCTATCCATTTTCCCTCCCCAGCATCCCTTGCTTCCAGGTCCTTCTTAAAAATTCCCCAGAATAAGACAAGTAATGGAAAACAGGCTCCGGTGTTTTATTTCATTTTTGAATACTCTCCCCTCACCCGAGGACCGAGGGGTGTAGTTGAAGAGATGCTCAGTGATTAAAGTGCTTGCCATACAAAAATGAAGATCTGAGTTCAATCCTTGGAACCTAGATAAAGCCAGATAGAGTAGCACGTGTCTGCAATGCTGGCACTCCTGAAGCCAAATGGAGGTGGAGATAGGTGAATGCACAGAAGTTCACCAGCCAACTAGCCTGGCCTACTGTTTAGAACACTCATGTGCAAACAAAGAATTTGAGGTTGTCCTCTGATCTAAATATGCAACACACACAGTGCAAAGAGCAGAGAGTCAGGAAGCCAAGGCCTGGAGACAGCTTATAGCTAGTGTCTCCCCCCCACACTCTGGGTGCACGTCCCAGGTCTGATGAAATGGAAAGAGCCACTACAGAGTTCTGAACAGCAGAGTGCTTGGTCCAGGCCAGGGGTTCTGCGCCCATGTATTTTCAGCTGGTCTCACCCATCCTGTCCCATCCCACTCCATCTCAGGAGTTGAGAAAAGCATTCCTCCCAAGTTCAGAAGCCAAGAGCTTCTGTAGAGCTTGCTCAGGTGTGTGCAGTGGCCCAACAAGCGCAGTCAAGATGCAGCCTGTATTATTCATACCTGCTTCCCCCCCCCCCCCCCCCGCCCCAGTTTCTAAGGGAAGCCGCCTTCCTGGAGCAGTCTGCTTGCTCCCTCCAAAGGGCTGTTCTGAGTACTGGCCCTGTGTGAGCCTAAGTGCCTGCCATTAATAAAAGATAAACAAGAAGCATTCACCATGGTGACATCTGCTACATGGGCCCCCCAGAAGGTCTCCCCCATTTCTGGGCTTTGTAGACCCATGTGGGTAGGGAGGAGGGCTTGGCAGGGACCCAGCTGTCTTCTAAGCCTCCATGCAGAGGCCCTGGCCTCAGCTGGATTAAATGAGCCACCTGGCTCAGAACAGGAACCCATCACTGCCATCCCTGTCCCCCACGTGGCCCAGTAGGCACATCTGAGAGCCAGGGTCTTCCAGATCATGCTAAGAGGACAATCCGAGTGGTACAGGACTTCCCACCAGGCAGGCAACCAGCTTCTCATCATTGTCACTGGAAGTCTTAAAGCCTTGACAAGCTCAGAAATTGCCAAGGTTCTACCTCCATCACAGGAGGCTCAGGAGGGCACCCTGTGTCCTCCAGCTCTGGGCCCACCACCTTTTTGGCTAGTCAGTCATTTCTTCCTCAAAGCTGTTCCTGGAGTTTTATTCCTGTGTGTCCCTTACTCCATGGACATATTTAAAACGACATTTCACAGTCTAAGGAAATGGCTCAGTTCAAAAGTGATTGCTTTTTAAGAAGGAAGGCCCAAGTTTGATTCCCAGAAACCATACAGCAAACCAGCTGTAATAGTGTGCATGCGCTGGGGTGGGGGTAAACAGGCAGCCTCTGGGGCTTAATGGCTTAATACTTTGCTGACCTGGTGCTCACCAAGAGATGTGGGCTCAAAAGAAAGAAAAACAAGTGACAGTGGCTGAGGAAAGCCACTCAAAGTTGTCCTCTAGTCTCCATATATAAGTGTATATTCATGCATGCATGCCCACACCTTCACAGACTATATTCTACAAATATAGGTTTAAAGGTGAGCAACAGAAACATCTGGGCTGGCTTATAGTCTCTCATTTGCTTCCAGTTCAGCCTGCTACCATGCTGAAGGGAGCATCTGACACTGTTTTACTTGTATGGTCCCCAGGGCTACATCTGTCCCCAGCTTGTTTTAATGCCACACAGTTCCGATTGGATGACAACATACTTCCTGTGCCACTCTCCACAGCAAGCAGCTATGACCAAGACCATGCATGTGGCCTGGAAGGACAAAGACCTACCTATGGCTTTCTGCAGACAAGGACAGAGACTGCAGGTGTGGACCTAGGGACTATCCAGCAATGTCACCAAAAACTGGGGAGATATCTCAGTCTGTAAGGCAACTGCCACACAAGCATGGGAATTCCAGTGTGGATCCCCAGCACCAACGTAAAATCAGGCCACAGTGGTACAAACCTGTAACCCCAGCACTGAGGTGGGTGGAGTAGAGAGTGGGAACAGAGGCAGGGGGATTTCTGGAGCTCACTGGCCAGGTGCATAGCTAAATGGTGAGCCCCAGGTTCAAGTGAGAGACCCACTCTCAAAACAACATACTAAATAATGAAGGTGTGGAATGTTGACCTTTGGATTCCACACACATGTAGACACATGTGTATACACAAATGTGTACACCCACATGAAGAGATAGAACCAGGTACTCTATGATGTCAGAGAACACCCTGCACCATGAGCTAAATGGTGAGCTAGAAAGAAAATAGAATTTTCCAGAAGAAAAGGCTTGGGGTCAGGCCAGAGCATCCACAGACCCCAGACACCTCTCTGGTCAAAAGCCCCTGACAGTCTAAGACCATGCAAAAGCAACATACAGAGGCAAGGCCAACTACAACAATCTCATTGTATGGAGCTATAACCAGAAGGCGTGTGCATAGACACTGTTCTCTGTGAGACACTCTGTCTCCATCTGCCTTTCTTCTTGCCCCTGTGTTTTGGTTGTTATGGATTTAGGACTGCAGCCTGAACAGCCTCTGGGTATAAATATTTGCATCCCAGCAACCCATTGTCAGTTGAAAATATAGGTTAAGCAGAAAATCCAAAAAGCCAGGGAATTGGCTCAGTTAGTAAAGTGATTGCCACCCAAATGTGAGGACCCAAGTTTTACCCCTACAACTCATGGGAAAAAGCCACCCATGGTGATATACACTTGGAATCCCAGGTCTGGGGAGATAGAGACAGTTGAGTTCCCGGGGTCCAGCCAGCCTAACCAGTGAGTTCCAGGTCAATGAGAGACCCTCTCTCAAAAAGAAGATGGGAGGCATCTAAGAAATGACACTCAGAGTTGACCTCTGGCTGTCACAATCATGTAACACATACATATACATCTAAACACATTAATACACATACATAAACATGAAAATATGATGCGCTGAAAACATCCTGAACATACCTTGTGGACTGTGCAGCCCAGCTCAGCAGTACAGCTGTATACTATCGATTGTTCTCATGACTGTGGGTCCAATCAGATCATTAACTCGGGACAGTTTGCAAACTCAAAATTCTAAGTAAGGTTCTATTGACTGAATGCACATCACTTTCACCCATGTGCAGCTGAGTGGGTCAGCTGAACCATCACAAGTATCTGATGTTGTCCATACTCAAAGCCTGCTGCTCTGAGTTTACTGCTTGGCCATGTGTTCTAAAGATACATGGAAAGTTAGGTTGGAACCACCCAGGTGTGCAGTCTTGGGCACACTGTACCCAGCCTGAGCCAGAGGCATCCGAGGGAGGGATTATAGGTAGCTGGGATAATAGGCTAGCTTCCAGCCTAGCCTAGGGTTCAGAGCTCAGTAAATGCTGCCTGCAAGGCCTTGTCAACACATCCCAAAATTACACAAGCCTGAAAAACAGGCCTTTTCCCAAAGAGGTGTTCAAAGATATGCAGCCACTTAGAAAAAGAACACCTTATCTTGTGCTAAGCCAAAGTCCTCCCACCCCTTTGAGATAGGATTTCTTATAGCACAGGCTGCCCTCAAAATCTCTGTGTGACCACGGGTGGCTTTAAACTCTCAAATTTCCTGCCTCCACCTCCAGAGAGCTTGGGAAACACATGCATCTTGACGCGCTGCTTCTGCAATGCTGGGGATTGAACCTGGACCTCTGTTTATGCCGGGCAAGTGCTCTACCAGCTGAGCTCCACCCCCAACCCCAGGTGTACCACTCTCATTATCTTAATGTGGCGGTATCTCCTCTTGACCCTAATTTGAGTACTTGACCAGATTTCCATATGGATCAACACATAGCAGTGTAACAGTGATCGTGGATGTCTGTGTTCTTAGTAAACCCTTCTGAGTGAATGAAACTGGCTTAGACGACTTAGTATGTTCATCTCAGCACCCATCTTCCTGCAAATGACCTAACTTCCATGTAAAAATTTCTACCTTTTCTTATACAATCTACCAGTGGATGCCTAGCATGGTTCTATAACATAACTGTTGTTACGTTATAATATAAAATAGCTGTTGTGGTTGGTGCTGCCATAACAGGGTGCACAACTGTCCCTGTGCACTGTCCCTGTGGAGTCCTCTGGGGAAATGCAGGAGTGGGACAGCTGAGTCATATGGTAAATCTATTTTCAGGGTTTTTTGTTTGTTTGCTTGCTTTTGAGAAATGTCTCTCAAAAAATTCTCGATTTTATGCAGATTCATAAAATCATGTATGAATATGTCTTAAGTTCTATTGTGATAAAACATCATACCCAAAAATAACTTGAGCGAAGAGTTTCAGTTTACAGTTCTTAGGTCTTACTCCATCCCAGAGGGAAGTCAGGGCAAGACCTCCAGAGCAGATCCTGATGGTAGAGGCTCACGGAAGAACACTGCTTACTGCCTTGCTCCTTGTAGTTGCTCAGCCTGCTTTCCCTTACCATGCAGGATCACTAGCCAGGGAGTGGCACCGCCCACAGTGAGCTGGGCCCTCCCACCTCAATTATCAATCAAGAATATATACTATAGGCTTGCCCACAGGCCAGTCTGGTGGGAATGTTTTCTCAGTTGAGGCTCCCTCTTCCTAAATGTCTCTAGCCCGAGCCAAGTTGACCTAAAAAGTAGCCAGCACAACTTACGAGCCATGAAAAGTGGGACTGTCTAAGGAACAGAGAAGACTCACAGGATAGAGAGGAGGCCAGAAATAGAAGGTAGAGGTGTGGTGGTTAATCTAAATTATCAACTGATGCCTTAGAACATCATCTGAGAGATAAGTCCTGGGGCACACCTGTGGGGATTATGGGAAACTATCATGGTTAGGTTAATTAAAGAGAAAAGTCCTGTCCACTATGGGTGGCATCATTCCCTGGGTTTTATGAAAAGCAAAAGCTGGCTGCAGGATCCACCTCTGTTTCTTGACTCTGGGATGCAACGTAGCCAGCTGCCTCAAGCAAGACAGACTATCACCTCAAACTGTGAACCAATTAAATCCTTCCTTCTTTAGGGATTTTTCTCACAACAACAGACAGAGTGTATAGGGAAAGACACACCTGATGGAACAATACATACTTGTATGAATTTCTGTCTTAATGTTAGGCCAGCGAGATGACTTAGTGGGTAAAGGTGTTCATCCAGAGTCTGAGCTCTGGAATCATATGGCTGAAGGAGAGGATACTCCCCAAGTTATCTTCTTATCTGCACAATCATGCTGTAGTATGCAGGTGTACATGTCCATACGTGCCTGTATGTGCGAGCGCGCTCATGCGTGTGCGCGCACACACACACATACACACACACACACAATTTTCAAATGCTTCTTTGAAGTTATTCACCAATAATCAATTACTGGACCAATAAATCTACTTTCAGTGTGTTTGGTTACCAGGCAAAGTCTGAAATCCAAGCAGTGTCATTCCTTCAGAAATCATACTGGAGGCCTGGTGTGGTGGTACATGCTTTTAACTCCAGCACTTGGAAGGCAGACACTGTAAGTTCAAGTCCAGCCTGGTCTACATAGCAAGTTCCAGGATAGTAGCGGTGTGTGTGTGTGTGTGTGTGTGTGTGTGTGTGTGTGTGTGTGTGTGTGTGTGTGTGTGTGTGTGTGGTGTGTGGTATGTGTGTTGGGGGTGTGTGTGGTGTGTGTGTTGGGTGTGTGTGGTGTGTGTTGGGGGTGTGTGTGTGACACACAAACCAAAGGACAGAAACTACAGCTGTGTATTTGTAGGTAAAGATCATAAGGAAAGCCCTTTAACTATCAGAGTAGTGGGTAAGAGGCCCAGGAGACCAAGGCCTGCCTTCACTAGCCAGGTAACCTTGACCATGAAGCAATGATTATCTCCCCAGCAAAGTAAGAGTTTCTCATGAGCTTCACCCCAAGTCCTTCACATACACGCTCAAATAGGTGACTAACTCAGGCATTGGGTGTTTTATACAGCACTGTTCGGAACTGTCAGGAGACTGGCAATCTAAACACCCATCAGAAAGGGGTCTCATTAGATAAATTACAGCCTGTCTATATAATGGAATAGCAGACAGCCATAAAGAGAATGAAGAAGCGTTCCTTTCTGGTGTGAAACAATTTGCAAGATGCATTGACAAGGAGAGCAGGAAAGATGCAGACAATCACATTAGGAGATATGTATGTATACAAATTTATAGATAAGCACACATACATAAATATTCCAAAATTATGTATGAGCTACACGTGCACATCTAGAATATCTCACAATGGATGATGGATGTGTAGCAAACAGGTAACACTAGTTACCTCTAGGGAGGAGAACAGTTGGCTTCTTGGGAGATAAGACTGGGAAACAGGGTTCCCTGCAGATAGCCTTCTTCCAAGGCCAAATTCCTTATCTGTTATCACAAATCCAGGGTAGCCAGAGCTACACAGAGAAACCCTTTCTCCAAAAACCAAAAATTACCCAGCCAATCAAACTAAACAAAAAAGCAAATTCCCACTAAATAGAATATTTTATATGTGAGGGGAGGAGTGAGCATGCGTATGTACAGATACATGCAGAGGCCAGAGTTAATGTCAGATGTCCTTCCTGGTCATTTTTCCACCTTGCTTGCTGAGACGGCATCTCTCATTGATTCTGAAACTCACTAGTATGGCTAAACTGGATGGCCAGTGAGCTCCAGACACATCTCTGCCCTCCCTGTGGGAGGGTTACAGACATGAGCCACGTGTGCCTGAATATTTACACAGGTTCAGGAAAACTCAGGTCCTCATGTTACACAGCAGGCATTTACTAACTGAGTCATCTGCCCAGTCCCCAAAAGTCTGTTTTTCAATTGCCAAGTACCACACTACAGGCTGAGTACCCTTATCTGAGTATGTCTGAGGCAATGCCCTATATGTTATGGGATTTGGAATGCTTTGAATTTTGGATTGCATGTGTATAATAAAATTTCTTGGGCTTGGGACTCAATAAAAGCATGAGATTCAGTTTCAACATACAGCCTAAAGGTCATTCTGTGCTTGGAGGAAAGCTTCACCATGTATAATTTTCCATGGGTGGTGTCCTGTAGGTGCTCAAAAATATTCATATTTTCCAGCATTCTGTATGAGGGATACTTCATGTCAACTGGATGATGAGTCACGTGAGCCATTCTGTTTAAAATAGTTAAGTAGTACTGAGGAGATACCTCAGGAGATGCCTCAGACAGTAGAGTGCTTAAGGACCCAAGTTCAAATTCCAGAACCCACATAAAGAAGCCAGGTTTGGTGACATGTATTTGTAATCACAGAACTGGGGATGCAGAGACAGCTGGATCCCTGGCCAGCTGGCCTACTTGTTGAGTCCCAGATCAACAAAGTAAATGACAATACTCAAGGTTGTCCTCTGATCTACACACACACACACCCCTTCCAATATCATGAACCTGTGAGATTTAAGCACCCTATCTAAGTCAATGCTTGGCTCTGCAATGGGGTGGGCAGGGTGTGACAATATATTGTGTATCTAATAAAGATTGCCTGAAGATGAGAGGACATAGTCAGCCACAGAGTTAGCCATTGAGGTCAGGAAGTAATGACACACGCCTTCAATCCCAGCAGTCGGGAAACAGAGGTCCACCACCTGGATCTCTGTGAATTCAAGGCCAAACAGAGCCAGGTGGTGGTGTATCCCCCTGTAATCTCAGCACTTGGGATCCCATGCCTCTGCTCCCAGTACTTGGAAACACACACAGGCCTTTAATGCCAGGTAGGAAAGTTGGACCAGAAAATAAAATGGTTGGACAGAGAAAGAAAGATAAGTTGGGAGGAGGAGGAGTTGAGCCCTTCCCTTTGGGCTGAGGACTCAGAGCCACTCAGTCTGAGGATTCGGGAAGACAGGCCTGAGGAGTTGTCTAGGTAAGAAGTGGCTGCAGATTGTTCCTCTGTCTCTCTGATCTTTCAGCTTTTCCCCAATATCTGGCTCTGAGTTTTGTTATAAGACTGAGTAGAATCCGTGTAATAGTGGGGTCCTGGGGATGCCTTGCTCTCCTACACACACACACACACAGCCTGGCTAGAAGGAAGGAAACTAGTTTCCCTTCAGCCTCCTAGCATGTGGCATACCACAGACATGATTCAAGCAGAGCTTCAGAGCAGGCCGACTGAGAAGGGAAATCCAGGAAAGGGGGAATCCAGGAAAGCCAAGAAGTCGAGTCCGACATGCTTACTTACGAGGTAACCCAGAACTAGGGAAGAGGGTCTGGGAGAAAAATGTCTATGAGTTCCAGCTGAGCCCGGGCAACAAGTGAGATACTGTCTCTAAAAAATAAAAACAAAACCCACCTGGAACCCAGTTGGTAGCGTTCCTGTCTAGCATGCACAAAGCCCCGGGTTCCATCCTCAGCATGGCATAAACCAGGTGTGATCTGTAATTTCAACACTCAGAAGGTAGAAGCAGGTAGACCAGAAGTTCAAGGTCATCTTCATCTACATAGTGAATTTGGGATCAGCCTGGATTACAGAAAACCTTAGAGATTGAGATGGTGTAAGAAGGCAGAGGCTGAAGATTTTCTTCTCAGATCTTTTGCTGAGGAGTAGATAATAATTACAGTTCTTTCCCAAAATATGGGGTCCATCTCTCTCTCCCTCTACCTTTAATCTGCCTTGGGAGAGAGAATAGTGATTGCTCACTTAGGGACTGAAAGCCTTCCAGACAGAGGATGCAGGAACACCTGCCCAGACGTGCATGAAGGATGCTGAGCAAAGGGACCACATAAAGGTGGAAGACAGAGGGCCGCAGGGTCAGCAGGAATCCTTGAACTGCGGCTGGTGGCTCAGGGGCCAGGATGAGCCCCAGTGTCCTGGAGGCGGGGTAGTGACGGTACATGTGTACCTGTGGGTGTTCACACCCACACATGCACCTGTGAAGACCAAAGGGGAATATGAGGTGATCTACTCTATCCCTTTCCACCCTTGAAATAGGGGCCCTCTGTCCTGCTCAACTTGACACAAACTAGAGATATCTGGCTTAAGGAACCTCGATTAAGAAAATGCCTCCATCAGATTGTCTGCAGACAAGTCTAAGGGAATTTTCTTGGTTAATGATGTATGTGGAGGACCACTATCACCTTTGGGTTTTGGTCCTTGGGTTGGGTAAGAAAATAGGCTGAGCAAGCCAGGAGGGGCAAGCCAGGAAACAGTGTTCCTCTGTGACTTCTATATCAGTTCTTGCTTCCAGGAGCCTGCCTTTCTTCCCTCAGTGATGCAGTGTGACTTCAGAACTATGAGAAGAAATAAACCCTTTGTTTCCCAAGTAGCTTTTGGCCATGGTGCTTATCATAGCAACAGACCCGAAGCCCAGTGGCTGCATCTCTGATGAAAGCTGGGTGCCCTTCAGTGCCCAGCAGCACAGATGTACCGAGGCGCCTGTACTGTTTCCCTCTTCTTGGTAGAGAAGTAATGAGGTCTCTCTAGAAAGTTCGCAGTCACAGGTTTGAGCCTCACAGGGTAAAAAGTTATGAAAATCTCATCCCACCTCACTTTGAACCCTATGCCACAAAAGAATATAAAACTGATCCCACAATTGTACTTGCTCCTAAAGACCTGGTCATCAGGACTGCTGAGATGGGTAAATGGGTAAAGGTACTTGCTGCCAGTTTTAACCATCTGAGTTTGTTCTCTGTCCTAAAAGTTGTCCTTTGATCTCCACACCCACTCCATGGCATTAGAGTACACACACATACACATGCACTTGAACACATCTTGCATACATATGGATAAATAAATAAATAAATAAGTGTGCTTTCTAAAATGAAAAAGAAAAAAAAAAAAAACTTTAAAGGCCCTGGCCAGCACCCAGAAGACCACTTTGGAAGGAACACTCAAGGCAGCTAAACTACCTACAGCTAAATCTCTACTCATTACACCAAATTACAAAGCGCATGAAAAAGTGCACTCATGGACAAGAGTCAGCAGAAGGAGCCTGGAGTCAGCTTAAACAGGATGAAGAGTGCCTAAGCAAAAGGAGTGAGTGACAGAGCAGGAAAAAGGCCTGAGAGAACAGGAGAGACACCATTCAGAGGGATCACATTTGACAAGTACTTGAGACTCAAGACTCAGATGACTTTCAAAAGAGCAGGAGGCAGCTAAGTAGCTCAAGACAGATGATGAAACTCAAGCTAAATGCCCAGCCTAGCGCTGAGAAAAGTGTGCTATCTGTCTCCAGTACTGCAAGACACACAGAGGCAGCCACCAACCAAGAACCAGAAAAGACAGAGAGAATGTTGCTAATAAACTGCTGATAAAAAATGAGACATGCATGCACTCCTGGAGAGAGATGGGGTGACCTAAAACAGCTAAAAAAGAAATAGAAAGTGGGACTCACCCATCCCCAACAACTCAAAAAGCAGGAAACACGGGAGGGGACATAGGAAAAGGAAAGAGGAAATAAATGGTGGGGGAGAGGAGGGAGGGGGAGGAGGGAAAGGGAGGAAGGAGAAGTCACTAACATTTACAGTTTGGATTTTTCTAAACCCTCTAGGACTAGGTGATTTTGGGCATATGCAAATATGGAATCCAATCCCAGCCACATACAAGTCTATCAACACACACACACACACACACACACACACACACCCCTATCTGAAGGTAATCCTTGATGCACTCAAACATTGCAAATTGAAAGAGGAACATTTCTTGTGTGTATTTGTATACACACTCTGTGAGTGTGTATACGCGTGTGTATGCTCATGCATGCTGTGACATGATTTTTGAGAGTTCTCCCCTTCTGCTACGTGGGCCCTGGGGATCAAACCTTGGTCATCGCACTTGACCACAAGTGGCCTTTACCCAGTAAGCCATCTTGCTGGCCCCACATTACTAACACTGATCTCACCTATTTCTATCTCTTTAAATGTGGTTGCTAGATATTTCTAATTAAACGTTATTGCAATAAATCTCACTTGCAATATATCAAATATAGAATTAATATTTATGGGGGGGTTAACACTTATGATTATAAGTTAAACCTTAGGACGATTTTTTGGTGATAGGATGATCCAGGCAATGGATGCTGATCCAATCTCTCAAGAAGGCAGGAACAAAACAGGGCGCTCAAGATCTCAGCAGCCCCTTTTGAACGGGGCTGTCCAGGGAATCAGAATAGGTAGGAGAAGAAGGGTGGAGTCAGAGTCAGATTGAGCCAGCCACCCAAAGAAGAAACATGTAAGGAACACAGGTGAGCCACAGGTCCCATGGCAGACAGATTAATGAAAATGGGTTAAGATAAAAGAGCTAGCTAACAATGTGCCTGAGCCATAGGCCAAACAGCATGAACTTCATATAAACTTCTAAGTCATTTTTTTTGGGGGGGGGCTAAGCAGCAGCGGGCAGCTAAGCGGTCTGGGATGGCAGGTCTGTGGGTCTGGACCTCTGGCCAGACAGGGCCCAGAGACCTCATTGTAACAAAGCGTGGCTCACATTTAACTTCTATTGAACAGTATTAATCTGAAGAGCACAGGAAGATTCAAAAAGGAAATAAAGCTTAAAACTGGAAAGGAGAGAAGAGTCTCAGCTTATGATATAACTAAGCAAAACATCTGTAAAGTCTACGGGAACAACTGAAGCCAGGTCATTGATGGCAAGTAGTCCCTAAACCTTAGCTAAAAGCCAGCAGCGAGCAATTGGGAACTATGATTTGTAAATGCCTTGAGAGCAGCAGTGAAGACTGTGATGGACTAGGGCTTGGTTGAGTTGGTAGGGCTTTGCCACTCAAGCACAGGCACACGGACCTGAGTTTGGGTCCCCAGGGACAGTGTCTACCATCTCAGTGCCGGAGAGGCAGAGTCAGGGCCTCCCTGGAGCTTGCAGGCCACTCATGCACAGTCAAACCATTAAACCTCAGGTTCAGGGAGAGACCCTGTCTCGAAAGATAAAGCGGTGATCAACTTAGGGAAACACCCAATGTCAACCTCTGGCTTTTACGCACATATGCACACTCACACTTTATACACACTCATACACTTGAACATATAAACATGTACCTATATATGATCAAACACAAATTTTAAAAATTAAAATATACAATTGTTGTCCTAACAAACCAACCCGTACCCCATTCATGCTTACCAGATTAGCAAAAAAGAAAATAAAATAAAATCACGAATCAACCAGTACAAGTGGAGATGATAAACTCGCCTAGCCGCTTTGGAGAGCAATCTGACGTCTTAATGAAGCTGGAAAAGGTGTGAACACTAAACAAGCCAGCAATTATTTTTAGATGATGACAATGGTGATGATGATGGCGATGGTGATATGAATGATGTGGATGATTTTGGTGTGGATGATGGTGGTGGTGTGGATGACGTGTGTGTGTGTGTGTGTGTGTGTGTGTGTGTGTGTGTGTGTGTGTGTGTGTAACAGAGAGAGAGATCAATGGTCATGCATACACAAGCCAGGGTCTGCATGGCATGTGGAACGGCCAGAGGACTACTTGTTCCCCACTATGTGGGTCTCAGAGATCAAACACAGTTTGGCAGCCTGGGTGACAAGCACCTTTACACACTACACCATCTTGCCAGCCCACAAGACAGCTGTGATCTCACATCAGGCCTCAGAGTTTAAAATGTTTATGGAGACACAGGTAAAGAAGTACATTTTACATTGTAGTGTCATTCTCTTCCCCCCCCACACACACCTGTGCGTGCACATACACACAATGTGAGAAAGTATTCCTCCCCTCTCCTCCTTCTCCTCCCCCCCCCCTCTCCCGTACACATCCACACAATTTGAGAAAGTATGACAAACTTTGCAACTGCTTTAATGCACTATGATACTTATTCTCTTCTCAAATGCTATTAACTGGCACTAGAGTATGTCTCTGCTGGTAAAGTGTTTGCTACACAAGAAGGACCTGGGTTCAAAGAAAAAGCTGGGTGTGGTGACTCACACCTGAAATTCTAGATCTGGGGTGAAAGAGATAGGAACATTCTGGGTTTAGTGAGAGGCCCGTCTCAGGGGGAAAAAAAAACAGGAGTTATTGAGGAAGATAGCTGGTATCAACCTCTAACCTCTACACATATGTGTGCACACACACTCTATTAAGCACAAAGCTGATTTCACAACTCCTGGCCTCAGAAGCTCCTTCTCTGTGGACTGGGTGGGGGGGAGGTGCTCCATCCATGGCAACCGCATATGCAACAGTAAACACGGCTGAGCAATTGAAGAAACTCAGTTTAACCTTTTTCTGTGCGCTCGAAATATTAAATATTTAAATGCATCAAGTTAAGTCTAACTGTGGCAGAAGCATCCCTTTCTACAGAGTTCCATGGCCACAGATTCAAGTACTACAGACTGAATAAATACCTGGAAAAACAAGAGCCAAAACCTTATCCCTGAGGTGGGAGGATGGTCAGTAAAGCGCTTGCTACAAATGCATAAGCACCTAAGTTCGAAAAAGATGGGTATGGTGCCATAATCTCATCATTGGGAAAGTAGAAATAGATTCCTGGGGCTCACGGGACTTATATGACACCCACAGTTGTCCATTTACCATGTGTGCGTGCACACCCAGTCATACATGAACATGCGTGCAGAATGATGAGGATGGATGATGGTGATGATGATCTGGGTCTCCATATCCGCTAAGACGCTAGCCACCTGGGTGTTTAAGGATGCCCTCAGCTGCCTTGGGAAGGCCTGGCATTGACTTCCAATTGAATTTTAAACTTTGGTTTGTGGATTCTTATGAAAGAGAATCTTAAATCCAAAGGCCAAGTGTCCCTAAATGGCCTGCCTGTGTCCCAGCTGCCAGTGAGGAGGTTTGGGGAACTGAAGGGATGCTCTGGGCCCAAAATTTTCAGCACTCCTCAGCTCCACTGGTTACCACAGGGTGGTGCTTACAGTGAGGTGACTGCTCTGCTGACCAGTGTCTGGGGACAGCAGAAGAAAACAGCACGTGGGGAGGGGGAGGCTGCTCATACAAGGTTGGAGTTGAGATTAGCCCTGCTAAGAGACCTGTTTCTCTGGTTGCTTTAGGCGAGGAAACGGATCTCAGAGGGGAGCAGTGATTGGTCTAAGGTCATGCAGCTGAGGAACAGTAGGTATGGGAGGTGTGTTTAGGTGAAGCTGCCCTTCACATGCAGAGCTGCCACTGGTGGGTCTTGGGGGGGGGGGGAGGAGAGAGAAAGAGCGCCATCTCCTAGCCATGGAGGTGCAAGAAGAAATAAAAGAAAGAGAAGTTCCAAGGGCCAGTGAAGGCAGAGAAGAAGACAGGTTTGAGGTAAGAGAAGAAGAGCCCAGTGACATCCAGGTTGGTAAGACAGAGCAGGTGACCACTTCACAGGGCTCCTAACCCAGCTGTGTCATCTATCTCAGGGCTGAGCACACACCACATCACCATCCCGGGAAAACAAGCCTGCTCAGTGTTCCCAAACAGACGGGACAAATCAGAGCTCCAGGGGAAGCGCTGGCTGCCAACAGGTCCTCACTGAAGGGTCACAGAGAGAAAGGGGCAAACGCAGCCCCAGGATCCACCTCTCCAGAGCCTGGCTTACCTAATACAACCCATGTGTCCCCCAGGAACAGCCTGGGGGTGGCGGCGGGGGGGGGGGATAAAGTGACCCGGTCACAGGTCAGCAAGCTGCACAGAAAAGTCATGCAGCTTCAGATGTCCAGCGGAAAGCTGGCCTCACACTGGGGACAGAAAACAGCAACCAGAGGCGGGCTGCAACTCAGGTCCCGCTGGAACTGAAACATCCACTGTTCTTCAGGGGCACATAGGGAGGTTGACTGCAGCTGTCTCCCAGAGGGATGACTCTGAAGAAGACAACTGAGCAATGAGCTTCTCAGTACTCACCACCCATCTGCCCCTGGTGCCAGCTTCAGGCTTCATGAGTGGGGCTCAGCCCAGCCCTCAGGGCCACAGCACCTGCCCAGGCCACCCAGCCTCTGCGTTGTCCCCCCTCTACCTCTTCCTGTCCCCTTCTATCATACTGGATCCAAGGGCGGAATTTAATTTTCTGTACTTGATGCCAGCTTTGTGCTTGGCAAAAGTGCCAAGGGTGCAAATGCAAGACTCGCAGGCTCCGATGCCCTCTGGGGACATCAACACAGCCTGTCCCAAGCAGATACTGACCCTTCTCTGCTGAGTGAGGCACATACTCACACTTCCCTGCTTAGCTGGAGAGTGGAGAGCTAAGGGCTGGAAAGGTGACTCAGTCACTGAGGTGCTTGCCCTGAAAGCCTCAGAATTTGAGCTCCATCCCTAGAGACCATGTGATAATCTGGTCACAATCCCAGCACTATGAAGGTGGACTCAGGAGGATGCTATGGGCTCACTGCGGTCAGCACAGATCAAACAGTGAGCTCCAGGTTCCCTGAGGAGATCCTATTTCAAAAACAAACAATAACAGAAGCAAGCTAGTGGGGTAAAGGGTGGCTCAGTAGTTACAGCACTGGCTCCCTTGCAGGGATTGGAGCTTGATTCCAAGCAGCCATGTGGAAGAGTTTACAACCACCTAACTCTATCGTGGAGATCCAACGCTCCCTTCTGGCCTCCACGGGTGCCTGCATTCATGTGTGCAGACACGTAACTAAACATAAATAAATCTTTTTAAAAAAGAATAATGTAGAAGGTGAGGGAGGAAGGTGCCTGATATCAGTCTCTGGCCTCCACGTGCACACACACACACAGAACACGAACATCACACGTTTGCACATGGTCAAGCACACAAACACAAATACCACATGAAAGAGGAAGGAGTGATGGGGAGGAGAGAGAGAGAAAAGGAGAGATGGGATGAGGGGAGGGCAGAAAAACAGGAAGAATATTTCCATGCGCACATCCACCCCCGTATACTTAAGTCATCAAAGTTTGTTATGGAACCTAAGACAACATGAAGATTTTGTAGCCAGAATGTCCTGCTCAGCAAGCTCATGAAGGAACACACATACTTCTGAATATTCTCCACCCTTGACCATCAGTTCCCAGGCAAGGAACTGGGAGATGGGGGATGGTGGCTGACTGCATTTTACTTACCACTCCCCAACCAAGGAAATGAGCCCAAACACCTAAGGCTTGGCTCTTACTTCTCTGCTTTAACTAACTGCCTGTGGCTTTGCTCTTCGGAAAACACAGGTGCCTCCCTGCCTGGCGTCAGTGCCCTATGGTCACTGGGCTGTCCCAGGACACCTGTCCCCACACCACAGGCACTGCCAGTCTCCAGGGAGGTCTAGTGGCTGTGGCCTAGGCTTCTATGCATGCATTTTTTGTTTTTTGTTTTTTGTTTTTTTTCCAGGGAGGAGTGCTAGCCAATGTCCTGTTTAGCATCAGTGTGGGATCATGGGATAACGGTCCCTTGGGGAAGGTGGACTCAGCATCAGGCATCACGTAGTGTGGCCTCAGGGTTCAGGGATAGATGATAGACAGATAAAGTAACACAGAGATAAGGGAGGAGGAAAAAAGGAGGGGGAAGCAGAAAAAAAAAGGAAATAGAGGGAAAGGGGCAGAAAAGACTGGAGTGGAGGGAGAGTTGAAGGAGGAAGTGCAGGATGGCAGAAATCAGACAATGAACACAGAGAAATGGACAGGGATGCCTCACCCCCAAGACCTATGTATAGCCCACAGTGCCAGCTAATGGGGGTGGAGTCCGCTGCAAAACCTGCTTGTGGGTTCACCCCACAGGTCTCTGAGCATCCCAAAGCCCCTAAGAAATGCTCTCAGTGAACCACAAGAGGAAGTGACAGAAACAAGAGGTTTGAGAGTGCACAGGAATTAGGGGCTCATTACAGCCCTCCTACACCATTCTGGAAGCCTAGGGTCTTCCACCAAGTCTGCACCCACTTCCCTGCATAGCAGGCACTCGGGAAGGGGTGCCAATTGGATAGAGATGTGACCAACTAGGGTAAGAACTCCTGGGGAGCCACTGATATATATCTTGTTTATGAGTCAAGCACTCTCTAGCAGGCTATGATGGTTAATACTGTCAACTTGACAGGGTCTAGAGCTAACTAGGAGACCAACCTCCTTGTCTGTGAGGGAGTTTCTAGACTGGGTTGACTGAAGTGGAAAGACCCACTTGAGCTGTGTGCAACACTGTGGAATGGGCTGGGGTCCTAAAAGAAAGCGAGCTGAGCACCAGAATGCATCTCTCTCTGGATACGGAGTCAATGTGAGCAGCTGCTTCAGTTTCCTGCCACCATGCCTTCCCTGCTGTGACAGAAGTGCCTTGATAGGCATCTTGCCACAGCACCGAGTAAGGTCACTGATATACTCCTGATCACAAGCTGGAACAAAGGTGATTCCACAGCTATGGGCAGAGATGGAGGCTCCACTGCAATAAATGCAGGCCAGCACTATAGCCATCTTTATAGTCCAGTCCAGGGGCATCACGGATATCACCTTTCTTGTGTAACCTCAACACCACCTTCAGAACTTTTCCATTTGATCTACTCCTCCCCACCACCAAAGCTGAGGTTCTACACCATTATACAAACCCGTTCCTCTCCACAACAAACACCAATTTACTTTCTTCCTCTGTGAATAGTTTGATCACTCCTGGGCAGTGTGGTTTGAAAGACAATGGCCTCCAAAAGGAGTGGCACTAATGGAAGGCATGGCCTTGTTAGAGGAAGTGTGTCACTGTAGAGGTGGGCTTTGGATCTCATATATGCTTAAGCCACACCCAGTGAGGCAGACTACTTCCTGTTGTCTGTGCAAAATGCAGTACTCTCAGCTCTTTCTCCAGCACCATGTCTGCCTGCATGTCACCGTGTTCCTCCATGATGATAATGGACTGAACCTCTGAAACTATAAGGCATCCAATTAAGTGTTCTACTTTCTAAGAGTTGCCATGGTCGTGGTATCTGTTCACAATAGAAACCCTAAGACAGGTATAGGGCATTGCTTCAGGAATCACATGTGGGGCTGGAGAGATAGTTCAGCAGTTAAGAGCACTTGCTGCTCTTGTAGAGGATGTAGGTTCAGTTCCTAACACCTACATGGTGGCTCGCCACCATCCATAGCTCCGGCTCTAGGGGATCCTATATCCTCTTCTGTCCTCTGTGGGTACCAGGCATATATGTGATGCACATACACATGATGCAAAAACACTCACGTACATAAAATAAAGATTTTTTTAAAAAAAATCAAATACTGTATGTCTCTTTGTAACTGGCTTATTGCACTTAGCATCATATCCCCACGGTTTGAGATTGTAGCATGAATCAGGATTTCCTTCTTTTTCAAAACTGAATGACATTCCATCTGATCTATAGACTATACTTTGTGTACCCACTCATCCACCAATGGATGGGCCCCCAATGGGCCCTCAGTTACCCCTGGTACAATACTGCCAAGAGATGAGCTAAGTCATTGCCCAGAGTGGCCCAAATTAAAGCAAGCAAGGGTTTTGCTGGTGATGGACTTGGCTCCAAAACCACTACCCACCTTTCTGACCAGGAGTACTCAGATTATAGGTCCCTAATCTGGAACAAAGGAATGTAGAGAAACCCTATCTTTTGGAGTCCCTATCAAAGACCCATTGGTCTCTTGAAATATTCAAATGAGGCCCAGTTGAGGAGTCTCTTCAGTGTAGGGCAATGGAAGGTATGTGCTGACTCTGGCACACAGAGACTGTGTGGAGAGAAACCCCAAAACAGGCTACAGAAAATGCTAGACTGAAAGGCCCGTCATGTGACTAGAAGAAAGCTTACTTGACCATAAACGTGAATGTGAAATAGTAAAGACAGACCAGCATGGCTCTCTCCTCTGCTGACAGGCACAGGGCACTGATTCAAGTGTGAGCTCCCAGTCTCCCAGAATCCACCACCAGCTCCTCTCTTCTCTGACTTACTCAGTGGGGTGTGTGCTTCAAGCAACCCAGCTATCTCCAGAAGGACCTGGCTGCCACCCAAAGCTCTGTTACAACAAAGAGTCATCACTAGATAGTCTCCCAGTGTGTCCAACAGTGAGGGCTTGGGAGCTCCTCACTCCTGGTGTCCTGCCCTCACACTGGGACCCAGCTGGACCACAGCTGACATGCAAGGCTCTAAGCAGCCCAGGCTCATGCAGAGACATCTGTCAACCAGCAGACACAGGCGGAAGCAGGGTCCCTGTGATCACCCACCCAGTTATGCCCGGTTATCCAAACATCCGGCTGCTGGTAGTAGGGAGGGTGAGCTTGAGGGACAGAAGGCAGCAGGCTGTGGTGGGGGGTGGGTGAGCGGCAGAGGGATATAAGTCATCAGAAATGAGTACAAGGGACTGGGGATATTCGCTTCACACACACAATGCCCTGGGCTTGTTCACCCAGCATGGCATAAACCAATCAGGTGGCACACGCCTGTAATCCCAACACTCAAGAGTTGGAGGCAGGTGGACCAGTAGCTTCCTAGAGAGGTTGACACAGCTCTTGCGTGAGCCAGAGGCTCCACACACTTCCGTGGACATAGGACATGGCTAGACAACACCTGAAATGACCAATTCTATCTGGAAGGGGTGGTGTGAACTAGTAATATTCAGATCCTCCTGATGTGTAGAAGTACAAGCACGTATGACCATACCCAGTTCTTGCAGGGCTGGGGATAGAACCCAGGGCCTCAAGCATGCTAGGCAGTCACCCTAAGAACTACGTGACAGGGAGAGTAGGGAGTTACTTTTTCCATCCACGTGCCCAGCTCGGGGAAAAGATCTATTTTTCTTCCTATTCGCCTTCCTCATCCAACAGACCTCATGGGCTTATCTGCTTGTGTACTCCTTCACAAGAGCTGTGCAGCCAAGAAAAAACGACAAAGCTTCTCTGAGGTTAGATTGTATGCTGTTTTCCATGGCTAAAAAGGTAGCTCAGGGCCAGGGAGATGGCTCAGTGAGTAAGGCTCTTGCAGCACAAGCCTAAGGACCTGAGTTCAATCCTAAGAAGCCATCTAAAAAGCTAAATGCAGTGGTGGTACATCTATAGTCCCAGAACTCCAAACACAAATGAGGGGCTATGATTGGAGAATTGACTTGAAGCTCACAGACCAACTAGCTTAGAGTTCACAGCCAACAAGAAAGGAGACCCACCTCTACAAGGCAGGAGAAAACTTATCCCACAAAACACAGGTGCCATGACACACCCATGCTTGCACTCATGCACACTCAATTAAGTGTGTGTGTGTGTGTGTGTGTGTGTGTGTGTGTGTGTGTGTGTGTGTGTGTGTGTGTGTGTGTGAAGACCCTCAAGGTAAACTTAGTAGGTAATGACCACTATAACTTCCAGAGTCAACAAATTAGAAAAATCTTTTTTCTTATTTATTAAATAGAGTTAACTTGTCACAGAACTTCATTAATTAATAGATTGGGGATTTTTTTTTTTTTTTTTTTTTTTTTTTTGCTTGTCTGTTTTGGAGATGGGATCTCATGTGGTCTAGGCAGCTTCACAGTCTATGCAGGGAAGGATGACCATAAAGTTCAGATCTTCCTAGACTTATAGGCATTTATCACTAAGCCCAGGCCATGTAGGCCTGGGGATAGGACCTGGGGCCTCAAGCACACTAAGCAAGCACCCTAGGAACTAAGCAACATCCCTGGACCGATAAACGGCTTTCAGCCCATAAAGCATGAACAGTTTCCATCTGTGCCTAGTTTTACAGGAATAAGGCCAATGGCTATCACATCTATAAATCCTGTGAGGGACAGAAAGGGCAGCCCCTCTTAGCCTGCCAGATTGACACTAACTCTGTGGTCCTAGCCTGTTAGAAACCCACAAGCATTTACTCCCTCTACATCCAGCTTATCTGCTGAGGCAGGCTGCGGGGCAGGTCTCCTCTCTCAGCCCACAGTAAGGAAATCAGAGTTCTCTATGAGAGACTCTAGCAAACACTAAGAACCTTACCTACTCATATTGGAGATTTGGTAGTCTCCCAAGACTGCTACAAATGGGCAATCTGAGGGTATGCCAGCATGACTTCAACGCTTCCCATTGAAACACAGAAGCAGACGTCAGTATGTGTTCCTGAGCCTCTTTCACGCCTGTCAAGTAGCTAGATGTCACCCCCAGACACACCAACAAGGGGTCTCCCCACTTGTTCATGTCTCCAGCTCCTTCTCCCACCAGATCAGCTGGACTTACAGGTTTGGCACTGCCATGGCTTGCTATTATGTGGCACCAGGGGCAATTCCCATGACAGAAGCAGTAATTCAGGTAAATGATCTTTGGCTTTGGGAAAGTGTCCCTGCAGAGCTTATTATGTCCTGGAGCAGAGGTGCAGGCTCATTCCTGGATGCCATCCATTCTGTACCTGTCTCTCGTCATGGACTCTGAAGCTGGCACCTGCTCAGCATCTCAGACAAGAGCTTCTGGAGTCCACCACACCTGAGCATGTGGCCATCTCCACTAGGAAAGGAAGGGAAGGCCAGGTAAAAGGCCTTGATGACCTTAGACTGCCTTCTGGATGAAGACAGGAAGCCTGCCCACTGGCTTCACTTCACCACTGAGGCTGTGAATTCCAACAGTGTGGGAGCTAACAGTTTTTTGTAGTTTTGTTTTCTATTTCAGAGCTATCCTAGAAAAGGTAAGTCCTGAATAGAAAGAGGACCTAACCCAGACCTGTGATGGTGGACCCTCACTTCTGATGTTCACCCTCAGAAGGCAGAAAGAAGATCCTCACCCTGAGGATCTTTAGCATTTATCTGCCTTGTTGAGGCAAAGTCTCACGCAGCCTAGGCTAGGCTCAAGCTTGCTATGAAGCCAAGGATGACCTTAAACTCCTGATCCACCTGCCTCTACCCTGCGAGTGTGAGAATTACAGGTATGTGCCACCATGCCTAGTTTATAGGGTGCTAGGGATAGAACCCAGGGCTTCTTACATGCCAGACATCTCTAACCCAATCAACTTTTAACACTTCAATAAACAGGAAGAGTCAGTATGTGGTTTAAAGATGACACACTTATGAACTTCTGTTGACAGTTTAAATGGGGACTCTTGGTATTAACCATCGCAACTCCCCCAGAAGGAGCCCTCAGAAAGGTCAGACATCTGGCTTTACAAACCTTCTGCAGAGCCAAGGTCAAGCAGCCATTTCCTAACACATTCCTAGTTATCCTTTTGCCTTTTGTCAGAACTAGGACCCTCTGGTGGGCTGCCCTGAGCACCCGCTGTGTGGGGCAGAACATCTGTGGCAGACCACTAGGAACTGAGGCTGAGGCTGTTCCTACCTACTGGATCAGTTACTTTTCTTGATACTGAAGTGAAATGCTAGACAAAAGCAGTTTAAGGGAGGAAGGGTTGGTTCTGGCGCAGAGTGTGAGGGCACAATCCATCATGGCAGGAAGGAACGGAGGCAGGAGCATGAGGCAGCTGCTGCTCATATTGCACCCACAGTCAAGAAACAGAGAGTGTTTTGAATGCTTGCTCTGGCTTACTTTCTTTGTTTTATTTAGTTCAGGACCCCAGCCCATGGGATGGTCTTGCCATATTCAGGTTGGGTTTTCTCACATCAATTAATCTGAACTCCCACAGACATGCCCAAAAGTCTGTCTCCTGAGCAAATCAGTCGACAATCAGCATTAACCACCACAGTCACCCTAACCTTGACTCTGTGGCCCTACAAGAACTGCTGGAGGTATCCCACTGCCAGTATCTCAGTGTCCCTTGTAGTAATGCCTTCACCCTGCTTTGGGACAGAACATTGATGTTTTGTCCAGGCATCACTAGCACAGTGAGGCACAGACTTGGCTCATTGCCCAGATCTTAGCCACCAAGGCTATCTCCAAGTCAGAGACATGGGACCAAGCAAGAGCCCATAAAGGGACAGCCACTGCTCAGGCCACTGTGTCCTGACCCCATGGAGTCAAAGGCTTACAAGAACACCCACTGCACAACAGACAGTGGCCCAGCCCAAGGAAAGGGCTGGCTCACTACAGTGAGGCTTAATCATAACTTCCAACACAGGTGCCACCCAGTCAGGTAGTCCAGACTGGTCATCTCAGCTTTCCCATCTGTAATAAGAACATTGTACTTGCTTCTGGGAGTCAGTAGGGCTCAGACAACCTCACAAAGGACTGGTTGGGACAAAGCAGGGAGAGATGTTTCTAAGGGGATGACCTTAGAAGTGGTCCCTCCCACTTCCCCATTAGTTAGAAAAGGTAAAAGTTGAGCATATGGCTCAATTGTCTACCTAGTGTGCTTGAACTCTAGAATTCCCCACTAGGTTGCATCCTGAGCACCACAGAAACACAGCCTGGTAGTACAGGGCTGCAGCCTCATCACCCAGGAGACGTAAATGTCAAAAGTTCAAAATCATCTCTGGCTACAGTTCCAGGTCAGCCTGGGTTCAAAGAGCTGAATAAAATGGGAGAATGGGGTTAAGGAGGGGGATTGACCAGGAGAGCCCTGAAAAGTATGGTCAAGCCAGAGAGAGACTCTCCACTGCCATCCCCTTCATTGGCCAGAAGTGTCCCTTGTGGCGATATATTTTATATTTAATAAAATCAGTCTGGAATCTCAGAGGACAGATCCACCCACACACAGTCCCTCAGATCTCAGAGTCCACACTAGACACTTTCCTCTTCCCTATGCTCAGCTACGCCACAAGCCCATTCCTAATTTGGACATTTTTTTCCCCTCCTGACCTCCAAGCAAACTAGGAAAACACACATCGCAAGCCATGCTTCTTAACTCCATCCGTGAAGCCCGGGACAATTAAACTTTCCCTGCAAACTCTCTGGAAGCCAAGTACTTTTGTAACCTCTGTTCAGAATCCCTCCCTGCAACACTGTCCCCATCACACACCGCTGGCCAAGACATCAGTGAGCCACAGTAAAACAGCCTTCCGGCCCCACAGGGGCAGGTCACTATATGTGGTACTTAGGACCTGAAAACCCTTGTTGCATTTCTCTGGGGAGGGGAGGCCTTGGTCTTGGCCAGCCATGTGAAACCACAGGGCGGCCACACATCAGCTACTGACTCGGCACATGGCAACCTCTTTGAAACTCTTCTTGGTCACAAAAACAGATGGAGAAAACATGTACTTAAGCCACCTCAGCAAATTGTTCCCTGGCCTCTAGGGACTTACATGCCCTGGGAAGGGGGGGATGGGGCACCACTTTAGAGATGGCTGCAAAAAGGCTGTCCCTTGCAGCTGTAGGGACATTTGAAGGTTTAAGGAAAAGCCGGCCCTTCCCTACTCTCTGGGGAGAGCAGCCCCTCTCTTCCTTCTGGTCTCCACGCTCTTTCTTTTTCCATGAAGTTCTGGCCACCACAGAACTCTTACAAAGAGAAGCATGCATGTGTACACACACACACACACACACACACACACACACACACACACACACACACACACACACACGACAACATCCACCCCACGACACTGTATCCATGGCCAGCCTACCTGGGGTTGCAGGATGGGCACCAGGCCATGAGGCCCCCTGGGAGAGCTGAGGGCAGCTCCCTCCAGCAGCACAGGCCACCAGCTCACTCTCGGCCTCTCCATCAGCCAGTGACGTGACGCAGAGGGGAACTAATGCTCACCAGCTGGCTTGGTGCTTTAACCCTCTCGGCTTCCAGCGAGTTTGGCAGCCAACCAGTCTGAAAGCACGCACTCTCCCTAATAGGGGCCCCCAGTGAATGGCTCACTGCAAACGTAGCAATAGCAGCTGAGGCTCAGATGAACTGGCAATGTACAGTCTGGGGCATGTGATGGGGAAAGGAACTGACCCAAATCCACACTCACTCCGCTGCCTGGATTCTAATGGAGCCAGAGAGCTCAGAACCAACTAAGGCATTTAGAAGATTGAAAGGCTCCAGCCTAGACTCTTCCTTGCCAGCCATTCCGGCAAAACAGCCAGTAATCCCCAGCTTCAGTCTCAGATGCCCCCAAGCTCTCTGCTTAGGCCCACATACAGCTCTATGCCCTACTTCCCAGCCTAATGAACTCTCCCGGTTGAGTTTTTTTGTCAAGTCCACACAAGCCAGAGTTATCTGAGAAGAGGCAGCCACAACTGAGACAATTCCTCCATAGGAATGGCCTGAAGGCAATCCAGTGGAACATTTTCTTGATTAATGGTTGATGTGGGAGGGCCCAGGTCACAGTGGGCAGTGTCATCCCTGGGTAGGTGGTCCTGGAGTGTGTTTAAGAAAGCAAACTGAGTGAGCCATGAAGAGTAAGCCAGTAAGCAGTGTTCTTCCAGAGCCTCCACGGACTTCAGTTCATGCCAACTTCCCTCAGTGATGGAGTGTGACCTGAGAGTTGTAAACTAAAACAAAGCCTTTCCTCTGCAGTTCATGGTGTTTTATTACAGCAACAGGAATGCTCTTCATCCTCAAGATCCAGCTCAGGCCGCCCTATTCCTGAAGACTTCCCTGCCTCTCTTCCCTCAGGAGTGAGGAGCAGCCGTTGGAAATAACGCCTCTTAGGCACTTGCCACACCATGTCCCCATGCTTTCCAGTCTCTTTTCCCAGCTAACAGGGTCACTGAGATGTGGAGATGGGGGGGGGGATTCCCCTCACAGTAATGAATATAGTTGCTATGAAAGTCTAATGCAAATGCGTCAGGCTGCTTAGCATTTCGAGCAAAGGTCATAGCATGGGGTTCTCTGGGCTTGCCACTGGGGTTCAACTGCTGGCCAGAAAAAAAAAATGGTAAAAAGAGAAGGAAAGCTGACAGAAAATGTGACACAATCTCCATTCTTCACACCTCAAAACTCTCAAGGAGAAAGCACTCTCTGAAGGTCACTCAACTCTAAAAGCACCTTTCCAGCTTGGAGGCTGCTTGGTGTTTCCAAACACACACACACACACACACACACACACACACACACACACACACACACACACACTCAGGAGGGGTAATGCGACTTTAAAGCCAGGTGTAGGGCGCGTGCCTACAATCCTAGCATTCAGAGGCAGAGACAGGAGAATCACCAGGACAGCTTAATCTACATACTGAGTTCTCATCAGGCCAAAGCAATATAAGAGACTCTATCTCAGCCCCATCTCAAACAACAAAACGGGGCTGGGAAGATAGTTCAGTTGGATTCCACCTTCACAGTTACATCAAAATAAAAAGTCAAGTATGGCAGAGGATGCCTGCAGCCCCAGGGCTGGATTCCTGGTCCAGCTAGCCACACAATCACATGTGCACGCACGCACACACACAGCTGGCAAGATGGCACAGTGGATAAAGGCACTTGCTACTAAGTCTAATGACCTGATGGACTCACATGGTAGAAGGAGAGAACCAATCCCTGAAAACTTATTTTCTGACCTCTACAAACATGCCACGGCATGCACAAGCCCATTCGGGGTTCTAAACTCCATGCATCAAGGTCCTTGACTAATAGATGCCCTCGGCCTTACTCAGGACACCTCTCTCAGCAATAACCAAGCTGCCTGTGTCCCAGCACACAGGTGAATGAGAATGGCAGAGGGTGGGGGTAATGGCCACTTTCCAGAAATAAACTGCCATAGGTAATAGGATGCCAGTGGGGCCCTAAGGTAGAAAGCATTTCCTGGGAGGTTCAGGCAGAAGAAAGTTCAAATCCTGACTGAAGCACTTAGTAACCGGGTGGCCTTGGCAGCAGGCTAACCAGCAGCCTTCCACAAACATCCAAACGCCTTTTGAATTAAGCACAGTTGGCTAATGGGATCTGGCCTGGAAAGAGCCAGGGAGTAGGAGGAGACAGAGCATCTACAGGGAGACATGGATGGCAGAGAGTCCTTTCAGCTTATAGCTGCTAGAGCTGAGCAAGTGTTAGAGACAGAGCTGGGGCCTGGCAGCCCTCACAAGCAGACTCGGCCACCTGTCCTCAGTAGACCAATTAAACCTACCAGTAACAGTGAAAAGCAAAGAAAGGAGAGTGTTGTTCACTGTGGCCACACTGGGAAGAGGAACGGGGGGGGGGGGGGGGGGTGACACCTTTCAAGTCCACTTTTGGGTCCTGAAATACAGTTTGAGTTTAAATAGAGAGCTAGAGGTGCACATAGCTCAAAACATAGTGCTGCTCCAAGTATGGTCCTGCCTACTATTGACTTCTTCACCTCAGTTCCAGTCTCTCCTACAAAGTGGTTGAACATATTGTCAGAACTGTGGAAATTGAGTCTTCCTCTGGCTCCCACCCTGAAACTCTGGGGGTGAGGGGTATTCCAATTGTTTGGGGTCTAATGTTTGAATAGTCTGATAGACAAAGGGGTACACGTATGTATCTCTTTTTCTGGAATATCTTCATCCCTTCTAGGGTAATGAGAAGCTCAGGGCTTGGGTATCAGGTGGCTTCCAGAAGGAAAAAAAAAAGAGTCTTGGGTTCTGCAGCCAGAGGCCTGACTTTCTCCCTGCCTATCTGTGCCATCAGCCTGGTACTGTTAAGATGCCAGTGTTGTGGGATGTTCGTATACTGTATGAAGATGTATTGCTGTGACTGGTGTAATAAAAAGCTGAATGGCCAATAGCTGGGCAGGAGAGGATAGGAGGGATTTCTGGGGAGAGAGAGGAAGAGAAGAAGGAGGAACTAGGCATGTGGATTTCACCAGCAGACTTAGAGCAAGTCTGATCTGCCATACTGAGGAGAGGTAACTGAGTCACCTGGCAGAACACAGATTAAAAATATGAGATAATTAAATTATAAGTTAGTTAGGGAAAAGGCTAAGCTAAAGACCACGTTTTTATAACTAATACTCAGTCTCTGTGTTGTTATTTGGGGGTGGCAATCCAAAGATAGTCCAATAAGAAAGCTTACGACATGCCAGGGCCTGGTCTGGTTCACTGAGTGTAGCAACAGAGCCTCCTTTGAGTGCAGCATGCAGAACTGCACTAATGATCTCTATGCTAGACCCTGACCATCTCCACACTCCGTGCCAGCCCCTCAGGAAGGTAGAAATGGCAGAACCAAACTCCTGTACCCTCTGTCCCAAAGCCAGATTTAGGTCTGTCACTGTCAGGGCAGAAGCCCCAGCTCTGTGATGGCTAATGTTAGTCGTCAACATCTGAAACTAACTAAAACCCAAGCAGCTGAGCACACCTGTGAGAATTTTTTCTTAGTCAGATCATTTGAGATGAAGACTCACCCTAAATCCAGATCACTTGAGGTCAGAAGATCCGCTGTAAATCTTGTCCCACACCTTCTGGTAGCATCCCACGAGAAAGGAAGAAGAAAGCTTTTACCCACTTGCCATCACTCTCACTGCCAAGCTCATCTATCCCGTTCCTGAAGCAATTCTTCTGATGTTAGAAGCTATTTCTTCAAAATTCCAAAGTAGACTGAAGACCAGCAGCTCCTAGGACTTCCCTAGGTCTCCAGCACCAGACTGGGAATACTGAGACATTGAGTCTCCTCAAATGACCAATGAATGGCTCCTTGGCATTTCCATCAGGAGAGAGTCAAAATTTGGACACTCAGACCACTGTCTGTAAGCCCCCTAACAAACCCATGTATAACTAATACATATTCATTCACTTTATCAGTCTGTTCCTTTCGAGAACCCTGACTAGTACAGACTCACACATACCCAAGCTTACAGGGATACATTACTACCCCAAAGGATGGATACTGGAGTTCCTTAGAGTACTGGCTTTTCTCAAAATTTCTCTGTAAGAAGCCAGGTACTGGGGTTTTAGCAATTCTGAAGGGTAGAGACACATGAGACTAGCAGAGGGCACAAGGTGTCATGGTGGGGGTGGAGGCAGAACAAAGGGCTTTTCAGGAGACCCCCCCCCCCATCAAACCCTTGTCTCCCATTCACTCTCCTACACCAGGTATCCAGACTCTCAGAAGACGGTGGACAGGAGGTGAGAAGGGGCACTATAATGGGCCTTGGCCTGGCTGGAGAACAGGACACTTCGGTTTGTTCTATATGGCGACTCACGAGTGACTGGTGATCCTACTCCCTTAGAAAGATGGAAATGAAAAAGGAAGCCAGGCAGTGGTGGCGACATCTTTATTCCCAGCACTCAGGAGGCAGAGGCAAGCAGACCTCTGTGAGTTCAAGGCCAGCCTGGTCTACAGAGTAAGTTCCAGGACAGCCAGGGCTACACAGAAAAACCCTGTCTTGGGAAGGAGGAGAAGGAGGAAGAAGAAGAGGAAGAGGAGGAGACAGAGGGAAAGGAAGAGGGGGAGGAGAGGGGGAGGAAGAGGGGAAGAAGAGGGGGAGGAGAGGGGAAATGAGGCATTCAGGGTTCATTCATGGGCCTATTCAGACCAAGGGGAAAGGGGTGTCCGAAAGGCGAGAGGGCCTAGATGAGCAGGTGTGTATTAAAGGTCTGTGGCAGGGTTTCCAAAGAGAGAAGAAGCCCAGGACAGAACCCCGAGCCCTGGGACTCACAGTGAAGGGGAGAATGGGGTGAAGGATATGGGGGAGGGGTTCCACACCGGGAAGGGAACCACAATGGCTGGTGAAACTGGTAGGAAAGAAGATGGAAGGCCACTCCACTGGCCCTCAGGGCCTCACCAGGTCATGTGGGTGAGGGATGGGCACATCCTAAAGGTATAAGGTGTGCATGGAGTGACAGCTCACATAGACACTTGTGCAGAGAGAGTGCAGAGAGCATAAGGAGCCCCCAGGGAGGCAAAGGGAGATCCAGGAAAGGCTCCAGCCCAGGGGTTCTCAACCTTCCTAATGCTGCAACCTTGTGTTGAGGTAAATCCCAACTATAAAATCATTTTTGTTACTACTTCATAACTGTAATTTTGCTACTGTGTGGATTGTATTGTAAGTATTTGTGTTTTCTGATGGTCTTAGGGGGATCTACAGAGGGATCATTGGCCCACAGGTTGAGAGCCAGTGCTGTAGGGGAACCACTGCTGGGGAGACCATCTTCACAGAATCCAGCTTATCCTTGAAGCCAAGTTTGGCCATCTGTCCTGGAGAAGCTCATTAAAACAACCAAATAAATAGTAAAGAGTAGAAAAAGGGGATCTATCCAATGGGACCACATTGGGAGGAAGGGTAAAGCCTTCACCCCAAGAAGCCAAGTTCAGTAATATAGAGAGGGTATCTAGGTAGCTCTCCCTGGAGCAAAGAAAGAAGGCACTTGGGGAAAGCTGTGAAAAGGCTCAGAGGTAGCAAGAGGGCCCTTTACGGGATTAGGAAGATGGTTCAGTGGGTAAAGGCCTGATGAACAAGCATGAAGACCTGAGTTCAATCCCCAGTGCTCACATAAAAATCCAGGCATGCTGGCACGAACCTGTAATCCCAGTCCTGGCAAGGTGGAGACCGAGGCCTCCTGGGGCTCACGAGTCAGCCACCCTAACCAGATGAGTGAGCTCCAAGTTTAGTGAGAGACCCTGCCTCAAAAACTAAAGTGGGGAGGAGCTGAGGATGGCACACCATGCCAGTCTCCTGGCTTCCAAATGCATGTCTGCTCACATGTGCCCTCATGCACCTGTGACATGCGCAACAACAGAGAAATCTTGTTGGAAGGACAATAGGAGGCTTGAAGGCATAGGCTGGTCACGTGGGTCCAAAGAACTCAGACTTGGTGGCCACAGTACCTGGGAGCCATAGCAGACAGCTGAGCTAAAGACGGAGCAACATGATCCATGCATGAGTGGAAAAGAAGGGGAAGTAGAATGTGGGGTGTGCATCAATATCTACAGCAGTGGTTCTCAACAAGTAGGTCGCAGGTCACCGAAGTCCACAGAAAACAGATAGTTACATTACGATTCATAACAGTAGCAAAATTACAATTACAGATTAGCAATGACAATAATGTTATGGTTGGGGGTCAGCAAAGGATGAGGAACAGTATTAAAGGGTCACAGCATTAGGAAGGTTGAGGACCTCCAGCCTCTGGACAGTAGTAAGTCAGGCTTTTTCTCCATCCACCCCCAACTTGGGGACAGGATGGATGGATGAATGGCAAGTGATTTGCAGCTCCCACTACAGAGAGGCTGCTGTGGCTCCATAAAAGGCTGAATGCTTTCATTTCCTGGCTTTTCAGTGTCCGTTTATGAGTAAACATTTCTTGATAAAGACTTACCATCTGCAGAGGCCCCTTCATACCCCAAAGGTAAGGGTTTAAACGGCTTAGAAACTGCCGTTACTTATCTTTACAATGGCCTCATCGCATGCCCATCTCCCCATGTATATTTTCTGTGACTAGTTATAAATCAGGTTTGACCCAAGGGCTGGGGTATCTGGGCTCTCTTTTCATTTTAAAAGGCCCAGCTGGGAAAGGGGTGAGCTAGGAAAATGGCTCTTCCAGCAAAGGTGCTTGCTACATATGTCTGAGGACTTGAGTTCAAATCTCAGGCACCCACTTCACTGTCACCTACAGAATTCATATGGCTCAATCAAACCACAAAACAAAATCATAAAGAAAAAAATTGCATAATACCTTAAATAAGTTATAATTTTGTATTGGATCACATTAATAGCTATCCTGAGGTGCTTGTGGCCCAACAAGTAGAGGACTGGACATGCTTAGCTCAAATGTTGACTCTGAAACAAGGGTGGGGGCTGGGGGAGGGTCAGGTGGCAGAGGAACATACACTGCCAGAATCACAGACTTCCCAATCCCCCAAACACAACAGCATTTTCTCACCTACAAGCAGTGTCTGCCGGGGGCATGCTCACAGGAAACCAGCCAAGAACAGGACTGTACAGCCTAAGAGGAGAAAGAGGGCCAGCTGGCCCCAGCTGGACAATGCATCCAGGAAGGGCCATTAGACACAGCTTCAGACATAAGCTTATATCAGAGCCAGGAGGAGAGTCTTTCCAATGGGGTTGGAAACCAGCTTCTTTGCTAGCATCCTTTATTGGGCACTTTGGCCTTAAACACCCTGCACCACATGCAGACCCCAGGACCTTTGCCCACATTGTTTCTTGAGGTAGATGTCATAGCCTCTTATGTATCATGTGTGAAAAGCTACTCACAGCAAAGACTCAGCTTCATTCACTGTCTCAAATATTTGTCAGTAACATGCACATTACTCAGAGGAAACAGCTCTTGAATTAATAATCACACACCAACGAGAATGGCAAGTGCTGCCTAGAATACACCCACCATGTGCCAGAGGCTGCCCAGACACTATGCTCCTTATTTATAATTCCAGATTTCCAAGGTAGCATATGACTGTGTCTGAGATAAAGATGGCAGGTCCCCAAAGTAGAAGGTCAGAGAAAAGTTTCCACCCCAAGGTCCCTCAGAGAGCATGCCCATGCCACACTTCATAAACTCCACTTTCTTATGCCTCTGACAAAATGCCTTATAAAGGTCATGTAAGGTAGGAAGAGTTTATTTAGGCCCATATTCCAAGGGTTGGAACCATGATGGTTGGGATGGCTCAGTGGTAGGAGCATGAGGTGGCTGGTCACCTAGCATCCAGTCAGAAAGTGGAGAGCAGTGCCTGCTGGTGCCCAGGAACTCTAGCCCATCTCAGTTAACTTAGGACAGAATGTTTTCACAAACATGCCCAGATGTTTCTCCTGGATGCTGATAGATCTATCAAGTCGACAACCAAAACCAACATCTTAGTGGCCCTCGTACCCCTCACACTAGTCTGAGTATGTGAGGCCTCCTACAGGAGAAAACCAAACAAAGAGGCCAGAGGGTGGGGGACAGCAGATGAGTGCTGTCTCCCAAAACTTCTTGCTGTTTTCCAAGGCCATACTGCAGTGAGCGATGCTCTTATCTTTGAGATAAAGGAAAGTCTTGCCTTTCTTTGAGGCTACTATAAGGTCTTTGAGATGTAGACCAGGGGCTCCATTTCCTGTATTCCTCTCCTCAACCAGCTCCTCATATAGAAGCACCGAAGACCACCCAGGGGCCAGAGAGACGGAACCGTCAGTAAACTGATTGCTTCACGAGCATGAGGATCTAAGTTCTATGCTCAGCAATAGGAAAGCTAGGCATAGCTAGCATATGCCTGTAATCCCAGCACTGGGGAGGCAGAGACACACAGATTCCTAGGAGTGGATGGTCAACTAGGCTTGATGAATTTATAAGCTTCAAATTTGGTGAGAAAACTTAAACAAGCAGTCAAGGAAGTCAGCTAGTGTTAACCTCTGGCTTATACAAGCATGTGTACCCCCTCTGAACAGATTCGCACACAAACCTGTAAATGCAGGCCCACTAACGTGTTCACATGCACACGCACAAACATGTCCATGCATATGCACAATGCACAAACACACACATCACCACACAGATGCAAACACACAAATGTATATATACATGCACCACACACATTCAAACATAGATACACACACAAATACGTACCACAGACACAAAATGAAGTAAATGAAAGAATACATCAGTAGATAAATAAAGCCATTATAAATTAAATAAATGAACAAAGGCAATCAAGGACCATACCTCAAACTCAGTTTATGGCTTGCCCTCTAGGTCACATCCCTCCTATGGAGTTGTGTGCATCTACTGGCTTCGGTCAAGTTCCTGAGCTCTAAAGAAGCAGCCCTGTTGGACCACACTTCCAGCTGGGGACACTCAGCCCAGACACTGCCCCTCCCATCAAGAACCCCCCTCCCCACCCGCCCCCAAGAGGATTCATCAACATGCCCTGGGAATCACCTCCAATGGGAAACCTCTTAGAAGGTGGAAGCAGGGTCACCCCCCATCACCACATCCAGGCCATACCCTGCAAACACATGCAAACCACCTGGGGCACTCTCACACCCATTTAGATGCCAGGCTCGACTTCATTATCCTCCAAATGCTCCCCAGATCAGAGGCAGTGAGACCTGGCCACAAGCATAAAGTAAATTATCCAACCCCTCCCCACCAATGATAAATGGTTCTATTAGCTTTCCAGATTGTTAAAGCCCGATAGAACAGAACACAGGGCTCGGGCCCATCCATTCTCCCTCTGGCGCACACTGAGTTGTAAATAGGTTATTCTGTGTGTAAATAACACATTAAAACACAGCATTAGCTGTGTCTTTTGATAGGGTGGAAATTGTTCCGAATAAATAATTCCGGACAGGAATGTAAAAGAAGCAAGATTTAATAGAGCATGCCTGGTGCAGCCGTGTTAAACATGACTAAAATGATAAACCTCAGAATATACGAATAGTAATCTGCACACTGACACCGGAGTAATGATGCTGCATTTTCATCAAGCTTTAGAAATGCTAAAATTAGTCCTGACAGAACCAAACCTCAGAAAATTGTTCACAGCATCAACACTGCCAATTTGAGAAGGAGAAGTTTGGGCCTAGGCTGAGAGACAGCTCTGTCCAACCCGTTGAGACTTTCTAGGGCAACTCTTCCCAGCACTAATGATATAACCAGTTGGCCACTGGCATGCTCGGTCTTGACCTCAGTTTCCAAATCTGTACATTGGACAGTTTGAACTGTTTGATCGTGGAAGTTTTCTCTCGTTCTGAAACTAGAGATGAGCTCAATGCTGTGCAATTCTGCAACCATTTAATGCCCACAGTAAGACAGGAGGAGAATGGAGCATTGGCAGGTGATGGCTGCCTGGGGTGGAGTTGGCCAGGTGAATAATCCCACCCCTGCTCAGCAAGCAACCCTAATTCAACTCAGTCAATCTCTCTCTCTCTCTCTCTCTCTCTCTCTCTCTCTCTCTCTCTCTCTCTCTCACACACACACACACACACACACACATGAAAATGGGGGCTTGTTGGGAAGAAGGGGGTTCTGTGGGAGGAGAATGATACATATTATATATGAGCATAGATTAGGAAGCTGTCAAGAACTTGAAAAAGCAAACTGGAAGAAAGGAAGCGAAGGAGAAGAGGGGGTAAATGTGCTGGTTAGTTTTTGTTAACTTGATACAAACCTAGACATGTGTGGGAAGAGGAAATCTTTGAGAAAAGGTCTCTGTATTTAGTTCTGATCATCCTGGAACTTACCTTGTAGAGTCTACAAAGTAGACCAAACTGGCCTCTAACTCACAGAGCTCCACCTGCCTCTGCCTTCCAAATGCTGGAAGTGATTACTAAAGTGACTAAGGACTGTGCCCCATGCCTGGCCTGGAAGAGGGAATCCTAGTTGGGAAATGCCTTCATAAAATCGGCCTGTAGGCAAGTCTGTTTGGGCATTTTCTTGATTAACAATCTATGTGAGAGGGCCCAGCTCACAGGGAGTGTAACAATCCCCGGCAGGGGGTCCTGGATGCTGTAAAAAAGCAGGCAGAGCCAACCAGTAGCAGCATTTCGCCATGGTCTCTGCTTCAGTTCCTGCCTGCAGGTTCCTGCCCTGACTTCCCTCAGAACGAGCTGTAAAATGAAATAAGCCCCAAGTTGCTTTTGGTCGTGGTGCTTTATCATAGTAACAGAAACCCTAAGACAGGTCCACAGAATATTGTTGTGGCATACCTTACACCATCTTGTTTTGGGGAGGGACTGTGGGAGAATTTGGGGCTGCAAAAGGCATGGAATGCTCAGAGCTACCATGGTAACCTATCAAAGTAGGGCACAGTGCAGGCAGAGCTTGTGAAGTGTCAAGGGGAAGCTTGAGAGTCTCTCCAAGACTCTTTTTGAATTATTATTCTGTGTGTTTTGAGTTAAGAATCTGTACTTCTGGTCTACAGGGGCTGAAGAATCGGCTGTGATTAACAAGAGACCACTAAAGCCAAACCTTTGCTTTGCCAGGACAATTAAAACTGGCCATCTGGGGCTGAAGAATAAGCCATGATTAACAATAAACTAGAACCACTGAGGTGAAATCTCCTGTGATGAGTTTCTACAGGGTTTCCAAGGCATGAAGGAGTTATGGGGAGCAACTGAGGCTCAGCACTGTGAGAGGCCAGGAGAGACCATTGGTGAATATGCCACCTCAGTTGAAGTTGATAACCCCAGGACTGAAGGGGTCATGGATAGAATTTGAGGCTTGGCACTATGAAGCAGGTTTAGGTTCCCAAAGAAAGCTGGTCTTGGAGACGCCAGTATTGTGGGATGACCAAAGACAACAGAAGCTGTGGGGTGGAGCCAGCCTGAGCCTCTGAGACTTGCTGTGTGACTGTGGCTGGCAGAGCCAGGGAGTGCGACTAATCCAGAAGTCTTTGGAGCCCAGAAGATCATGAGTCCCAGAACTCAGAACCTCACACTGCTAGACTTTGTGGGTTTGCTTTGACTGTGAACATGTCCAAGTTGACTATGTCCAGGTTCTTCGCTCTTGGAGTTAAAAAGTATGTAACTTACGTATTATTTTACAGGTGCTCATTGAGACTTTAAACTTTTAAAAAGATGTTTGTGTTAGCATTTAGGAATCTGTACCGGCCTGCCCTTGCTTAGGTCCTGACAGAAGAGGTCCTCAGTTGCAGCCACTGAGTGCACTCTCTGCATTTGCTACCTTCCCTTATAAAAGGTAGGGCTTGCTCACCTCTCTCTCTTGCTTTCATCCCCAGGGGCAGGTCTTCTCTGCCCCCTCTCTCCCTTACCCTTAAAAATACTCCCACGTGGGCTCTGTCATATGGTTTGACTCCTTGGTGCCACTTTTAAAATACAACATTTGGTGGCGTGACTAGGATAGATTCCCCCAGCAGTGTGAGAGTCACTGGGACCTTGAACCTGGTCTGCTAGCAACAGCCCTACTTTCCTACCTCATGGATTGCTGAGACTCCCCATCCAATACTGACAACTCCCCCCCCCCGGGCACCCCCAACACACACTTCTGGCCATTTCTCATGAATGAAACTTCTGTTTCTTGAACACAGTCCTCAACTTCTGACTTTTCTGGAAGTCCTGCTCCCAGGCAACTGGGTCTTACTGGGGCTTCTAGCCCACTGGCTCCTACTTTTTTTGTATAACAATCCCTAAGCAGCTGGTGCCACCTATCTTCAGACCCCCACCCACCTTTGGGGTGCTGACCCACTGGCTAGCCTGTGACTATTTCTCTACCTCACTCATGGAGAATGCGCCTACCACTTATCCGCCTTTGCAGTTGGATATCAAACCAAATGGACGCTTCCTAGAACCCCATATCACAGTATTTCACAGGACCTTTGCAACTTCTGCCAGCGAGCCAATAGATGGAAGGGGCTACCCTCTCTCCAAGCCCTTCACTCTGCTCTCCCTCCTTCTTTTCCCACGCATCCCCTGCTGTCTATGAAAGCCTGAAAAGTTCCCCTGTGCATTAGCAAATGCTCTCAACTCAAAAAAACCACTAAAAACTGAGGTCTTACGTGAATTCTTTCGTTTCTGTCGCAGAGTGGCAGGCGCCTGCCTCTGTTACCAAAGCACTTACACATTACCCGTCCCAGGTCTCTCTCCACAGCATGTGCCCTCTTTAAAAGAACAGAGTTCATTCTTTTGCACCCTACTCTTCTCTTTCTCTCCAATTCCCTCTCTTGCCTTTTTCCACTCAATTCTCCTCTTGTGGGCCTGCCTCTCTCAAGTCCCCACACCAATGTGGTCTTTCTCCTGCCTCACCAGAGAAACCTCTCGCACTGACTGTTGCATGTGACATGTCTGTTTACTGGCATGCCTTGGCAGGGCCCACCAAGGATACCCACTTCCCGCTGGGACCCTGCCCACCGGCTCCACCTGCGGTTTGCTCTCCCCCCCTCCAACATATCTGATTTCTCATTCACTGACAGCTTTTATCTTCTACTCAATACCAACATTTGGGTCACTGGCGGGGCTTCCACCTCTGGTCATTCTGCTGCATGTGAGACTGGTCTCAGATTCTAGAACAAGGCAACTGGGGGACCGAGAAGAACTCTCCATTTTCTTATTCTTTGCTCGAAAACCTGCTTGTGTCTGTCTGCTCTCTCTCTCTCTCTCTCTCTCTCTCTCTCTCTCTCTCTCTCTCTCTCTCTCTCTCCCTCTCTTAAAGTATTCAACTCTTGTTTAATATATGTGTATATATGTGACATGGATTTAACCCTATATATGTAAATGTAAGCTGCTTTTAATTTTGTGCGTATGTAACTTGAATTCAACTCTGTATTCATGTAAGTATTGGTTAGAGAAAATGTTTTAGACAGCGACCACGTGGCTCTCCATCTTGGCTGATTTCATCATCATATAAGCAGCCACCTGATGGGCAGCTGTTTTTTTATTAAGGTGAACGAGTACACCTCTTAGTCCTGATGAACTCTCTGTTCATTGTCTCTCCTCTCAGACTAAGAGAGCAACAAGCCTCAACTATTTTGGATTGTAGAACTTTTTATGATGATAAAAATGTAAAGTTATATCTGATTCAATTTTATGGTGATAAACATTTATGGTTATAAAAATCTACTCAGATTAACAAAGCTAACATAGACATTTACATTTAAGTACTTATGCCTTTACCAAGTATTCAAACCAAGCTTCTAGAGAATTTAAGTGGGTGGCATATGTTTGATAAATAAGGTATTGACTAACTCACAGAACAGATTTTAGTGTAACTTTTGCTGTTGTCTGCCCTCAGTAATCAACCACCTGTGTCTCCTGGTAAATCGGATAGAAAGAGGGTGCCAAGGTGATGTGGTGATGGGAAAGGGGCAGATGTTTAACATTTATGTGAAGACAGGAAGTGAGCTGATATCTATAAAAGAATGAAACATGTCCCAGATTTCTCAGTATATTACTGTTCACAACCTTGACATTAATTGATGGAATTCTGATAAGCTATTAACCTAGTACTGACAGAGTGGTAAACACTATCCTCTACCACTATAGTATCAGAGCCACAAGCTTGGGAGCCTGGACAGTAAAGTGAAACAGCCAGCTACCCCAGGACCTGGCCTAGCTCTCTCAGGTCCCCCAAAGATGATCGAAATCCCCGAGTCAGCAGAAAACAGTCTTGAGAACACGGTGCCCTCATCCCCGCCTCACTCATCCCTGCCTCATCCCCTGTCCCTTTCTAATGCCTCACCTTTTTAGAATAAATGTAAGGGAGAAATGTTAGCATTCAGATATTTGTACTGGCCTGCCCTTAGGGTCCAGACAGGATATATCCTCGGCTGCAGCCACTAAGAGCACTTCCGGTGTGTTCTCTACCTTCCCTTATAAAAGGCGGGCACTGCCCACCTCCTTTCTCTCTTTCTCCTCCTTCACTCTCATCCCGAGGGACCAGTCTCTGCCCCCTTTACTTCCCCTCCCCTTAATAAACCTCCCACGTGGGCTCCGTTGTATGGTTTGACTCCTTCATACCACTTTTAAGATACAACAGTTTGATTTTATTTATTTTTTTTAAGAAAACTTGGGCTTTTAAAATATCAGCGTTTTTGTGGGAGACTTATGTTTTAGTTATAATATGTTTATATAGTGATATTAGTAATGAGATCTTGGGAATAAGCCGAAAAGGAAAACTTATGTAAATGATTTTTGTGTGTCAAGCTGACAAGGATTCAAGCATGCTGGCTGGTGTTTGCCAGCTTGATACAAACCTAGACATATCTGGGAAGAAGGCATCTTAATGGAGAAAATGCCTCTATGAGACTGTACTGTAGACTAGATGGCACAGCACTGCCTTGATTAATGAGTGATACATGAGGGCTCAGCTCACTGTGGGTGGTATCACTCCAAAATAGGTGGCCCTGGATGGCATAGGAAAGCAGGCTGAGAGAGCCATGGGGAACAAGCCAGTGAGCAGAACTTTCTCATGGCCTCTGCCTCAGTTCCTGTCCTGACTTCCTCAGTGATGAAGTGTGATCTGTGGGTTGTAAGATGGCATGAGCCCCTCCTCCCCCCAGGTTGTCTTTGGTCATGATGTTACCCACAACATAGAAACCTAAGGCAGGTGCATGTGTTGCCATTCAAACAGCAGCAGCTATGTACCCAGACTGAAGGTCAGAAGTAGCAAGTATCTAGGCATCTTTACATCACAGCATTTTATCACAGCAACAGAAACGTAAGGCAAAAGGGAAAGAGAGGCTAAGAAGGGGGGGACAGAAAAGGGAAGGGGAGGGGAAAGGAAAGCAGACAGGCACGCAGTGTAGTCGAGGCCTGGGAACAAGGAAAGGCAGAAGCCCCTCAGCTGTAATACAAGAAAACCCCCTTCCTTAGGTTGCTTTGGTCAGCATCTTGGCACAGCATGAGTGTAGTAACCAACACTGCCATATCTCCCAAATTAAAGGTATATAGGTAGGTGTGAATAGGATAAATCATACTATCCATAGGACTGATTCGGAGTTCTGCTTGAGGTCCGGCCTAACTGACCCCAAACCAGGCTTTTCCAACAAACAGTCATTGCTTTGGATAGGGAAAAACCTCCAAAAAGCTCCTGACACCGAGCACCCCAATACTTCAGGATGTCCAGAACTCATTAAATATACCCTTGGGGGCCCCATTCCCTTCTACTTCCATGGCAAGCCAGGCTGCTGGGGACAGTGGCACCACACTCCCTGGACAGAATCTAACGGGAACAAGCTGTCCCATGCAGCTGGGCCATAAAACCAGCTTCCATGCAGTTTCAACAGCAATCCCGAACATCACTTAAGTAAGAATAATTGCCCACTTAGTCACACCTGAGTGCATCCTGGCCTGTGTGTGGCCCCACAGAGAAAGACAGGTGAGCAGAGAGCTGGATGCTTGGCAACTTCCCTGCTGTTCACAAGGAATGGAGGCTGAGGGACACCACAGGACAGGGCCAGCATCACTGACTCTTACAACCAGAGAGCTCAGGTTAGCAGCTGTCCACTATAGCCCACTTGGTGTACACCTGGAATGATGGTGTCACACGTGGACAATTGTTGGTGAAATGGCTGTTGTGCTGGGAGGTGGGGGTGAACAGTACTGACAAAACACAATGACAGTGTTAGCCTGTGTGGGCATCTCAGAGGGCAAGTGGAGAGTATACGCAGAGGGTAGGGGCAGGCCCCAGGTACCCGAGCTATGGATCAGTTAGAGAGTGTTGCACAGATCCCTGAGTGTGGTCAAATGAGTAAAGTGGGAGCACTAGGCAAATGCAGAGAATCCTGGAGGCCTGTATTGTTTAATATTCCTCCTGGTGAAACGGGAATATAGCTCAGTTGGTAGAGCATTTGCCTAATTTGCATCAAGTTCTGGTTCCATCCCTAGCACCACAAAAACCAAGCATAAAACAGGCACACACCTGTAATCTCAGTACTAGGGAGATGTAGGAAGATTAAAGCCACCCTCTGCTACATAGCTAAGTTTGGGGCCAGCCTGGACTATATGGGGGTGGAGGGGATGAGGGGGATAAGGGAATAGATATGGATGGATGGATGGATGGGTGAGTGGATGGATGGGTGGGTAGGTGGGTGGATGGATCGATGGGTGGATGGATGGGTGGGTGGGTGGATGGATAGATGGGTAGATGGCTGGGTGGGTAGATGGATGAATGGATAGATGGGTGGCTGGGTGGATGGGTGGATGGGTGGATGGGTGGCTGGGTGGGTGGATGGGTGGATGGGTGGGTGGATGGTGGATAGATGGATAGATGGGTGCCTGGGTTGATGGGTGGATGGATGGATGGATGGGTGGGTGGGTGGGTGGATGGGTGGATGGGTGGGTGGATGGTGGATAGATGGATAGATGGGTGCCTGGGTTGATGGGTGGATGGATGGATGGATGGGTGGGTGGGTGGGTGGCTAGATGGGTAGCTGGGTAGATGGATAGGTGGATGATAGCAGGACATTCGCCTCTCCTGTCTATCATCAGCATTCCGAAACAGAAGAGAGACCTCACACACACACTCCAAGCCAATCTTTCTCAAAGATGCTTTCCAGAAAGCCAACCAGGCCGGTGACCAAGATAAAGAAGAAGTCAGTATGGGAAGGTGACACGGAGTCTTCAGGAATGTCAGAACATATTGCTAATCCGTGCCTAACCCTGGTAGACTAGCCTGGCCACGAAAAGCTAGTCTTCTGCTCTCAAGTCTCATGTAGTCCAGGCTGGCCTCAAACTGTGATCTTGAACTTTCACTGACCTGACCACCTCTGGAGTCCAAGGATTATAGATGTGGCCTTCCATTCTAGGTTTTTGCAGTGTTGGCCCTGGAACCCAAAACTTCCTGCATGTTAGGTGAGCACTCTACAGATCAGTTACATCCCCAGCCGCTCTCCTCGGGAGCAACCACACGGAGAACCTAGAAGATCTTTTGGAAGCAGTTATGAACCACAGACCCTGAGACCACTTTTTTATGATGGTGTTCTCAACTCAAGTGACCTCGGGACTGGCTGCCCCATTCAGTGTACAGGGGTGATGACTGAGTCAGAGGAGGACACCTGCTTAGGGCAACCCAGCAAATCATGACAAGGCCTGTCTATGCCGCTCAGGGGAATAAAGACGCAGAAAGTGAAACCTCCCACAGAAGCTGCTAGCTGGGTTTCAGTGGGTCCCACAGGCAATGGTGACCAATGGGAGGGACACTTTGTATGTGAGACTGAGTCAGAAGACTCAGTCAAGGACTCTAACAAGAACAGTAATAGTGAACACAGGACAGATATCCCTCATATCTCACACCAACAGACTGTGCCCCTTTGCTAAGCATGCCCCGTGTATAACTCAGATATCATCCAAGAGCACTGTGGAACATCTACCACTATTACACCCATTTCACAGATGAGAAAACTGAGGTCAAGAGAACTTAGACGAGTTGAAGCAGTCTAGCTTCACTGTATGGGCACTGTTGTGAGTAACCCTGTGCTGCCATGAAGAACCATGGGACAGGTGTGAGCCATCAGCAGCTCCTCTAGGAGCAGCCATTGCCTCATGCAAGGAAGGACTCCCTCTTCCCCTAGGAAGCCAGGATATAAGAGTCTTAAACATTAAGAGTGTCTCAGGTCTGGGATGTGGCTTGGTGATATTAAGCAAGTCAAAACAAGCTCTGGGTTCCACATTCAGTGGGAAAGAGAGGGGAAGGTAAGAGAAACCAGGAAGAAGGGAAACAGGAAGGGGCTGGGGGAAGGGAGAAAGTGGGGGAAGACACAGACAGGGAGGGAAATAAAATGATGTCAGAGTTCCCTCAGAAGCTTTGTTTAAACTGGGCCTGCTGTGCTGACCCCAGAGACACCCAGTTTTGCAGGTCTGCAGTGGGATCCAAGAGTTAGCACTCCCAGGGTCTGGGAAACAGCTCAGTGTAGGCTGAGAACTTAGCATGCAAGAGGCTAGCATTCCCAGAGCCAATGAGAAAAATGGACCACTTCTAATTCCTACGGGGTTCTGGCGCTGTGCAAGAGGAAGGACCCAAATGGCTGGCTACTTGGCTTTCTCATTGTCATGAGCCTCCAGGTTCCTAAAATTGGCCTGGGTGCTTGATTTCAAGACATAAAATTAGGCTCCAGTTTCCAGTTTCAAGGCATTCCCCAAGGCTTCTAGAATGCTCCAGTCCCCATGGAAGCACACGAAGCAGTTCAGAAATATTTTTGGAAAAGAATCCGTGGCAGACAAGGAAAATACGACAGATTTGGACAGATTTGGTGGAAAGCAACGAGAAACATCTGACTTAAATTGCTTTGCAAATTACACCATTTTAAAAATTAGAGGGTGGGGGGACCCTGGGCCAAATGTATTTTTAAAGATTTATGGCCTCCAGAGTGTTAGCTCAACAGCTGAAGAGACTGTGAAAGAGCCACCCAGCGTGGCTTTTGCTCAGGCTCTTGGGAAGCCTCCCACCTATCCTGAAGCCAGCCTCTCCCAGCCTGAGAGCAGTACAGTTTGCCTGCTTGACTAGGCCCTGCTCTGTCTCTGAAAAGCTGTGTGTGCAAGCAAGCATGCCCCCCTCTCCCTCTTTCTCTCTCTCTCTCTGTGAGAGAGAGCTTGTCTGTCTATCTGCCTCTCTGTTTCTGTATCTCTCTGTCTTCGTGTGTGTGTGTGTGTGTGTGTGTGTGTGTGTGTGTGTGTGTGTGTGTGTGTGTGTGTGTGAACAAGCCATGAAAGTCAAAGGTCAGTTTCAGATGTCATTCCAAGATGTGCTTTCCATGTGTTTTTGTGAGACATGGTCTCTCACTTACCTGGAACTAGGCTGGCTGGCTGTGATGCTCCAGAGACCCACATCTCTAACTATGGGATTGCAAGCATGCATCATGACTCCAGGCTATTTTAAGTGGATTCTAGGGATGGAACTCATATTTTCAGGCTTGTGCATTTTACCATTTCCTAGGCCCTGAGAAGTACTTCTGACACACACTTTAGGAACTCCCAGCCCTCAGCCTTGTGGACTCCTTTAGAAGTTGAACAAGAGAGGCCACTGGATCCAGGGACTTCCCCAATGTCCCATGGCACAGCCCATATATCAGCTCTGTAAAAAATCAAGAGCTGCCAGTTCTAGGGCAGAGGAGGAAACTGAGGCACGAGGACACACAGAAGGCCTTTCCAAGGCTGATACCCATATATAGTAGGGGCAAAATTACTGCTGCAGTCATACCCTAACAGTCTAAAATAATGTTGTAAAAGCAAGCCAAGCTCTCTGCCACACCTTGCAGATACAATCTACTGAAGATATTTGGAAAGCATGCATAGATTTTTTTTTTACCCTAATAATGACATTGAACCCAGAATCCAAGATGTGTCCAGAATCTCCATATAGTCACTGAATAGTTGTAGAATCAGGTCCTTCAGTTGTAACAGCTAACACCCGTGGGACCCCCTCATAACATAGAAAGCCAGGTCCCAGCAATGTCCTTTGGATTTGACCACTGGACTTCCATGCCCTTCCCTCTAACTTGCCTTTCAGTAGAGACATATTCCAATGTGTCTCCTGTTCCCCTATAATCACAGCCACTCTTCCTAGATTCAAGGACACTGTTCCAGATAAGCTGCTCAGGAGCAGGTACAGCATGCTTCAGTGAAGACCACCCCAGCATCGCGCACGGCTCCTTCGCGCATGAACCTCATCAACAAGACACCTACTTATATGAACCAAATGCATGCTGTGCTGACCTCATCAACCAAGCTCCCCTAGGAAGGCCCACAGGGAAGGCACAGAGTAGGGCTGACGCTCCCCCTGGAATGGCTGTGTTCCAAGCCTCCTGTGCCTGTAGAAGCTCTTCAAACATTTGCTCTCACTGGTATCAACAATGACAAGTGGGTCTGCTGCCACAGGGGCTCTCTCTCCTCGATTATGTTCTACTTACTAAGTCTGCTCTCTGTTGGGGTGACAGGGTACAGATTGGCCTTGCTTGTTTGAGAGATGAAGGCCAAGTCAGGGCGGATGCCTCAGGACACAGGGGGAAATACTGGAAGCTATCCCAGCCTCAAAGCATGGGCAAGAAAAAAATCTGAGGACTGCCACCGTCTGGGGTAAGGCCTAACCTAGGAGATGAGAACAGGTGGCCAAGACTTCACGCCACTACATCATGTTCCCATTCTTCCCTCACTTACTGGGAGACCCATCCGGTGGTGGGTCCTCCTTCCCGACCTAAGAGTCAAGCCTCCACACCAGAACCACAAGTTCAGACCCTCTCCCCAAAGGTCCTCAAGATTGATGTCACCTCTCACCCTTCTGGTCTGATAATTTCTTCCAACTTAGAATTGTGGGAGAAAAATACACACTGACAACGTAAGAGGTCCTAAACTCTTTCTGAGAGGCCTAATTTGGAGTTAGCTCCCTTTCACTGAGTTCTGGCCCTGCAGCTATACCCAGCACAATCGGGGGACCATATAGCTGCAGCTCAGGGCTGGAAAGAAAGGAACTTAGCCCTATCCTTGAACAAGGCCTCTCGGGTATTGGATGCTGGCAAGAAAGCATCAGGGCACAGCTAAATGGGTTTGAATCAAAAGGAAGAGAAGGGGAAAAAATTCTCAGTTTCTTCATTCTGAAGCTAAATAGTTGTGTGGGCTCCAGATGGACAGCCCAGTGACGAGGGGAGGTCTTACCTTCCCGCCAAAGTCCCCAACCAGGGTGCTGGCACAGACAGTGGAAACCAGAGAACATCTCTCTTAGGGACAGTGAAATGAGAGACTCTGGCTCGTGAGTCCCTTCTGTTGTAATTAAGTTGGCCAGAAATCCACCTAAGATAGTAAATTCCATACCTGACCCTCTAATTACAGCCAGCAGGCATTGGCAGACAATTACTCTCTGAAATAGTCCTCAGCGGGCAAGAGGCAAGAACCTCTCAGGCTACATCTCCCGAGTGCCAGCTGAACACACCCCAGGGTGGCCAGACCTCTGCCCAGTATGGTCATCCTCCCTTCCTCCTCTCCCTGCTAGGGCCAGCCACCAGAGTCCGGCACAGCCAGCTCTCCAAAGAAAGCTACAGTGACCTTCATGGGGACTGGGATTCCCGGGGCAGGCAGGGGCGCTACCCTCCATAAACCCAGCATGCCTCCCAGATGACAGGGGCCAGCGCACTCATTAAATCCTAATGACCTCATGAAAAATACCCCTGCTGCTCTCCAAGCGTGCAAAACAGAAAGTGTACCTCCTTGGGCGGCTACAGCTGCTGCTGCCGCTGCGGCCACCGCCAAAGGACAGGCCTTTTTCCCTGGATCCGGGAAGCTGCTGTCCTCCAAGAGACCACCCTTGGCTTCTTTCTTGTCCACTACAGGGGCTGGGACAGATGTCTCCATCTCAGCGGCTCATACTCTTGGGTGGCAGACCCTAGAGGAAATAACAAAGACATTCAGCCAACAACATCCCACCCAAACCCATGCAGGAAATGCCAACCCGGATTCACACCACCCGGGGCCTACAGCAGCCAAGTTCACACCCAGAGTCTTCACACCAGGAGGAAGGACTTAGTTAATTTTTGATACGTGCATCCTGAGAATAGGTAATTTTTGACACGCGCATCCCAAAAATCGACTGGTCTGCCTGCCAAATGGCCTTGGGGACAACAGCAGAGCGTTTTCATTTTTTTTAAAATCAAGATTAAAAAAGATTTTTTTAATCAAGAAGTTCTTAACGATGAGAGCAGCCAGGAGCAGAGAGAACCACCTGACCTGGAGATCAGAATAGAGAGCCCAAAGTCTAGGAAGAGGAAATTATAACCATTTCTAAGAAAGACCCCTATCTGGTTTCTTCCCTTCTGTCACTGGTTGATTTATTCAGATGCTCATTGGTTCATTCAACACTCATCACTAATGGTCATTATTTGCGCATTGAAAGCCCCCCCCCCCCACCTCCCTTCTCTCTGTAAGACAGCAGTCCCCAACCTGTGGGGTCTTTTTGCAGGAGTTTCCTAAGAACACCAGAAAACACAATATTTACATTATGAATCATACCACAGTTAGGGGCTAGCAATGAAAACAATGTTATGGTTGGGGGTCACCACAACATAAGGAACCCTGTTAAGGGACAGCACTGGGAAGGATGAGAACCACTGTTGTAAGGGCTAGTAGCCCAGGATGGCCTAAGCTCACTATGTATTCAATGATGACCTTGACCTTCCTTCCTACCTCCTCCCTGCTGGGATTACAAGTGTGTAGTGTTAGGCCTGGCTTATGCCATCTTTAAAAGCCTTTGCTTTGGAGCCAGTGGTATTCATGGCTCAGCAGGTAAAGCTGCCTTGCTGAGCAAGTCTGACAACCTGGGTTTGATCACAGGAACCCTTATGAAGGTGTGGGAGGAAAGAACCAACTCCACAAACTTCTGACAGCACGCCACTGCCTTCGAGCCACACGCACGCAATAACACGTGCATGCCACTGCATGAAAGCCACATGCACACAATAATAATAAAATACTAAAATCTGTTACTGTGGCATTCTACTATCAGCATGGTCACCAGCCATGAACTGGAGTGGGTTTTTTGTTTGTTTGTTTGTTTGTTTGTTTTGGTTTTTTGTTTTTTTTTTTTTTAACACTGTCCCTTAGCCTGGCCTCAAGCAGCACCATATCAAGCCACCTGAACTGCTCTTAGGTCACCCCCACTTCCCTTACTGGGGCTGTGATTGCTACATCTGGAGAGAGCAGCCAGCTCTGCCTCTCCAGGATACACCTCAACTTTTACCTGCAAAACCCCATTCAGCTCCCATCTCCCCCAGGAAGCCCGGGAGTTGGAGTCCTGCCTCAGTCCAATCATGCGTCTACCTGACAGACTCCACACAACCATGCTCTCACAGACATGCCCAGAAGCTTGTCTCCTGGCTGAGTCTAGATCCCATCAGGCTGTCAATCAAGTACATCTGAGAATGAAGGCTCACACCTTTAGTTCCAGCCCTCAAGAGGAAAGGCAGGCAGGTCTCTGAGAGTCTGAGGCCAACCTGATCTATATGGTGAGTTCCAGGACAGTCAGAACTACACAGAGAGATCTATCTAATAATAATAAGAAGAAGAATCAGCATACTCTCGCTCCCTGAGCCTGGAACTTGATTACACTCCCACTCTCAGAATTCCTCTTGCCTCCTGCTGGACTTGTTTTAGATCTTTATTTTTAATATTTTTAATTATGAGTATGCATGTGTGTTTGCACAAGTGCCCTCAAGGCCAGAAGCATAAGAAGAGCCCTCAGAGCTGGAGTTACAGGCTGCCTGGCATGGATGCTGAGAAATGAACTAAGGTCCTCTGGAGCAGCAGCAGACATTCTTAAACCTCTGGATCACCTCCAGCTCCTTATGCCATGCGCTGGTCCATCAAGACTTAAGCCTCTAAGGCTGTGGTTCTCAGCCTTCCTAATACTGCAACTCCTAACACAGCTCCTTACGCTGTGGTGACCCCAATCATAACACTGTTTTTGTTACTACCTCATAACTGTAATTTTGCGACTGTTATGAATCGTAATGTAAATGATATGTTTTCTGGGGTCTTAAGTGTCCTCTGTGAAAGTCATTCAACCCCCAAAGGGTTGAGAGCCACTGCTTAAGGAGAGGAAGAGACTTGGCTCCCTGTGTGTACCCCACTCTCCTGGCAAGAGGACCAGGAGGTCCTGGTGGCTTGGGCCTGGAGACCTGGAGGGTGAGGTGGTGGAGTAGAATGAAGCTCTTCTGTTCCATTACTCCTGGTCTCTGGTGTTCTGTGTTAGGAACACAGGACTCAGAGGTGACAGCTCAGGCCCCTCTGTCCCATCCTGACAAGCAGTAGCATCTGGTCGCTCCCAGTTTCACAGACAGGTAATCTCAGGCTTCTGTGGGAGATGAGCTGCCTAAGGCCACTTCCCACAGAAGTGGCAGAGCTGGCCTCCAGTCTGGTCTTCTGCTAACATGCCATCTATAAGCCCTGAGGGGACAGCACCACAAGAAAAGGCCAGGAAGGTCTGAGCAGAAGGACAGCTGCACACACAGAAGCACCTGGGATAGGTTTCCCAAGGAAGGGGGAGGGGTGATGGAGAGAACAGCCCAGCAGGTCCCTCCAGGCCCATGCCTCATCCTGCAAGTCAATTCTCCCTCCCCTTGCCTCTGCCACAGGAGAGGAAGGCAGGAAACAGGGCCAAGAGTCTTCATAATTCACAAGAATTAGTGGGATTAGCTCAGCATCTGGGTAAGAGTAGGTACCCTGGGTCCCAAGCAGAAACTTTCACTCCCAAGGGTCAGACAGTCACCAGTGCACTTGTGCTACCCTCGCTGCCTCCCGATCCACCCCACCACAGCCTCCTGGGAATGGCAGGGGGGAATCTGTGCTTGGCTTCCCAGGCATGGCTGGGGGTTGGTGGGCTGATTCCCACAGGCTACACAAAAGCTTCTTCACAGGAGGGTCTGAGAGCCACGGGACACCTCAGGGGAAGAGAGTCAACCCCACTTCTTTTACAGCTCTGGAAATGCAGGCACATTCCACAGGAATCTGCTACACCAAGGGGAGCCTGGGCCTGGGCTGGGAAGGAGCCCTTTTCCATGGTCTCGGTGGGAGAGGGCGTTTGCCTAGCTTTCCGTAGGGCCTCTCATCCGTACATATGACTGGAGAACCCACAGAATGTGCAAAGAAAACAGTGCATGTGTTGTGTGTATTCACATACGCTGGGGTGGGGTGCCTATGGAGGCCATACGTCCTCTACCAGCTGCTTTCCTCAACCACTCTCTATGGTTTGCAGTTGATGATTTTGAGGCAGGGTCTCTCACTGAACCTGGTGAATGAGCCCCAGGGATCCCCTGTCTAGTTTCGGGTTACAGAAATGAGCTAACTGAGCTGAACACTTTATATGATCCTGGGAATTCAAATGCGGGTGCTTACATTTGTGTGGCAAGTAGTTCACCAAAAGGGTTTTTTGAGTGTAGGGCTTAGCAGAACATGCCTGTAAAGCCAGGCATGGATCCACAGCCTGGAAGTAAGAGTACTCATGGCCAGCCTGGGACACTTGCAAAGACCCTGTCTCAGAAAAACAAAACAAACTAGAAAACTCTTTGAGGGTTCTGTCCTGTGGGACCATGAGCGAGGCTCTCATCTGTCACTGTCCGTCTCCAAATAATTTCTAAACTACACTTAAAACAACGCTTTATGAACTAAATATTTTATTAGTTCTAGAAAAAGTGAGAGTAAAGGTTTTGCCATGAAGTCCAAGGACCTGCGTTTCACACCCAGGACCCACACAGCCAAAGGAGAGAAGAGCATCCTCCGTGTCATAGAATATCAGCTCTGCTCACCTTGGCTTCCCACTTGCAGAGTCGTGAGATCCCATACACTTGGTGTGCAGTAAGAAAGCCTAAGTATTACCACATCACAAGCCTGGTGATGCCTTTGGCCTTGCAGCTGCTGCACAAGATGTGACTAGTGTCTTTCAAGAGCCAATGGTTTCCATTCCATCATCTGCAGCATGCTGGTGAATGACAATAACACAGGTGCTAAGGGGACCATGGCACAGGACAGGCGAAGGAGCCTCCCTGTACTGCCATGAAAAACACCAACAATTGGGGCAGAGTGAAGAGCTAACCCTGAAGCCTGGAATCCTGGAGACCTCCCACCACCTGGCTGCTTCGAAGTCCTTTGGTGAATGAGTCACACATGAGCACTTCCTGGGATGAAATCAACTTCCAGGAGGGAGGCAGGACCTCACCTCCCAGCCAGCACAGTCACCAAAGATCTCAGGAAGGCAGCATGCATGCCCAGACTCACATGCATCAAACACACGGGAATGCATGCACACAGATAATCGCAAAACACATGCAACATATACTGCACTATTTAGGTGCAAAGATGTTTGCTGTGTACAAACATGCAGCCATACATACATACATGTACATGCACATGCACTCATAGTTTCATTTAACACTAGCACACAAATGCATATGCCCATCACATATATGTTGTCACAAGGAGTTCTATGCACATGTGCAAAGACACATACAGATCCAAAAAGGCACATATACACATAAGAGTTAGTAATACCCACCCTGCCTTGACTGCAGACTTTGTTTTTTACATGTATTTATTGAGTGTATGTACACACACCTGCACATTTGTGGAGATGAGAGGACAATTTACAGGGTTGTTTCTTTCTGACCACATGGGCTCCAAGAACGGAACTCAGGTCATGGGGCTTGTACGTTTATGTGTCAAGTACCTTTATCCAACGAAACATCTCATCAGACACCTTTCTGTTTGTTTCTTTCATTTAGCTTCATGTGGGCCAGGAACTCACTGTGCAACCCAGGATGATCTTGAATTTCTGATCCCCCTTCCTCTACCTCCCAAGTGTGCCATAATGCCTCATTGGTACAGTGCTGGGGATCAAACCTAGGGCTTTGTGCATGCATGCCAAGCCATACCTGTTTTTAATATGAAATGATATAAACCATGAATACTGCTGGAGTCCAAAGGAAATAGCAATGCAACACAGTGAGCAAACAGGGCTCTGGAAAAGATAGACATTCCAGAAGCAAAAGATTCGCTGTGATGTCCCTGGATATCACTTCTACAGCTCACTCTTACCAGCCTGGCTTATGGACCCCTCAGCTCAAGCTTTACCCAGAAGCTGGCAGGTTACAGAATGACACAGCAAGCAAAAACCATCCCCAAGGCAACACACCTGCCCCTTTCTAGCTCCTTGAATTTTTCTCCAAATACAAAAGCTCCTGGATTTGCAAGGCCTCTGGGCTAGTGAGCTGGTGTTAGGAAAAGTGCTAATTAACCCTAATTCACTGACTGGCTGGGCAGGGGTTGAGCCCCAAGGGCCCAATGAGAGCTTCTTCATGAGATGAGTATCAGAAAGGCTTCCTTCTTCCTGAAGACTGTGGATAGGACTTCTGGCTCAGGCTTGAGAAAGCATCCCTACCCCCACTGTTTCTACTCAGGTCTATCCTCTGGAAACACAGGCTGATTCCACTTCTAACATTGGCATTCCTGTGTTTCCTTATGCTAATCACTCACCCTCTCTGTTCTACTAACACCATAGACTTCAAGACCCAGGACCCTACACTAAATGTAGTTAATCCACAGTCCTATGTGGAACCCAGGATGGTAGATGACACCACAGTAAAAAGGACACTGACTGTACAAAAGCCAGTCTCAATTTCCCCATCTGTAAAATAGGGATGAAAGGTCTTCTTTCCTCTCAAGCTGGGCAAGCAGAGTCCCCACAGGAACAGGAGAGACCCTGTCCAAGCCTGAAGGATAACAGAGCTCCACCATGGCCCCTTCTGGTAATGGTACAGCTTCAGTCTCCCAGCTAGATGCTGAGACCACACAGTACAGCAGTGTAGAATCTTGCTAGACCCCAACCTTCCTCCTCCACTGTTTCTCCCCAGGGACTCGATGCCCAGAGGGCTAGTCTCTCCCAGACATCCCTTCCAGCAGAGTACTGGCTCACGCTCTGAGGCCACATCAGCAGGCAAACAAGGATGCACTGTGTGGCCTGCCTGCCAGACCTAGCTAGGCGCCCGGCTTATACTAATACAGCAGTGCTGTTTATTTCTGAAGCTAGAAGGGAAAACAAGGCTGGCCTCTGCCCTGGAGAGAGAGAAAACAGACTGCTTGGGGCAGGTCCTCCGCAGGGGAGCAGGCTGCAAAGATGCCAGGAACAGACAGAGCACCCTCATCTGAGGACAAGCTGAGCAGCAAGGACCAAAGGCCATCAGAGAAAGTATCACATATGCTTTGAGAAGACAGAGGACTGCACGCTTGGTGGCACCAAAGCCCCATTTCTGCCCACACCACCCTAAGCTTGAACTTGTCACCATTCTACCCAACAGTCATACTGTCTGTTTCCCCTATCATGGATGCTAAACTCCCAGTGGGCTGGGGTAGGTTAGGGTGTCTGACTTATTCCTATGACCCCTAAAATGATGGCTCCTCTGTCCCTCTGGTTTATGGGAACAGGCTGTATGTAGTCAACCTTTGATGTCTAACTGAACACAGGAATGCTCTCAGGGCACTCAGCAAGCCCCCTTTTCTCCTCCTACCCTGTTCTTGTAGGTCTCAGATTCTATGACCCACTGGCCATTCTTTGAAGAGTGCCGAGTTGAGGGCTGTATCAGGATCTCATGTTGGGAGAGATATAACCATCGACTCATAACGTGTGCCATGAAAGATGCAGGGGTTAACCGGTAATGCCTGTCACAGACAGTGTTCCTGACACTAGGTCAGCAAGGGAAAAACCAGTTTACAAAGGAATGTCCACCTTCCCTTAATGCTAACTGGAGAGCAAGGCTTCACTGTACATACTGTTGAACCCCGAAGCGGAGCACCTGCTGTTCGGGGGCACACAGTGGTCTTCATGATGAATAAAAAAGGTGGCTTTAGCAATTAAAAGGCAAGGGACTAGCCTGGAATCATGGCACATGTCTTTAACTCCAACATTTGGGGGGAAGGAGACAGGCAGATCTCTGTGAATTAAGAATCAGCCTGGTCTACAGAGTGAGTTCTAGGACAGACAGGGTTGTGTAGAGAGGCACTGTCAAACTAAATAAATAAATAAATTTTAAAAAGGCAAAGGGTTTGAATCATTAAAATCAGTCTTCTGCAGATGAAACTTCAAACTAAGGAATGGTATTCTAGAGTTAGGGATAAGCAAGTGGCCTCCTTGTACTCTTAAGGATCAAAACTCAAACCACAGCCTCATTCAAGGTGGGTGGATGTGGAGGTTAGGGGTTTGGGGGAGTGTGTTCAGACCCAGGACAAGCCTTACTTCTAACACTTCGGCCCAAGTAATCTCAATTCTCAAAGGTTTTCTTGAGGAGGGTGCTGAATCATGCTGTCCGGCAGCAGGTCTGTGCTGGCTACAGGGAGAGGTCCTACCTTTGCAGCCTGGTTCCTCCCAGGGTATGCAAAAAACCAAGCTTGGCTCCTGACTAAGCCTTCTTCTTAAGGATTCACAGGCTCTTAACCAGGTTGACAGTAGCAGACATGAATTCCTTCCTGTAGACCAGTCTTCAAATCCAATTTTAAAAAATTAGTTTGTTATCCCCTTAACAACCGTGCTCTGGTTGCACCAGTAGGCCCGTCTTGACTAACATCTCAGTAGCACAGTACACAGGCTTCACAGCTGAGTAAGATTTGAAGCTGCCTGGGATGGAGCCATCCCTAGGCCCAATTCCTCTTGGTCTCCCTCCAACACTACAAGTCAGGTATTGACAATGGCCTTCAATCTCACCTAGCCCCTCCCCTAGTTGTTTAATACAGAAGGAATTACCACAGAGCTTCTCACCTGATTGACAGCAAAGCTACATCATCTCCCAACCCAGATTGGCAGGGTAAGTGACACTCCCAACTCCTAGGCTCAACATGAGACAGGCTGGCTGGTCCCCAGAAACTATTAAGTGGGAAAAAGGACTTGGTTACTTGGCAGGGTGCAAACAGGATCCAAGCCACCTGAGTTGAGAACCAGCTATTAAACATGGAAGGGAGGGTCCCACCAGCAAGTCTTCCAGGCCTGAGGTCACAAGGAAGGGCTAGGAGAGCACTGACTGCAGGTGTGGGGTGGGGCTTTGACCCCTCCAGGCTAGAGAGACCCATGCTCAGCCCATGTGTGGCCCTGGCATCTCCAGGATCAGCTGCTGCTCTGACTTGCCAAGCTGAAGGCCTCCCCACACCCCCAGGCATTATCAATGTGTGCCTCTGCACAGGGATTGCCTCCTCCAAACTTAGCACTCTGCTTTCCTTGAGTGTTCCAGCAGTTGCCAGACAGCCCCATTCTGCCAAGAAGAACATCCTTTGATTATAATGAAATTAGCAGGATCTGATTGGCTAGAAGCTCTCTCAGTGAGGCAGGACTCATGAGCCCGAGGCCAGCTTGCCAGGCAGTTCCAGGTGAGCCTGGGCCCTGCTCAATCCAGACCTCTCAGTCCAGTCATCCCCCTCCATGCTCAGGCTCCCACAGGCCTCACACTCAATCCTCCCTCTTAGCATCCATAAGTCACATTCCAAGCCAGCTATTCAAGAACCCCCTGCCTAGAGCTCTGTCTACTTTAGCCCATGGCTCTCTGCTGCAGCCTGGCACCCACCTACCCAGCAGGGCAAGGGAAGAAAGTTCCATCTGCTTCAAGCCACAGAATAACACAGGATTCTGGTTTCCTACTGTGTAGCACCTGCAGCTATGAGGGGAACATTCAGCCCCAGCCTGAGTGGGGGAAGGCATAGAATGAATGGCAGACCAGTTGGGAGAAAACCTGGAGGCTAGGCAGAAAAGCCTTGGGAGGAAAGGACCCATTCCATTAATAAATAATGCCAAGAGTGAGCAAATCTGAGCAGTATAGAACTACAGAGGCCGAGCAGAGCGTATCTGTCTAGCCTCTGCACCCACAGCCCGCTTCTAACACTTAAAGTATGGGACATGTCATCTCCTAGCCAGGCTGGAAGTTTTCACTGGATTCACTGTCAGTGCCTCTTGGTGCCTTAAGTCCCAACTCCTATCACACTACTTGGCACCAAGTTGGCATCTAATAAATGGATCACAAGTCAGGGTTTCAGTGTGACACTGCAGAGGCAAAAACGGGCTGAAAGAAAAGGTATATCAAGATTGGCATATGAAGACTGGTGGGGTGACTCAGTGGGTAGAGGCATTTGCCAGGAAGCCTGACATTTGACACCTGAGACTCAGAGTAAGAAGAGACAATGATCTCCTCAAAGTTACCTTCTGACTTTTACACATGCACAATAGTGCATTCATAAGCATGCGCGAGTGCGCACAAACACACACACTATACATGTGATGATAAAATGATTAACCATGGAAGAAAATAGGTATCAAGGAACAACTGGAACCCTTCCTTCCCTGTCTGGGCTTCACATGACAAATGGAGCATGCTCAAAGAAAGATATTACTAATGCCAGGCGGTGATGGTGCATATCTTTGATCCCAAAACTCAGGAGACAAAGGCAGGCAGATCTCTGAGTTCTAGGCCAGCATGGTCTACATAGTGAGACCCTTGCTATACAAATGTGGGAGAAGAGGTGCTATTAATGACCTGTGAAAGATCACAAATTTGTGGCCCGTCCCTTTGGGACCTCTCCCCCCGCCCCCCCCCCCCCCCGGCCGCCACCCAGATCACCAGTCCACTCCCATTCTCAGATGTACTTTCTTAATAAACTATTTCTAACCATGTGTCGCTGAGCCCAATTCTTTGTCATGGGACACAAGCACCTAGAAGCCTTGGGTATCTTGGAATGAAGATTTACATCAGTTGTAACATCAAGCTCTCTGAACTGAACCATCTCTTAGACTGTCCCCAAGCCATGTTCACAACTAGCTACCCTCAAAGCAAGGTGGAGTGAACAATTACTAAATAAAGTCTTCATGGGAATGCACTGCTTAACTGGCTGCTCATAACCCCAGAAATTTCTGGGCAGACCTCAGTGGCTAAAACAGAAACACAGGCCCCCTACCTCAAGTTCTACAATGATAGTCACTTATGTGAAGCTGTTCAGTATTTAAGAATAGCAAATAGCTCTGGGATGAAGTCCTTGTGAAAAAAGTTCAGGTTTCTAAGTAGAAAGGATTGTCTCACACTCATCCTGGGCTCTGATGCCTTCCACACCCTCCTATAAAAATTGGCACCCTACCTGTTTTTGTATTTCTTAGCAAAAGAAGTGGCTTATTGTAGCTGCTCTCTACTGTCTCCTTTGGAAAACTCTCCTGGCAGACTTGAGCATGCACCTTTATTTGATGGGCCTTCTGAAGACTTCCAGAGATGAACCAAGAGCCCTCTTTTAAGCCAATCACATCCTCAGAGCCCCGCAGAGCTCTGGGCTCTGAAATGGGTGGGGAGAGAGGCTCCCTGACCAGGAATGTGCTGGAAAGACATACAAGGGATACCATGACTTATAAACAAGGCCTGATGCCTTGGCTCCAAGTAGAGTCCTCTAAACTGGAAAGAAGTCACAGATGGGACAAAGGGTAGGAGCTGTTTGGTCATGGGCCTGCCACCTACAGTCATCATTGGGAAACAGAAGTCCTAACCTAAGGAACAGCAGAAACATGGAGGCTGTGAGCCCTAAAAGGGGGTTATACATAGAAAAGAGGGTCCAGGTCTCTTCCTTCAAGGCTCTGTGTGAAAGTCTCCCACCAATGGGACTCATTCTACTAAGGGGATCTCCTGACATGGGAGACAGGCCTGTAACATTCTCGATCAGTAAAGCCCTTGCCTTCCAAGTGTAAGGACCTGAGTTCAATACCCAAAATCCACTGTAAAAGCAGCCAGACATGGAGGTATACAGGAGAATCCCTAGAGGCAGGCTGGCGCAAACAGCTTAGCCAAATCAAGAAGTTCTGTGCCATTGAGAGACCCTTTCATAAAAACATGGTAAAATTGTCTCCAATAACAACACTGGAGACTGACCTCTCTGTTCTTGACACACACATGCACATACGTGGGCCCACGTGTATCCCCAATCATATATACAGAAAATAAGCATTTCAAAGAAATTAGTGACACAGAAGAAGACCAGATTCCCTCTCCCCATTACCAAGGGCTGTACTTAAGAGGCAGCATGCATGGAGTTATAAATTGAGGAGCAGATGAGAACTATGTAAGTGATTCATACAGCGTTACAACTATAGTGACTGGCACCACTGAGCATCTAACTTTACACAGCTCCCTGGCCCACTTCCTTGCCTGGAAGAGCTCTCTCTCCCAGTAAACTATCTCTGTTTTAACCATTACCCACGTGTTCCTGGTCCAATTCCTTGTGTGGGGTACAAGAGCCAGGAAAACCTGGCAGATGGTCTTTGAACCGTGATCCACACCTGTAACAATACCAGTGACAAGAAGCCTACAGGACCTGGAGGAGAAAGCAGAGGTAGGCCGAGGCAGTCAGTGTCTGGCCATGTGAAGAGAGCCAAGGCTTGTATGGATTCTGAAGGCCCTGTGGAGTGGGCCTGGAGAGATGGCTCAGTCGTTAAGAGTATGTGCTCTTCTTGCAGTGAACCTGGGTTCCATTCCCAGCACCCACGACAGGAGACTTCCTGTACCGGGGAATCCAACACCCTTTCTTGGTCCCAATGGGAATCTTCATGCATGTGATATACAGGCATACACTCAGGGTGAAGTTCCTAGGGAGCCATCGAAGAATGCTAACAGGGGCTGCAGCTTATCCAGGACCAGGCGGATGAGGGGCCTCAACTTGGCTTTACCACTTATAAAGGAGGGTGCTGGAAAGAGATCTGAGTCTCTAAGCTGCTGGGCTTTTTTATTTGCTTGTTTTTAAAGGCATTTGAGGTTTTATGAGTAAGTAGGGAGGGATTCCCAACCAGTGGACCTCCAAGCCTCTGCTGCTTTCCCTCCGCTCTCTGTCTTTCTCTCATTCCCTTCCATCTCCCCCCCCCCCCCTCCTCTTCTTAGCCATTGCTGAGACAGCACTTCCCTGGGAGAATTTCTGAGAAGGCCATTGTGTGTTCAACAGAAAGGAAGAAGGGACCATACAAGCTAGAATCAGCCATTACACACACCTTTTTTGGCCTCCATATGTATTCAGAGTTACTTCCTAGCACCAAAATCGTGTGTGTGTGTGTGCATGCGCGCGTGTGTTCGCGTATGTGCATGTGTGTGTGTGCATATGTGTGTTTCTACATATTCACATCATGCGTTCCTTTCCAAAAAGAAACACTAATAAGAGCTGAGGGACCCATGCCTTCTGGAACTGAGAAACCAGTTTCTCTTACCAAGAGCCAACCTGCAGGGAACTCACATTCCTTTACCATGAGTGATGTCTATCTATACTGTAGAAGGATGAGCAAGCTGTTTTCTATCCCTTTCACATAAACACCAATGACACACATACACAGACATGCATGAGCACACACCATGCATGAGTGAGCACACACACACACAGACACCACACACAAACACACAGACAACACACACAAACGCACACACATACACACAGACACTAGTGAGTCAATGAGCCTACAGAGTTCTAACCTCCTCCCTAGATTTGAAAAAGGAAGCAGGTCTGGGCAGACAGTGCTCCAGTTAGGAGCAGGATTAGGAGGAACCCAGGCTGCCTGAACAAGGTTACTTCTGGCTCCTCTTTTATTGGCTCTGTGTCCTAGGGCAAGCTTCCCCCCCCCACCTCTATTTGAGAAAGGGTCCTCAAATTTGCTATATAGCCAAGGAAGACCTTGCACTTCTGATCCTCCTGCCTCCACATTCAGAGTACTGGTATAACAGGCATGCACCACCACATCTGCTTTAAGCCCTACTGAAGACAAAACCTAGGGCTTCTAGCATGCTAGATAAGCACTCTACCAACTTAGCTATGAATGTATCCCCAGCTCGTTATTAACACATCCCTAACCCAAGCTAGGGGTTAGTGTGGTTCAGCTTCCCTCTGTAAAGAGTACCTTAGACAATGGATATGGCATGCCTAGTAGAGAAAGCCCTCAGTGAATATCACCTGAGACTATTTTTCAACCATGAAAGTCCACATCCTCATGTAAGATAGGGAAAATGAAGACACATTAAACACAGACCCCACTGGCGATGGCTGCCACTTCCTAGCTTCTGCTGCACACTGAAGCACACTAATCCCTTCTCCATGGGGACCTGGTTCTTCTTATTTCAGCCTCTGTGGTTTCCAAAGCTGAAGCAGGGAATCCAGGAACAAGCTGAAGGTGGAGCAGCCCCACCATCTAGCCATTGCAGTGCTCGTATGGAGTCCAAGAGCGTCAGGGGTTAGAGATGTGGTTCAGTTAATAGAGCACTCACCTAACATGCACAAAGCCTGGAATTCAATCCTCAGCATGCATAAACTAGACGCAATGGCCCGTGGTGCCTGTGATCCTAGGTGGGGGAGGTAGAGGCAGAGGGATCTGTAGATCAAGGTCATCCTCAGCTACATAGCCAGTTTGAGGCCATCTTGGGCTACACGAGCCTCTTTCAAAATAATATAAAGAGCGATTAGAGGCATTGACAAATGTGGGTCTTGGAGAAAAGCGGCCTACCTTCCTGAGCCATGGTGTCCTGACCTCAGTTGTGTTTGGAGAAAGATGCCAATAAACAAAAAAATAAGAGAGAGAGAGACAGAGAACGGCCCCAAGATCCCAGGAGACTTTTATGAATGGGGTTGGCCACTCCCCCATCAGGAGCCCAGGACCCTGGATAAGCATCTTGGGACCTTATCAGCTGACACCTGAATCCCACCACAATAAAGCCTCCTGTAAGTGTCAACCGCTGACTTCACAGGTGATAGAGACATCCCTCATCCTCTGCCAATGTTTGGGGCCTGACATGGGATCCTGGTTTGCACGTACATAGGCATATTCCCTGACAGCCTGTCTCCTGCAGCCTCCAGCCTTTTCTCTCACTTCAGGCATCCTCCTCCAGTCCATCAGGCAATGATGCTTGTAGGCTGAGCCCAGCCTAAAAGACCTCCAGTTCCACCCAACTTTTCCAGAGGCAGAATTAGGAGCTCCTGAAACCCTGAGCTCAATCTCCAGGATCCACAGGTGGAAGGAGAGAATGAACTCTAACAGATTGTCTTTTGGTCAACATGACATGTGTATTGTGGCATGTACACACACATACACATACAATGTAATTTTAAAAACACAAAAAATTAAGCTATTCACAAAGCCTCTGTTTTCCCAAGCCAACCAGGACATCCCTGTCACAGCTTATACAAGCAGAAGAGTTCTTGTGTGCTGGCAGCAAGCAGCACTGGGTTCTTAGCCAACCACCTGCCTGGCCACCTGGCCATGCCCCAGCCCTGCTGTCCATCCACCTGGCCACGCCCCTAGCCCTGCAGTCCATCTACTAAACAAGGAAGATGGTTTCTAAGGTGACTTCACCCTCCTTACCCACCAGCTCCCAGCTCCAAGCAGAAGCTGAAGCTCCACCCACCTGTCCCACAGACACCAGTAAGCCAGCCATAGCATGCTGTTTACATGCCTGTCACAGACACCAGAGCTTGGCTCAGCCCTACGTCACCTGCCCTGGGAACCTGGCAGGTAGCCCTCTCAGCTCCCCTAATTATCTTCTCTGGCAGTGTGGGTGATGGCATGGGCCTCAGGGACCAAATTAGGAAAGAGGGAATTTTTGAGTCACAGCTGAGGAAGGACCTATAAGGAGTCTTAACTGCCAGTTTCGCGCAGCCAAGGAGCCACCAAAGAGAAGCCATCAGCTGTTCCTCTCAGCAATCAGTCTCAGCTACTCCATGCTGAGCCACCCATTAGTGGCCATTAGCTCTGGAGGTCACAAGGCCATAAGAGGACCACCAGTGAGGTAGTAGTTGCTCTTTTACATTAGGTGCTTTCTAACTTACTACCAACAAGCCCTGCCCCTGCCCCTGCCCCTCCCCTACCCCCAGCATCTGCTCATCAGAGCTCCGTGCAAGTACCTCCACACACACACACACACACACACACACCTTCCAGTGTGGGACACAGAGTAGCCATGATCACACTCCACAGGTTCCCTATCTTTTCCATCCTGCCTACTCTGGGCTTTATACTGTACCCACACTCACCCTGGCTTGGATTCTCACTGTCTATACACTAGATGCACAGTCTTACTGGTCAGGTAGGACTTAGGTAGAAGATGCTCACAGATCATCTATTGGATATCTATAGAAGAAGCATCTGCCAAGACCCCCCTAATTTTATCTTGGCACCTGATTCTGCACCCAGCTGTGCAGAATCCAGGATGATCCAAGATCAAGAGGGTGTATGGGTGTACTTTTAGGACCTCCTGGTCCCTAAGCCCATCTCAGCCTATTTGGGAAGAAGAAAGTCTAGGGGAGATGGTCAGTAGAGTAAGGATTGAAGTTCACATGCCAAGAATCTACGTAAATGCTGGTTGTTTGGGGCTTAGCTGGAATTCCATCCTCGGAACATGGAAGAACAGGGATTCTCCAAAGCAAGCTGCCTCGCAAGACTAGCCATACAAGCAAGCTCTTGGTTTGACTGAGAGACCCTCTACCCATGAATAAGCTGGAGGATGATTTCCAGCAACAACCTAGGCATGTGCACTAAGCCAGCAGAGCAGGGAGAGCACCCAGTGGGCCTACACACTTGTGGGTCATGATGGGAACCTGAGACCCAGAGAGGAAGGACATGGTTTTTTAAAGGGCACTCTTAGCTTTGGGTGTGGCTATGTCCAGGTCTGCCCCTTCCAGTCCTCAGATTTCAAGGGGAGCCCTGGGAGGTCCTGGGGGAATGCAGAGTCTGGGGACCGAGCTGAGAAACTGGTATCCTGGCAGCTGAACCCCTTAGAGAGGAAAAATGAGGGCACAAACTGTGAGAGACATGTCTAGCTCAGTTCAGGCCACTTCTGGGCCAACCTGTGTGAGGAGGAAGGCGGCGGACCTGGGACCTCACGGGGCTCGGAGCAGCCTGGACATTCCAGAGGGACCCTGTTGAGCCATTGCCCTCAGAGTGAGCAATGAGATAGTCCATTCTGGGGGCCCTGCAGTGTGTGTAAGGGTGAGCACAAACCAGCAAGTGTGCCTGTACTGTTTTGTTACTATGACAAAGCAGCCTCAGTAAAGAGGAGCTGATTTCGGCTCCCAGTTGGAGAGTTTAGTCTGTGGAGCGGGAGAAGCTAGCAGGAGTGTGAAGCTGCTGCTCCCACTCTGGAGCAGCTACATGTGGGGAATCAGAGAGGAATGCCCATTCTGTCTCCTTTTCCCTGGTCTGGGACATCAGCTCGTGTAGATGCTATTGTATTTGGGTGTCCTCCCTCCTCACCCTCACAGCTATGTGTGGATGTTTGTTCCCTAGCTGAGTTCAGGTCTTGCCAACTTAACAGTTTTACCCATCACAGTGACCTCGAGCATGAGCAGAGTTTGCCATGATGGGTGTGAGTGAATCATGGTGTGAGGAATAGTGTGAATGGACAAGTGTGTAAGCATGAGTCAGTGCACTCACCTGTGTGAGTGTGAGTTGATGAGTGTGTGCTCATAAGTGAACCTTAGTGAGTCTGTCGGAAACAGGTGAGGAGTTAACTTGAGTAAGCAAGATAGCATGGAAGGTGTGACATACATCCATGTTGCCCGGGCCTTGACCAGGCTGTGCCCAAAACAGGGATTCTACCTGCCTAGGAAAAACCATTTATGGAACCCCAGCAGCCCAGGACATGGATCCAAGTGACAGGAGACAGGGGAAGGGTGGGGCTGGCTCCACATATGGCAGGGTGCTGACATGCAGTGTATACTAGTGTTCCACAGGTGGTCTGCCTCATTCCAAACACCCTTGAGGGAGGAACAGCCCCATCCACCTTACAGGAAGGAAGACTGCAGGAGCTTACCCCATGCTCACATTTAAAAGCCAAGGCCAGTGCTTGCTACACGAGCTTATCTGCATTTGGATATATAGCACCCATGTAAAAGGTAGCATGTGCTTACACATATGCTTCTGGCCCCAGCACTCTGAGGAGTGATGACAGGGAGCTGCTGGGGCCTGCTGCTTTCCAGTCTAGTGCCAAGTTCACCAAGAGAGACCTTGTCTCCAAAGAATAGGGTAGAGAGTGACAGTTCAGATACTTGGTGTCGTCCTCCGGCCTCTGCACACAGACACAGGTGCACTCACATACACACCTATACATCACACTCACATCAACATAACTCCCCCCATACACACACGCCCAGGTACGCACACAAAGCCAAGACCCAGAACATTCCAGATCCCAGGCTCCCCTTCAGTTGACTTTCCCGCTTACACAGAACAGATCTTTTCAGTAAAAAGTTCATGTCCTAGCTAAAAGAACCAGGTTATCACATTCAACTGCCTTGAAGGCAGCAGGACTCTAGCGTGAAGCCCTGGGCTTTCTGCTCAGAAATACAAGTGATACACCTCCTCCACCTTCTAGTCTGGTGCGGAGAGATCCCCTCTGTAGGGATGTTCACCCAACACCAGCTAACCTCACCTACTGCAGGTATGAACCAGGGGCAGAGGCTAGACACATAACAGTGTCACAGAGAATAATTAGTAAATGTCAATTTGGAAGAAAATTAATTAGCAGTTACTGTGGCTGTCTTGTGTCTGCTTAAGCAGTGTGTGTCTCAATTAAAATGTAATTGCCACAGCTTCAATCATAGCAGGTTAAATGGTTTGCAGTGCTAGTCAAGCTCACAGCCACATAAAGCTTAAATCTATCTAGAGCACAGGGGGTGTCAGGACGGGAAGGGACAGACAGTCAGCGAAGTCAGCAGAACAGTGAATCCCAGCACACCTACATCCTGATATCTGCCAGCCCTAGCAAGGGGCCGAGTTTCCAGAGCTGGAGTTAGATGTGGCTACTAGCCTGCCATGTAGAACCACCCTTTGGAACAGAGATTTGAAGCTGGACATGAGGTGGTGTGAACCCAGGTGCTGGTGGCAGATTAATAACTGTGATGCTAAGGTCAAAACCAGCTGGCAATGAGCCACCAAGGGGAGCCTGCAAGAGAATTGGGCACAAACTCTAAGTTGTCCGGTCAACAGGGTCAGGCAGGAGTTGGTTCTGAGGCAACACAGCCTGGTGACAAATATGGTAAAAGGGTTGCCAGCCTCAGGGAAAGCTGCCAGCCTCCCAAGGGCAGAGAAGCCCCAGTTAGAGATTGAAGGTAATTTAAGTTGCCTGAATTTTAAAACATAGAGAAAATCTCCAAACTCTGGGTTATCAGTTTGTGTGAGAGATGTGTTTGCACGTATGTGCACTCATGTGCGTGTGTTCCTTTGAAGGTCAGAGAACAGCCTTGAGTGCTGTTTCTCAGGAAGATTTACTTTTTAAAGACAGGTCTCCTGTTGGCCTGGACCGTTTACACACACACACACACACACACACACACACACACACACACACACACACATAAAATAAAGAAACAATAATTCTTAAATGTTATGGTAAGTAAAATAAATGAGGAGAGAGATAGTCATTCCAAATACATCCCCTCCCTAAAACAGTTTCAACTGTGCTGAAAGAGACACAAGGCAGACCCTGGGTCAGAAGAACAGATGATCAAGGGCAGGATCTAGTAGCTTACGACACTCTTCTAATTGCCAGGTTGTTTCAGCAAAGCCACTCTTAACAGAAAAATCAGGATGTCTGGGGCTAGAGAGGTAGCTCCATCAGTAAAGTGTTTGCCATACAAGTGCAGGGATCTGGGTTCGGATCCCACAGATGCCACTTAAAAAACCAGCACTGTCCATAATCCCAGCACAGGAGAAGCAAAGCTAGGCAGATCCCTGAAGTCTGGGAGCCAAGCAGTCAAGCTGAATGAGTGGACTCTGAGCTCACCCTTTTCTCAAAAAGCAAGATGGAAAACAGCTGGAGAAGACACCAATGTCAACCTCTGTCATCCACAGGAACACACACACAGACCAAAAATGTAAGACAAACAAGAAGATGCTGTGAGTAGTGGGTACTGGTGATGGGGTGGGGTGAGGAAGGAGAACAGGAATGTAAGAAGGTGAACATTCCTAGTGAGGAGGCCCAGCCCCTGCAAACTGATCCTCAATGCTGTCCAAGATCATTTTTCCCTCCCTCCCTGCAGAGTCCTAAGCCATGCCCCACCCACCACTCTCCCCAACACCTCCACCATCCTAACCAGCAGGGAGTTAGTTGCCTGAAGGCAGTGCCAAGCTGCAAACTGCCACTGCGGTCAGTGTGGGCTATTTCCAAGGGACACACAACAGGCGAGTGGCATCTGTCATCTCTCTTCAGTGCCAACTAACACATGGGCTAGCACCATCAGGCATAAAGGCTTGGCAGGATGTCTGGGAGGACATCAGTGGTCAGGATAAGTGGCCTGAAGGAGGATCCCCAACAGCCTTACAGTCCCCCATACCCTATCAATCCATTAACAGTGAGAGAATGCCACTCATAAAAGTAGGAGTCTGTTCCGCTCCAGTATCAGGGCAGCCTTAGAATGTCACCATCAGCACACCAGGGTTTTAACCCTGTCACAGCTCCACAGACAATCAGAGAGAAGCCCTCCCTCATTTTGGTCCTTCAAGACTGAAATAGATTCCATCCTGTAGGGAAGCTCCTTAAACAGGAAGATAAACAATTCAAATAGCTTCAGGAAGTCCCTAAAACCAACCAGATTCATTTGGCTTCTCCCTGCCAGAGTAAACCATAAAAGCTGAGAACCACCTTCAGAAGAAGAAAGCTGAGCTGCAAAGAAGACTAGGGACCAGCTGAGCTGCCTGGAAGAGGTTTAGACCAGGGTCACCTGGAAAGGACAGTCTCCAGCCTGTTGAGCCACCTGCAGGCTGTACAGTGTGCTCCAGGTTTTCCAGGTTTTGTGAGATATCCATCACCCTTTGGTGATACAGCTGTCTTTGAGTCATTTCTGCTGCCGTAAGTGCTGTAAGTAGCTCCCCACCCATACTCCTGTAAGTAACCTCTCACCCATATTCCTGTAAGCAATCTCAATAAAATTCATTAATTCACCAAGCTGGACCTCATGGTATCCATACTTTGGACTGTTTTGGGTTCCCTCTCTGGGGTGAATATATGTATGTGTTGCATCTCCCCAGGAAAAGACTCATCACACATCACCCTCGAGATGCCTTAAAACACTTTCTGTAAGCCTCAGCTATACCCTAGTTGGAGCAAGAGACCCCACAGAGAGACCTCAAAAGCTATCACTTCAGAGCTGTTTGCCATGGGGAAGCATATCACATCAAAAGAGTGAAAGGAGGGTGCTGAGGAGATGGCTTACTCTATAAGAATGCTGTGCAGTTATGCGGCCTAGGTTCAAATGCCCAGGACCCACATAAAAGCGCCCCCTCCCCCCCCAGTCAGTGCTCCTGTGGAGAGCTCAAAGGCAGAGAAAGGGAAACCCAGCTAGGCTGGTGTGCACAGCAGATGAACAACAAAGAGACTTAAAAAAAAAAAAAGTGGGGTTGGAGACTTAGCCCAAAAGGAAAAAGCACTTGCTATGCATGTGTGTGTGTGTGTGTGTGTGTGTGTGTGTGTGTGCGCGCGCGCGCACGCATGCCACCACCCCCCACCACATGTGCATATACACACAAATAATAATTTCTTAAAAAGTAGACAATGGGGCCAGGCATGGTGGTCCACATCTTTAATCCCAGGACTAGGGGGACAGAGGCTGGTGGATCTCTGAGTTTAAGGCCAGCCTAATCTACATAGTAAGTTCCAGGCTAACTAACCAGTGCTACATGGTGAAACCCTGTCTCAAAACAAAACAACACACACACAAACACACACACATATACATATATACATACAGCAGCTGCAAACACTAAGGGAAGAATGACACCTGAGGTTATCCTTTGGCTTCCAAAGGCATGTCTACATACAATACATGTGAACCTGCATTAAAATGTGCACCTGCACACTCACAAACACACATCCACACGCACAAGAGACTCCAAAACATCTGTCTACAGTAGATGATACTAAGTCCCCCACCCAGCAAGTACCAAGTGTGAACAGGAAGGCCTGGGCAGTTTAGTGAACTAGTGGCTCTTCTAGAAGACCTGGGTTCAGTTCCCCAGCACTCACACTGCAGCTCACATCCATCTATAACTCCAATCCCAGGGGACGCCCTCTTTGAGCTTCTGTGAGCTCTGCATGCATGTGCTGTACCAACACACATGCTGGGAAACCACTCCCACACAGAGAAATAAATTCAACTTAAAAGAACCACTTCCTCTACCATTTACACATTTATACAGCCCCATACCCTCCCCTTGGAGAGCAAAATGGCTGCGTTTTGTACCTTCAGGAGGTTTGGTCAAGCAGAAGCAGACTCAAGGAGGCCATGAGTTGTACAAGAGGATGCTGAGTGTGGAAAGTAAGAAGAGGCCCCTCAAGGATCCCCCCTTTTCATGTCACCCAAGAATGTAAACAGTACCCTGCACTGAGGGCTCACAGTCAATCACTAGTCAGTCACAGCACCTTCCTCCAGCTGTCCTTTGGGGGGCGGTCCTCTTTTAGAGACTCAAGAGTTTCCAACAGCTAAACTGTCCTAAAACAGATAGTAGAAATCACCTTCATTCATCTCCATTTATGTGGGAGGTAACCGGAAATCTGAGTCAGGGGGTGGGTGGACCACACAGTGTTTGACACAGATCCATCTGGAAAGGATCCCTCTGGAAATGAGGGTAGCCTGGCAGCAAATAAGCCCATCAGGTGACAACTGTAAAAACCCAAGATCCAGAAGCATAACATATGTGTTGTCTGCAAGACATATGAACCAGTTCCTTCAGAGACTCTTAGGGACCAGGAGAGGGGGAAGGATGACATCACCTACATGAAGGCTGGCTTCCTCTCTCTTTTTAGGGATCTACTGGAAGGAAGAAAACGGAGTTACTGAGTGAAGGTTGCTGGGACTCAATGGTATCTGTGTCTGACAACAGAACACTGGGGTAGGAGAGGCCCTGCAACAGCTCCAAGCCATGGCCAAAGACCTGGAGAGAGCTAAGTCTGAGACATTCTAAGTTACACTAAGGCTGAGGCTCTTAGACCCCTGACAGCATACATTCTGTGTTCACAGCAACAGCAATGACCAGTATTAGAATCTCTGTCCCTGGCTGTTGGCCAGTCTGCATGCCAGCTGGGCAGAAACATGCCTTCTTACCTGAATCAAACACACCCAATCACAACAACATCCTATCCACCCCCCTTGAATAAGCCTCATTCCAAATCTGAGGCACTGAGGCCCCTTTGCCTCTCTGTGTCTCCTCACCTGTAAAATGGGGGTACATCCAATAAATCATTGCAGATACAGGTGCACTGTGTGAAGGCACAGAACCATGACTGGGGATAGTCCAGGGACTGTTTGAAGGTGCTCATGATCATATTACTATCCCACAAAGCAGATACCACACTATGCCACATACAAGGCTTCCAATGCAGAGGCAAGTTTCCATAGAGAAGTGAAGGATGTTCCACACAGTGCTGACTGTAGTTGTGACAGTGACAGCATGGTTATTAGTTGAATTTCAGCCACAGTGATTGACAGCGACCAATAGGTCCCAGACCTCACATTAGTCACTCAGTGCCCCCAAGTGTCCTTTCCCAGGGGAGGACCAAGAAACACAACATGGAAAAGAACTTAAACAGGCTTCTACAGCCGAAAGCCAGGAGGTGTAGCAATACTGTCCTTCACTGCAGGTACAGAGACTCCATGAGGAGGTGGGGTTAGGGCAAAGACATGGCCACATGAGCCAGTGGAAAGGAGAAATCTGGAAGGGGCTCCAGCATCCCTGTGCCCCCTCGCCAATTTGGTGAGTGTATTAAAAAGTTTCTTTTCAATTACCTCTTTCTTGAAAATTCCTAATAGCACTCTGATGGAGATGCGATTTAATTTCCCAATTGGCTTGAAAATGAAGAGACCTGTAATTGTTTGACCTTCTCACTGAGGGAGGGTGGGGGTTGGTTCTCCAGAGGCTAAGCATGAATAAGAACATCCCTATTGAACGTGTCTGCCCCCCAGGCATCCAACAGCCTCACCCTGTGTCCAGGCACCCCACTCAGTAAACCCAGAAGGCCTTCCCTATACACTGCCTTGTCCTTGAAAAAGCCACGGGGAGGGGGGGTGTGTGGGGAAATGGTTCGATAGGTAAACACTTGCCTTGCAGACCTGAGGGCATGAGTGTGGTCCTCAGCATCCTCATACCCTCATTTAAAGCGGGTTATGGTGAGATGGGGGAGGTGGGGAAATGGTTCGATGCCTTGCAGACCTCAGGGCATGAGTGTGGTCCTCAGCATCCTCATTTAAAGCGGGTTATGGTAAGATGGGGGGGTGAGGGGCGGCAGAGATAGGCAGATGGATCCTTGGAAATTCAGCTAGCCAAACCCACTGGGATAAGTTCCAGGTCAAACAAGAGGTGGTGGAATGTGGGGAAGGAATGACATCTAGATTGTCTCTTACCTCCACAGGGACACATGTACACACACTACAAAAAGATGGGGGGGCGGGGGGGGGAGGAAATGAGAGGGAGAAAGAGAGAGGGGAAAAGCAGGAAGGAAGACAGAAGATGAGGATAAGGGGAGGGAGGAAGAAAATGAGGGTGGAGAGGCAGAAGGAGGAGGGGAAAGGATAAAGAAGAGACAGAAGGGGAGGAGGAAAGGAAGGAGGAAGAGAGCCATCATGCTCTGAGCTAGTGGTCCAGGCACTTGGGGAAATGTCATCCCCAAACAGCTTGGCTTGGCCTCTGAGTCAAGGGTATGGCTTCACAGGGCCCTTACTTGCTGAGCAAACCATCCGGTCTTTGAGAGAAAAGGAGCAAAAACTCTTAACAAGGGCTTCCATTGCCTGCCAGGTGATTTTATGCCTCAAGTTCACAAAACTCCCCAAAAGAAGAGGCTGGAGGATTGAAGCCCACGAGCCCACCATCCCCAGGACCATCCCACTCTAAAGATAGCATCTGTTTTGCCCAGCTACCTCCTGCCTCTTCACAGAGGTAAATAAAGGACCAGCTTCTAGCAGGAGCCTGTCTGGTTCATCTCAGGCCCTACATAACCAGTGCCCCAAGGAATGCCTCTAGTTCCAGTCCCAAGAACTGTGTTGGATCATCCAGACTCAATTCATATACTAACAATGACACCACTGTTAGTTTAGATGGGAACCCATCATGTCACTGTCTCTTAGTGACTCATAAAAGTCAACCCTGGGGTGGGGAATGGTTTGAGGAGGGCACAAAAACCTGAGTTCAACCCCTAGAACCCATGTAAAAAATTCAGGAATGATGGTGTGTGCTTATAATCCCAGCACCAGGGAGGCAAAGACAAGTGGAGAACTGGGCTCACTGATCATCCAGCTTTGCCAAATTGGTGAATTCCTGGCCAGTGAGAGACCTGGTCTCACAAGAAGTAGCCAGCGTTTCAGGGCATAACAGTTAGGATTGGCCTTCACATGCACACACACCTGCACAAACATGCACACATACAGTAACACACACACATACACACTCATCCTGCAAGCATACATTACTATGTCCTTTTGCTAACAGAGAAATAAGCCAAAAGAAGTCTAGCAGCAGAATTGGCAGATCCCATACCATCCTGGGCATGCACCTGCTGTTGCCTGCTGCCCTCACAAACCTTTCCTAATTCCAATAAACACAGACCCTCAAGCTACAGAAAGACTAACTTCCCCCACCGGAGGGGTGAGATCCCTCATGAGGTCAGTGTTTTCTTCTTTGTAGCACACTACCCAACTTCTTCCAACTGAAGGCTCCCCCTGAATCTCTCCAAGACCAAAGAGAAAGATCTTTGTACAGCCTCTCTTTTCCACAAATGAGGACTCAGGACCAGGAACAGCAGAACACATAGCCTCCTGAAGCCAACTGGGCAAGCACATGTTTGCCAGCCATGAAGATACACTGGCCTCCCTTTCACACTGCCTGAAGGGACATGGGATACGCTAAAGCCATGCTTCCTGGTCAGGCTAATACATTCATCCATGCTGAGGCACGACAGCTGGGCCAAAGGCTATGAGGTCATAGAGGGTCAGCCGGCTCCAGACAAGCTGAGGAACAGCAGGGGTAGATCAACCCGCCCCATCCGCTGGCACGAACCCCTGAACCCAGCCACGCGAGCAAGGGAGGGTGGGCTCAGGCCAGGGACCCAGACTGCCCTGAGAGCTCGTTAACAGAAGGAACTTTTGTTTGGAAAGCAGGCTGTCTGGGTTCCAGGGGGAGGTTTTCTTCCGCTCTTTCAATTCCAGACTCTGTCCCCACACCAACAGCCTTCATATCCCACAGCCTTGTGTGTCTTGTGCACCAATACTAAGCACAGGTCCAAAGGAAACCCAGTGGCAGACATCCAAAACTCACACTGACCAGTTTGTTCTTATTTTGTGTACGCTTGTGTGTGTGTGTGTGTGTGTGTGTGTGTGTGTGTGTATACACATGTGAACAGGTGCATGCATCAACCAGAGGTTGGAACTAGGTTTCTCCCTCAATGGTGCTTCACACTATTTTTTGAGACCTTGAGCTTGAAGATTCAGTCAGACTGAGGGTCCAGCAAGCCCGCTTTTACATACATGCAGGAGATCAGGCTTTGGTCCTTGTGCCTGCATTTACCCACCAAGCCATCTCATCCCTCCTTCCTGGTGCTTTTTAAATTCCCAGCTCTCTTCCCCATCCGTAGCCTATAATGCACACGCCTAGGCCAGCTAAGCACAGGCTCAGAGAAAATGAACCTGTGAACTGCTAAAACTCAGACGGACAGCAGCCTGCAAGTGCCTACCTTCCTCCTGACTTCATTAAGTTCAAGGGGACCATCCTGCACTGAGCGTCCTATCATCCTCAAACCTGTTCCCCTGACAAGTCTGAACGGGCCACAACAGTGGGAGGCATCTCCAGTTGCCTACTGATGGGCAGGAGAAAGGAGGGGCTCCAGGGAAGGACAGTTTCATGATCCACTAGGGGATCTCCTACCTTCTAGAGGCTCTCTTAGCCTAGGACTGAGTGAAAAACAGCCAGCCACACAGCCACACAGCCACACAGCCAGCATGAGCAAACAAGACCAGCATGGATGTACTCTTTCCTCTCCCCCGTACTTCACATGATGGTCAGCTTAATTGTTCAGGTAACAGTCTGGAATCACTTGGGAAGAAAATCTCAGTGAAGGATTGATCATCTAGATAGGGTTGGCCTGGGAATGGAGCGGAGTCTTGATTGTTAATTGAATGTTAACTGGGTGGGAAGACCCACCTGAATGTGGATGTGGGCAGCACCACGTCCTGGGCTGGGCCCTGAACAGTGAACAAAATTAGCTGAATATAAGCAGCAAGCCAACAAACAAAGATCCATTCTCTCTCCGCTCTTGACTGCTCCTGTCTTGACTTCCCCTTAGTGATGGATGGTCACTTGGGACAAACTTCTGCCCATCACTTGTTTTTTTGCTTTGTTTTGTTATTTTTGAGACAGGGTTCAACTATGTAGCCCTGGCTGGCCTACAGTGCTAGCTATGTAGACCAGGCTAGCCTTGAACTAATAGAGATCATCTGCCTCTGCCTTCTGAGTACTGGGATTTAAAGTACGGCCCACCATGCTCGGAAGTTTCACTTGTTTTTGGTCAGGGTATATTGTCACATCATTAGGACACTTGGTCTCTCCATCTACCTCTGTTCACCCCCACCTATAGGTGCTCTGCCTCTGCTGACAGCTTAACAATTCCAGCTTGATCACTGATGTTCCTATTAGCCACTGATCTCTGTATCTAGAGATCAGCCTCCCTCAAAGTTAGAGGATACCAGATAGAAGTTAGCAGGTACCAAAGTCCACACAGGGAAAAGGCCCAGGACACCCTGAGGTCCCCTTGCCATCCCCTAGCAACACCAAAGAGAGAGCAGGAGTTCGTGGTCCCAGACAGAGACGTCCCTAGAGGTAGCAGGGCTGACAGAGACAGTCTTATAGTGGGGTTGAGTGAGATTGAAATACTCGGTCCCCAGTTGGTAGCTGTTCGGGAGGATTAGGTGTGACCTTGCTGGAGGAAGAATGTCACTAGGGGCAGGCTTTGAGGTTTCAAAAGACTTGTGCCATTTCAGATGCTCTCTCTCCTTTCCTGTTTGTAGCCAAGATGTAGGCTCTCAGCTGTTCCTGCCACCATGCCTCCATCCACCGTCATGGACTCGAACCCTCTGAAACTGTAAGTCCAGCTAAATAGTTTCTTTTAGAAAGTGCCTTAGTGGCAATGTATTATTCCCAGCACTCGGGAGGCAGATAAGGCGTTTGAGGCCAGCCTGCTCTACAAAGCAAGTTCTAGGATGACTGGAGCCACACAGAGAAACCCTGTCTCAGGAAAAACAACAACAAACAAACAAAAGACAACAAGAAGTTGCCTTGGCTATGCGGTTTTACTATACAACAGAAAATGTAACTAATACAGGTCATCAGCACCAGGATTGGATGCCTGCAACCAAGAGATCTGTGAAGAAGAAAGATGTATTTTACTCATGAGCCTAGGAGCAGGAAGCCTGAGCACAATCATCAGAGTGGGACTCGGCGGAGGTGTCACGTGTAAGAAGGAGCCCTTCTTGTTAAGACACTAATGAAGGATGAGGATTTAGTTCATTGGTAGAGTGCTTGCCTAGCATGTCCAAGGCCCTGGGTTTGATTCCCAACATAGTATAAGCCAGATGTGGTGGTGCATGCCTGGATCCTAGCACCCAAGAGGTAGAGAGAGACTTGCCAATCAGAAGTTTAAGGTCATTCTTGGCCACAGTAAGTTCAAGGCCAGACTGGGCTACAAGAGACCCTATCTCAAAAAACAAGCAGAGGACGGCTCAGCAGATAAAGGCACTTCTCAGCACACCTGATGACCTGAATGCAATGTACAGACCGACATGAAATCTAGTTGTCTTCTGACCCACAGGCATGCCTTGGCCCTCACATGCCTGAAAATGTACACACCGACAAATAAATAAATGTGAAAAAGAATGGCATCCTAAAAGCTGTCAGTTCTTACAGAGATGGCTCAGCAGTTAAGAACATTGGCTGCTCTTTTAGGGGATCCAAGTTAAATTCCTAATGTCCATATGGTGGCTCACAATCCCTGGACTCCAGGGTATCTAAAACCCTCTTCTAGCCTGCTTGGGCATTGGGGATGCATGTATACACACACATATAGACAGACAAAACACTTGCACATATAAAGTAAATCATTTTTTTTATTTTAAAAAGTAAAATACAAAGATTACAAAAGATTCACGCTAGCACTCTGTGATGTGCCAATATTAGTAAGAGCCCCGTCTGGATATTCTAAGAGACAGAGGCCTAATCCCTTCACTATGCTATCTGCACCCAACACATGCTTCCAAAGTCCCCTGAAGCTCCCCCTCAGGCCCTTGGCTACACCAAAGCCCACAGATCACTCTGGTGCTGTATCTATGTCCCTTTTTACACCCAGCATCTGCAGCAGAGGCAGTGCTCTCTGGAGTTCCAGGATCAGCAGACATGGACAAGGGACAATGCAAGAAGATCCAGAGGTCCTACTCAATGTGAAAATCCTGGAGACATCAGACCATTCATGTGACACTTGTGTAAATGAGTTCTTTCTGGGAGATTGCCTCCCAAGGCTACACAATCTCTTAAAGACAGAAAGAGCTCTGGAAACACCCAGTCAGAGAGCCTGGGAATGTAAAATCAGACCCCTGATGATAAAACCTAGTCCTGACTTAGAACCCTCCCCCTCACCCCTCCAGAACTAAGAGCCCTCAAGATGTCTCTCTAATATCACACTATTGCTAACATGGAAAAGGCACAGATTATCCTTTTATGAACAAGGTAACGGGCACCTGGATGCTGGAGCCGAGACTAACCTATCCATGGCACCCTCTCTACAGGAAGGCTTTTCTGTAGGTCTCAGGGTGACTCTCTGGTCACCTCCTATACCCCCCCCCCTTAAATTCCACCCTCCCTCTGAAGGCTCCGAGTACTCTGTGGTTTATTGATTGGATGGTGGTGAACAGGTGGAAGGATGGATGGATTCAATAAGATGGACGGACAGACAGATGGGCAGGTGGAAGGATGAACAAATAGAAGGGAGGGGGAAGAAAGAGGGGAACGGGAGAAAGGGAGGAGAGTTAGCTCGTGAATGGATGGATGGAAGCATGCATGAGTAGATAGATGGATGGATGGATGGATGGATGGATGGATGGATGGATGGATGGATGGAAGCATGCATGAGTAGGTGGATGGACGGGTGGGTGGATGGATGGATGGAAGCATGCATGAGTAGGTAGATGGATGGATGGATGGATGGATGGATGGATGGATGGATGGATGGATGGAAGCATGCATGAGTAGATGGATGGATGGGTGGGTGGATGGATGGAAGCATGCATGAGTAGATGGATGGACGGGTGGGTGGATGGGTGGATGGAAGCATGCATGAGTAGGTGGATGGACGGGTGGGTGGATGGATGGATGGAAGCATGCATGAGTAGGTGGATGGATGGGTGAGTGGATGGATGGATGGAAGCATGCTTGAGTAGATGAATGGATGAATGGGTGGATGGATGGATGGATGGATGGATGGATGGATGGATGGATGGATGGAAGCACGCATGAGTAGGTGCATGGATGGATAGGTAGATGATGGATGGATGGATGGATGGATGGGTGGGTGGGTGGATACATGAAAGAATGGAAGATGTAAGAATGCATGGGAAACGGGGGACAGGATGGGGCTGGGAAGAATCAGGAAAAAAGCCCCCCCCCTACTGTAAAGAAGGCATAGGGATGTAGGTACCACCTTCCCACAGCAAGCTCAAGGTGTGGCTTGGGCTAGCCTTTATTCCTCCTTCTTTCCACAGCCTATCCAGCCCCAGCCACCCAGCAGAATTACACAAGAGGGCATCCAAGGTCAGAGGACCTTCCCAGGACTGGCTGAGCTGGGGAAAGCATGCCTAACAAACAGGAATGAAGGGGCAACATTCCTGAGGCAAGTTTTGTTTTGGTTTTTGCCAGAAGGCAGACAGGGAACTTTGGGAGGGAGGAGGAAATGAAAAGAGATGGTAACGCTTGGTGAGGAGCAGGCAGGCCACAGGGTCCAGCAACAGTGATTAGGGTGTTGGCTCGCCCACCTAACAGGGGCTCAAGGAGAATAGTCACTAAGGACTTCAGGTAATGATTTAAAACAAACAGAAAACAGAGTCTCATGTAACCCAGGCTCCTCCTGTATCAACCACCCTGGTGCTGGGGTTACAGGTATACTTCATTATTCCCAGTTTGTGCAGTTCTGAGGATGGAACCCAGAGTTTTTGCTTGTTGGACAAATGCTACCAACTAAGCCACATTTCCAGCTACATTATCAGGTGATGATTAAAATGTGGTCACATCCCCAGCATAATCCTGTAACTAGACCATCATATACTAGTAAGGGAAAGGCAACTCAAACTCTACACACACCTTCAGGAAAACAGCTGACCTGACCTCCCTCAGGGCATACTCTCAAAACCACAGAGATGCCCAATGGGAAGTTGCAGGCACCTCAGAGCTCACACCCATGAAGGATTCAAGTCCCAGAGCAAGCAAGCCTCTAAGAAGCTGTGAAGTTGGGGCAGGCTCCAGGACCACGTGGTACGTCTTCTTTATGGGACACAGATAGTACTGAGACCCAGGAAGCAAAGGCCTGGGCCAAGGTCACACAACCAGGCAATCTCATCTGCCTCTCAGAAGTTAAGTGTCAGAGCAATAGACAAAGCTTATTCAGTCACTGTTTTTGCCTCACTGGGGGGGGGGGGGGGGGGGCTCTATCTCCAGAAGCCTCTGACTGAAGTCCATGGTGCATGCAATATTTTGCTGTGTCTCTCAACTAAGGACTTGGACAGTCTGAACTGACTCTGGGCTGTCTTTGGTTGATCACATGACCACACACACACACACACACACACACACACACACACACACACACACTTGCTTCTATGAGCAGGGAGAAAGTTACCAGTTGTAATTGGACACTAGGAAAAATCATAAACTATCGGCCACAGGATGTGCTAGGGAGACAGCTCAGTAAGTGTGCTCACTGCAAGCATGAGGACCTGAGTTTGAATCCCCAGAATCTAACAGAACCTACCAAAGTAAGCAGGTTTCCCTATAACCCCTGTGTGGGGGGCCACAGGGAATGTACAGATTGGTTTCTGGGGCTTGCTAGGTCCAGATTAAGTGAGAGACTATCTCAAAGGAATAAAGCCAAGAGTGATAGACCAGGGCATCTGATGTTCTTACACACACTAGAGAGCACGCCACACACATATATGTGTACACACACCTCTCTTTCATCCATATGCTTGTGAATGCAATCATTTCTAAGAGATAGAAGGAGAGCCCTGGAAACATCCAGACAGTCGGAGAGCCTGGGAAAGTAAAATCAGACCCCTGATGATAAAACCTAGTCCTGACTTAGAACCCGTACCCCCCCAACACACACACGCTTTACATAGGAAGCCTTGGAGGGGCTGGGAGAGGCTTCTGTACGTAAAGGCCTCACAGCAAAAGCATGATGGCTTAAGCTAGGATCTCCAGATCCATGAACGGCCAGCTGAAGTAGCAGACATCTGTAATCCCCACCTGAGGTTGCCATCTGACCTCCACAGACACATCACAGAACCCATGTGCATGCACACACACAATGAGACAGAATAATGCTTGCTCGGTCACTATCCTTTTCCTGCTTCATCTTTTCTCTGGGAGAGGAGGGAAGGCCAGCTGGGCTTCAGCCTTGGCTCAGCCTGTACATCCTTGGACAAGTCATCACTACCACACTTCCCTCCCAGCCAACCAGAGGCATGGAGATGCAGGTCCCTAGAGCCCACTGACCCTCAACTCTGGCTCTCTGAGTTTCCGGGCTCCATACAGTGGTCACGATGGCCTAGCCTGGCATTTGGACAGTGGTCTCCCCAGGGCCCACCCACAGCCCTGTCTTCAGGCCACAGAGGACCAAAGGCAGCTCTCCCAGCCAGTGGATGATTTACAGCCTCTTCAGCCACCCTCTCAAGGCCACAGGCTGAACAGATATTTTCCATCCCTACAGCTGAGTTCAGACATTCCAGAGAGCCCCACTTCCTCTCTCCTGAGCTTCTAGTCAGGCGAGGGGCTCAGGCACAACATCTGTGCCTAGGCCCCAGCTCTCTGTCACAGGGAAGGGTGAGACAAAGCCCATGGTCTTGCAGCCAGGCCTGAGAGGCCCAGTCAGGGGGAGCAAGCCAGGCCTCCCAGCCAGTGCCATTCACACCAGGCAGGCCCTTCCCACTTCCGCTTTTCCCTTTCTCCCCATGACAACATCTTGAACGAGTGCCTTTGCCTTTGCTGGCAAGCCCAAGCACTCTGGGGTTTTGTAGTTCTGATGAGGCTCCCACGCTCAGCTGTGCACACAGCCCTTGGACAAGCTGCTGAGGCTGCCGGCGGTACTTGGGGTAAAACACAAATCTCCAGCCCACACATGTTCTCTGAGGCCTCTACTTCAGGGATGGAGGTGAAGTCTCCCTGGCCCTCCCAGCTGTAAGCTCTTCACGCCCTTCACAAACAGCTCAGGGTGAGGACCACAGGACCGTGAAATACTTTCCACCATTTCAAATTGGAACGGTCCCCCTCGTGAGAAAAAATGCAAATTAAGTGTCCCACTGCTGGCCAAGATGGAATAACAGGGTCCAGATTTAGGCTCCCACCCGAAACCACCAAAAACCAGACAAAACATTTAAAGCATGCCAGGCAGTGAAGGGAGGTGAGCCTTACGAGGCCCAGCTTACTGTCTGGAGAGAGTTTGCAGTTCCAGTGCAGGCCAAAGAAATCAGTAGATTGCTGAGGAGGCAAAGTTTAGTATCTGAAGAGTCCAAGGAAGCCAGGGTTTGCAAGCCAGCTTCAGAGAGGAGAGATTCAAACAGGTGACCTGGTACAACACAGGGAGGCATGAGAGTCGAGAAACCCTGCAGAACATACTCAGCAGATTCTATTCTTCCCAGAGTATAGAGAAAGAAGTGAGCAAAAAGCTCTCAGAGCTAAGTGCTTGATGAACATACAAAAGGCCAGTGCCATACCCACCAGCCAGGCCTCAGAAGGCGCAGTGCACAAAGCATTGGTTTCAGAGCTCTGAAGGACTTTGCCTTCTTGCAGAAAAGTCACTAAGTGTAAGCCACCCGTCCCCCCAAAAGCATCTAACAAACTTCAGAGATTAAGCTTTTGGGCTGGAGGTACAGTTAGGTGGTGGAGGGCTTGCTGAGCTTGCAGGATGCCCTGGGTTCAATCCCTAGCACCATACAAATCAGGCGTGGTTGTTCACACTTGTCATGCCAGTACTTAGGAAGTCAAGGCAGCTACTTAGTAAGTTCAAGATCAGCCCGGGCTATATGAGACCTTGCTCCCCACACCCCACGGCACCCCCAAGCAAATTAGCCACATCTTAGAGAAAGCATACAAAGATTTTCAGGAAAACAAAAATAGTAACCAGCTGACAACATAAAATTACAATATCAAACATCTACCAAAGACCCCCCTCAGGCATGTGCTCCCCGTGATAAGAACACAGGAAAATGTAATCTCTACTGAATAAAGCAATAAGTAAACATCCCTGAGTCAGAGAAGGTGCAGTGTTAAAATGAGCTGAGAACATGACGTTGTTCTACCTGGAAACCACATGTTCAAGTACTTAGAAAGGAACTTGAAAGGCATAAAAAGGCCCCTCAAACTGAGTGTGACTGGGTAGAGAGAGCCTTCTAGAATTCGATGAAACAGTGGAGACAACTATACTATGACAGGGAGAAAAGATGAGTTAGAAATGAAGAGCGTGTGAGCTGTGGATAACCCCTAACACACCAGCCACTGGAGTGCCCAAAGCAGGAGGGGAGAAGGAAGAAATATTAGGGGAAATGACTGCCATTTTGCCCCCCAAAATTTGATTTAAAAACTACAAACTCACAGAAAATCTCTGAAGCAGCCAGGGGCTTGTGAAACAGCTCAGCGCATAAAGGAGTTGTCATTAGGCCTGATGTCTTGAGTCTGATCACAGAGACCCACATGGCAGAAGAAGAGAACTGACCACCCACCCCCCATTATCCTCTAACTCCACATGCATGTCACAGCACATATGTGTTTGTATGCATACATACAAATAAACTAATGTGAAGTTTTTAGTGATCAACTGGAACAATGCACACAGGGAGAGACAAAGAAAGTAAACCTGGGTTGTGGCTCAAGTGAGGCTACACACAAGGCCCTAGGCCCTAGGCCCTGTCACCGGCACAGGCAGAAACCAGGAAGAGAGTTGTATGCCTTTGACCCAGCTCTCAAAACATGGAGGCAAGAGGAACTCCAGTTAAAGACCAGCCTCTGCTTCATATTGAGTTTGAGGCTAGCCTACGCTACAAGAGACCCTGAGAGATGGCTAGTTTTATGTCCTATTAACACAGCCTAGAATCATTTTAGAAGAAAGAACTTCAATTGAAAAAGTGCCCTCACCAGATTGTCCTGTGAGGGGAATGTCTATGAGACATTTTCTTGATTAGTGATTGATGTGGGAAGGCCCAGCCCATTGTGGGTGGGGACATCCCTGGGATGATGGTCCTGGGTCTCAAGCTAGTAAAAAGCACTCTTCCATGGCACCTGCATCAGCTCCTGCCTCCAGGTTCCTGCTTTGAGTTCCTGCCTTGACTTCCCTGGATGAGAAACTACAGACTGTAAGATGAAACAAACCCTTTCCTCCCCTAGTTGCTTATTATGGTCATGGTGTTCTATCTCAGCAACGGAACCCCAACTAAGATACTCTGTTCAGAAAAAGAAAATGAGAAGAAAGCCCAGGAAAAAAGAAATCCTTCTTGCAAACTTTGACCCTCTCTGGAGATAAAGAAGGCTCATGCACTGTGATGTTTGGCTATAAGGTGCTATATTCATCACCAAGGTAATGTCTTCTGGAAGCTGAGTTCTGAAGCCCCCCTTCCCCCCAGGAACCACCGTGCATACCAGCAGCACAGAGAGTGAGGATCATGCTGAGCTGTAGCTTAAGTGAGCTACTACGTGATGCAGCTGCCAAATGCCCTGTGCTACCCATGTTGTCTTTTTATATTAATGATCAAGATTTAATACACCAGGCACTTGACATGTATGAACTTTTTCATCCTCACGCCCCCATGAGACAGAACCATAGTCATCTTTATTTCTTTGTTTGGTTTGAGAAAGGCTAAAAAATGGTCTCATGTAACCCACGCTGACCTCAAACATGATGCTGAACTTTTAAAAGGTTGTATTAAGATTCTTTGGTGGGCCAGACACAGTGATGTACACCTTTAATCCCAGCCCTAGGGTGGCAGAGAGAGGATCTCTGTGAGTTTGAGGCCAGCCTAGTCTACATAGTGAGTTCCAGGTCAGCCATGGCTGCATAATAGAGAGACTCTGTCTCAAAAAACAAAAATGTTCTTTTTGGGGGTAAGGGTGTGTCTGTCTGTCTGTCTGTCTGTCTGTCTGTGTGTGTGTATGTATGTATGTATGTATGTATGTATGTATGTATGTATGTATGTGTGTGTGTGTTGTCTGTATTTTGGGACAGGAAATGGGTATACCCATGAATGCATGAAGAACATGAAGGGGCTGGAGAGATGGGTAGAGCACTAACTATCCTTCCAGAAGATCCTGCTTTGATTTTTCTGCACGCAGCAGATGGCTCACAGCTGTTTGTAATTCAAGTTCCAGGGAATCCAATGATGCCCTCGGGCATCTGAAGGCAACGGGAATACATGTGGTGCACAGATATACACATGTAGGCCAAACACACATACACAAAATGAAATACAAAATAAATTTTTAAAGGACTTCAGACATCCTGCTCTATGACTCTCTGTCTTATGCTCTGAGGCAGGGTATCTCCTTGAACCTGGAGCTAGACTGACATCAGCGAGACCAGTGGTCCTCCTGACCCCCACCTCAATACTCCTGGAGTTAATGGGTGCTTGTGGTCATGCCCAGCTTTTTTGGGTGCTGAAGGTTTTAACTCAGGTCCTCATGCTTGCAATTCATCTCCCCAGCTTGACCTCAAACTTCTGATCCTCCTGCCTCCAACTCCAAGTGTGGGAATTACAGGTGTGCACCACCACAACTAGTTTATGTGGAACTGAGGGCTGAGCCTTGGCTTTCCACATGAGCAAGCACTCTACCAAGTAAACTACAACCCCAGTCCTCCAGGCACCCTCATTCTGCATTATAATCTGACTCCAGTACCTGTTCTGTGCCAAGACCCTCCCACCTCGCAGCTGAAGCATCCAATTCTATCTGTATAATCCTGGTCAGAGGAATCACTGGACAAAAGGCCACATCTACACTTGCCCATGTGGTAGCCTAGCCTGTGTGTGTTGGGGGGGGGGGGAGTGGAGGGTAGAGTGGTACACAGCCCAAAGGAAATGCTTGTAGCCTTCCTTCAGAGAGGCCCGTGACCACAGCAGGGAGTGGGTGGGCTTCTTCTTGGAAAAAGTGGTAAAGGAATGAAACTAAGTTTGACCACAATCACATTCTGGATTACTGGAATCTTCTCAGCCCAGATCAAGCTGTGCTGGTACCTACCCACTGCATCCCTCCACTCTCCCTTCCTCAACCCCACCCCTACCTTCTTGGGAAGAATATGGTAGGGATGAACCCCAGCGCAAGAGGGCTTTATGACACTGACATTTTATGTGTGGGAACTTGATCAATGCCAGCAACACCATAAAGACTCAGGGGCATGTATAAAACCCGTAGACTCACAACCAGGCCCCAGCAGACACCCCACACATGGCCTCAGGCTGGTCAGATCTTGGAAGCACTTAGCATTTGAGGGTTGTGGCACCCTCCATCAGGTAACCAAGGTCAAGGTAAAAAGGGTATCAACAAGTCTGAAAACTCAAATAAAACCCCTTCTAATCTCAAGCAGAGAAACTGTAACTTCCAGGCACTGACTGTGGCAGCTGTTAGAGCGGATGAAATGGTCTGGTTAGATGGTACAAAGGGTAAAGGTGTTTGGCACCAAGCCTGATGGCCTGAGTCTCATTCCCAGAAACCATATGGGGACAGGAGAGAACCAACTCCTGAAAGTTGTCTTCTGACCCTCACAGGTGCTTCATGGCATAAATGTTCCTACACACAGACACACAACAAAAATAGATAAAAGGTGAGAGAGAATGAATGAATGAATGAATGAGTGAGTGAATGAGTGAATGAATGAATGAATGAATGAATGAATGAATGAATTGTTCTATGAAACAAACTTGGAGAGGATCAGGGAGAAATAGTGGCCTGTCTGAGGTCCAGTAGGAGCTCAAATTCAAAGCCAATCTCCAACTCTGGTTACTTCTGCACATTCCCAACTAAGTCCAGCAGCCACCTCCCATCCAACACACAGATTATGTGTGGGGCCCAAGTGAACTGTACCATGTGCTCATATGATGTACAAAACAACATTAAAAACTGATCATTAATTACAGTTGCTCTCCCAGATCAAGAAAGCCAGCCTGGCCTCTGCCTGGGTTAGCTTGGATATCTTAAGACAGATACCAAAGGGAATGTCTATCTACTTCCCCCATCAAGAACTGTTTCTAGAGGCTAGAGAAGGTTGGAAGATTCACTGAGTAAAAAGCAAGGTATATGTATATGCCCATAACCTTAACATTTCAGGAAACAGTCAGACAGATCCTGAGACCAGCTTAGCTGCCTAGGCTTCCAGATCAGTGAGGGGACTGTCTCAAGACCATAAGGCAGAGAAAGATAAAGACACCTGATACATTGCTCTGCTCTCCATGTTCACCTGCTCATGAGCGCATACACACCCACATTCCCAAACTCATTTTTCAAACACTAAGTACAAATAAACAGACAATAAAGACAATATTAATGAGTGCTATTAAGTAAAAAAAAACAAAAAACCCTCTGTCAGATTTGAAAGCCTAGAGCTAGATCAGGAAGAACTCCACAGCCGTGGTCACTGGCTTCACCAGTGGGGAGAAGAAGATACACCAAACATCAACACAAAAGGCCTTTAAAGTCCCTATAGACAAACACGGATAACTAAAGAATGAAAGAATGGATGCGTGGGAGTGAGGATGATGGGTACATGAATGGATGGGGATGGGAGGCTGATGGGTGGAAGGGTAGATGAATGAACACCAGATGGGTAGAAAGGGTGGGTGGAAGAAGGATAGAAAAAAGGGTGGATGAATGGATGGGTGGAGGAAGGGTGGAAGGCTAGATTAACGGATGGACAATGAATGGATGTAAGAACAGATGAAGGCTGGGTAGATGAGACAGTGGATGGGAGTGTGGATAATGAGCGGGTAAAGGATGAATACTTGGAAGGTTAGAGAATACTGAATGGATAATGGCAGATGAATGGGTGGATGATATAAACATCACTATCACTGCCCTTGAGTCACTAAAGCTGTTCCTGAAGATCATATGGAGGGTTCTGAGAACCAACTTCAACCAATCTCCCCATATCCCACCAGTCATTGCCTCCAACAGGCCCAGCAGATTATCCAAGGGAGAGCTATCCTCAAGAAAGAGGTCAGGAACAGGTAGCAACCGTCACTATACCCACTCCACCCCACCCCCACCTACAGACAGGGTTTGGCAGGGTAAGAGGGACCTATCTATCTGCTAGGAATTCCCTTTTTTCTAAAGTCGTGTCAGATCCTGAAACTAAAGCAAGTTGGGCTGGGACTATTGGCACAGTTGGGGATGGGCCCCCTTAGCATGCACCAACCCCAGTATCACATCAACTTGGAGGGGTGGTGCACCCTTGTAATCACAAGACCCTGAAGAAGAGGCAAGAGGATGAGAAGTTCACGGTCATCCTCAGATACATAGCAAGTTTGATGCCAGCCCAGCTACAAGAGACCCTATCTCAAAATAAATAAATAAAAAGCACCACCCAAGTGGGGGTGGGGGTGGCACACTCTTTAATCCCACCGCTGGGAGGCAGAGATCTCTGTGAGTTTTAGGAAAGCCTGGTCTACAGAGTGAGTTCCAGGACAGAAACCCAACAAGTTCAAGGCCAACCTGGTCTATATAGTGACTCCTAGTTGGTCAGGACTACATAGTGAGATTGTCTCAAAAACAAAAAGATAAGGTGGTGCAAGGCAGCTCAGTGGGTAAAGGCGCTTGTCCACAGCCCCATTTACTTGAATCTATCCTAGGGACTAGCACTAGAAGAGAACCAACTCCTGAAAGATGTCCTCTGTTCTCAGCACCTCTCCATGGCACGTGAGTATGTATACACACACTGTGCATGCATACATAAAATAATAATAACTTTTTTAAAAATTGGAAAAGGAGCAACAGGCAAAGGCCCAGACCTGGTGCTGACCCAGGACTTGCTTTCCCTGACTATGACCTAGGGACCTTGCTGCCTGCATCCAGGAAACAGTCCTACCCAGCTTCTCTGGGGCAATAATTTGGGGAATCCCTACTCCTGAGCAATGTACCCACAGCCACCTTTCACAATCACCCTAACTACTTCTAGCTTCCCTGCAGCCCAGCTCCCCCACTAGATTGGAGGAGAAGCCTGGAATTTCAGCTGCTGGGTACCAAACAAGGCTAGCACAGTGTGCCTGTGGTGCTAAGTTTTAATCAACACCAGGTACCTAACAGATGCTCCAGTGTCAGCTGATTGACTGATGGATTACACAAGGAATTCCTTTTGATGGCATGAGCCAAACCATTTCAAATACAGGGGACAGAAAAAGCACTTATGGCTTCCGGTGAGTATGTAAAAAAACTGCTACCTGCTGTCACACTCAACACTAGAAACCATGAGATATCTAACTCACTGGCAGCAGGTTAAATGTCAGTCAGCAAGGACTCCCTGGGCAGACTTTGCTGGTGACCATCACCTACCCAAAGTTCCTCACTGGTGGCGCTTTGACACTGTGACATTTGGGCAGGATAGCCTCTCATCATGGTCTCTACCCACTTGATATTATCCACCCAGTCAGTTGTGTCAAAATGCAGCCTGACCTTGTCAGATATCCCTGGTCTGTCCTTGCTCTCAGGTTTATGGATGTCCTCAAAACAACACATGGGTAAGAACTTAGGCAAGTCCAGCAGACCTGGCTCCAGCCTTCCCACTGTTTTCTTTGAGTGGACCATTCAGGCTTTGCCTTGGATCTTTAATCCATGTCATATATAAAGGTGAAAAGGATGCAGGTGGATGGGTGGAGGGAGGCTAATGGATGGAGATGTTTGTCTCTCTCTGCCTCCTGGCCTTTCTGTTGTTGCTTGGAAGTAGGGTCTCCTGTAGCTCAGGCTAGCCTCCCTGAGGAGATAAGGTTAGCCTTACATTCTTGCTCCTCCTGCCTCCTTCACAAATCTACCCTTGAGGGTCTCAGTAGAGCACAACTCCACAAATGCAGTCCTGTAGGAATCCTGCTCTCAGATCTTTTGGAGTCTCCTGATAGCCACCACCTGACCAATGATGAGGACTGGTCCCCACATCACAAATTCAGCCCGTCAGTTTCTTCTTGGGCTAGGACAATAAAGTAATCACTTTGTAAGCATTATGACAGGAATTTAATCTCCAGATCCCAGGTAAATGTCTGGGGCAGTCAGATGGCTTGTTAGGTAAAGGCCCTTGCTGCCAGGACTGTCAAATGAGTTTGATTCCTGAGACTCCATGGTGGACTCCAAGTTGTTCTCTGACCTCCACATCCATACAGTGGCATCCATGCTACCCCCCCCCCCGACACACACAGATTTATACACAAAATAAGTAGACAAATGTAAATAAAATTGAAAACCAAGTGTGGTGGTACAAGTTTATAACCCCAGTGCTGGGGAAATGAGCTACGTGGGTCTTTGAAATTCGATGGCCTGCCAGCCTAGAGTACTTGACAAGCTTCAGGCTAGTGAGGAACCCTGTCCCCCCAAAAGCTGGACAATGTATAGGAGCAGCAGCTGAGATTGACCTCTGGACTTCCCAGGAACTTGCATATATACACGCACTCACAAATACAGGAGCATTCATACGTATGAACACACCAAGATGGAGTGCTTTATTCTTTGATTAGTTCTGGAATTTATTACACATGTGTACTTCTAATATGAACAGGCTACAGTGCCTGTTGGTATCAGAGCCCCACTGGCTAACCTCATGGGAAGAGCCTCGGGTATTTAAAGGACTGGGCTGGTTAGTCTTTTTACTGTCAATTTGACACAACCTATTACCACTTCATGAGAAAGTCTTAACTGAGGAATTATGTAGATCAGGTTGGCCTGTGGACATGTCTGTTAAGGACTGTTTTGATTGTTACTTGATATAAGAGGATGAAGCCCACTGTGGGTGGTACCATTCCCTAAGAAGAGACTCCTTAACTGTTTAAGAGATGAGTGAGTAAAGGAAGCAAAATCCGTGCATTCATTTCTCTCAGTTCTTGACTGTAGGTGTAATGTGATAAGCTATTAAGTCCCTCACACCCACATCACAATAATAAACTGAAACTTGGAATTATAATCTAAAATAGACCTCTTTTTCTCCTTAATTACTCTTGCCAGACTATTTTATGGCAGCAACAGAAATGAAATTACCAGGAAGCCATCTCAGCAGCCATTAGGACTGCAGTGACTGACAAGTCCACCCTTCCAGAAACACTAATCCCCAAGTGGACTGTGCTGCCCATTAGACTGATCTTCCAGTCTGGCCTTGGCCCCATGAGATCATACCATAGACATCACTTCTTTGTACTATGTTGGCCCAGAATCAATTTGATTCTCACTTAATCTGCTTGACCATGAAAAGGTGGGTAAGATTCTTCCAACCTGCCAATAATGCATTCCAGGACTGACCTGAACCTAAAAGTGACTATGACTGGGAACACAGCTCCAGATGGTAGAATACTCACTAAGCAAGGCCAGAGCCCTGACATCCATCTCTAGCACAGCATACATCAGGCTTATAGTCTAAGTATGTGGAAGGCAAGATATCTGGTATGTGACTTCTATGAAAAGGTTTCTCAACCCACCCCAAAGGGTTGTGACCCACTGCTCTAAGGTGTAGTGACTGGTAGGGATTGAGTGGTCATGGGGACATAACCAATTGAGGACACCCTGAGATACATGAGACCCTGCCTTAGAGAGAGAAAAAGGTTGATCATGATCCCATCATCCACCTTGATAAATGCCCACTCTGGCAGACTTCTAATAGTGTAAGTTCTCCCCAGGGTCTGTGAATCTGCACCCCTATGGGCTTCCTATGTGAACCTCATCTGAGTGGCCCAGGAGCCCCACTTGGAGACAATCTATGAAGCCTTAGTCTCAGATCTGCTGCTGCTCCTCATTTCTCCTTCTGACCTTAATATGCCATTCCTATTGTGTTTGAGGGGTGTGTGTGTGCTGTATGTACAAGTTCATGTGGGTGTATGTGCACATGTACAAGGAGGCCAGAGGTCAATGTCAGGTGTCTTCCTCAATTTTACTATTATTCATGTGTGTGTGTGTGTGTGTGTGTGTGTGTGTGTGTGTGTGTGTGTGTGTGTGTGTGTGTGTGTACACTATGCATGTGCATATAGGCAGGGATGCAGAAGTCAGAGGACAACTTTCAGGAGTCAGTTCCTTCCTCTACCATGTGAGTGTCCTGGATCAACTGAGGTCGTCAAGAGTGGCAGCAGGCACTTTGCCACTGAATCATTCCTTCTACCTAATTCTCTAAAACAAAGAGCTCATCAATTTGGCAAGGCTGGCTGGCTAATAAGCTCCATGTTCAACTCGGATGCACCTGTCTCTGCCTCCCCCAGAGTGGAGGTGAAGGACACACATTGCCAAGCCTGATTTTTATGCGGATACTGGGGTTTCAAGCCCAAGTCCTCATGATTGCAGGTACTTTATCAACTTAGCCATGCCCCCAGCTCTACGCCTATTTCCTATATATCCTAAGACAAGAAAACAATCTAATTCCCAGAGAGACAGTGGTTACAGTTTTACTGATATAAATGGGTTTCTGCATAAATATACATATCACACATTTCTCCTCACATTTACCAGTACAAAGAGCCATGGAACAGACTATACTCCAAGTGTAACCTACTATATTATGTCTATTACACACTTCATCTTTCTCCAGACAAACACATCTCTTTCACTTCCTCCCCTTCTGATCCACTCCTGATCTGCATACCTAAGAGCCATTGGCTGACTTTCTCTCTCCCGGCATAAACACGGCATGCCTTGTCCCTGAACCACATCAGAGCTGTCCCCTCACCTTGATCTCTTGGAGACAGGGAGGGACAGCCCTAAATATTCTGACCCTGCCTGGACACACACCATGCATCACAAAGGCACAGCCCAGGGCTTTCCATGGAGGTATCTGAGTGATAGGCCTTCAACCTGTCACTGGATGACTGACCTCAATTTTTTTTTTTGAAAAGTCAAAATGCTGCCTTCATCTTTAAAGATCCGAGACATATTTATGTGTCAGCCCTTCCTAAACTACCTTCGGCTTTGAGAGGAGTGTGAAAGGGCCACCAGTAACCAAATGGCCATTATTGTCTCCATGACCATTCCACCCCTACCTTACTCCAGAGCATCAGTTCTCAACCTGTGGGTCAAAAACCTTGGAGGGGGGGTTCCCACAGGGGTTGCATATAAGATATTTAAATTATGATTTATTACAGTTACGGATTATGAAGCTGCATAGCGAAAAGGATCAGTCAGGGGAAGCCAGAAGCAAAGCCCTTGCCACAGACCTCAGTTTCCCTGACACCAGTTATCCCCACCACAACTCTGCCTCCCTCTGATCCCTGGTGAGTGCTGCCCTGGAAGCAGGACATGCTGGCTACTGGGGAGAAGACAGCTGCCAGCAACTTCCCACTTTATGATGTGATGGTCAACAGTCATTGTCAATAGGCTCTAAAATCACCAGCCTCTGGGCACATGAGTGAGAGATTCTCTAGACTAGGTTAAAAATTGAGGTAGAAAAGGCAAGCCTAAATGTAGGTGATCCCATCTCATGGACAGTCCTAGACGGCAGGAAAAAACAAAACAGATCACAAGCTAAGTACCAGCTGTTACCTAAACCCCTCACCATAATTTCTCTATCTTGATGGACTGCATCCCCTGGAACTGTGGACCAAAATAAACCTTTCCATCCTTACAATGCTTTCATGAGGTGTTTGGTGAAATCAATGCAGAAATTAATATGCTCACACAGAGCTTGCACAAGGTCATCCAGCAGTAACATGGCTTAAGTCTCTTCATCTTCCTGAGAGCCACACAAGAGGTTGAGCCTGATTTCTCTACAAAACCCATCTATCTACCACTGTTTCTCTGCCTCCACTTATCCCAAAGGAAAACACCCTACATAAGAAAAGAAATTCTATGAATTGCCTGGGTGGTCCTCAGGCCTAATTTTCCACACCATTGCCACCTCATAATCAAGTACTTAATGATCAACTCTTCAGATAGTTTGAAGTGAGAGTCCCACAGAGGCATCAGAATCCACCCCACCACCCTGCCCTCTGCCCAGTAATGTCATAGTCACACTCCTGGGTCTTCACACATGAAATTACACCATTATATTTCTCTTCTTCCCCCAGACCACACTGGAACTATCCCCAGCTCCTAAGATCAGTGCTTAGTCAATTGCGGATTTTCAAAGGAAAGTAACAAATTCAGCCCCTCTCTCTGCCCTCCATCTTTGCCTTCACTGCAAACACTTGCATACTAATCTTCCCTTCTCGGACTTACAAATATGGACTTAAAAAAAAAAAAACTCTCAATATAATGAATAAGCCTAAATATTAGAAGTTGAAATTATTAAGTAAATCATTCCACCTGCAAAGCTTCGATTTGCATACCATTAATTCAGGATGCCATCTAAAACAAACTCATCACATTCTGTATATTAGAAGCTGATTTATGTAAGAATTGAAAAAAAAATCCTGTGCTCAAATTTATGCTGACATGATGTACATGCTCAATGGAGAAAGATTTTTCTTTCCTTCTTTCTACCATTTTTGGGGTGTGTGTGTGTGTGTGTGTGTGTGTGTGTGTGTGTGTGTGTGTGTGTAAATCATCCAAACAACTGCAATCTAGCAAGAAGGCGAAGGATCTGAGCAAAGGACTTTCTTGTAGGAAGATGAATAATAACGCAGCTGCCTCATGTGTGTGTGGCAGGCTCGAGGCAGGCTCAGCCACGTACACACACACACACACACACACACACACACACACACACACACACTCCAGTTATTAATGTCAAGTATGCCAAAGATACGCTGGAAAATCATTACCATTCATCGCCACTAACTGCCATTAAATTTCAATCAATTCAACTTAGCACAAGTGTACTTGAGCAGCCCTTACAGTTTCTTATAAATGAGGCTCCAAAGTCGGCCTGACTTATTTCATTGTCCAAGGCACAAAGACAGGGCGCTAAGCAGGGGCTGAAAGGGGCCTTATGTGGGGCCCCTCACGATGCTCTTTTAAACATTCTGTCCTAAGTGTTCAAAGATCTTTTTCTTCAAGCTGAGAGGTCAGGACGAACGGGCATGGCTCCGAGAAGCACCCATTCCTCCTCAGCTTTGGGGCCTTGCAAACTACAGTCTGCAGAAAGTTTCAACCACCACCAAAAGTTTGGTGCCTGGATCTCTCATTAAATGCTCCGGTTCTCCAAATTTGAGCATCCGCGGGAGGTAGGAGGAAGGAGACCCAGGGGCAGGTAGGCTGGGGACCGCGTGCAGGCCGGAGTTCAGGTGGGCAGTGCGCCCCCGACGGGCGCTGCGACTTGGCCCCTCTGGCCTTCTTCCTACCCGGCCACGAGCAGGGTCCCGGGCCGCTCCCGCCACCCGCCGCAACAATGTGGCCATTGTTCGCGCGCCGCGGAGCGGGCGGGAGGGCGCGCAGGTGGGAGGCCGCGGGCTCTCGGGCACGGAATGTTCCCCGGACGGGGCGCGCTCGGCGCCGCCCGGACACGCGGCCTGCGCGGCCCCAACGGGACCGCGGAGTCTCGGCGGGGCGGGGCGGGAGGGGGCGGGGCGGAGGAGGGAGAGACAAAGAGGAGCAGGAGGGCAGGAAAGAAGGAATGAAGAGGGTACGGAGTAGGGGGGAGGGGGCAGAAGGAGAAGAAAGTGGAAGGAGAGAGAAGAAAAGGGATGATGGGGAAAAGAAGTTAAGAAGAAGATAAAAGGGAAGGAAAGAAGACAAGAAGGAAGAGATTGAAGGGGGAGGGAGGGGGGAAAAGGAAAACCAGGGAAGAAAGGAGAGACACATAGCAGCCCAGAGGTACTAGAGCCCAGTAAGATTCAGGAAAGAGCAAGAGTTCACTCTCATACAGGGAAAGGGCTCCAAGCCCCGCCAAGTCAGCAGCTTTAATCACACCCGGGGCTTTGCCTAATTACAGGGTGAAAGACAGGTCTAGAGGTAGGGAGATACTTAACTGTGTCCCAGGGAAAGCCGAGGGCAGGACAGGCTATGAAGCTCTCTCCTCCACCCATGCCAACCCTTAAGAGCCTGGATCCAGGAGGAAAATGCTGGAGGTCGCAGCAGGACGGCCGCGGGCCTCTAAGCGCAATCTTTCACGTTCCCTTGAGTGAGAGACCACTCTGCAACAGGGTCACCCTACAGCCTTCCTGAATCCCGTCCCTGGGTCCCTCTGCACCCAAAGAGGTGATTCAATCCCAGCCTCCTGCTAATGAATAAAAAAGTTCTCTTTATTTCATTTGCTGGTTTTTGGTTCATTAAATTTTCCACAGATTTGCAGAGAAGAAAGCAGTCCATAAATGTGGACAAAAGTGACCGCATCCCAAAGGACAGAGAATAGGGAAAGGGGAGATAAAAGTGATAGCCGATCCCAGATTCACAGGCAGGGGACCGAGCAGGGGCTGGTGGAGGAATCTCAATGGGCCATCACCCTCTTAGCCTGCCTCCCATTAGTACCAACTCATTCAAGACAATAGCAAAAGCACTAAAAGTCGTTTTCTTATGCTAATGTTGAAACCCAGCACTCAGTTAAAACACACTTCCCAGAAACCTGCCTTTTTAAAACACACATGTGAAACACACACCAAAGAAAAACAACCCCACATTAATTCCTTCTATTTAAAACCAAGTTTCAAAAAACAATTTAATGGGTACTGTCTGGTCACATCTTAAGAGATTTATTTCCTGGCATATGCATGTGATTTAAGAAGCCAGAGGGAAAAGCTAAGCAGAAACGTTATGACTTCTTCAGTTCTTGGAAGAATCTGGACAGTAAGCCACACACACATGTACTGTCATCTCCCCTGTGTTTTCCCAGTATTTTAAATACTTATTTGACTTAGTGACACTTTGTCACCCTCAAAAAAAATCTAAAAACAGTGACCAAAGTTTTCATTTTCCCAGTCCTTTATATTTTCCACAAGCCTTCGAACTTGGGGGGGGGGGGGGAGTACTGAATGTGATTGTGTGCTTATTTGGAAGCCAGGAAAGCATAAAGAGGGTGTCCTTTCTTACTCTAGGGTCCTATCCATTAGATGCTCCTACTGCTGACCTCATCCTATACCTGCTATTAACAAACGATTTCAGAGTATTTATTCCCTTCCCTCAAGTGAGCACTGAATCTGGGGAGTCCAGGCTGTTGATCCAATCACCAAATCTGCCTCTCTGGATGCTCTAGAATCTGAGAATACAGTCTCTCTAGTTGGCATTCTTCACGTGTCCATGCCTCTGATGCTTTAGTGAAAAGAAGAAAGGAGAAAACTGCTTCCCTGGGGTTCCCTTTCAAAGGGCTCTGGCCCAGCTGCTGCAGCTGTCTGCAGTGAGGTCCACCTGGCCTGTGGCCCCTGATGTAACAGTTAACAAGCACCTTACAGGTAGACCTCCTATCCCCAGCCTAAAGATGCAGGGCTGGTTGGCCCCACCTTGTTCCTTGTGGTTTGTACCAGAAAAGGCCAGCTGTACCCACAAGGTTTTAGGACTCTGTTTTGGGGCTTAAACAAGCCAGCTGGGTGTGAGGGGTCACAGTAGCTTTTACAGCGCATGCATGGTCTCATTTAAAGGGAACTGCTAGTGTCTGGGCACTTTAGTTTTCCAGGAGGAGGTAGGGTACTTAGTGTAGGCAAATATCCAATTCTGTCTGCCTGCTTGCTGACTGTCCGGGATTCACTAATCCAGCCTCGGGGGCTGCACTGTGTACAGGACTCTTGTAGGAGTACAAAAAACGAGTGAAGTATTTGTGTATTTTTCAGTCTGCAGTGCAAACAAGCCAGCTACAGGACAGAGCCCCTGAGACCCCAACAGCAACTAGAAAATGAGCCTGTGATCAGTAACCTCATGGCCTCCTCTTACGATTAAGCAATTCAAAAGGACATCTCCTCTTAGTGATCAATGCTGAATGTTCTCCCAAGGCCAGAAGGCCAGAGGAACATCTTGAGAAAGTGGAGCACCATCATGGCTAACACCATATGAACTTCAAGGTGGTCCTACTTCCAAGGCCTGGTTTGAATTTGGGAGGAGACCTCAGTGAGTCTGAATTCTGCTCAAATTCCCACAGCATCAATTCCCTCCTAAAAGCAGAAACGCATTTATCAATCCCAGTCCTTTCTAGTTCTTGGAGGAGCACGAACTCTTGCTCCCTGTCAGCCTCATTCTCAGACACAGAACCAAGGCAAGAATAGGTTGTTACTATAACCTATTCTTCTGTGTTACTTTAACCCTCTCCCCTACAAACAGGAAACACCTCATGCATTTAGTGGACTACAAAACCACGCTAAATCTTCCTAAATATAATTAACTTTAAAAATTGACCAGGCGAGACATCTTTCCATAGGGCAGCATTGGAATAGAAATTGTATCCGGAAGAGGCCTGTTTCAGTTCTTGGAACTCTACAGAGAGAAGCAGCAAATTGGTGAAAGCGAAAGCAAGACCGAAAAGAGTCAAGAGGTGAACCCTTTAGCAGGACGGTCTGCACGGCCTGGATTAGCCATTCTGGGATTAGCGCTCCGGGATAGGGCAGAACCGGGGAGAAGGCAAGGGTTACAAAACTCAAAACAAGCATCAGAATGTCTCCCTCATGTTAGGAAGACCAGTCCAGGTAAGAACACAATGTGTTCCCTCCCCCGCTCCAGACGGGCTGAGCTCTTTCAGGGGCCGCTCCAAGGCCGGGAGGGGCTAGTCCCTAGACACACGGAAGCCTTCTCAACTAGGGAAACCGCAGCCAAGGTGAGGAAATGGGCGGGGAGGGGGCTCGAAGGAAGGGTGACTAGAACAAACAGATAGCATCTGGGAGACTTGTGACAAGCCCGCCTATTGCGCCCGCTATCCCCCCGTGCTGTATATTTTGGATTTCACAGTTTATTTACTTTACTTTTTGGCACCGAGCCCCCGGAGCATGCCAATACAATATTTGTTTAAACACTATTTTATGCTGCTTGCGAGGGAAACGTTTACTTTCAAATTCTCCAACATCCCCCAGAGCCTCGTCTGCAAACAGCATATGAGCATTTTACAACTGTTCCCTTTATCTGAAGATGTGGGGATTAAACCTTTACACGCCCAGCGTGGGAGGAGGGACAGGGAGCCCAGGACATCATGCGGCCACCGAACTGTAAAGCTCTCCCCAAGATGAAGGATACCTCAATTGGGGAGACAGATGGGTACAGAACCCACCCCTTCCTAGCCTCTGAAGGACCAGACTACCAAGAAAAGTCTTTCCTACCCCTGCTCCAACTGGGGTCAGCCTTGGAAATCACAGGACAGTTACACAAAAGAGAGAGCCAGAATAGAGAGGCGCCCTGGGGGATCCCCACAACCTCGATGGCCGAGTCACTCGAGGTGAGGAATAGGGGCTCCATCCTCAGGTTCCCCAGCCTCTAAAAGTCATGTTTCCTAGCAAATGAGAGCAATTACTGCAAGGCTGAAAAGAAGCCGAGTTGGATGGACTTCCAGCTCCCAGCGCGCGGCGGGAGCCCTCTCGAACTCACTCAACCACACGGTCCCTTCCCCCTATCCCAGAGGAAGAAAAAAAAAACCGCTCCCCTCTCTCTAAACCCTTAATAGGATTGGCGCCCAACTCTGTCCGCGCCGCTCCTCATCCATCACACACAGATCAAGTTGCAGTAGTGGATTTTTCAAATTCCTCAGCAAATATACTTGTTGAGAGATTGGTCGGGGAGGGGTGCTAATGGGGACTAGTGAAAAGTAGGGGGAACCGATCCCTCGGCGAAGGATTACGCGTGGATCTATTCGGGAAGTCAAGGGGATCTAGGGACCTAAAGTAAGGGAGGAAGGTAAGGAAGCTAGAACCGAGGCCCAGAGTAGAGACTGGCGGCTGGGGGAAGGGGCAGCAGGGCTCAACGAGTGAGAAGAGAGGGAGAAAGACTGGGCTCCAGGAAGCGGACTCGCAACGCGGATGTGGAGTTCAAATTCCCAAGTGGCGGGCCGCGGCGACAGCACACCGCACACTCCCGCAGGCGCGCTCCCAGCTGCCCATCTTAGGGAGCTTCGGAGCATCCCAACCCCCACACCTCCCCTAACAGTTCCAGGCTCCGTGCGGTGCCACCGGCCAAAGAATGGCCTACCCGAGCAACCCAAGAAGAGCAAGAGGCACTTTTCCTCAGGTGGAGGACAGCAGTATAAAATCGACCCCCGGCCACGAGTTCTGAGTCAAGATCCTCCGTAAGCCCTGTCGCTGCTGGACCAGATCAACAATCACGGTTGCCCTCTCTGCCCCCCCATAAAATCAGTGTCACGAACTCGACTCCAGTAACTGCCCGAGAGACACTCCAAAGACCGCACAGCATCCCAGCAGAGGCTGGTCGGGCTAAAAAGTGCTCCGCCACCACAAGCAAGGAAAAAAAAAAAAAAAAAGATGAGGGTGGGGGAAAGGCCAATGCAACTTTACCGAGGAGACAAAAGTTTGCCTCTAGCACGCAGGTGGCCTCTCGGGCGCCGGGCAGTGGTTGCAGGGCCCCATCCCAACTTGGCTGGCGCGGGGCTGCCGAGTGCCGGGGCTCAGGCCGCTGGGGCGGGGCTGAGCAGGCAGAGGAGGGGACCAAGGCGGGCGGGGGGACTCCAGCAGTCCCTAAGGACTCGGAGCCAGCAGCTCCAGGCGGCTGCGATGCGACGCGCGGCCCACGCTCCTTCCCCAGGCTCCTCCTCGCCTTCCTCCGCGTCCTCTTTAGCCGCCGCCGCCTCCCGCTTCTCCTAGAAGTCTCATTGATGAGAGGAGTTTGAAAAAAAGTCCGCGGAGCCGTGCTGCCTCGGCTGGCGAACGCCGGCACTCCTGAAATCCATCTGCGTCTCCGGGATGGCGCAGCGCCCCCGCGCGCCGAGCTTGGGCACTCCCGGGTCGTCGTGTCCCCAGCCTACCAGCCCGCAGCGTGCACCCTGCTTCTGGGTATGGGGGCGGGTAGAAGACACCACCTTGAGGGGATGGCCCGGGGCGATCACGGTCACTCTTCCACCTCAGCTCTGAGTTTTTTTTTTTTAAAAAAAAAATCCCTCCTGGAAAGTTTTAGCAGGGGACCAAAGAACGCTGGGAGTTAGGGACTGGGAGCTGGGGGAGGGGGGTAGGAAGGAGGCGGGGTACACGGGACGACCCAGAAGCCACTTTCGAGGAGAGGGGCTGAGAATATCGCAGATTCCTCCACCCCAGATCGGGGGAAGTAAAGAACCCCTACTGGAAAGTTCCGGCTAGGGGACCAGAGCACACGCCAGTCTCCAACACTTTTTCTAAGGCGCCGGGGTGGGGAGTTGCTAACTCAAGTCAGATGAACTCCGGAGCTCAGGCGCTGTGACTGCTGGTTTCAATATCTGAACTCTCCTTCCCTTCCACCCCCCTCAGCCCTCCGCGGGTTGTTCCCCAAACTCCCGGCTCCTCCGAGCGCCGTGGGCGCCGTGGCAGAAGAAAGACACGTGGGATTGGACACAGGACTAGATCCACGGGGGCCCTCTTTGCTCAGGAAGCTAATGCAGGTGCCTGGGGTCCCAGGCGCCCCTTATAGCCATCTGAGAGCACGTTGGCAACAAGTGATGCAAGCATTAGGCTTGATGCATATGTTGGGGGGGGGGTATTTTTTTCAGAGACTCTGCTGGAGCTCTTGCGGCCAGATGGAAGTAATCAGAACTCAACAACAGAGGGAAAGGAAGAAATAGGCTCACTGAAGTTGCAGGCCAAAGTGTAGTTGAGGCTTTGCATGAAAGCATTTGCTTAAGTAGCCCTGGGCCTTCCACACAGTCCAGAACTGTCCACTCCAATAAGCAAGTGGGCAGCTAATGGATGTGCCCTCCCACCCCATGGGACTCTGCTTTCTCTCCAGGGCTCAGGGCTGCTCCTAGAAAACTGTCTGCCGGCCTTATATCTCTTCCTTATGTTTGTGGAAACCCGCATATTCTAGTTCCTTTGTTTTAGTTAACCTCTGACATAGATAGGGTCCTTTTTAAAGGTGGGAAGACTCATACCTGAAGACGCCACAAAGCTTGCCCATGGGTCCAAGCCCTCAGTCACAAACCTAAGGGTGATCATGCCTCGTTGAGGGTGTTGGTAGCATTTCCCTCCAGCCCCTCTTCTGGAATACAAGGGAGCCAAGATTCCAGACCGGTTCTACCCTGCCTAGATGAATCTTCACATCTAATTTTCCTTTTGGAGGATGGCATAGTTTATACCTTGGGCCATCCCCTAGCTTTATTTATTTGTTTCTGAAAGTCAGTATTTACTTACTTTATGGGATAGAATCAAGGCCACATGCACTATACAAATGCTACATACACTCTTCCTTCAAGGTCTACTTCCAAGCCCCTAAACTTTACCTTTTTTATATATTTTAAACTTTTATTGCATTCATGTATTTTGTGAGGTCACAACCCTCTGGCAGCAGTCAGAAGACAAGGCAAGAGAGCTGTTCTCCTTCTATCATTAGGGTCCTGAGAACTCGACTCCAGCTTGGCCCCTGCTACCTTTGTCGGCCTAGTCCTCTCCCTGGCCTAAAGGTTTACTTTTTAACGAAAGGGAAAGTCGTGTGGTTCCATTCTTCCTTTCTTGTTACTGGTTTTCCCTCTTCCCTTCACATGAGAGAAGCAACAACCTAGAGAAGAAAATGCAGAAAATATTACAACCATTTGTTACTAACTTTATTTTCCTCAAAGGAGGTTTCCCAGATTAGAAGCAGGGGCAGAGGGGGACTGAGAACTTGTTCAAATGCAAAGCCTTCTGGACTGGTGTGGAGACACTTGCAATTGTTATAACAAACTTTTCCCGGGGTGGTGAACACTTATCTGCTCACGTAGGTACGGAGCCTATGTCAGACTAAAGTACAGACACCAGCAAAGTCCAACTTGGTGAACCAGTGAGTTGTATCAGGGTTCCTTACATGAATTTGGGGGAGGGGCTACTTAGAAACGACTCAAAGACAGCTGCATCACCAAAGCCCACCCCAGCATGGAGACCTGCACAGCCTGCAGGCAGCTCAACAGGTTGAGGAGTGTCCTTTGCCGGTGACCCTGGTCTAAACCTCTTCCAGGCAGCTGGCCTGGTCTTAAAGTCTTCTTTGCAGCTTAGTTCCTCAGAAGGACTCCCAGCTTTTGTAGTCTACTCTGGCAGGGAGGGGTCTAGTGAATCTGGACAATTTCAGGGACTTCCTGAAGCTGTTTTGAGTGTTTACCTTCCAGTTTAAGGAGCTTCCTTTTCCATCTCAAAGGAAACCTAAATTATAGAAGGCATGCCTTCAATCCTAGAACTCCAGCAGCAGGCAGATTTCTGAGTAAGAAGTCAGCCTGGTCTACATTGCCAGTTCCAGGGACAGTGAGACCCTGTCTTTAAAAACAAACAACACACTCACACACAAACAAACTTGCAGAAGCCAATGTATATAATGTAGGATAAAGGTCATGGAGATGGATCAGAGGGTAAGGACACTTGTTATGGATCTTTTCCGACCTTATTGGTTCCCTGAAACTCACATAAGTGAAAGAGAGAACAGACCATAGCAGATTGTTCTCTGACCTCCACACACTATCTGTGACATGTGAGCCCCACCTCCATAAAACACGTAATGAACAGAACGATGAAGTGATGTCTGACAGAGGCATCTTCCTCAGAGGTGTCACTGCTCCCAGATACTGTTTGCATCACTGCTGAGCCTTCAGAACCTAGACAGAAGGAGACAGAAAAAGTGAGGGCTCTCCCTCCCTTGGCTGCATTTAATGACCCCATTCGTATCTGCCCTGTGAAGCCAGGACTCATTTCTCCTAGCTGGAATATTAGCAGAGTCAGCTGATTACTTCATTACCAGCTTGTCTCTGATGGTTTCTTTATGTTGTAAAGTTTGGAGAGAAGCTTAAACAAATCAACATTTAGAGAGATAGCCTTTTCTCTGTTTTTCTTCTCAGAACAGATCAACTGCTGCTGGAACCCAGGCACTCACAAATTCTCTCCAGCTTATTTTGGCAAGAAGGTGGCCGTGGGAGGTGGGGGGAGGTGCGATGTTTGGGGTTTGAAGAGAGCTGTGCAAACATCACATACTACTCTCACTATTTTAGCTACTTTGTGCATGCGTGAGTGTGTGTGTGTGTGTGTGTGTGTGTGTGTGTGTGTGTGTGTGTGTCTATTCACATGGTCATAGCCCAGGTGTGGAAGTCCTCCTCTCGAGCTTTATCACACGGGTCCTGGGAGATCCAGTTCAGATCATGTGGTTTGGCCACAGTCATGCATACCTATCTGATAAAAATTTATCATCGGTACTGGATGCAAAATACATTTTGAATTTCAGAGACCAAATACCAATAGTAATGATGATGAAATTTATATTTTATGCTAACCATGGGTTATTTAGGGTTAATATTGATTGTCAGCTTTAGAGGATGTGGAATCACCAAAGAGGCCTCTGGACAAAGGTGTGAAGAATGCTCTGGACTGGGCTTGCCTTTGGGCTTGTCTGTGAGGGAGTCCTAGATTGGGTTCATTGAGGTGAAAAGACTCATCCTAAAAGTGGGTGGCACTGTGGGTTAGGATTCTAGACTGACTAAAAAGGAGAAAGCTGGAACTCTGGCTTCAAAGACGAGCGATGTCCTCCATGGTAAGCACTGGCATATGGAAGACCCTGAGTCCCAACTCCAAGACCAAGAAGGAAAAGAAGTGAACAAGCACACAGAAACCTCACTTGCCCCCTTTCCTACTCTGTCTTTACCTTAATATAACCAAAGAGTTGGCCCAAGATGGTGACTCACACCTTCAATCCTGTCACTTGGAAGCTATCTCTCTTTTACACACACACACACACACACACACACACACACACACACACACACCACCACCACCACCACCACCACCACCACCACCACCACCACCACCACCACCAAAAAAAAGTCAAACAAAGGAAATAGTTGATAAACGTAACTTTCCCCTTTTAGATCAAGTACTAGCCAGTCCTAGTGCAAAGGTTTATCATCCCAGCTACTCAGGAAATTACAGCTGGATATCAGCAAGTTCTTGCATGGCAGGAATCAAGCCCCAGGCCTTACACACACCAGGTAAGGGCTCTGCCACCAAGCCACACCCAGCCTGGGGTTATTTTTTTCAGAGCTTTGATCCAAGAGAGATATTAAAATACCTGGGGATTGGCTTCTAGACTATAGGGTATCTCCGTGTGGGTGGCCATAGAGGTGAAATCAGATCAGCCAAGAGCTGATTGTTAATATCAAACATGAGTTCATGGTGTTTACATTGTGTTGGTTAGTTTTTGTCCACTAGACATGAGGCTAGACATACCTGGGAAGAGGAAGTCTCAAGTAAGGAATTGCCTTGATCACGTTGGTTTGTGTGCATTTCTGTAGAGCATTTTCTTGATTACTGAGTGATGCAGCAGGGCTCAGCCCACTGTGGTCCTGGGCTGTGTAAGAACTCAGGCTGAGCAAGCCATAACAATGGGTCAGTGAGCAATGTCCCTGCAGTCTCTGCTTCAAGTCCTGCCTCCAGGTTCCTTCCTTGATCTCCTACTTGCCTTCCCTTCATGATGGAGCGGGGTGTGGAAGTGTAGGCCACATAAATCCACACTGCCTTTGGTTATGGCATTTATCACAGAAACAGGAAGCTGCACTGGAAACCTTTGACATATTCAACAGTGGCTTTTAAAAAAAATAGTATTAGTTCCTTCTCTTATCGCTCTGTCAAAATGCCTGGCAAAGCAATGGGAGGGAAGGAAAGGTGAATTCTAGCTCACAATACAGTTAATTACAGTGGTAGCTTACGTTGTCTTCATAGTCAAAAACCGGGAAGGGATAAATGTTGGCTCCTGTGTCAATCAGGATTCTCTGAGGAACAAAACTGGTAAAATAAATATAAATATACAAAAAGGGGACCTATTAGAGTGGCTTACAGGCTGTAGTTGGGCTAGTTTAACAATGGCTATCTTCTGACAGAAAGGCCAAGAGGCTGGTAGCTGTTCGGTTCACGGGGCTGGGTAGCTCAGCAGTCCCAAGCTGCTGCTGGAGTCCTGGGGGATTCCGGGAGAGCTGCTGATCTTCAGCCTATGTTGAAACCCTGAAGAAGTAAGTTCTAATGTCAGCACCAGCAAAGAAGCAGCAGCAACAGGGGAGATTAACTTGCCAATCAAAAAGCAAAAACTTCCTCCTTACTGCTGTCAGGAGGTGTGGCCCAGACTTACGGCCTACATCAAATGATCCAATCAAGGAAGTCCCCATGGGTCTGAGGAGATAACTCAGAGGTCAACATCATTGTCTTCCAGAGGACCCCAGTTGGGTTCCCAGCACTCACATGGCAGCTCACAACTGCCTGTAACTCTATTCTAGGGACTCCAGGGCTTTCTCATGGCCTCTGTGGGCTTTAGGCATGCATGTGGTATATAGACAGGCATGCAGGCAATAGCCATACACATAAAATAACAACAATAAATAAAAACACTGGAGGAAAAAAAATCCTTTACAGGTATGCCAACTGCTTGGTTTTAGTAGATCCCATATGTGGTCAAGTTGACAATGAAGACTGACCATTACATCTCCTCATATTTTTATCCAGTCCAGATCCTAGCCCTGACATTTAGGGTCTCAGCCCTATCTCAAAATTTCCTCACAGACAGGCCTAAAGCCTTGTCTCCAAGATGATCGTAGGTCTGTCAAGTTGGCAGTTAGCACTAAACGTCACAGAGAGAAAATGGTCCCTATAAGCTCATAGGGAGTGGCACTATTAGGAAGGATGCCCTTATTGTAGGAAGTGTGTCACTGTGGGACAGGCTTTGAGACCTCTAATGCTCAAGCCATGCCCAGTGACACATTTCACTTCCTGTTGCCTGTGGATCAAGATGTGGAACTCTCAGCTTCTTCTCCAGCACCGTGTCTGCCTGCACGCTGCCATGTGCCATCATGATAATGGACTAAACCTCTGAACTGTAAGCCAGCCCCAATTAAATGTTTTCCTTTATAAGAGTTGCTGTGGTCATGGCGTCTCCTCAAAGCAATAGAAACCCTGGCTAAGACACCCTGTGTCTTATTCTCATGGCTAAGCCCCCTGAGAGTGCTGGCAGCATTAGGCAGATGAGAAGGGAAGAACCCATCACCCACCTGGGCATTTGTCATTAGCTATGAGAGGGTGAGCAAACATGGCCGTGGCGGTCAGAGTGTTTACACAGCCCAACTCAGGTGTTGAAACTCAATTCTCTAAGCCTTAGGATTAACTTGGGGCCTTTAGAAGGTCCCAGATAGTGTTGGGTAAGTATTTTTCCAAAGGCACAGGTGTTGAAGGCTAGGGCAGGAGCCTGGGCATCTATCAGGAGATAGCGGAACCATAGGAGGTACACCTAACAGGAATTAGATCACTAGGGACCGTATATAGATCTCTTAAAGGTAACTCAGAGACCCCGATCCTTCCTCATTTTCCCTTTGCTTCCCTACTTCATCTTCTGCTACATAATCATGTAGCCCAGACTAGACTCAACTCACTCTACAGTTGATAATGATCCTGCTGCCCCTGCTTCCCTAGTGCTGGAATTTCAGGAGTATGCTGCTACATCTGCCATGAATGCTGGGGACCAAGCCTGCGGGCTACTGGGTGCTAACAATTGCTCTCACTCCAGCTGAGCAGCATCTCAGCTCAGCACTGTTTAAAATAAGATGTCAGACAGTTCTATGAGCCACTCTTACAAATTGTTTTTTGTTTGGTGTGTGTGTGTGTGTGTGTGTGTGTGTGTGTGTGTGTGTGTATGTGTGTGTGTGTGTGTGTGTGTGTGTGTGTTTCTGTGCTGGAAATGGAACCCAAAGCCCACACAGGTTATGTCAGCGCTTTGCCACCAAATCACACCCTCTTCTAGCAAATGAAGTTGAACCCAATGGAAGGGAACCCCGACTTTTACTGGACAATATGAAGTCCCAGATGCCTAAGTTTTCGTCTGACATTGGAGGAGTCTCGGTGGGCTGAGCTCTCAAACTGTTGGAACTGAAACTGCTTTCAGGTAAACAGTGTCAAAGCTGACTGGAGGGCTGGGGGTGTGGCTCAGCTGGTAGAGTCTTGACAAACATGGACAAGCCCTGGGTTTCATCCCCAGCACTGTATCAATGGAGTGGTGGTGCACACTACTCCCAGCACTTGGAAAGTGGAGGCAGAACTCCAGATCATCCTTGGATGCACAGAAGCTTTGCAGCTAGCCTGGGCTACATGAGATTCTACATGTCTCAAAAAATCAAGACTCACCTGACTGGAACGGGAGAGCATGCATCCAAGTTTGCAGCTGAAGGACCCTTTGCTTAGTCCCTCCTTTGGTCACAGAAGTCTTTTGTGGCAATGAAATGCGAAAGCTGCGTTTTGTAGTTACCTTACCTGACAAAGGCACCCTGCAGATGGGGCTAAGTTAGGGACCTTGAGATGAAGAACCTGGGATCCACCCAGTCGGTCTCTGAAGCAGAAGAGAAGGGCACCATGGGTTAGGAAATTATGGTCTCTATAACCACTGCTAGCTTTGAAGATGCATGAAGGGCCTTGAGGTAAGAAGCTTCTAGAAACTAGGAACTGTTCTGGGCTTTCGGGTTTGTTTTTGAGGTTGTGGTTGTATTTGTGTGTTGCCTATACTGACAGGATTGTGTTCACCAGTCTCTCTCTCTCTTTCTCGTGTGTGTGTGTGTGTGTGTGTGTGTGTGTGTGTGTGTGTGTGTGTGATCCAGAGATCAGCCTCAGATGTTGTTCCTCCAGAGCCACTAAAACCTGAGGATTGCCCACTAATTAGGCGAGGCTGGCTGGCCACTGATTCCTAGGATTCACTGTCTCCAGCCCCAGCAATGGGTTACAAGTGCAAGTCACCCACAGCTGACTGTTTTGCTGAGTGCTGGAGGACCTGGTGCTTGAGAGCTGAGCACTTTACCAACTTAGCTGTCTCCCCAACCCCCATTGCTGGCTTTGAAGACAGAAGAAGGGCCTGGGCTACGGAATGCAGCAGCTTCTAGGAGCTGGAAAACAGACTTTGTCACCACCAGCAAGAAGACAAAGCTTCCCTGCAAACTGCCAGGAACCAGCTTCTGTCAGTAGCCCATAGGAACAAGGGCCATTCTCCACTGGAGCCCCCCAAACAGGGTTCTACTTGATCCACTGGAGTTATTCTGATGCGGTTTCCACTGGGCTTCTCTCAGATGGAAGAGCTGCATGTTTGTGTCATTGGAAGTCATGAAATCTGTGGCTGTTTGTTATTGCCCCTGTGGAAAAGTAACTGGGCTGGCAAGGTGGCTCAGTGGGTGAAGACACCTGCTCCCAAGACTAAAACTCGAGTTCCATTCCCAGGAAGTGGACGATGGGAACCAGCTCCTACTGGGTGTCTTCCAGGCCTGCCTCTAGGGTCTGTGTGTCCTTGGAATCCCTTAGCTTTGGGGCTTCATTCTTCCATAGCACCATTATAGTAGACTTTTTAGGCCTCTTATGGTCTCATTCTCTGTCCTGCATGTAGTTTGGCAAGAAAGTTTTGGGTTTTTTTTTTTTTTTTTCTTGCTACAAAGCACAGGAGCCGGACTTTATCCATCAGAAAGACTACAGGGAGGGGGTGAGGTCAAGGTTAACTGCCAAAGGAACGGCTATACGCTTCAACTGCGCTAGCACCTGTCTTGAGTCCAGTATGGTTTCACCAGGGGAGGTGAATATAGATCACCCTGATTTTCCCAGACTGCCAACAAGTTCCATGCAAGCTTTGGCTTGGGCAAATGGGGTTCTATCGAACATCCTGAAGGAGCCTATTCAGACTTAGTACCTCATCTTCCCACCCACCTTCACAGACCCCTCTTTGGGGCACTCAGGCAGAGGGTGGACCTGGTGCGAGGGCAAGAACTCAGGATGGCTCCAAAGTCTTCTCCTCCCACTCTGAGGCCTCCAACCCTGTGCTTTGATCCAGTGCAGACGGCCCTGGTGCTCTTTGTCTGTTCCTGTCGTTGGGCCTCAGCCAAGGTTGGAATGTGGGAGGCCTGTGTGGCTTGGGGCTCCCCACCCTGTCTGAGCTCCACACCTTCCAAAATTGGGGCAACCCCTGCTGATATAGAAATGATTAGTGTTTGGATCCCATTGCAAAGTAACTTGTTTCCCAAAGCCTAGCCTCAGTTTCCACATTTGTCAAACAGTAAATAGCACTTACCCAAAGAAAGTTGTTGCCATGATAATAAGAATAGTTTTGGTTTTTTTTTTTTTTCCTGCTTTCCATTCCTTTGGTTTTGAAACAGAGTCTCACAAAGCCTAGGCCAGCCTCAAACTAGACATGTAGTTAAAAATGAACTTGAGCTTCTTAGTTCCCTACCTCTACCTCTAGAATTCTGGGATTACAGGCATACAGTTCATATGGTTCTGGGGAGAAAACTCAGGGCTGATATATGTTAGACCCATACCTCCAACTCAGCTCCAGCACCTCTCACACATATGCGTATAATGTGTGTGTGTATGAGGCATTCCTTTTGAGACAAAATTTCACTCTATGGCCTGAGCAGAGCTGAACTCACTCTAGCCTAGGGGGAACTTTAGCACACAGTGTGTCTCCTATCTCAGCCTCCTAAATGCTATGATATGGGCATGAGCCACCATGCCTAACCCAAATTAGAATATTCCTAAGGAACATTAAGTTTGTCTGCACCTTGAGTCTTATAAATAACTGGCAACAACAGCCACCTTTTACTGTTCATTATAACATCAGTCAAGTGACTAAGATGTTTGGGAGGTTTGAGCAGTCTATTCCCCTTAGCCTAGTCCCACATGTGACAGAAGCAGGTAGCACATGAACTGGGTCCCTGGGGTCCTGCCTTTCAGGGTTAACTCCAGTGTCCCCATCTCCTTGTCTAGTAAGATGTGGTAATCTCACATGAAAAGAGTAAGCAGACTTGCAGATGCCTTTCTTTACCAGGTATCCTTTAGGCTTGGCCAAGATGGCACCAAGATCCGTGAAATCTGAGACAGCTATCAGGCCTCTCTGCAGCGCAGACCTGGCTGTGGTCATCTTTACCAGTCTCCACATGGCTGAAGGAGCCAGTCCTTCCTGCCACCCAATCTCTCCCTTGCTTAGCAGAGCCTTGTGCCGTCCCCTTCACTGTCTCTGGTGGAGTCATTTCTTTTTAGCCCTAGTGCTAGCTGACCTCCAACTCAATATGACTTTGAACTTCTAATCCTCCTGGGAAGGTTACAAATATGTGCTCCATAGGTTTATGTGGTGCGGGAGATGGAATCCAGGGCTTCACACACACAAACCAAACATCTACCAAGTGAGCTCCATTCCTCCATGAAATGTAGTCATCTTCCTCAGGATGTCTGCTGCTTAGAAAACTGCCTTGACCACTCACAGCCTCTTCCCGGCTTGGCCTACCTGAACAAACTCCTCTAGACCATAAGTTTCCCAAAGGCAACAAAAGTCACCACTTCATGTCTATGCTCAGGACTTCTCCGAGACCCTGCCAATGAAGCAGGGGGCGGGAAATGTTTATTAACTCAGAGGGTGATGCTTGAGGCCCAGTGGCAGAGCATTTATCCAGTAATAACGAAGGAAATACAAAACCAAACCAAACAAACAAACAAACAACAACAACAAAAAAGCAAAAGGTGTTAGCATTGCAGCTCTGATGGAAAGGGATCCTGACAGTCAGGAGCCAAGGAGTACTACAAAGTCACCATAAGCTCAACAGCTTACAGCCTCGCTTGAACGAAAGGCTTCCCCAATGTAACAACTCTGCCCTAGCAGGGGAGGGTTTTTCCCCCCAGAAAAGATGTTACAGTTCTGCTCAGATCCCCCAGAGTGTAACAACTCTGCTCTGCCAGGGGAAGGTTTCTCCACATTAGTTCTGCTCTGCTCTTCTCTGCTCCTGCTCAAAATTGTTACTTTTCTTCTGGGCTCTATTTCTGACTAAAGAAGGTCTCACCCAAACCTCATTCAAGAGATTTATTGGGAGGGAAGAATCCAGAGAGTGGCTGTCTCTGCCAGGTTAGAAAAAGGCAGCAGCAAACTGAATAGGCACTGGGCTTATATAGGGCTTCTTAGAAGCAGAGTTTTTTTCCAGGGAGATTTTCAGAGTGGAAGTTGGTCAGATTTCAATCTCCTCTAGTTTGGACAAACTCAGATTAGATAGATTTCATGCTCAGGGATTGGTTGGTTTTCTGCTCAGTTGGTTAGATGTAGTTTTGGTTCTGGTTTCAGGGCTAAAGTGTGTTTCTTTCACTGGCTCCGGTTTCAGGGTCAGGGTGGGTTTCTTTGGTCATTTTTTCCTATAAAAAGAAGCAAATACTGAGGTCTGGGATGAAGTTCAGTTGGCAGACTACTTGTCTAGCATTCAGAAAGTCCTGGGTTCCAGCACTGCATGAACCATGCATGGTGGCACATGCTTATAATATTAGAACTTGGAAAGTAGAAGATCAAGAATTCAAGGCCATCCTCTACCACAAAATTTCAGGCTATTCTGGGCTATATGAAGCTCTGTCTTGAAAAAAAACAAGAAACCAAAATCCCACCAAAAGGTCCCAGAGTATAACTATATGGTAGAGTGCTAGCCTAGCAAAGTTTGGAAGATATGGGGGTAAGAATTCTTTTATTGTTTGTTTGTTTTGAGAGTTTTGTTTTGTTGTTGTTGTTTTACAATGTGTCTCTGTGTAACATCTCTGGCTGTCCTAAAACTCACCTTGTAGACCAGGCTGGCCTAGAACTCATAGGCCTCCCAAGTCCTGGGATTAAAGCTATGCACCATCATTGTCCAGTAGAGGTGGGAATTCTTATGTATTGCTAATAGTACAGGAAGTAGAAAGTTATCATAGAACGCAGTGTAGGAATTTCTCAATGTAATCAAAGTAGGACCCAGCTGCCCCACTGCTACATAAGGAAAGGAAACTGGTATGGGAAACCTTTTATGTACCCGGGTTTATTTCATCACTACTCACAAAACCCATGAAGCCAGGGACTTGAGAGATGGCTGTTCTTCCAGAGGACCTGGTTCAATTCCCATTATCTACACAGTGGCTCACAACCATGTCTAATTCTTTAGCTTCTGAGGCATGAACACGATGCACAGACACACATGCAGGTAAAACACTCATACATTGAAAATAAAAATAAGTTTATAATAATTTTAAAAATAAAGGTAAATATGTTTTAAAAAAGATATAGAAGCCATTTGAGTATTCATTAGAGAATGAATCAAAAATGGAAATGTGGTAAATGTACATAATGAAGTACTACTACTCAACCCTAAAAGTATGAACGCCTGTTACTTGATACAATACAGGGAGACTAGAGGACATTATTTCAACTGGTATGAGCCAAGCACAGACAATTACAGCATGATATTACCCAGATGTGGAATTGGGGGTAAAAAGTTGATTTAGAAGTTGAGAGAAGGAAACAGGAAGAAGGGGAAGGGGATCAAGATTGTGTATCCAAAGCTACAGTCAAGTCAGAAGTCCTGGTGTTCTCTCACACAGTAGTCTTTACATCTAACAATAAAGAATGGCTTATTTCAAGAAAGCTACAGGAAAGAATGTTATCACAGAGTAATGAATGAGTGATGCTCAGGATGACAGATGTGCCGATTACTCAAAGACGGTCATTACACAAGGCATGGAAAACATGTATGGAAATACAGTGTGTAATTTGTTTGTGTAATTATAAATATGCACAATTACTATGTGTTAATTAGAAATAACAGAAAACTTTTTAAAGGCCTCACAGTGAACAGTGTGTGAATGAATGAGTGAGCACGTGAGTCATCAGCACCTGTCACAGAGCATATCAGCTAATTGCCCAGCAGGGCCAGCAGCTCAAAAGTGTGCTTATGCAGCTATGCCATCTGTCAATCAAAAGACTGGCCATCATGGAGAGGTGACTGAGCAGGTACAGGAGCTTGCTGCCATGTTTGTCACATGGTGGAAGGAGAGATCTGATGGCCACAAAGGAACAGCTCCTTCTGGGTGTGACAGTCAAAAGGATCTGTGCCTACAAGACCTCCAGGGCTGAGGAAATGCTGAGCCCAGGCTTCCTCAGCTGCAAAACTGAGAAAAACACAAGTCTTTCAAGAGAATTAGACACAGACTTCAGTTCTATAGACAGATGACCTGGAAATGTGACCTCATGCTGACTTTCACTTTGCGAACATCATATATGGGACCAGCAAGATGGCTCAGTGGATGAGGTGCTTGCTGCCAAGACTGAAGACCCAAGTTCAATCCCTGGGATCCACACTAAATAAATAAATGCAGTTTTAAAAGTCATTCAAAGATTCTCTAGTCACTAGTCAAGCCCTTAGCTTTTGCTTGTTTTTGCTTGTTTTTTGTTTTGTTTTTGAGACAGGATTTCGCTATGTAACCCCAGCTGGCCTGGAATCCCTGTGTCATCCAGGGTGGCCTGAACCTGACATTCCTCCTACCCAAGCCTTCAGATGCTGAGGTGAGAGGTCTGCACCATGTCGCACCCAGATTATAATTGAATTTAGTGCTATATATCTATACACACACACACACACACACACACATGAGATTTACTAGAATCAATTACAGGTTATGGCCCAACTAATTCAACAATGGCAGGCCATTGTTGAACAGAAAGTCCAAAATTCCAGATGTTTCTCAGTCCACAGGCCAGATGTCTCAGCCAGTCTTCAGTATATGCTGGAATCCTAAAAAGTAGGCTCTACCGCCAATGAATGGATGTGCTAGCAAGCCAAGGGCAAGCAGGCAAAGAGCAAAAGCCTCCTTCTTGCCTGTCTTTATATAGACTTCCAGCAGATGGTATGGCCCAGATTAGATCTAGATTCAAGATCTGAATTAAAGGCATGTCTTCCTACCTCAATGATTCAGATTAGAAGTATATCTTCCCACTTCAAATTAAGCAGAAATTCCTCACAAGTGTACCCTCTGTTTGGAGATTTTAGTTAATTCCAGATGTAGTCAAGCTGACAACCAATAATAGCCACCACAACTACCAATCCCAGAGGCTAAAGGAGTCTTTAAATTTTTTACATTTATTTGCACATGTGTATGTGAGCACATGCGTGTGAGTATGCATGCCACATGGCACACATGGAGATCTCTTATTTCATAATGTGGGTCCCAGGGATTGAACTCAAATTGTCAGGATTAGTGGCAAGTACTCACTGAACCATCTTGCTGGCATAAGCCACAAAATTCTCTCCCAGCCTTCAGGAAGCCCAACCCTGCCTCCTGCACCCTGAGCCAGAACTTTAGAACTTCTGATGGGAGGAGGGCTGGGTGCTCACAGACCTCCCAAAGCAAAATCACAGAATGGTGGCTGACAAGTTTGCAGAGTAGGGCTTCTGCAGGCTTTCTACAGAGAAATCGGCCCCCTACTGCTGAAGACAGGCCTGCAGCTGACATGCCAGCCTCCAGCAGGGTCTCTAGAGAGCATTCCTGATTAATAACACCAAGACCACTGGCAGAAAAATGGAGGAAAAAAGCTTAGCGTGCAGTCGTGGGAAAATGAGAAGTTTGGCTTTTGTTAAAAAAATCATGTTACTTTCTGGAAGCCAAATATTCCTCAAAGGGGGATGATTAAACACACAAATGAATCTTGGACTTGGCCAAGATCCTGGTTCAAGCTGCATATCCTCCCTAATCTGGACCTTTCTGGAAGGACCCATAGCTCTGTTTATCGATCATGTGGTTTGGGAGGACTGGGGACCTAGAAGCTCCAAGCTGGGAGTTCCAGGTATGAAGACCCACTGGGTCACACTCAACCCACGTCCCTGTAAAGCGGTTCTCAGTTCTTTTGTCCTCAAAATGGGCACTGACTAAGAAATGTCTTCCACTCATTTACTGTTGCCACATCTGTTTGGGAGGAACTTCTAGGCGTTTCTCTGAGGTCTTGTTGGCTGAAGTTGGGGAGATGAGGGCTAGGGAGGTCCCAAGGGGTGTGTCTGCGGGAGGCAGGCGATGTGGGGGGTGAAGGCAGGCTCAGGGCCCGGATGGGTAGGAGCCTGCAGGCACAGCAGACAGGGATGGATTCTTGGTGGTTTGGGTGGAATTTGACATCCTGCCATTCTCTCTTATCTCTTCATCAGAAGAAAATCAGACAAGAGTGTGAGCTCACCCTAATATGAGAGCCATTTTTACCTCCTGGTTCCTATCAATTAAAGCCTCTGTCATCTGTTGATCATTTTGAGAGACCGGAAGGTGTTTCTGGGCCAAATGGCTCGAAGCTAATTAGGCCACCAGATCTTGTGAATTTTGTCTCCATATAAGCCCAGGGAATCATAGGCTTCCACACAATCAAACTGGGATTTGAAGCTCAATTCTACCATTTATCAGCTATATCATGACTTAATGGTACTTACTTGAGTAAGCTGTGATCGCCCCTTCTGTAAACTGGGTATCTTAACAGTCCAACTCCATATACCTCCACACTGGTTGGGTAACTCTAACTCTCCTGTCAGGTCCACACTGACATACCAGACATGGTGTGTGTGTGTGTGTGTGTGTGTGTGTGTGTGTGTGTGAGAGAGAGAGAGAGAGAGAGAGAGAGAGAGAGAGAGAGAGAGAGAGAGAGAGAGAGAGAGAGAATATGCATGTGTATGCATGTTGCTGTGGCTGTACATGTGTATGTTTGGGTACGCTTTCCCATGTGTGGAGGCCAGAAGTCAACCTTAAATGTCATTCCTTGGGTGCCAACTCACCTTATTAAAAAAAAAAAAAAGTGTGTGTATGTGTGTGAGAGAGAGAGTGAGAGCAAGAGAAAGAGAGAGAGAGAGAGCATATGCATGCCCATGCATGCATGCATGCAGGAGCTTGAGGAAACCAGAAGACAGTGTCCGATTCCCTGGAACTGGATTTAATAGGCAGCTATGAGCTGTCTGATGTGGGTACTGGGAACTGAATTCTGGTCCTTTGAAAGTGCAGCAAGTGTTTTTAGCCACTGAGCCTCCACCTTGTTTTTACAGACAGGACCTCTCATTAGTCTGGAGTTCACCAAGTAGTCTAGTTCACCAGTGAGCCTCAGGGATCCTCCCATCTCTCTCTCCCTCCCCAGCATTAGGATTATCAGTGGATGCACCACAGTGCCTGGTTTTTAAAGTGAGTTCTGGGGATCAGACTCAGGTCCTTTCCTTGCTCTGTGAGCCATGTACTAAACGATTGAGCTACCTTCCCAGCCTGTTACTGGGCTTCTTTTTTTCCTAATATGCTCCACTTTGGGCATTGGCTCTCTGATGGTATGCTCCCCTGATAGAGCCAAGCTGCACCTGGTTACCTGCTATAGGGGAACACTGAATATATCCCAAGCTTTGCTCCAGGTGGTGCTTTAAGAGATGGGAACAAATAAGAGAGTATGAAGCCCTGGAGGCTTATCCTTGAAGGAAGCCCAGCCCCATGCCCTCCCTTTCCTTTGCTTCTAGCCCCAGTGCTGTGCCTCACCACAGGCTCAGGCCAGAGGCCAAGTGACCATAGACTGGTACCACCTCTATTTCTTCCTCTTTCCCTCCCTGCTCCCTCCCTCCCTTCCTTCTTTTCTCTGTCAGTCTGTTCATCCATCTATCATCTATTATCTATTTACCATCTATCCACCCACCCACCCATCCACCCACCCATCCATCTATCTACCTATCTATTCATTGCTCTCTCTACTCTTTATTTCTCTCATTTCTACCCTTGTCCTCACCTTCTTCCTTCCCTCCCAGGCTCCTTTTCTTTCCTGAGAGAGGAAAGTACCTTGGGCTAGCCTGGAACTCTTATCATCCTGCCTTGGGCTCCCCCACTCTGAGATTACAGACACCTGCCATCTCAGGGCTGAACTTTTTCTAAACCGATTTTCTCAGGTGTTATTGTTAAAGTTTATAACCAACTGGGTTTAGAATCATCTCAGAGACAAATCTCTACCGATGTCTGTGAGGGAGTTTCTAGACTACGTTAACTGAGGTGGGAGGATCTACCTGAGCATCGGTAGTACCTTCTATAGGTTGGGATCCAGGACCTAAAAAAGGGAGAAAGAAAGATGAGGACCTGCATTTATCTCTGTATGCTTTTAAACTTCTGATGCAGCGTGACCAGCCGCCTCCCGCTCCTGCCTGCAGAGTGGACAGAGACCTCAGACTGTGAGCCAAATAAACCTTCCCTCCTGCTGAAGTCACTCTCATCAGATACATTCTGTCACAGCAACAAGAAAGTACCTATGACGCTCTGGTATTTTTCACAGGGACAGAAAATGAATAAACACAATGTCTTAAGCAGAAAGCTGTAGGACAAACTGTCATTTCCTCCAGGAAGTCCTCTTGGACAAGAGCTCACCTTCTAGTGGACAGACAGATACTCTCCTGCATCACACGCGTCTCTAACATACTCAGCCACACAGACAGATACTCTCCTGCATCACACGCGTCTCTAACGTACTCAGCCACATTTGATGATCTCCTGAAGGCAGGAAACATGTAGCCTTCCTTCTCTTCTTTTCTCTTTTGACCTCAAGCTTGCCATGTAGCCAAGGATGACCCTGAACTTCTGATCCTCTTGCCTCCACCTCCAGAATACTGAGATTATATGTGTGCACCACCATGCCTGTTTTATACAGCCTGGCCGTGGGACCAGGCCTTTGGGTGTGCTGACGCAGCGTTCTGTCAATCTCAGTCGATGCTAGGTGGTTTTTTAGGGTGTATGTGTGTTATTTTGTTGTTAGATGATCTTTTATACAAATATCTTCTCCTGTTGCATTAACTAACTGGGCATCCCACCTCACCACTGATGATGTCATCTGGGAGGTCCCGAGGGTGGTGGTCACTGCACCACTGATGATGTCATCTGGGAGGTCCCGAGGGTGGTGGTCACTGCACCACTGATGATGTCATCTGGGAGGTCCCGAGGGTGGTGGTCACTGCTCCACTGATGATGTCATCTGGGAGGTCCAGAGGGTGGTGGTCACTGCATCACTGATGATGTCATCTGTGAGGTCCCGAGGGTGGTGGTCACTGCATCACTGATGATGTCATCTAGGAGGTCCCTAGGTCAGCCACTCACAAGCTAGGAAGTACCCAGGATCTCCTTGGTAGTTCTAAAAAGGCCTCTGGTTAAGAGTGGTGTACATCTGATGGTGCTGACAGCTGCAGAAGCGCTATCCACTGTGTCTAATGTGCTTCTCTTCCTTTCTCCCTCTATGGCTCTTAGGTGCTCTGATGAGGTCACAGAGACAGAAGCTACTGCCCAGTCTGGGCCTTTTTGCCCTGAGTGGTCAGTTACCATTCCAGTCATACTCACTGGTTGCCCCAATGACCGTAACTATTTTCTTTTCAAGACCCAGGAAGCAGGTCAGTCTGGCCTCTAGTGCACCTCAAGTTCATGGCTTTGATCTTCCTGGAGTTGAACCTGAGTGGCATGGTGGAGGAGCCAGCTGGTATCAGATGAGTCCAGACTGGTAGCCTCTTCTAAGCCAAAGTCTTTTTTTCTCCCTAAACACAGGGCCTTATTCTATGTAGTTCTAGCTGGCTGATCTCTGTGTAGATCAGGCTGGCCTCACAGAGTCCCACCTGCCTTCACCTCCTGAGTGCTAAGATTAAAAGTATGCACCACTATGCCTTGCACAGACTCTAGATGCACCACATCCCTCTCTTATCCCTTCTTTCTGTCTCCCCAAGGCCTGAGCTTGCTCTTAGGGTCACTTCTGCTCTCCCTCTCCAAACCCCCTCCACTAGGGATTCCCTTCTCTGCTTTCTCCACATTCTCCTTCCAGCACCTGCCATTCGCTCCAGGAAAGTCCCTGACCCTCAAGTGTTCCTCACATCTTCCTTCACAGTCCAGAACAACCCACACTTAGCACTTTCAGAGAAACTTCACGCCATTGTACATATAGTTCCAGAACTTCCTGTTCTCTCAAATGCTTTTCTTGGTGGTAATTACATTGTAAGGCTATATACACTGTGCTGCATCTGATGAATCTCCTGGGGGTAAATATTTAAGGTGCTTCTGTGTTTAACCATACAGAGACTTGCAAAGAACTTTTTTTTTTTTATTTTACTTTTGTAGTTCTTTGAAAATAGGATTCCAGTCTGTAACTCAGGCTGGACTGGGACTCACTATGTAGTTCAGGTCTGACTCAAATGGACAACTTTCCCGTCTCAGCTTCCTGGGGGCTGTGGCTACAACGAACATTCTTGTGTGCCCAAGTGTGGAAAAATAGTTTAGGACAGAGCCTGGAGGTGGAGGAGTTGCTGGGTCAGATACCACGGGCATGGTTGGATTTAGAAAAGCTTAGTTCAACACTGAGGGTGTGGCTCAGTTAATGGTGCTCAACTAGAATGCACGAGACCCCAGGGCTGACCTCCTACAACATTTACCAAGCATGGTGGTGCCTCCTGCAATCCCTGTACTCAGGAGGCAGAGGCAGGAGGGTCACAGGCTCAAGGTCAGATCCAGACAGAGATGAAGTCACCCTCAGTTACCTGAACAAGAAGGAAAGAAGGAAGATGCCTAAGGCAGACACACACACACACACACACACACACACACACACACACACACACACACACACACACACACACACAATATATGAACTGGTGAGATGTGGCCAAGACTGGTTAGGCCAAAGAATGAGATGGAGCACTGGCAAGGAAAGACGGTGCCTTCTTTTTGGAAAGGTTGGCCCTTACCCGCCTCCCATTCTTCTTTAAGAACTCTCAGATCTTTCTAGATCCAGAATGCTTTGTAGGGGGCAGGCCACACCCAAGATGGAGAGCTGAGGAAGATCTGCAAAGCCAGTAAGGCTTAAAGAAAAACTCTTTGTCTTGCTGATGGACCTGCTGGGGTTTCCTCCAGGGTGAACCTCTGGTTTTGTTTTGTCCTTTGGGGTGACTTTGGATGAGGCAGGTGCTCAGAGAATCCTCCTTGGAATCTTCTGGTGGATTTCAAAGTGTGGCAGGTTGGGGAGCTGGCATCATGGGGCACCCCCCAACTCCACTTTATTCCTTAACCAGCCCTTTCATAATTACTTCTGAGCACCCTCCCTTGCCTGACTCCAGCCTGGGACAGTTCTGGTCCTTCCTCACCCTCACCATAGGAAGGGATGTGGTGTGCAGATCGCATCTGGGAGAGAATGGAGACTCATACAGGTTACCATGCTTATTTGTTGTTTTCTATTTTTTGTTATCCAGATTTTTTTATAGCATGTATTTGTCTTTGTGTGTGTGGTTTACAGTAGGCCACGATGTATATGTAGGGGTCAAATGAGAATCTTGTGGCAGTTGGCTCTCCATATTCTTAGTTCCAGGAATCAAACTCAGGGTGCCAGCCTTGGCTGCCAGCTCCTTTCCCCACTGAGCCATGTCGCCTTCATTTTCTTTAAGATAGGATCACTTGTACTCACTGTGTAGCCAGAAATGACCTTGCACTTCCCATCCTTTTGAATGCTTGTGTTGCAGATGAGGGCACATTGGGCACTGAGCCCAAGATTTCCTTTATGCTTTGTACCAACCGCCTCTTGTCCTCAACCCCTTGGGTGTTTTATTATTATTATTAAATGAATAACTCTACTTGCAGAAGAGAAAGACTCCACCCATTACCTCTTAAGAGTCATAGACCAGTATCCTGAAGGGTCAAACAGCACAGCCTCCACACAATGCCAGGATGTAGGGAGGCCTTCTCAGAGGAGGTGATTCAGAAGCAAAGTTTTGAAGGATGAATAGGAGTTTGCCAGAGAACCCAATCAAAGACATCATTCTGACGGATCAGGATTATTTTGATCAACATACTCTCTCTTTCCTTTCTTCCCACTCTCTCTCTCTCCCTCCGTCGGTCTCTGTCTGTCTCTGTCACACACACACACACACACACACACACACACACACACACACACACACACACACACACACACGCACACACACGTGCACTGGGAAAGCCACACAGGTCAAGAGACACTCCCATCTCTGATAAGGGGTTCTGTTGCCCTATAAGAGGTGCATTGGGGAGGGAAAGGAATCTGGCTCCCTGGGGCTCCATAGCATGGAATCTCATGCAATCTGGGTTCTCATTCAGCAGAGTGCTTACTGATTGCCTTGTCTCAGGGTGTTGATTCTCCAGGGGCTGGAGATTTATTCAGTCTTAGTCTTCACAGAGTTGGCTCTTATTTGCTTGAGGAAATATATTTCTTGCGTTGCTCCCAGAGGAGCGATGTGAGGTCATTACACTGTGAATTGTTAGGCTATAAAGGAGTCGTCCCTCACTCACCCAACTCTGAGACTGGGTTTGGAGCACCGGTTACCCTCAGTCCCTTGTGGTATGTCAGGATGATGGCTCTGCATGGGCTGGAAGTGAGAGCCAGTGGTTGTTTGTGGGTGTGCAGTGAGGATCCCCACAGGGCTTCTGTTTTCAAGGAACTTGAGACAGAGAAGACAGCTGTCAGTGTTAGTCAGAAACTTATAATGTCTTATTGGCAGCACTTGAGGGTGAGATAAACAGCAGCCTGTGCCTTGGTGTCAATTCCAAGTACACACCAGACCCAATGGAAGGCTGAGGGTGTCACACAGTAGGCAGACACAGGAAATACTGGATTCTGTTCCCAGCACAGTATATACTAGGCATAGTATACATGTCTGAAATTGCAGCACTTGGGAAATGAAGGCAAGAGGATTAAGGGTTCAAGGTCATGCTTAGCTACATATTGAGTTTGAGGTTAGCCTGGGCTACATGAAACTGTGCCCCCCCCCCCCACACACACACAAAGCTTCCTGGTTCATTGCTGTAGACTTTGCCTTGCTTCACTAGTACCAGAGCTTTGACAGGTCAAGGTTTGGGCCTGTCTTCTTCTGTAGCCCAGCATTGGCAGCTGTCTGCCAAGTGGATGATGATGGGCATAGTGTGTGGGCCGTGCCTCTGCCACATGGTCTTCTTTACATCAGGAGGAGCTGCCATGGCAAAGTGCCTGGGATGTGTCCTCTAGCATGCAGTAGGGTATTGAACTTAAACCTGAGCCCTTACCATGCTCTGTTTCCCCTGCTATCTGCAGGGACAGAGCACTGCAGCCCTGGTACTCTGTGGACCAGGAGAGGCAGCAGAGGCATCCTTAAGCCCAGTTCCCCTTCCCTCAACAGAGAGACAGGGAGCGCTGGCCAAGGAAGCCACAGCTGTACCAGGCAAATGGACAGAGTCATACATACACAGAATCAGTGTGAGGACTGGACTCGCAGAATCTCGCCATCTTCCTAACTCAGACATTTCCAAAGCACAGAATGTTCTAGAATGTTCTTCAGTGACTCAGTCTGGGTCTTTGGAAAGAATATCATCCTCACCAGTAGCACATATGACATAGGATAGTCTGTTGTTTTATTCCACAGTGTGGGTCCTAGGGATATGGAGGATCGAACTCAGGATGTTAGGCTTGGCAGCATGTAGTTTCACATCCTGAACCATCTTGCCCTTCTTTTCTTTAAACACGTTTGTGTATATGTATGTGTGTGCAGGTGCATGTATAGGTATATGCATGAGTCTGGGTTTATGTATGTATATTCATGCAAGTGGAGGTCAGAGGTCATTGCTGTTGTTGTTTTGAGACAGGGTCTTTCTATGTAGTACTAGCTGGTCTCGACCTCTGAGATCCTCCTGCCTCTGCCTCTCTGATGTTGGCATTAAAAGCATGCAGCACCACTCCTGGCTGTCCACCTTTTTGACACAATCTCTCACTGTTCTAGAACTTACCAAGTAGGCTAGTGAGCCCCAAGGTCTTCTATCTCCACCTCCACTATGACTAAATATATATACACAATTATATATCACATATGTGTAATATACATCACATTGCAGATATGTAATATATAATACATATAATGCATTATATAATCACATCACATTTAATTATGTAGCACATACATTATATGTGCAATATAAATATATGTATGATTTTTTTTATGTGTTTAAGTGTTTTGCCTGCATGTATATAAGTGTACCATGTAAGTACAGTGCCTGCAGAGGCCATAAGAGAGCATTGGATTCCCTGGAATTTGAGTTACAGACAGTGTGAGCTGCCACTGGGTCCTGGGAACTGAACCTGCAGCCTCTATCAGAACAGTTCTGCTGAGATTTCTCTCCTGTCCCAGAGGCCCAGATGTTTTTACATAAACTCTAGGGATCAAATTCAGACCTCCTGGTGCTTGAACTGCAAGTATGCACCACCACAGCTGGTCGGGGTGCTGCTGGGGACTTACTCAGACCATGGCTTCATGCAGGCTAGCCAAACACTTTCAACTAAGGGGTATCCTCAGCCCCAGATTTATGTCTCCATCTCTGTGGAGGGAGGAGGGAGCTAGCACAAATAAGGGACTAGGAGGGGCCTGCCTCTCTCTGATGTTATCCTTCCCGGGTGTGCTTTTCTGTCCAGTCCAGTCCAGTGCTACTTAGCGTGCTCTTGGAAACTAAATAAGCCAAACAGCCAGGACAGGTGATGTTTTGAGAGAGGGTCTCTGTTATATTCCAGGTAACTCTAGAACTTGCTATGTAGACCCAGCTGGTCTCAAATTCTTGATCCTGTCTCTTCAATCTACCAAGAACTGGAACCTTAGGCTATACCAGCATCCCTAGTAAAACAGCTCTTTTAAGACTGTGCCCATGACTTCCATAGTTCAGGGGTACATGTTACAATAAGGTTTCCGGCCCGGCTAGCTCCACAGTTCAGACCCGCCCACCACCGCTTATCTGGACCAGCAATCCCAAAGTCCCAAAGAATCACACAGAAACTTATATTAACTTCATGCTCTTTGGCCTATGGCTTAGGCACATTGCTAGCTAGCTTCTTCATCTTAACTCAACCCATTTCCATTAATCTGTCCTGTCACATGGCTTGTGGCTTACCTGTGTTCCTTACATGTTGCTTCTTTGGGTGTCTGGCTCGATCTGTCTGACTCCGCCCTCCTTCTCCTAACTATGTTCCTGTCTCTGACTACGGTGTTCGCCAAGGGTCAAGACAGCTCCTTTATTTAAAGATTGTTATTCACAGCATACAGAAAGACATTCCCACATCAGGTGCAGTCTAGGTCCAGAGCCCAGAAGGCCTGGCTGGCTCTACATGGTGGTCTAGATACTGGCTCCACGGAGTCCCTGAGCAGAACTCCCATGGTAGCTGCTCACCTGTTCTGATGATGGACCATCTGTTGCCAGGTGACCAATGTTACAGCCGTGGCCCTTTGACACCTGCTTCACAGCATACTGTCTTTGGGATCAGCTCTGTGACCAGGCAGTACAGGGGTCCAAAAGCAAGAGACCAGCAGACTAGGAAGAAATTGAACAGACTTCTCAAGACGGTCTTGGCTTTGGAAGTCACCTGTTATCATGTCTGTGATACTGTTTGGACCACAAACTAGCCACAAGTCCATCTGGATTTGAGTCTGAGAGCCCCTGACTGAGTTTCTCAGAGTTTGGAGCCACAGAAAAGAAAAAATAGCCTAAGTCAGCCTCCCACCCCAAGACACGTCCATGTTTATGTTATTGTTCATGGCTGGCTCAGACTATGGGACAATATTGTTTAAAGTTATGGTAAATACGTCAATAAGGTTTATTATCTTACTTGCTTTGTGTGTGTGTGTGTGTCTGTGTACTTATGTCTCTCTGTGTGTGTCTATGTCTCTGTGTGTCTGTCTGTGTGCCTGTGTCTGTGTGTATATGGATCTCTCTCTCAGTGTGTATGCCTATGTCTGTGTGTGTGCATGTCTCTCTCTCTCTTTCTCTTTCTGTCTGTGTGTGGCTGTATGTGTCTCTCTTTATGTAGCTGTGTCCACATGAGTGCAGGTGCTTGTGAAGGCCAGGGCCTTCAGATCCTCTGGTGTTAGAATTAAAGGCCATTGTAAGTTGACCAGACTCAGAGCTCTTCAAGAACATCATGTTCTCCTCAATGCTGAGCCACCTCTCCTACTTGTTTGTGAGCTTGGCCCTCACTTTAACCTAAAACTCTCTGACTGGGCTAGGCTGGCTGTTCCAGAAGTCCCAGATCTGCCTGTCTCTGCCTCCTCTGTGCTGGGCTTACAAAGTTTGTTGCACATGAGTGAGCTCTAGGGATTTGAAATTGGGTTCTCACACACTTTACCGACTAAGCCATCTCCCTGGCCAGTATGCAGACCTGTGGTGACACAGTCATGCTGTTCAATAACTGGACTCTGTCCACCTTGAAAATCTTCATCTCATTGAAGCGAGACTGCATCCAGCTCATGTCAGCTTCCAGGGCTGGCAAGACTGCCAGGACTTGGCTCTATCCTTAGGACCCACGTGGTAAAAAGCACTAGTATTGTCTCTTCCAAGCTGTCCTGTAACTTCCATATGTCTACGTGTGTACACTCATGCACACACACATGCATGTACAAGCACACACACACATTAAATAAAGAAACTTAAAAAGGTGTAAGTGGCCGCAGACATACTCAGTGATTAAGAGCGATGCTTGCTATTCTTGAGGACGCAAGTGAGTTCAGTATCCATCACACACTTCAGGCAGTACACCTGTGACATCATCTTCAGGGGTTCTGGTGCCTTCTCCTGACTACACACACACACATACCCCACTAGTGCTGCATGCCTTTAAAGCCAGCACCAGGGAGGCAGAGGCAGGAGGATCTCTGTGAGTTTGAGGCCATCCTGGTCTATAGAGTAAGCTTCAGGACATACAGGGCTAAAGGGAAAAACCTTGTCTTAAAACAAGCAAGCAAAGTGAGAGAATGAGGTGACTCAGAGCTTAAAGTATGCAATGCGGAAGACTCAAGTTGAGTTCCCAGCACCCATGTTGGAATGTTCTCGGGTGCGTGAAACCACAGCTCCAGAGGATCTGACCTCATCTTCATGCTTCTTTGAATACTTGCACCCATGAGTACGCATGCACAGGCATACAATTAAAAAGACAGATGTAGGCTTTAGAGTCCCTGGAACTGGAGTTACGGACAGTTGTGAACCACCACATGGGGACTGAGAACTGAGCCCTGGTCCCCTACAAGAACAACAAATGCTCTTACCTGCTGAACTATCTCTCCAGCCCCTAAAAATTAAATAGAATCAAATTAGTTACTATGTGGGAGGGGATCACACAGCATTCATGTGGAGATCAGACGACAGTTGGAGCACCTGGTCCTCTCCTACTTTTATATGACTCCAGAAATGCACTTCAGGTTTCCTGACTTGCATGAGCCCCTCCCTTCCCCTCCCCTGCCTGCCCCTCCCCTCCATCTCTTCTCTTTCTCTTCTCCTCCTATCCCCCTCTTTTTCTTTCCCAGACAGAGTTTCAATAGCTGAGGCTGACCTGGAACTTACCATATAACCAAAGGCAACTGTGAGCTACCGCTCCTCCTGGGGTCAGGTGCAAGCCAACAGGTTTCCTTCACTCCATTCTGGGACTGGAACCCGGAGCCTCGTGCATATGGGCTGAGCAGTGCCATCCAGCCCTTCCTGTCCTTATTGTAAAAGTAATCATCCCAATGGCCAAGAGAATGATCCCTACTGTCATTATCACCCTGAGTCCCAGCTCTAAACAAAAGAGCAGGGTCAAAGAAAGCCAGTCTTAAGGTTAGGTCTGCCGATTAGTTACCAGTCTTTGTGATGACAGTTGGAGGTGAGCTGGGGACTCCTCACAGTGGCCATGGGCTGAGGTATTGACTGTCCTCAATTGACTTGTCCTGACTGACAAGAGATTGTGCAATACTGTGAAGCACCTGTAGTCTTCCAGGAAGTAGGAGGCTGTAAGGGGATGGGGAGATCACAGGAAGAGAAGATGTCTGGGTATATGGGAAGAAAGCCTTACTATCATAGCTCCTACTATACTGTGCTGGTGACATCCTCCACCTGGCCTCCAGGGGATTCCGAGAGAGAGAGAGAGAGAGAGAGAGAGAGAGAGAGAGAGAGAGAGAGAGAGAGAGAGAGAGAGAGAGAGAGAGAGAGAGAGAGAGAGAGAGAGAGAGAGAGAGAGAGAGAGGACTGCTCCTAGGTATGGTGGAGAAGGAAGTTGTAGATAAAAGGGAGACCATAGCCAGAGGCAGTTAATCTGGGAGTGGCCATGACCCTCAGCCATGTGAAAAAGAAAGGGAGGGCCCCTGGGGGAAGGGCAGCTCAGCCCCTGGACTGGCGAGTTCCAGATAGAGGGCAGAGTATGGCAGCCATACCCTATAACAGGTAGGGACTGAGGGATGCTGGGAGAACCTGGTGGCCTGGTCCAATCTGGTGTGTTAAGTAGACACTTCAGCCATGCCTCCCATGTTTAAGACTTAATAGCCTCTTGCTCTCTTCCTTACATTACCAAGGAAAGAGGAGTCCCAAAATCTGTTGAGGACAGCATCATGTCATGGGAGGGCGGAGCAGGAAGGCTGGTGTTCTCAGTGCTGCCACCTAGTGGAGGGGCACCACTTAGCCTCCGTGGACCCTGAGTTTCCTCAGTCACAGAATAGCCTTTGTGCCTTTTGCGGTGGCTCACACCTTTAATCCAGCACTCTGGAGGCAGAAGCAGGCAGATCTCTGTGAGTTCAAAGCCAGCCTGGTCTACTTAGTGAGTTCCAGTCCAGCCTGGCCTACACAGTGAGAGCCTATCTCAAAAGAAACAACATTTGGATTGGAAATAGATGCTCCAAATGAAATAGCCTTTCTGGGCCCAGCAAGGTATCTGCTTCTGAAAACATAATTTTGTTATTATTATTAGTGCGTGTGTGCAATGAGTGTACGGTTGCCATGGTGCACTGCTGGAGGTCAGTGGATACCATGTGGCTTTCTTCCCCCTCCCTTGGCTCTGGAGATGGGACTCAGGCCACAAAAACTTGGGCTGAGAATTCCTTGCTTGCTAAGCCATGTTTTTAATTTGTCTCTTTTTTCCTCAGGGATGGGACCATAAAATAGTTCCTATAACATGCTGGGTCTAGAAACCTTGTCTCCACCCACTTCTGAAAGCTTCCATCTCAGTTTCATGTAGCCCAGGCTGGCCTAGAAATCACCATGTACCCGAGGATAGGCTTGAACTGCCCACCCTCCTGCCCCTGCCTCCCCAGTGCTAGTGTGGAAGGTGTGCACGTGGAATTGAATCCAAGGTTTCCTGCACGCAGGCAAACATTCCACCTACTGAGCTGTATCCCTGACTCCTGATGCCCTGCCTGGAATACTGTGGATAACTCCTAGTTCCTTCCACAGAAAGAGGAGGTGGAGGTGGAGTTACAGTCCAATCCAAAATGCTCATGGAACGTGCAGCTGTAATTGCCTTGTTCACAGCCAGACCCACTGTAGACCTCCCTTGAGAACTCCATTCTCAGGTCTAGTCTGCCCCCTGGTGGTATAATTTGGAAAGACGCTGGTGGAGGCCAGCTGGGTGTGTGTTCTGGTGGGGCAGGACTTCCAGGTCCAGCAGGTAATGGAAGCAATTGTACGTTCTCACCCTTCACTACACACTTAGAAATTTCTCTCATCAGGGTCCTTTTCCCAGATCCCCTAGAGTGCTCCCAGGAGAACAGTCCCATCCAGGGGGCTGTGGACAAAAGAAGCTTCCGGTCTGTTCTTTTCCAATGTGCCTTGTGTGCCCTGAGCCCAGGAGGATACAGAAGGGGAGAAGACAGATGGGCAGAGAAGCAGTGAGAGGCCTGCCTTGGAGGGTCTTCTGCCTTGGAAGAAGGAAGGTAAGAGGTGAGCGGGACCCTTGACTGCTGGCCAGGAGGAAGTAGGACCCCAGTCCTGCTGTCTTAAGGAATGGAATTTTGTCCTCATCCTGAGTGAGGCTGGAGGGACACTGGTTTAAATGGGACGGTCCCAGTAGTCTCAGACATTTGAACACTTGATTCCCATCTGGTGACATTTCGGAGGTGTGGCCTCGCTGGAGGAAGTGTGGCACCAGGGGGCTTTGAGAGTTTAAATCCTTTTGCCATTTCCGGTACACTGTTTCTGCTTCATGCCTGCAGTTCGAGATGTGAGCCTTCAGCTTCTTCTCCCTCTGCTATGACTGCCTCTTGTTGCAACGCCGCTGGGCTACCATGTTGAACTCATCCCTCTGAAACCATGGGCCCAGATAACTCTCTCTTCCTTTGGTAGCTTCAGTTGAGGTATTTTGTCTCAACAACAGAAAGGTAGCTCATGCAGACACCCCATCTCTAGATGAGAGCTCAGGCACCCAGTCTATGGTTTTTAGCTAGAAGACCCATGTGCTGTCTTTGACTTTCTGACTTAAAGAAATGTGCAAACATGACTTTTAATTTCTCTTTTTATTTCTTGGTGCCAGAGGAGGAATCCAGAATCCCATGCAAGTTTGGGAAATGCCCTACCACTGTGTCCGGAGGCTTATCACCAAACCCTTTTATAAGCTATGGTCTCATGTGACCATGCTGGCCTAGAAATCACCATGTACCCAAGAATAAACTTGACCAGCTCTTCCTCCTGTCTCCACTTTTGAATGTTGGAATAACAGGTATGAACTCTTGAATGTGGTTATATAGTTCTGGAGATTGAAGCCAGGCCTTCATACATGCTAGGCAAATGCTTTACCAACTGTGTCATATCTGCAATCATAAGTGAAATTTTCACCTCCTCTCCTAAAGTTCTGGGAACCACCACCATGCACATCACAATGGTTGACTGTCTTTTATTACGTTTTTAAAATGATTTATTTGTATTAAAAAAACTTTATTTATTTTATGTGTATGTATGAGTGCCTTGTATGTATCCTACAAGTTGTGCCTGGTGCTCTTGAAGGCTGAAAGAGTGTATCAAAACCCCTGGAACTGGAATTAAAGATGGTTGTGAATCACCATGTGAGTGCTGGGAACAGAACCAGGGTCCTCTGAAAGAGCAGTAAGTGCTCTTAACGACTGAGCCAAATCTCCAGCCCTTCATTTCTTCTTTAAGTAAGGAATACATTGTCTTTTAAGAATTTCATGGTGGTTGTGCTCTGTTTCCACAGTAAGCTTAATCTCATGTAGCCCAGGCTGGTGTTGAACCTCTGATTTTCCTGAGTGTCGAGATTATAGGCATTTATTTCTATGTCCAGCACTTTCATAATTTTAAAAAATGTTCTATTTATTTAGTGTTGGGGAGGGGCATGTCTGCATGCTGGGGAGGTTAGAGAACAGCTCTCTTTCATGATGGGTTCTTGGCATTGAACACAGGTCATCAGGTCTGGGGAGTCAGGGTGTATCTGTATAGTCCTGAAACTCACTCTGTAGACCAGACTGGCCCCGAACTCAGAGATCTGCCTCAATCTACCTCTCAAGTGCTAGGATTAAAGGCGTGTGTCAACACCACCCAGTTTAAAAGAAATTTTAATTTCATATGTGTGAGTGCTTTGCCTGGTGTAAATGTGTGCACCATGTATGTGCAATGTCTTTGGAGGCTCTGTGTGTGTGTGTGTGTGTGTGTGTGTGTGTGTGTGTGTGTGTGTGTGTGTGGTGTTGGATCTCCTGGGACTGGCGTTGCTGGTTCTAAGTTGTCATGTGGATGTTAGGGATGGACCTCATTGATAGCATCTGTTGTCCTTAACTGATGAGAGATCTCTCCAGCCTGAACTTTGGACTCTTAGCTACCCTAAGAGAAATGCCAGGGTCACTGCCATCACCACGACAGCATCCTTTCCCATCCCTCTGTAGGCCTAGGGCACCACAACTCTCTCTCTCTCTCTGTCCCCAGACTTAACTCTTCTGGCCACTTCCTGTGAATGGAATTGGAGCCCGTGCAGTCCTCTGTGCCTGGCTCCTGTCACTCATGTTTTTGAGAACCAGCCCCTGGATCCTCCTTGTTGATCTGGTCCTTTGCATCATCCCTAGCTGATCTGGTCCTTTGCATCATCCCTAGCTGATATGGTCCTTTGCATCATCCCTAGCTCACTTCTCATCGTAGCAGTGCTTGTTCTGCTTCTGGTTGGGGTCACACTGGTTAAAACCGTCCTGCATATCTGTGTGTACATCCTTATATAGGTTTTCCTTTCTCAGTTTGTTAGAAAATAAACAATAATCTTGGTGTCCCACAAAGGAGCACATGATCAAAGCCAACATGGCACAGCAAGCAATTTTTTTTACAAAATGGAGCACCCCAAGACCCAATCCAGTCTAGAAAATGGGGTGCATTGTGTGTGAGGTCCATCATATTGATGGGTGCTTGACTTCAGTCTAATGAGATTGACTAATCATTGCACAGGGAAGGTGACTGAGTTCTTGCTGGAACTACCTCTTACAAAACATAGGCAGACAGAATTCCATACTCTACTCGGTGGTAGAGAGGGTCAGGTGTTCCAGAGTTCAGGGTCACTTTTGCATTACAGCAAAAATTGTTTGTTTGGTTTTGTTTAGTTTGGTTGGCTGGTTTTTGGGGACGGGTCTCACTATGTAGCCTTGGCTGGCCTGGACCCCACTATGTAGACCATGTTGACCTAGAATTCACAGAGATCCTCCTTCATCTGCATCCCGAGGGCTGGGATTAAAGCTGTGCACTACCACACTCACCTGTATAGTAAATGTGAGGCCAATCTGGGCCATATAAAACAAAAAAAGAAAAAAAAAGGAGAAAATATTTTCCAGAACTTCTTGCCAGGATCTAGAACACCCCAACCAAATCACTGTTGTGATCCAACTGGAATGAAGTCACCAGTGTGTGCTCAGCAGAGCCAGAGGGAGGTGTGGGTAAGTCACACAGTGTGTGTTCAGCAGAGGCAGAGAAAGGTGTGGGTTGACGCTGGTGGGCTGTCTGTTGGTAGTCACACAGTTTCCAAATGACTCTCTCCAGATTACATTTATAGCAGCTTTGCACCTCCAAGCTGAGGCTGCCCCCATGTTTGTCTCAGTGGTGAAGTGCTTGCTTACCAAAGTTGTGGAATATTTGTTTACACTGTAATGACGTGTCTCTGCCCAAGGTACCTTCTGATTGGTTAAATAAAGAGCTAAATGGCCAATAGCCAGGCAGGACTTCTGGGCAGAGAGAAAGAGAGAGAGAGAGAGAGAGAGAGAGAGAGAGAGAGAGAGAGAGAGAGAGAGAGAGAGAGAGAAACTTGGAGGAGGAACCTAGGTACACAATTTCACCAGCAGACTTGGATCAAGTTGAATGTATCATACTAAGAAGAGGTAACTGAACCACATGGCAGAACATAAATTTAAAAAAAAAATGTGTTAAGTTATAAGAGCTAGTTGGGGAAAAGCCTAAGCTAAGACCATGCTTTCATTATTAATAATAAGTCTCTGGGTCATTATTTGTGGGCTGGTGATTCAAAGATGAGAGACTGCTACATGCCAGGCCCTGGGTTCCATTCTGGCCCTGGGATAACATTTAAATAATTAAATAAAACAAGACAGTCCAGAGCTAGGTGGTGGTGCCCTTAATCCTCATACTTGGGAGGCAGAGGCAGGAGGATCTCTATGAGTTCGAGACCCGCATGGTCTATGAGTTCCAGGATAGCCAAGGACACACAGAGAAACCAACCAGCAAGAAGAAAGAAGGGGAGGAGAGATTACAGGTCAGACAGTAATGGTCCTGCTGTGGGAGCAGGACCCAAGCTAGATCCCGGGAAGAAAGCCAGGCCTGGCGGCTTGTGTTTGTGATCCTAGCTCAGGGAAGGTGGATCCCTCGAGCTCACTCACCAACCAGCCTAGTGACTTAGTGAATTCCAGGCCAGTGAGAGATTATGTCTCAAGACAAGAGGTGTGCAGTGCCTGATGAATCACACACAGACAGACAGACACACTTACTCATACTTGCATGGGCACACTTACACACACACTCACTCTTGCATGGGCACACTTACACACATACTTGCATGGGCACACTTAAACAAACAAAATAAACAGAATCAAGGCTTGAGGCTGAGGCTGTAAGGGGTAGGAATTTAGGGCCAGTTGCTGAGGCCATAAGGATTAGGAATGCAGGGCCCACTGGTCTGCAGCTCTCCATGGTGTCACCAGAGTTAGAACTGAAACACGTGTGGTGTCTTCATTCTCTCCTCTCACAGTGTAGATCTCCCAATGGCTCTCATCTCCCATCCCACCCCACCCCTAGGCAAGCCAAGGAAGCATCCTGAGCAGGTGACAGGCCCCCTGTGGCTCTGAGGCTGCTCATGAGCCTACCTGTCCTTCCTTGGTCCTTCCTTGTGGCAGCTCTGCCCCCTGCCTCTTGTTCTTCTGGACTCTGCTGTCTTTCTCCCAATGACCCTCATTCCATCCCCAGCCAGACTGACTTCACCAGCAGAATCTTATAGCTGCTTGGATGTAAACAGCTGGTGAGTAGGGCTAGCCTGCACCTAGAGGGAGCGGGCTGTTCCAAAGTGTGCCAAGTCTCAGGTCATTGGTTAGATGGGCTCAACCCATTAACTCCTGGGAGCTAATAGAGGGGTGAGTGACACAGAAGCTATGGCTGCAGTCTGTGTGGCTACAACACCAGGACCCAGCTTCTTGCTTTGCCAAGTATTACAATTTGGATCTAGAATGTTTTTCAAAGGCCTGTGTGCTGAGGGCTTGCTCCCCTGGGTAGTTCTTAGGAGGTGAGATCTACTGTGGGCCTTTGAAGGTTTTATGATGTCTCAGCCTCTTTCTCTTTGATTGTTTGCTTCCTGGCTGTGAGGTAAGAGCTTCAGGTCTATCACACTCTCACCACAATCTGACAGCCCCAGAGCAGAGGAGCCAAGTGACCAAGACACAACCATCAAAGCTCTGAGGCAATGCTACCTTTTTCTCTCTGTAAGTTGATTGTGCCATGGGTCTTGTTAAAGTCCCAGAACGCTGTTGTCAATCATTTCCTCTGAACTGGAACAGTCCATGCATCCTGGAGCGAGATTCCTAAGACTCAGGAATAAATAAAGACTGAGGAAGCAAACAACTCACAAGTCTCAAGAAGCTCAGGAAACTTACAAGAGTAACACAGTTATGCTAGCAATAAGAACTGCTGGGGAGAAGAGATGATGTTTTGAGTGGCCTGCCAATTATGCAGCGCTCAGGGATGCAGCTCTCTATAGCTGACAGCCATACTGGGGTGAGCTTTTCTGTGTAAACTCATTACTTCACTAGCTGAGCTTGAGAGGAATTATTTCTTTGCTCCGTCAAGTGGTGCTCTATCTGGGTGAGTGGACAATGTTCACATCTCTCTAGGAAAAGTCAGACAATAAAACAGACAGTGATCAGTTCATTCTCACTACTAAAGAAGGCTCTTCCCAAGACTCCTCCAATCAAACAATACTCTTTTTCAGTGAGCATGAGTGTGGGTAAGTAAAGAGACCCCTCTGGACAGTATGATGGTTTTCTGCCAAACATGGCTTGAGTTTTATTCCCAGGACCTGCATAATAGACAGGGTGGGGCGGGGACTGACTCCTGCAAGCTGTGCTCTGGCTCCATACACACATCATGCACACATGTATGCAAGTGTGAGGACCAGAGTCCAAATACCTAGCACTCATGTAAAAGCCCAACAAAGAAATACATCTGAGCACACATGGATATAACACACACACATGTGCGCTCACACACATGCACACACACACCCACAGAGGCATACATGTAGCACACACACTCCACAGCAGATGTACCCAGGGGAACTGTAGTGTGCATAATGACCACCAGGTGGCGCTCTATTGCCATAGTAAGGCTATTTGGGTCCCTTGGCTGTGGCATTTGCTCACTGGTGCTCTAATTAAGTATCCAAGTGCACAGGGCACACTTTCTTGGAATAGGGATTGGGATTTGGAATCTTCCACGTGAAAGGCTAGCATCTGCTACTGAACTACTTCCCCATCCCATTTCTGAAAGTATTTTTAAAGGTAAGAATAGTTGTATCATTTAGCACTTAAAAAAAAAAAAAAAATGGAGTTTCACCATGTGGCCTAGGTTAGCCCCCAACTCAAGTTCCTCCTGATTCAACCTCTCAAGTCCTGTAATGTGTCAGCATGCCTAGTTTAATACTTACTTAATGAATTAATTTATTTTTATTGTTGCTTTTTTTTTTTTTTTAAATACAGGGTTTCTTTGTGTAGTCCTGTCTATCCTGTAACAAACTGTGTAGACCAGGCTAGCCTCTAACTCAGAGAGATCAGTCTGCCTCTGCCTCCTGAGAACTGAGATTAAAAGTGTGAGCCACCACCAGGCCACTTAATTTTTTTCTTTAGCTTTATGTATTTTATTGTTTTATGTCTATGAATGATTTGCCTGCATGTGCGTCTATGCACCATGTCTGTGCCCAAGGATATCAGAAAAGGGCCATTGGGTCTGTGGGGCTGGAGTTACTGACAACTGTGAGCTGCCATGTGGGTGCTGGGGACTGAACCTGGGTCCTCTGGAAGAGGAGTCAGTGTTTTTAACCGCTGAGCCATCTCTCCAGGCCTGGTTTAATACTGAGAAACAAACCAACAGTTTTGCACAACAATTGACAGGGGCGGGATACAGAGAAAAGTGGGTTAAAAATAAGCAAACAATCAAATAGCAATAAAAAATTAATACTGCACTTTTCATTTTGGGGGAAAGGGGTTGGGATCTCATGTAGCCCAATCTAACCTATAGTTCATTATGTAACCAAAAAATTTCTCATTGTCTTGTCTCCATCTCCCGAGTGTTGGAATGACCGGCGTGTGAGCCACCACGATCATTTTACGTGGTGCTAAAGATGTAATCCAGGGTTTTCTGCAAGCTCTCACCACTGAGCCACATCCTTAGCCCTTGTTCATTTACTTATTTTTTTTATTTTCCATCAGGTCTATCCACACACTCTGAATCCCACTGGTTACTGGAGTCGGCCTTCATTCAGGAGATTCCCAAACCAGCACACAGTGTGACAAGAACGAATTGGTGTGTTTTGTGGAGGAGACAGAGGTCCTGGGAACTGTGTGTGGGGCATCCCTGACCAAGGTTTTAGTTCTAAGATCCTCAGAGGCCCTGCGAGCCCCACACCTTCCCTGGCTGCTCTGACACCACCTCAGCTGTCACCATAGCAAGAGCCCTCCCTGGGGACAGGCTGGGTCCGGGTGGAGGGCAGAAGCACCTCTACCTTCTTCCTCCACCTCTTTTCCTCCAGCGGCTCCCCGCAGGATGGGGACGTAGGATGAGTTAGCTTTTAGAGAGAAGGTCCCACAGCAGCTTTCGGTGCACACAGCTGCCAAAGGGACCAAAGAGACAATAGGATTGTTGCTTCACCCTGCAGTGCCCATTGCGGCTTGAGGAGGGGTGTGGGTCTGGAGGACCACTTAGGATAAGCAGTCCCAAGCCTGAGGTCCCCCGTCCCGAGGAGCAGGGTAGGCAGAGTTGAGCATGTACATTTGGAAGGCTCTGGGGCCCGGGTGGGAGAGGAGTCAAGGGAAGCCCAAAAATGGTTTGAGGACCACAGATGGGCAAAAGGGCAGCGAGCAGGTGGGAGGGGCTCGAGGGGGCGGTGCCAGCTGGCTCCACCTGTTCAGGTTGAGACCTACCCGAGGAACTGTGTGTATATGAATGTGAGTGTGTGTGTGTGTGTGTGTGTGTGTGTGGAGAGAGAGAGAGAGAGAGAGAGAGAGAGAGAGAGAGAGAGAGAGAGAGAGAGAGAGAGAGAGAGAGAGAGAGAATGTGAGTGTGTGTGTGTGTGTGTGTGTGTGTGTGTGTGTGTGTGTGTGTGTGTGTGTAACTCAATCCTTGGGCTTGCAGAGGAGTTAAGCACTTTACCAACTTGGCCATCTCCCCGGCCTCCTGGGGCATCGTTTTATAAAATGTTTTACTTTGTACAATTTTGAATCTACACCAAGCAGAATCAAAAGTGCAACAGTGCCCTTGTCCCTTGCCTGCCCCACAGTGGCACCTGCCAGGGACTCTGGCCAGGCATCTTCACCTGTGCCCCAGGCCCCCCTCACACTGAAGCATTTCCAGCCATCAGCACACTTGAAAATACATCAGTCTAAAAAAAGCATGCCTTTGCAGCAGGCCCTAGCTCTTAGATATTCTGAATGTTAAGAAGGGGAATTTCTTGTCCAGTTTGAGCTGGATCCAAACGAACTTTCCTCTGAGTGGCTAAGTGAGGCCTCTCTGAAGTCTCCAAATCTTTTTTTTCTTCCCAGTGTTCATTTTGAAATAACTTCAGACTGACAGAAAAGTTACAAAAATAGTACAAAGAATTCCCATTATGCTCTTTGTCCAGATTCTTTGAATGTTAACATCTTACACAACCGCAGTGCAACCATCAAAACCAGGAAATTGACACTGATGCCTTTGCATAACACAAACTCAAAATTTCAATTAAATTGAGGGTCTCAATTAAAAATTTGCAGGGATCCCTGGGAAGCAAATCTGTTCTGTGTGTGACAGGTGCATACCAATCCATGGTTGGTATCTGTCTGAAGTCATGGGATTTTTAATTTTATTTTACAATTTATTTTAAACGTGTTGTTTAAAAAGTTTCAAATAAAACATTACACAGAGAAATTAAGCAGACCCACAGACTATACAACTTAGCACACTTCTATATAGTCCAAATAGTTATTCTGCACTAGAGCTGTGGAGCCTCATTCTGGACTTCATAATTCACTGTCTGATATGTTTTTATGCACCTATCCACCACCAAAACTGAAGATTTGCTTTATTTTTACAATTTACTTTTATGGGCGGGAATGTTTGCCAGTATATATGTATGTGCACCACGTTTGTAAGACCTGAGGAGCAGAGGACATAAATTTTTCTGAAATTTGAGCCAAGTAGGTGCTATAAACTGAACCCAGGTCCTCTGCAGGAACTCCAGTGCTCATGCCCTTTGATGCTTGGTGGAGAGTTAAAGATTTTATTACGTTTGTTTACATGCTGCACACACGTGGAGGTCGGAGGGTAACTTGCAGGCTTTGGTTCTCTCCCCCCACCACATGGGCTTTGTGTCAAGTGCTTTAACCACTTTCACAATCCTACCAGCTCCCACAGACCCTTTATTCTATGGCCCCTGAGACATTGCATTCACTATTTATTTTTAAGTTCCTGACAAGGCCACTGGAGCATCTGTGGTGACATCTTTCCTGTCAGCTAACTTTTTTCCAAGTTGGCCTTACCATTTCTGGAATGCCACCCCTCCTGGCTCCACACACACCTCAGGCTCATCGTAGGTTTTTCTGTTCCCAGAGTCTAGAGTGGGTTATTTCTCTACTAGAACAGCTAATTTGGAAACTGAAATCTGAGCTCTGAGAGCTGGGACGATGGCTCCGTGGGTAAAGTGCCTGTTATGAAAGCATGAGGACCAGAGTTCAGATCCCCAGCACTCATATAAATGCCCAGTAAGGGAGTACATGTCAGTAACCCCAGCGCTGTGGGGCTGGGAGCCAAACCAGGAGGATCTTGGGCTCACTGGCCAGCCAGCAGAGCTGAAATAAGGAACTTGAAGTTCAGAGAAAGACCCTGCCCCAAATAGTAGGTGATGAGTCATAGAGAAAGATGCCGGAAGTCCATGTCAGACCTTCACAGATGCATACACAAGGAAGTGGACCTGAGCAAGTGTGAATAACAGACACACATACACACACTGAATTGCACACCTAAACACACATGCAAACCACACACACTCACAATTTGAATTGAGGGAGTTCAACTAAAAGTTTGTGGAGGTCCCTGGGAAGCAAAACTGGCCTGTGTGTGACAGGTGGATTGTGTCCCCAGTAGGGCACGCTCTGTGTGATGCTGTCTAGGGCTAAGGGGGCTCTCTGCACCCAGGTTCTGGCCTCTTCCTAAAATGTATACTTCTTTCCACAGGGGAATCCTTACAATGTTTGAGATAGTCATGCGGACTTGCATAGTTTATCTTATTATTTAAAAATGTCAGTGTGGGGGTGATGATGGTGGTATGTGTAGTGTATATGCAAATGTGCCTGCATGTGCGGAGGTCAGAGGTCAGCATTGGCTATCTTCCTCTATTGCTCTTCCCCTTGTTTTTTGGGTTTGGATCTCTTGCAAAACCTGGATCTCACCAGTTGATTTGGTCTTAATTCTTTCCACCTTTTCAACCATTTAGCTCTTGAGAAAACAGACCGGTTCTGCAATGCAAAGATGCAATATCTGATATGGCCACTAGAGGGAGATGTTACACCCACAAATTGGCCTGGTCTCCAAGTTTTTCCTCTGGGTCTGTTTTATCAGGGACCAGCATTGCCCATCTCACTGGGTTGCCTCTGGCCCCTCCCTGCCTCGGTGAGTGACATCCATGGGAACTGTTTAGATGCTGTCAAGGTGATAATGAGAAATGTCACAATGAACATTCCACCCCGACTTGAGCATTACAGGATGAGAAAAAGAGACTTTCAAGTCCAGGTTCTTCCCAGTTCTTTCTCTCCTCACCTTTTCCCAGGTCTAGCCTGAGGAACACCAAGGAACCGAGAATGTGCTTTGTAAACAGAAATATCATTCTTTTAGTGGCAATGGATGGGTCACCTTATAGTTAAAAAACCCCAAATAGAATCGATTTTTACTTTGCCGAGCTGTGGCTCTAGAACCCCTCTCTCTCTCTCTCTCTCTCTCTCTCTCTCTCTCTCTCTCTCTCTCTCTCTCTCTCTCAACCACTCTTGCTTTGTGTTTTTGAGACAAGTAGTCGAGCCTGGCCTTGAACTTGCTATGTACCTGAGGATGGTACAGAGTGCTTGATTCTCCTGCCTCCACCTCCAGAGTGCAGGGATTACAGGCATGCACAACCATTCCTGGTTCTTGTGCTACTGAGGACAAAGCCCAGGGCCTCACAAGGACCGGTACACTATCAGTACACATCCCTGCTTCTACTTTTTAATGAGACAAAGCCTTCCTAAATTTCCCAGACTGGCTTTAACTCAGTCTGCATCCCAGGCGAACCTTGGACTTGAGAGTCTCCTACTGAAACCTCTGAGTCATTGGGACTGCAGTCTGGAGCCTACAGGCCTGGCTAGGTGAGGAGCGTTTTCCTATAGAAAGGGCCAAAGATCTTCCTTTCTCAGTGGGTCCCACTCTATGAAATGAGCTGGAAAGATGACTTACAGTTAATGCATGCTGCTCTTGTAGAAGACCAGGGCTCGGTTCCTAGCACCCCCATCAGGCAGCTCACAACTGCCTGTAACACTGGTACCAGAGCATCCAACTCTCTCTTCTGACCTCCATAGGCCCATACACACTTGATGCACATAAACTCACATAGGAACACAGACATGCACATAAACTATAAATCAATGCATCATTGAAAAATTAGAAAAGAAGGTTCTGTGTGTAAGGGTGTGTAGTGTGCATGTGTGTGTGTGTATGTCTGCATAAACGTACAAGTACTTGTGTGTGCATGGGTGCATGTGGGAGCTAGAGCTTGGCATTGTGTGTCTTCCTCAGTAACCCTCACTGTGCTTATGAGATGGGGTGTCTTGTTGGACTCAAAGCTTGCAGATTTGAGGTAGTTCAGCTATCCTGCTTGCCCTCTGGATCACCACCTCTCAAAACCCAGGATTCCAAGGGGACCACTATATCCACCTGGCTTTAATTTTTTTCTACATGCATGCATGTGTATATGTATATATGCTTTTTGTGTATGTGTGTGTAAAGTGTGTTTGAATGTGCGAGGGCATGTGCTTGCCACGACACTGAGGTCAGAGGTCAGAGTCAATTCTCTCCTCTGCCATGTGAATTTGAGGCTCAAACGCAGGTTGCCAGACATGGCAGAAGTGCCTTCCCCTGCCATGCCACCAATGTCTTACAGATGTCATGACTCAAACGCCAGCCCTCATTCTTAGACTGCATGCACCTTATCACCCGGGTCATCTCCCTTAAATGCTGGTACTTTTGTTATTATGGTTCACATGCTATGCTAAACCCACCATCCCATGACTCCTCATCTGACGCATCTCCACTGCCCACCATCCTCAACCTGGGCAGTCCTTACCAAACAAGTGTGGGAGGGACTGGTCCCCTGTGAAGGTACTGCTAGCTTGGGCTGCCCGGAGGAGGCAAGCTAGCCATTGGCTTAGCCTCTTCCTGTGTGGAAACCTGTGTAAGAAGTTCATGGTTTCTCAGCCAGGCCTCCTGTTTCACTCACCCTCTGTGGGTGCTGGGCATTCATGATGCCCACCTTTTGCCACCTCGAGAATCAGTTCCTATAAGACCTACCTATGCTATGGCCCAAACCAGACTCCTTCTGAGCACCTGAAGTCTGGGAAGACTGATGTTGCTCAGGGCCAGTGCTTCTCATCTGGGTTAGGGGGACTTCAGAGCTGCATATTGTCATACTTGGTGTCTGCCAGAAAGTCTCCACTGTGGCTTCTGAGAGGTAGGCATTCAGAGGGTCCTTGACATGTTTGCCCTGCATGCAGTAACATCTGGGCAGCTGAAAGTAGGCACATGCCACATCCCAGAGCTCATTCCAGAGTTGGCTATTAGGCCATAACCTGTGTTCCATGATGAAGGAGTATGGTTAGCCTATGCTTTGCACAGCTAGCATGTGAGCCTGGGTCCTGTGGCCTGATGATGGCAAGATCTGGTGCATGCACCATCCTCCAGGGTGACATAATGTTCCTGTGGACCCATTTGGTAAATGTCTTTTTTTTTCTTCCTTAGACAGGGTCTCTTTACATAGCCTTGGCTGTCCTGTAACTTACTATGTAGATCAGGCTGTCCTTAAACGCACACAGATCCACCTGCCTCTGTCTCCCTAGTGCAGCTTACATTTGGTAAGATTCTTGCTGCATAAGCTTATATACTTGAGTTCAGATTCCCATCACACACATAAAAAGCTAAGCATGGCTGCACATTTACCTGTAAAAATAGTGCTATGGGAGGCAAAGGCAGGAGAATTACTGGGACTTCCTGGTTACCAGTCTAGCTGAAAAAAAAAAAAAGTTCAGTTCAGTGAGAGGCAGTGTCTTTAGGAAGGAAGATGGAGAGACACAGGGAGGGCACAGATGTCCTCCAATCTCCCCACCACCCTCTCTGTGCCCATGCATGGGCAGTTGCATATGGACACACATACAGGACAGATGCACACACATAGAACACACACATACACACCACACACACACACCAGATACACATGTGTACAAACACATACACACCATACACACACACACACACACCAGGTACACATGTGTACCCACACATACATGATTCACACAGAGTACAGACACATACAGATACACACATGACAGATACACATAACAGATACACATGTACACACATGACACGCATATAGGACAGACACACACACACATGCACACACCACACACACAGAACAGACACACAGAGGCCACACAACAGATACACATGTGTACACATACATACACAATACACACACAGGACAGATAAACACGACAGATACACACATGTATGCACATGACACACATATTGGGGACACACACAAATACACACACCAAGCTGGGTATGTTACAGCTTGAGTGAGAACTACTTGGGGTTGAAACAGGAGGCCTGCACGATAAACTCCCTCCGAAACTAAAGTTCAAGGTATGTGCGGAAGGTTGAAAGAAGCAGGCCAAGTTCTGGGGAGCCTGAGGGCACTTCACCAGGCCTGTGGGTGTGGACCCTGATGGCTGGTGATGGAGTCAGAGGGCAGCGTGGCATGAGCACCCCTCCAGGAAGGACCTGTGGATTCCTGCAGAGGTGACCAGAGCAGAGCCCGTCTGCTGCAATCACTCCAGCGTACTTCCAGTTGGGATGTGAGATGGGGGACAATCTCCAGTGCCCCATGGATGAGAAGTTCACAGACTCAGCTTAAAACCCCATCTAGACTGATTTGAGGCTGGCTAGGCCTCAGAGCCAGAGCCCAGGGCAGTCAGGGGCCAGGCTGGGGAAGGTATGGTAGCCCTGTGTCCTCATTCTGGTGTCCAGGCTCAGGGCAGAGACTGTGTGGCATCTGGGCTCTTTTTCTCCTGTTTGAAATGGAATGGTTAAGGGTCTAGGCAGCCAGTTTTACAGACTCACGGTGGGCCTAAGGTTCCTGGGATGTTACCTACAAGCCCTGTTCTCCATCCCTCTCCTTCCCTTCTCCTACCTCTCCTCACCCTCCTCTTTCTTCCCCTCCCTTTTCCCCAACCCTCCCTCAGTGCCAGGCTGTGCCAGGTTCAGGTCCTTGCCTGAGGTGTGGGCACTGAAGAGGGAGACAAGAAAGTGGGTATGGATTACACTAAAGCATGGGCAAGTCTGGGCTAGAGCATAAAACTGAAATGAAGGAAGGCTGGGGAGGGCGGGCAGCCTGGCCCCAGCTGTGGAGGCCACCTTGGTCAGCCTCCACCTGAGGATTAACTTTTTTTGAGGTAGATGAAGGCAGGTACGAAGAAGATGAGCCCTGGATCCAGTCCGGTCCTGGACCTGTTTCCTGTGACCCTGGGTAGCAGTAATGGGTGACTCAAGTCTTCTCAGGTGTAAAAGGGAACCAAGGACACCCATGTGCAAGCAGGGGCCAGAGAACTGAGGAGAAGCCATCTGCTTATAGATGCCAGGCCTCATCTGGCTGGTGATGCCCCTCACCTACGTGGCCCCAGTAAGGCAGGGAGATGAACTCAGGGTTCGCTCTTGAGTCCGGGGAGCAGGCGCTCCACCCCCCCCCCCCAGGTTAGTCCCCAGACCGCCTGGCGCGGAGCCTCACTTTCTCAGGAAGGCCAAGTTACCGAAACAGATAAATCAATCTGTCAAGAGCAGCCTTGGAGAAAGACTCTCTCAGCCAGCTCAGCCAAGAAGCTCAAAGGGGAATTGTTCCCGGAGCCTGAGGAGGAAACAGCAGATAGTTCTTCACAGCTCCTCGCCTGCGGCCTTGCTGCCCGGCCCCCAGCCCCCCTTCCCTGGGCTGGAGAGAGCACCTGTGCGCTGGGGATCAGCCAGGGACAGCACCGCCTCTCCTTCTGGCTCCCGGGGCAGTGCCCAGCCCAGAGCCACCGTGGTGGGAGGAGGGCACGGTGCCACTGTTTGGCTGTTGTCCCAGTTTTGCTTGGGAGACCTTCCCTGGCCCCGTGTTTGGTGGCCCTTGGCACTAGAAGGGTCACACGGGTGGAGGTGGGGCTGGCAAGCAGATGGCCATCTGGACAAACTCCCCATTTGAGCTGGAGGGCTGAGGGTTTTGGGGACCAGAGGGGCTAAGGACAAGCGAAGACAGGGAGTAAGGAGCCCCAAGGAGACCAGTTGACTGCGAGTTCCCTCTGAAGAGAGCATAGGTATAGCTTGTCACTGAAGGGAAGGGGGACAGCCTTCTGGAATCACACACCAGCTCTTCCGCTTGAAAGCTGGTGACCTTGGGGCAGCCTTTTGCCCTCCCTGATGGGGGGGGCTTTCTGGTGAAGGCTGAAGACCCTTACGGTGTCCCCCATGCTTGGAATGCTCAGAATGTGCAGCAGGCAACCGTTCCCTTGTCACCCAGTGAAAAGATATTCTATACTGTCACTTGGCATCCGTTTTTTCACTCCACAGGGTGACCCTCACTCACATAGGGAAACTGAGGCTCCCAGTTTGCTACTTGGGTCTAAAGCTGTGTTTTGTGCCCCAAAGCTGGTGTGTGTGTGTGTGTGTGTGTGTGTGTGTGTGTGTGTATGTTACATGTGCACATGTGTGTGGGTACATATGTCTTTATATGTGTTGAAACTGGAGGAGGACCCCAGGTGGCCTGCTCTATCACTGTCTTATCTCTCATAGGGTCTCTTACTGAACCTGGAACCCGATTGGTGGCCAGCAAACCCCTTTTGCCTCCAGAGTGCTTGAATAGCAGGCACATACAAACTTGCCTAGCTTTTTACATGGGTTAAGGGATTTTGGAACCTAGGCTAAGCTTGCTTAGCACTTACCCAATGAGCCACCTCCCAAGGCTGCCATTGCTGGGCCTGCCTACTTCACTTTGCAAACTAGAAAGGAGAGGTACAGAGTCAGGGGACATGTAGATAGGACATGAACCCAGACTTCAGCATAGGGCTCCCTTGCCCCTGTAATGCCTCTGTCAAGTGGCTGGTCACAGCTTGAAGAAATGGAGCTGTGACCAGAAACCGGAGGGAACGGATTGCAGGAAGAAATGAATAGGAAAGAAATATACCCAGAACGAATGCATAGGTGAGGAGCCTGGGGCAGACTGGGGACTGTGAGGTGCTGGACAACACTAGCCAGCTCTGGTAGGGAGGGGGGTGCTGTGGTGAAGAAAGACCTTCAATGAAAACCAGGGAAAGTGGCCAAGACAGGCAGAGTGGGAAATTAATTGTGGACAGCAGAATCCAAGAGTTAGAGGGTCCAAGGGTCCCCTCCTCTAGGAGTAGGAAGGAGACACAGCTAGGAACATGGTTCAACCACCTAGAAGTGCACAACACACACACACACACACACACACACACACACACAGAGAGAGAGAGAGATGAGAGAGAGAGAGAGAGAGAGAGAGAGAGCGAGAGAGAACGCTACATCTGCTGAAAGGTGACATATGAAATGTGATAGCACAGTGTCACCAGCCTGGGAGTGTCAGGATAACGTCACCAGTGAAGGGGGCCTTGGGGTGTGGCACACATGCCCCTTAACTTCCTGAGGGGAAACTTGCCACTGTCAGGTACACGAAGGAACTGTCAAAGGTGCACGAAATGAGCTGTGCGGATTGTGAAACTTAAGCTTATGCTTGTTTGGTGACAACATGGAAATCCACAGATGTTCCCTCAAGATGAAAAAGAACAGCTGCCAGGGATCCCTTCATTGTGACCTCCATAACCTCCTGGGTGTCTCAGCCCCCCCCCCCCCGCCCCCTGCTCAGCTCCTGACCCCTCCCCACCACACACCTGCATCTATGGCAGGAATCTCAGGACGAGGAGAGTCTATGGTGGGAACTGGAGGTCAAAGGCCAAATATGAAGTTCAAGGGACAAGGCTGTGGAGGACCAAAGGCCAAGTACTGTTGGTACCGGACGTCCTCAGGAGGCTGTTAGCCAGGCATGTGGAAGCCGTGAATAAGAGAAAGAAATAAGAAGGGAGACACTGTCGTTTGGAGACTGGGCTCTTTACCTCCCTCTGTCCCCCCAACCCCCTCAGTGACTCTGGGAATGAGCATCAACATCTTAATCTTGCAGAGAAACTGAGGTTCAGCACATTGTAGCAGCTCATTGTCACACCTGAGCACGGCTCCTCATTTTTATAAATGAGACACGTAATCCTCAGGTCATACACTGGTGTAACTGAGGTGGGCCTGGGTGCCAAGGCTATGCTTTTGTGAACACACCAACCAGCAGAATCAAAGAGGCTCAGTTTGGGCTGTGAAGACTGCTCTGTTGGTAAAGTGCCGGCCATGCAAGCATGGGGACTCAAGTGGAAAACGCCAGTTGTGGCTTTGCATCCTTATAACTTAAGCTCCCTGAGGCAGAGACAGGAGGATTCCTGGGGTTCACTGACAAGCCAACTAGTCTTTATCACCTGATGAATTCCAGGACAGTGAGAGACCCTGTCTTTAGGTGGATGGTGTCTGAGAAGTAAATCTTGGTTCCTTTTTCGCCTTTTAGGTGTTGAGATTAAAAGTACATGCCACAACACCCAGATTTGTTTTTTTAATTAACTAATCAATTAGTTAATTTTTGAGATTAGAGTCACTCTACATAGCCTTGGCTGTCCTTGAACTCACTATGTAGATCTGCCTGCCTCTACCTCCCACGTGTTGGGATTAAAGGCATAAACCACCACGTCTGGTTTACACCCAGACTTTTATGTGATTCTTAAGGGTCTAACCCAGGATCTCATGATTTTAAGATAAATGCTTTACCAACAACAAAGTCATCCATCACCCCCCCCCTCCATGAATTCCTATTCTCTACAAATTCCCCTTAGGCCAGTGAGATGGTATCTACCAGCAAGCCAATGGCCTGTGTTCCATCCTTGGGACTCACATGGTGCAAGGAGAAAACTGAATCTCGAAAGTTCTCCTCTGTCCTTCATACGTGCATCATGGTTCTTACTCAAACATACTCACTCGCACATGTACACACATGTATGCATGCCCATGTAATCATAATTTTTAAAGTTCTAGAAATTTTTCCCAGTTAAGTCTAGTGACAGAAACAGCCTAGGCTCCTTTCTGATGGTCTCACAGATCCCAAGTGACAGAGTTACTGTCAGAAGTCGTGGGACCACACAGTGAGCAGCTGGCTACAGAGGAGACTGGGGATAATCAGTATGCTGAGGTGATGTAATGAGGCTCATTTCTGGAGAGGGGGGCATGCCTGAGCACTGGTATTTGGACACATTTGACCAGTGTGATACAGATCAGTGCATATTCTGTACTGGGATTTCTCAAAGCTGTGGTCTGAGTATTAACGATGACCAAAAGCTAGCAAAGCCGTGGATAGATTATGTGTTTTTAAACTCATGACTCTAGAGGAAGATAAAGGCCAAAATTAAACAAAATTTAAAATAAATCCTTTAAAAAAGTTTCTATCAGCTGGGTATGAGGGTACAATGCCTTTAATTCCAGCACTCAAGAGACAAAGACAGGTGGATCTCTGATTTCCACATCAGCTAGGGCTATGCAGTGAGACCCTAAGAAATGTTTTTATTACATTTTGATTTATTTGTTTTGTGGTATGTGTGCATGTGCGTGTATGTGTGCATATGTGTGCATGTATGCATGTGTGTATGTGTGTGCATGTGTGTGTACACGTGTGTGCATGTGTGTATGTGTGCATGTGTGTGCACGTGTGTGCATGTGTGTATGTGTGCACATGTGTGCACGTGTGTGTGTCACTATGTACATGTGGAGGTCAAAGGACAATTTTCAGAAGTCAGTTCTTTCTTTCCATCAGGTGGGTCCTGGTGCTCGAATTCAGGTCCCCTGGCTTGGTGGCAGGTGCATTTACCTACTGAGCCATCTTGGCAGCCCATAAATCTGTTTTTGATTTTGTTCACTGTTGTGTGCATATGAGCATGGTGGTTAGAGGAACTTCTCTGAGGCTGCCCCTTGCATGCCATCCACCTTTTTGTTCTGAGTCAAGGTCTTTCACTGGCATGGAACTCATAGGGCTGGTCTGTCTTTCCGGCCTGAGGGCCCTCGGGATCTGCCTCTTCTAGCCCTGAAATTACAAACCTGAGGCATCACACTTGGCTTTTTACATGGGTTCTAGGACTCAAACTTAGGCCCACCTGTTGAGGGATACCCTGGAAGTAAAGCCACAGAAAGATATGTCCATGAGACCCAGATGTCTCTAAGGTGATGAGCTCTGAGTAGCAGGCACACGGAGGCCAGGCTACCTAGTGGAGAGGACTCTCTTCAGGACTACGGAGGACTCCTCTGTGAAGGTACTGTAACATATTTCATTTAACAGCACATGTACTAGTTATTTCTTGTATCTGTGACAAACACTTGACAGAGCAGCTTTAGGCACGAAGGCTATCTTGCTTGGCTCACAGTTGGAGGGTACAGTCCATGGTGGGAAGGCTAAGAGGCGGGAGAGTAGGAGCATCCACAGTCAGGAAGCAGAGGGAGATGAATACCAGAGATCAGCTCACTTCTCCTGGGTATTCAGTGTGGGACCCCAGCCCATGGGATGCTGCTGCTCACATTAGACTGGGTCTTCCCACCTCACTTAGCAGTCTAGGAACTTCCTTATAAGCTTGTGAGACGCTTGTCTCCCAAGTGACCCCTGAGGCTGTCAAGGTCTGCGCTGGGCTTCCTGGGTCTGAGCCTTCCAGGAGAGAAGAACAATTCAGGCATGGCCTCTTGATGTAGTTAGACAGAGCTTAGGGAAGGCCAGAGGTCTAGTCCAGCTAGAGAGACTGGTTAGTTTTTATTTTTTTCTCTCCTACAAAAAGAATTTATTGTCTAAGAAAATATTAATCTATGGAAGGATCTATTCAGATAGACTGGAATACTAGATAGCAACGGCATGGAAAATGTTGAATGATTGATTAAAAAGGGAAAAATTGATTTTTTTGATACAGGAGCCCACTATATAACTCAGGCTGGATTTGAACTTATGACCCTCCTGTTGACTTTATGATCCTCTTGCCTCAGGCATGCATCATTCTTGGCAGAGCTGAGTAGTTTTCAGCCCCATGTATCCTTTGGCTGAGGGTCAGAAATGCTGGTTAGTTAAAATATATCACTGAACAAATAGAAATAGAATGCCTAACTCACAGACCAGTGAAATATAGGAACAGAAAGAGAACTTACAATAACATCAGAGGACAAGAAAACCCAGGAAAAGGAAAGACGAAGCAGATGCAAAATTGAAATGGAAACAGTCTGAACACATCAATGAGCAGGGAATCTAGAGAGGGTGGGCCGCCATTGCTTGTCCCAAACTGCCTAGTGCTCCGACTTCTGTGTTGTCTATAAGAAACAAGTGACCAGTCGTGGTAGATCGAGAGGTGGAAGGGATGAGAATCAGGCCAGGGGCCAGCACAGGAAATGGCCAGAGGGACAATAGACTAGGTAGAGGGCTCAGAGGGTTCTGAAGCCTGCTTTGGGAGTCACCTCACTCTCCATGTGTCACAGTGGCCAGTTTCTGGGGTAAGAGACACCTCATGAGTTGTGTCCAAAGATTGTTGTGAATGCGGCCCAACACAAAATTGTAAACTTGCTTAAAATAATCTGATACCTGTGCTCATGTCGCAAGTAATTTCTACACAAAATTGTCTCCCCAGACCCGGGGATTTCTTTCATTTGGGGAAATGTCTTTCCTTTTTCCTTTCCTTTCTCTCTTTCTTTCTTCTCCTCCTCCTCTCTCTCCTCCTCCTCTCCCTCCTCCTCCTCTCCCTCCTCCTCTCCCTCCTTCTCCCTCCTTCCTTTTTGTACTTTGATTGTGTGGTTCTGTAGTGTGATCTCTGTAGATCAGTGGTTCCCAACCCCTTTGAAGGTCAAATGACCCTTTCACAGGGGTCACACACCAAATATCCAGTATATCAGATATTTACACTGTAATTCATAACTCTGGCAAACTTATAGCTATGAATAGCAATGAAGATAATGTTATGGCTGGAGTCACCACAACGTGAGGAGCTGTACTAAACGGCACAGCATTAGGAAGGTTGAGGACCACTAGTGTAGATGACGTATCACCATATCCAAATATTTGATACACCTGACCCCAGATAGTCAGGAGTCACCCTGGAACAGGGGTCAGGAAGATTAATGACAGGGACATCAGTGTTTCCAGGGCTGTAAGTCCTCTGTGTGTCTGTGCTGTCTGTGTGTCTGTGTGGTCCTAATCTCCCTCAGGAAGAGCAGTGCCAACCAAGGGAATCTCGGAGGCCTCAGAGAGTTTGTACCTATTTTTCTCTTCCTCCCTACCTGCTGCTGGAGTGTGGACAGGCTACCCAGCTCTGGTCCCTCTGCTCTATCTGCCTCTTTGCTAGAAGAATGATGCATCCTCATTGAACTCGAGCTGCAGCTCGTGAAGGCAGCACATGACACAGAAAATCTTGTTCTGTTCATTTCCAGGGCCTGGGCTGGCCCACTGCTCCCTCAGAAAGGTCAGGGGTAATGAATTCCTCCTCTAACCACCCCAGGGACAGTGAAGCCCATTAACGTAGGCCCCTCAGCATTTCCCCGTCCAAGTAAATCAAGTGGGAATTTGGCTGAAATTTATCTTTGTGGTGTTTACACAGACAGACCTTAAAAAGCTGGTCGATATGGTAAACAAGGATAATTAAAATATTTCAGGGGAGAAGGTTGAACATTCCAAAGGGGATGCGAAAGGCACATTGGAAGCCCAACGGCCAAACCCATCCCAAGGCAATGAGACAGCAAGAAACTGTCATTTTAATTTTATTTTTGTGTGTATGGTGTGTATGTGTGTGTGTGTCTCTACCTGCTTGTGTAAGTACACACACCACAATGCTCGTGTGAAGGTCAGAGGACAGCTTTTGTGTTATTCCTCATGAGGCAGGGTCTCTTATTGGCCATTGTGTATGCCAGGCTGATGAGTGCAGCATCTTAGGGGGGATCCTCCTGTGAGCACTGGGATTACAGATAGGCACTATTGAGTGTGTCTTTACATGAATTCTGGGGATCTAAAATCTGGTTCTCATGCTTACACAGTAAGCACTTGGCCCAGAATCATCTCCCCAGCTCTAATTATTGTCTTTGAAATCATATTTTATTTATATGTATGTGTATGGATGCCTGTACATGCATGCCGTAGTGCATGTATGGAGGCCCAAGGACAACTCATGACTATCTTACTGTCAGCCTTTAATGACATGCAAATCATTACCCATATATGACTCCTTTGTCTCCATGTAGTGATTCTCAGACAAGGTGAGTAGCTTGCGCTCTTTGTCCAGTGTCCCTCAGAGATGATGCTCAGTGTTGCTAAGGTAGAGCTGGGTCCATCTGAGATCAGGGCTGTCTCTTCCATACAGGGTAAGTGTAACAACACCGGGAGGCAGCTATGAGTCTCTTGGGTCCCATGCCCTGTGGGGCTCTAGTTCCCCATCTGGAAAGCGGGGGTGGGGCAATACCCATTTTATGTCCTTCTCTGAGGATCACAGAGAACCTGTGGGGACAATCTTGGGACAGGGTAAGTAAGGCTCTAATCCTCCTCCTCCCACAGATCACAGAGGGAGGCCCTGATGTTGCCCAAGGACTCACCACGATCTCTCACCTCTGCTTGGACTCAGCCTCTACCCTGGAGACCAATGGAGAACACCAGCTAGGAGGCAGCAAGGTAACCAGACCTACTCTGTTCTTCTAGGGCCTCCTTACTAGTTTCCTGTTTCTGTCACAGCAAAGTATTCCTGACTTGTGGGCAGGAGTTCTCGTGGGAGAAATATGGGGATCTTTTTGCAGGCTAGTCTCTGGCTCTCTACATAAACTGAAGATGACCTTGGACTTTTGATCTTTTAACTTCCTATTGCCCAAGTGCTGGGGTTACAGATGTGATACCACATCTGTAATCCCACTTATGCAGTGCCAGGGATTGAATTTAAGACCTTATACACATTAGGCAAGCACTGTACCAACAGAGCTTCAGCCCCAGGCCTGCTGTGGCTCTGCTGACTTGGAGGTCATAATGCTCACTTCTGATATATGCCTACTTTCTACCAAGAGCAATGACCCCAGCTTTTCAGATAGGGACATGCCCTAGTCTTCCTGGAAGGTAACAAATGGACCTATCTGATGATGCGTTTGGTCAACTGTATGGTTGTATCATTGGTGACTATTATACTTGTTTGCATGCTAAGCTCTGTTACAATGTGGTTTCTTGGTCCTGGGCAGCCAGAGGTCCAAACCCACTGACCTGCTGCCTCAGACCCTTAGTCACCCGCCACTGCTTAGGCTCCCCCAAAATGATTCAGATGCTTATATTAAGCTCCTGCTGTTTGGCCTATGGCTTAGGCACATTGCTAGCTAGCTCTTATATCTTAACCCATTTCTATTAATCTGTGCCACATAGCCCGTGGTTACCTGTGTTCCTTACATGTTTCTTCCTTGGCATCTGGCTCAAATTGTCTCTGACTCTGCCCTTCCTTCCTACATATTCTCATTCCCCGTCTACTTTTTCTATGGTGCCTGTCATGGGTCAAAACAGCTCCTTTATTTAAAGATTGATATTCACAGCATACAGAAAGGCATTCCCACATCAAAGCTCAGACCTTTTTTTTTTTGGGGGGGTGGGAAGTGGTAAATGTTAGGAGACTTTTGGGAGGGGTACTTGAAGGGAGCAGACAAAAGCATCTTGTCTTATGCACTGCCATTTTGACTCCAGACTCCATTTTACCTGTAGGGTGAAACAAAGACCAAGTTCCCAAGATCTAGGGGAGCTAGACCAAGCTCCTCCTTAAACAAGAGAAATAGTTTGTTATGCCCTTTAGTTCTCTAAAACATCCTGCCTGTTCCTAACAACAGAAGGAACAAAGGAATCTGATTGGTTAGACGGAAAAATCTTACATTTTGAGCTGATTAACAATGATGGGACACTTAGGGAAAGTCTCTAATTCCTAAATCCTGGTTGGTGAAAATTGTAACTAACTTTGCAACAAACGTTTGTGGGTTTTGTCCTTATAAACCTTGCTTCTGCCCCTGCTCTGGACCATAAGGAGAAGCAAGGTTCCCAAGTCTTTGTCCACAGCCCTGAAGTGACCCTCCTAAGTAGTGATTTATTAAAATCTTTGGAACCTGTAAGCTTGTCTCGCTCCTTCCTTTATGGCGCACAACAGACTGGGTGTAGTCACAGCGGGAGATGCTGAGACAAATCGCAGTAGCTGAGCAGAGTCTGTGTCCACCTTGCTGAAGCACTGACCTTCAGGCGAGCTGTGCTTGGCTCTCAGTCCTCACCTGAGACAGAGCACACTGAAAAAAACCTTTCTCCAATGTCCTCTGCTCCCAAGGATGCAAGTGTGGTCTCTAGAGTCCAGCAGGAGGAGCACAGGACAGCTGTTCTCTATTCCTGACCTCCCATGGAAACGATGACTAATGAAAGCCAATGGCTCGTGCAGGCTCTGTGGAAAAAGGCGCCCATCATCTTAATGGTACCTTGGAGCCCTTGGGCTGACCGCGCGGCCATTTCCTGATGCTCACCCCGCCCACGATTCCTCCATGGGAGCTATTCCTGGCGTGTCCTGTGGTACAAAAGTGCAGTTCATCTTTTCAAGGAGACACAGGGAGGTTGAAAGTCAAAGCCATCGGAACAAACCTTGGCTTTGGAGAGGAGTCAAGTGCTTGTTACGCAAGTATCCGTTGTGTCCCTCAGAAGAGGCAGTGCTGAGTCCAAGCAGAGGGGGGATCTGGACATAAGGACAAGGAAGGATTGAGATCAATGCGGTAGGCACTGTCTCTGCCGAGAACTATGGCTTGTGGGTCATCTTTGTGCACGGGGCAGCTCTGTCTCCAGCTTTACCTAGGATTGCCCAGGTGTCAGAGGACTGTCCTGTGAAGATGACTTAGTCAGTAGAGTGCTTGCCATACAAGCATGAGGACATGCACAGTATACTCTTGTAATCTCAGCACTGATGTGGTAAGATAGTGGGGTTCATTGGCCAGCTAGCTTAGCTGAATCAGCAGTTGCCACACAAAAGGAAACAAGGTTGAGGGATGGCCGAGATGGCTTAGTGGGTAAGGGCACACAAGTGCAAGTGTGACAACCTGAGTTTGACCCACAGAATCCAAGTCAGAAGTCAGAGGCAGTGTCACACATCTGTTGTAGGTTGTTTTTTACTCTCTTGGGAGCCCTGCCCCCAGCTCCCAAATAAATCACTCACGGAAGTGTATTTTGAATTATAAATGTCTGGCCTTAGCTTGGGTTATTCTAGCCTTTTTGCTTCTTACTCCACAGCTTGCTGTGTAGCTGAGTGGCTTCCCTTGGAGTCTTCCTTCTCTGGCTACTTTTTTTTTCCTCCCAGATTCTCCTCCTATTTATTCTCTCTGCCTGCCAGCCCCACCCATCCTTTCTCTTGCCTTGCTATAGGCCATTCAGTTCTTTATTAGACCATCAGGTGTTTTTGACAGGCACAGTAATACAGTTTCACAGAATTAAACAAATACACACACATCTGTAGTCTAAACACTTCCAAGGTGAGAAGAGGGAGGGAGGGAGGTGGAGGCAGAAGAATCATCCTACAGATCATACATGAGCTAGTTTGGAGACACAGCATGGTGGAAACAACTAGAAAGACTCTGCCTCAGGTAGAAGGAAAGACCCAACACCCAAAGCTGTCTGTCTTTGGACAGGTGCTTTGATGTGCATAATACTAACACACAAATAATAAAAAATAACTTTTTTATAAAAAGGTGTAGAAAGACTGAGAAAACACATGAGGTTGAACCTTGACCTCTAAACACTCATTTGCCTGTATATACACAAAGAAACACATGCACATACATGAAGGAAGGGAGGGAGAGAGGGAGGGAGGGAGAGAGTGAGCCAGAGGTAGAGCTGAGGTATAGTGTGGCCTGGCTCTGGAAGCAGCAGGTGTGCCCTCTCCTTAGGACTGTGGCACTGGACAGGGTTAGCTAGGCCAGTGAAATCCCTGCTCTGACTTGGCTGAGGGTTGAGCCTCTTCACACTTCAGTGAAGATGTCAGGGCCTCAAGATGCCTGTGTCCTCTAACTAAGCTGGGCAGCAAGCCGAATCAGTGGCCACCACCTATGAGAGCAATGACTGCCTAAAAAAAAAAATGTTGTCTCACCTCCAAATGGCTCTCTGGATCAGGGTTTTCAGTGTCCTCCTGTGAATGAAGAATATGGAATGCCAGTGCTGGGTCCCCAGGATCTTTTACACACACCGAAAATCAGGGTCTATGGAGTGAGTGTCCAGCCTTCAGTTTGCTGTGGGCATAAAACCTTGGGGTCAGGAGACTTTTAATGATACCTGTTTGGTTGTAGTCCTGGGAGAGTGGAAGCTGGGGGCTGTAGGGGGATTATGTTGTTCCATTGTAAATAATTGTCCCTGTCTATGAGTTTAATAAAAAGCGCTGATTGGCCAGAGGCAGACAGGAAGTGTGGGCGGGGCTACCAGACTAAGGAGACTCTAGGAACAGGCAGAACAGAGCAGAATGCCAGAGAGAAGCCAGAAGAAGCGTGGGACAACTATGCTGCTCTGAGAAAAGGTACTGAGCCGCATGGCTGAACAGGATAAAAGTCATGGGTTAGATTAAGGGTAAAGAGTTAGCAAATTATATGCCTGGGCCTTAGGCCTATCAGCCTAAAACTATAGTAAGCATCTGTGTGTCTCTGCGGGTCTGTGGGCCTAAACCATGAGGTTAGGCCCGAAAGTCCAGGCCAGAAACCTCTTACTACAGGGGGCCTCATTCATTTCACAGGAACGCATAGGGAGGGGTCTGGGGAGGTGGTTAAGCTGGTAGAGTACTTGCCCTGTGTGCAAGAAGCCCTGGGCTTCATTCTGTGTGTGAGGCATAAATAGAGGCCTGGCTGACCCTGTCATTCCAGATTTAGGGGAAGAGTTCAAGATCATTCTTATGGCACAAGGAAATCTGGATGGGCCTCCAGCCTTTTCAAAAAGTAGCACTGAGTTTTGGCTCCTTTTCCATAGCAGAATTCCAAGGATGACCTGTAGGACAAAAATTCTTACCTGAGATTAAAAGCCAGTTCCCAGAGATCATGGCAGTTTACACTGAGACTTCCAAATGGCCAAAGTGAAGAGCACAGGTATCTGTGGGGTGCTCAGCCATATGTAGAACAGCTGTATCACATACCCCACTCCTTCCGAGGCTCAGGGACCATTGTGGAAAAGTGGACAGAAAGATTGTAAGAGCCAGATGTCACCGGGGGGGGGGGGGGGCTGAGGCAAAACAGCATCTTCTAGACATAACAGGACAGCTGTACATGGGATCTATGGAAGCTGTGGTTGCCACACAAGGACAAGCCAGTCAGCACAGATGGGGCATGTGCGCAGCATCCTCACTCCTAGCCCAGGAGCTACGGACAGTTGATGGCTTCTGGGGAGGAAGAGGGAGCTATTTTAGGGGTGGTGGTAGGTTGCCTACGCTCCCTGGAAGGCCCCATACCCGCGCACATATAGGTATTAGTTGTTAGAGTCAGTAAACTTAGTTTTTTTAAGGACATGAAGTTTGGAAGGGAATGTATGCAGGAGATTCATAAGGAGTCAGAGGGAGAAGAAGAGGTGAATATGATTAAAATATACTGTGTGTGTGGATGAAATCCTCAAAGATAAATAAGAAGTATATTTAACAAAAATCCAAGACACTGCTCAAGACTATAAACACTGAAATTTCAGACCTCTTACAAACCCAGTGGCTTATAATAGCTTCTCAATATTCTGTTGTGTATCATCTTAGGTTTCCATCACTGTGATAAAGCTGACCAAAAACAACTTGGGGAGAAAAAGGTTTATTTTAACTTACACTTCCATATCACAGTCCATCACCAAAGGAAGTCAGGGCAGGAACTCAAAGCAGACACCAGGAGGCAGGAGCTGATGCAGAGGCTGTGGAGAAGAGCTGCTTACTGGCTTGCTCAACTTGCTTCAATCAAGAAAATGTACAGTCTTGCCCATAGACAGATCTTATGGAGACATTTTCTCAGTGGACAGTCCTCTTCACACATGACTCCAGCTGGTATCAAGTTGACAAAGCAGCAGCCAGCACATGGGTTGACTGGGCTCAGTTGGGTGTTTTTCTCTGTGCAGCTGTGATTAATTGGCACTAGAGTTCTAAAGCGTGGCTGCCTGGATTCCTCTTCGTAAGTCCCTTGTGCCTCCGATGGAGTGGCTGAGAGTCTTGGAGACTCTTTCTTCATGTCACCTTGGGTGGACTTCCATCTACACTGGGATGCTGATGGTGTTGATTTTATGCAGGTGTTGAGCAGGCACCATGGTAGCCTTAAGACTTGGCAAGAAGACTTCTTACCTGGGTCCTGGCTTCTTCCGGAGTTTGTGATCCGAAAGACCCCAATAGAAGAGGCAACGTTTTCTGTGATTTAGCTTTGGAAGTCTGAAGTGTCACATTCATATCATTCACTAATCAAAAGCTAACAGGGAGGGCATGTGAATGTAACTTCCGGGAGGCTGAGCTCAAGGAGACTGTTACTGTTATCTCAGTTCTGAAAGGAGGAAGGAGTGATACCCAGCTCTGGAGCCACTGTTAGAAGCTGGATGTCGGCCTCTGTCCCCAGAAATCTGCCCAGTTTTCAGAACCAGGTTGCCAGTGGGTCAAGGGAAGCTTGCCTAAAGGTTTTGTTTGGCTTTGTTTGTTAGCAGTAGGGTCTCTCACTGTGTAACTCAGGCTGGCCTCAAACTTCTGATCCTATTACTTCAGATTTCCAAGTGCAGAAATTACAGGTGTGTGCCATCATATCGGGTATAAAGATCTTTTTTCTTCATTCATTCATTCATTCATTCATTCATTCATTCATTCATTCATTTATTTATAAAAAGCTGGGCATGGTGGCACAGGCTTGTAATCCCTGAACTGTAAAAGAAGGGCAGGCTGAATCCTGAACTTTTCCACTTAGTATAGGAACTCAAGATCAGTGAGAGACCTGGTCTCCAAAAAACCCAAGGTGAATGACCTCTGAGGAAAACACCAAAGTTGCTTCTGGCCTTCATATGTGTTCTGCAGCCTCACATACACCTTCCCTTCCACATACTGTCCCATAGTTTGTCAATTTGACCCAATGTGGAATCACCTGGGAAGAGCGTCACAATGAGGGACTGTTTAAATCAGGCTGGTCTGTGGGCATGTTTGTGGTGGTCTCCTCTGTTGATTACACTGGCTGAGGTGGGAAGACCCATCCACTGTGGGTGGCACGATTCCCTAGGTAAAATATCTTTAACCATTTAAAAGTGAAAAAAGTGAGTTGAATGCAAACATTATTCATTTCTCTCTGGTCTTGTCAGTATGTAAGGTGACTAGCTGCTTCAAATACTTGTTACCTTGATGTGCCCATACACGATTATGGATAATCACCATAATTCACCTGGAATTATAAGTCAAATAAGCTTTTCCCCTTTATGTTGCTTTTGTTAGACACAAATCCCTTTGCCTCACGCTTTAAGTCATTCTTCCTAATATATGTATACTGTGGTTCCTGTACAGCCTGGCCTGTCTTCCTATCCCAGCTGAGACAATCGCTGCTGGAGGCAAGTCCAAAGGCAGAGTCTGACCACAGGTGAGCAAGGCTTTGTCTGGTCTTTCATGCAGGACCTGTGCCTGAAGACTTCTAGCTTCCTGGAATTGCCCACATTCAGCCTCTCAGCAGAATGCTTCAGACATGGTTCTTCTCTTTTCCTCCCCCCCCCTTCTTCTTCCTCTTTCTGTGCAGGTGCAAGTGTGTGTGTCCATCCATGCAGGGTCTAGAGGACAGTCTCAGGTGCTTTTCCTTGGGAGCCATCCACCTTGTTTTTTTGAGACAGTATCTCTCACTAAACCTGAAGCACACTGTCTAGGCCAGGCTGCTTGCCATCAGGCCTTGGGGTTATACCCACCTCTGCCTTCTCAGTTCTAGGATGACAATAATGCATTACCATGTTCAGTGTGTGTGTGTTTGTGTGACACATGCAGACAGGCGTGTACCACTCCATGTGTGTGTATATGAATGTAGGTATGTGTGTATATTTGTGTGATGGAGTAGGGAACAGGCCATTGTTCATGTATGGAGGTCAGAAGACATCTTGTTGGATTCAGTTCTCAGGCTTGGTGGCAAGTACCTTTACCCACTGAGCCATCTTACCAGCCTCCACCTTCCTTTTTGAGTCAAGATGTCTCACTGACCTGGACATCTCTGATTGACTAGATTGTCTGGCCAAAGCACTGGGAGCCTCACTTAGCCTTTTTTTTTTTTTAAGTTGGTGTTGGGGATGGACTCTATGCTTGGCAAGTACTTCACTGATTGAGCTATCTCCCCAGCCCCAGACACCATGCTTTTCTCTAATCCTGTGAAGGGCCAGCTGGATCCAAATGCCTTCCCTTTGCCTTAGCTGTCCTGTTGTCCTGGGCTTTCAAGGACTCTCCCAGACAGCCAAACACAGCCATCACTTGGCAAAGCAGCTTCCAGGGAATTGTTAGATGCCTCAGCAGCCCCTCTGTGACCATCACCCGGGTGGCCTTCACTGCATGTTGAGGCCTGGGACCCCTTTCTCCTGGGAGATGGTCTTACATGGGTGAGCCAAGAGCTTCAGAGAACTGTCCTCTGTGTAAATCTGGCGGCTGATGCCAGGAAAAGGCTGTTCCCATTTGGCTACACTAAAGGAAGACCCCAAGTGGGGACCCTCACCACAGATGTCCAGTGATCCCTTCCTCTCCCTCCTACTAACAGAGGAAGAATGTTCTGGAAAGACAACTGAGAGAAGCAAATGAACAGCAAAGAGAGAGGGTGGGGCGAGGGAGCGGGTCCCACGGCTCCATGAAAGCTGCTGCCACTTTATCTGAGGAAAGGACCCCAGGGAGTCCTTGAACTCATGTCACTTTTGTGGTGCATAGGGAGAGGCACAGGCGAGCATGTGTGAGGAAGGGGAAACGCTCAAACACAGTTAGGCTCTGTTAATGTTTGATAGGCAGCCAAAGCACTTCTGTTCCCCAGCTCAGCGAGCCACCCATGAAAAAATAAATTGCTTTTCAAGAACATTCATCACTGTGAGCAGCTCATTTCCTTGTCCTCAGAAAACCCGATTTCTAGGCCCCTCCTCCCATCAAAACCTTCTCAGATGTGGTCAAGTAAAGAAAGCTAGGGAGGGTCGGGTTGGGGGAGCACTTCAGGGAAGATGGTTGTTGGCAGAGGTGTTAGGTAGAATGTTCTAGAATGCTCTGAAACACTCTAGAAAACCTCACACATTCTAGAAGGTTCTTGAACATTTTCCCTTCTTCATTTAAAAAAAAAAAAACTTTTTTGCTCATTCTTGTGATGGGGTCCCACCTGGATTCTCTTCCCTGTTGGCAGGCCTTGGGGGTATGATCTTTAGGTATGATCATGATACTCAAGAGCAGATGCTCTGACCCTCATGAGCCTGACTCTCTGGCATCCCAGTTCTTCACCTGTTTGGAGAGATACTCTGGACCACCCTCTGCAGGGAGTTCTTCCCACTATGCTCTGGCACCTGCAGGTTTCTCTTCCCTCTGGATGTTTCGTGTACTCATGCAAACATGTTACTGGAAGGCATTTGCTTAGACCCTCCTGTCCAAGTGGAGCCAGAGCCCTTAGCCACGATAAGGACTTGCTGCCTTGTTCACTGGGCTCTTTTGGCTCACAGCAGAAGTGATGAGGGAATAATAAGCCCATCTCAAACATAATACTTACAGCCCAGGGTACCACTAAGTCTCTAGTCCAGGATGCTGTTTCCGAAATTCATTCATTTTACCCACCCTCTCTCTCTCTTTAGCACTCAATTCCCTTACTAGTCATCTGGCAGAGAAGACTTCTGGGTCAAAATTTGTTAAGCCAAAAGCCCTATGGAAAGGGGTCAGCCAGCAAGTTTGAGGGGAATCCCACTCAGAAGCAGGACCCTGAGCTGTGTAATGTTACAGTGAGGTTTCTTGGCCCCAGGCAGCCAGAGGTCCAGACCCACAGACCTGCAGTCCCAGCCCCTTAGCTGCCGCTGCTGCTCAGGCCCCCAGAAATGACTCAGACGCTTATATTAAGTTCATGCTGTTTGGCCAATGGCTCAGGCACATTGCTAGCTAGCTCTTACATCTTAAATCAACCCATTTCCATTAATCTGTCCTGCCACGTGGCCCGTGGCTCACCTGTGTTTCTTACATGTTTCTTCTTGGGCAGCTGGGTTGATCTGATCTAACTCCACCCTTCCTTTCCTACCTATTCTGATTCCCTACCTACTTCTTCTATGGTGCCTGTGATGGACCAAAACAGCTCCTTTATTTAAAGATTGATATTCACAGCATACAGAAAGACACTCCCACATCAGTGTAACCTCTAGGAGACCACATTAGCTCTCTTGGCCGATGAAGCCTTTAAAGGCTGTGTCACATCACAGCCCTTCAGTAGAGTATAGAAGATGTGGGGAACATGTCCATTGCTGGAAACCTGTGACTCAGTAGATAGCAACCACTTTTCACTTCATCAGTTATTAACTAGCCGTGTGTGTGTGTGTGTGTGTGTGTGTGTGTGTGTGTGTGTGTGTGTGTGTGTGTGTGAAAGAGAGAGAGAGAGAGAGAGAGAGAGAGAGAGAGAGAGAGAGAGAGAGAGAGAGAGAGAGAGAGAGAGAGAAAGAGAGAGAGGACAGCATTTTGGGTAGTTTGTTTCTCATCTTCCCACTCATTCTGCCATTGTACTTTATTCTCCAGGCTGGCTAGCCCGGGAGCTTCTCACTGGTTCTCTCTCTGTGTCTCCCAGCTGTCACTGGGGTGCTAAGATCACAGATGTGCTCCCCTGCTCTCCAGTCTGCGGTTTAAAGATGGTTTCTAGGATCAGACTCTGGTTGTCAGGCTTGCACAGCTAAGGCTTTGACCCATGGCTGCTGCCTTTACCTCCAGAGCGTGGGGACCATGGGTGTGAACAGCTGTACCAGGTTTATGCAGTGCCAGGGACAGAAGCCAGTGCTTTGTTAGGCAGGCACTCCATGAATCGAGCCACGCCCCAACTCAAAACCCACTTTAGTATTATTTGACAGTCATGGATCTTCTTAACTCAGCAACATATTAATACAGTGTTTACCAACTCAGAGGACCCAGAAAGTTCCTCAGGCCTATTGATATTGGCAGGAGCCACCCACTTTTGGTTGAAAGAGAACCAAACTAAAGATGTTTGTCTGGCATCGACACACAGGCTGATGCCCAATGGAAACATGGCCCAGTGCTCTCCAGGGAAGATGCTGGGTTTCATTCAGGGAATGGTGGACCCTAAGCTATGGGTGATACTCACTAGTCAGCAACAAGAATGGTCTGGGAGCCAGGTGGTGGTGGTGCATGCCTTCTTTTCCAGCACTCAGGAGGCAGAGGAAAGTGCATCTCTGAATTTGAGGCCAGCCTGATCTACAGAGTGAGTTCCAGGACAACTAAGCCTACACAGAAAACCCTTGTAAAACGAAAAAGAAAAAGAATGGTTTGGGGCATTTAATACCCTCTTTGTGTATATGTGAATTTGTGTACGAATGCATGTGCTCGCACCTATCTGTGTAGGCCTTGGGTGCACATCCTTGGGACACTGTTTTTTCCTTTTTTTTTTTTTTTTCTTTAAAGAAAGGGCCTCTCATTGGTGTTGTGATATATCTCTCCACAGATTGTAGAGTACTAGAACTCACAAAGTAGACTAGACTGGCTGGCTACTGAGCCCCAGGGATCCACCTGCCCCTGCCTGTCTCTACCTCCCTTTTGCTGAGATTTTAAGAACAAGCCTCCACACCCAGCTTTGGAACTAGAGTTCTGTGGATCTAAGTTAGGTCCTTAGGCTTGATTGCCAAGCATTTTATCCAGTGAGCCTTCTCTCACCTCATAATACCGTATTTTTTATTGACCGGTTGACTCATTCAGCCTGTATTTGTTTAGTACCGACTTTGTGCCTTGAGATACACTGGTGCACAGGGAACATTTTACCCTCCTTGCTTGAGGTGACATGTAGTCTGGCAGTAGCTAACACATAAATTAATAATTGTGAATTAAGCTAAGTTCTCAAAGAGAAAAGGAGGTGGTAGACCTGAAGCTGCAGGGTCCTCATGGGGCTCTGGAAGGGGTTCTAGAGTCACAAACAGGTAAAAAGGGTACAAAGAAGGGGTGGTTGGGAAGGCCAGAACCTGAGAAGGGTTGTGATACCTCTTGGCAGCATCAATTGACTTAGCCACACCCTGGCTCCTTCTCCGAGGTCTTGGGGGTTCCCAGGTAGCAGGCTATCTACACAGCTGTGTTGTTTGGGTTTGAGAACTACACATCTACACCTTGTTGTCTTGTGTACTTGCAAAAAAAAAAAAAAAAAAAAAAAACCTCCTTCTCAGGCCCTGAGGAGAACATACTAATTTATTCCTCTTCTCCAGGATGGGAAGAGAGTCAATGGCTGGTCTGGCACAGCTGGTACAGCCATGAGAGACTGGAGCAGGAGCTGGGGTGCCCTCAGTGGTCATGTTGAGGGCCTTCCTGGCCATGCCTTGCCTATTGGCTTGTCTGCCTTCCTACTGTGCTCTCACTGGCTCACACTGCTGTCTCTCAGAGGCTGACCATGCCATCTGTTGTCCAGCAGAGGCTAAGCAGTGGCAGAGAAGTCCTGAAAGGACTCTGAAGGACTTAGTGGGTCAGACACAGGTGGTTGGAAGACAGGGGATGCTCGGACAGGTAGCACACAACAGACTTCCGTTTTTTTCCTCATGTCTAAAGGGGACCCTGCAAAGCAGTTACAGATAAAGAAAGTTATAGGTGAAAATGTAAAGGCCCAGTAGTAGAAGTGACATGTGAGTCTTTCTCAGTGCTGCATCATTGGGGCAACACCTGGGGGCTGTGTGAAAATCTTAGGGATTAGATGGATGTCAACAACCACCTGTGTCCTGAGGACAGCAACTCAGCTAGATCAGGGAGGTGTTAGGGCTAACACTGATTGTCAATTCAACCACACTTAGAATCCCTAAGAAACAAGCCTCTGGGCAGGTCTTTGAGGGAGTTTCTAGATTAGGTTAATTAAGGTTGATGCCTCACCCTAATGTGGGCAGCACCATCCCATGGGCTGGGTGCTGGACTGAAGGAGAAGCTACCAGAACATCAGTTTTATGTCCTTTTACTTCCTGATTGGTGGATTCAGTGTTCTAGCTACATCATGATCCTCTGGCATGCTTTCCTCACCATGATGGACTATGCCCTGACTTTGAGCCAAAGCCAGCCCCTTCGATTGTCCTTTTCTTGACCTGTCACCACAGCTAGGAGAAAAATAGATAACACACCATGGCGCTCTCCTGCTCTTTGATGTTTAATGGAATTCTGGAAGGCCGTAGGATCGAATCCTAACCAGGATGGCCTAAAGGTCTGTCAGTCACTTGACAGTCACCACTGACCTTGGCACATTCATTCTCTCCACATAGCGTTTTTTCTTATTCATTTTTTATTTATAATTATAAACTTAACTCTGCAATGCAGCTAGACTTGGAGGGAATAAGGGAAACATGACCCCCTCAAAACCTGCAATGAGAGATGGGGACTCTACTGAGTCCAGAAGCATGGGTCTGCTGGTTAAGATGCATTAGAGATGTCCATGGTCTGCAATGGTGATCCTGTGGCCTCCAGATGCCTGGACCCGAGGCACTCCATGGCTGCCACAACATCCTCTTCACCTTCCCAAAGACTGCATGCTTTTCAGTCTACCCAGCCTCAGCAGAGCTGAAAAAACTGTGGGAACCATCTGTGCTTGACCCAGCACTTTCCATGGACCAGATGCCAGGATCTTCAAGCTTAAGATGAAGTTCCCACCCTTGGCTTTCTCTCTATAAATTGACCTGTCGCTGACGTTAATTAAACATTGTATGATATTTATTTGTTTTATATGTGGAAGGGAAACATGCCACAGTCCATGTATGGAGGTCAGAAGACAGCTTGATGAAGTTGGTTCTCTCCTTCTACCCTGTGGGCCCCGGGGACTGAACTCAGGCCATCAGGCTTGGTGGTATGTGATTTTACCTGGTAAGCCATCTTTCTGGCCCTGTCAGTAAGCTTTAAAAAATCGCCAAATGAGAAAGCAGTGGGAAATGGCGCTGAAGCCTGGTACAGGAACATGCCTGACCCTTACCCTTCCTTCTACTGTTCCCGGGAGCTGGGACACCACCATGATGATTGTTCTATGGAGTTAACCATTGAGCCACAAGAATCTTACAATTCTAAGAGTCCTGTGTGGGAGAGAGTTAATTCCATGCCATGATTAAGACAGGGAAATTATCTAGAAATTCCTTTAGCATTATTCATGGAGCTTTGCCACCTGCCAAATTGTCCCATTGTCTTCATATAGTCATCTTTCTTTCCTGCCTCCTGCAGGTGATGGTCTCATGACGGATGACACTAAGAATGAAGCAGATAAGCAAGTTTCACGTTGGGGTAGAATACAGTCAACTGTAAGAACTCGTCTCTTTCCCTGTCATGGGGGAGGGGGGAACCAGGATGATCGCCCTCAGAGATATTCTGAAGACATAAGAGGACCTGGTGAGACAGCTCTATGGAGATGAGGGAAAGAATCAACCTCCGAAGCTGATCCTCTAGAGCTCAAGTTAAAAGCCAGGTGTGTGTCTGTGATCCCAGAACTGAGGAGGTAGAGATAGGATAACCCCTGGGGGTCGGGGCTAACCAGGCTAGCTGAATCACTGATTACACAGTGGATGTATGCCAGCTCCCAGCTTTCATAATTCTCTCTCTCTCTCTCAAAAAAGCCAGGGTGGCAGCATTCAGAAGGGAGAGGCAGGTGGATCTCTGAGAGTTTGAGTCCAGCCTGGTCTACTTAGGCACTCCAAACCCAGCTGTACTATGCAAACAGTAGCCAAATGAAGCTTGGCTCTGTTCACCTCAGAGTTCTACATTAGTTTCTTCTCTGTTGTTAAAATAAAACACCCTGACAACATCAGCTAAGTAGAGAAGAATTTATTTTTTCTTACAATTCCAAGGGACAGAGTCCTTCATGGTGGAGAAGACATCTCAACAGGCAGAGATGGCATGGCAACAGGAACAGGAAGCTGGCTGATCACATTCATCACACTCAGGAAGCAGAGAACAAACAGGAAGTGACACAAAGCCATAAAATCTCAGATCCCACTCCCTGTGATATACTTCCTTCAGCCAGGGTCTACCACCTAAAGGTTTTTAACTTTCCAGACAGCACCACCAGCTGGGGAATAAGAGTTTAAACACTTGAGAAACAGCACGGTAATGGAAATATAGAAGAGTGTGTCCTGACAATGAACAGGTTGCATCAATAAGAAGAAAGTATCATAAACCTGTATGCCTCTACTAACGCAGACCCTCAACACTTAAAGCAGAAAATAAAACCCAAGGGATACGAGAGAAAATCTGTAATCATGGCTGGAGATTTCAATATCTTTCAGTAATGGATAAAAAAGGTCATATTTAAAAAGTTAAGAAGTATACAGAAAATTTGAATAGCAGGATTAGTCTGATCTCATAGGCATTAAAGAATAATGCACCCAGCAGCTGGAGAACATCTGTTTTTCTCAAGTGAGTGCTCAGCAAAGTAGGGCACATGCTGGGCCAGGGAGCAAGCCCTAACAAACCCAAAGGGTGAAGTCATGCTGAGTGTCACCTCGGACCACAGAGGAATTAAATCAGGAGCTGACAACAGTGGCAAAGGCTATTCAAAACCCCACATTTGAAAGCCACATGGAAAATGATAAAACATCCTTAAACTCAATGAAAATTAGCATGTCCTATGCAACCAGAGATATACAGCTAAATGGATAGAAGGAGTTCAGGGTGTGTTAGTCAGGTATCGCTGTGATAAACACTATGGCCAGAAGAAACTTGGGGAGGGAAGACTTTATTCCAGTTTATAACCCTCGGATGAGTCCATTACTCAGGAAGGGTGAGAACCTGGAGGCAGGCCTCAGTGGGAGCTGCTTACTAGGCTGCTGCTCATGGCTTGCTCAGCTTTCTTTGTCTCCCTCCCTCCCTCCCTCCCTCCCTCCCTCCCTCCCTCCCTCCCTCCCTCCCTCCCTCCCTCCCTCCCTCTCTCCCTCCCTCCCTCCCTCCCTCCCTCTCTCCCTCCCTCCTTTTCTTTCTTTCTCTCTGTCTCTCTCTTTTTCTCTCTCTCAGATAGAGTCTCTCCATGTAGTCCTGACTGTCCTGGAACTCACTATACAGACAAAGCTGGCTTCAAACTCAGAGAGAATCTCCTGCCTTCTAAGTCCTGGAATTAAAGATGTGTACCATCATGCCCAGATACTGCACTGTTCACAATGGGTAGGGCCTTTCTACACAATCATTAATCAAGAAAATAACCTGTCTGTTTTCCCACAGGACAATTTGATGGAGGAAATGTCTCAGTTAAGATTCTGTCTTTCTAGATACATCTAGGTTTGTGTTAAGATGATGAAAACAAAACCAACCAGGAACGAGGCATATAGAGCAGATATTTAAAATCAATGGCGTAGGGTTGGGTGTGGTGAGGCATTCTTAAAATTGAAGCACTTGGGAGGCAGAGGCAGGAAAGTTTCAAGTTCTTGGTCACCCTGAGCTACATAGTGAAACTTAGACACAAAGACTAAAGAGCCCAATGTCTCAATTTTCATCCCAAATATTTGAAGAAAACGCAGTAGGAAATCGAAGGAAAGAAGAAAGGCATCAACAAAAATAATAAAGCAGCAGCACAGGGCAGGGCAGCTATATGAGAGCAAAGAGCAGCTGTGAAATGCTGGGCTGGTGGAAATCCAGACGCTCGAAGGTGCTTTGTTCTTTAAACAACATGCTGTCACTATCAGCAATCAAAAGGATATGACAGGCATAGGGAGATGACTCACAGAATTGTGAGGTTCCGAGTTAGATCCCCAGAACTCAAATTAGGAAATGTGGGCTGTGGTGGTGGTGTTCACTTATAATTCCCTGATAGAGGAGTCAACATAGGTAGATATCCCTTATGGTAAAATGCTGGCTAAGCATGCAGGGTATTATGCTTGATACTTTGATTCTCAATACTGAATAGAGAGAGTAAAAAGAGAGGGGGAGATCTATTATGTGTGCGTGTGTGTACATATGTGTATGTATCTACGCATCCACTCCTCTACGCATTCACTAATCTGTCTTTCTGTTCACTCATTCATTCATTTATTAATTCAATATCTATCTAACCCTCTACGGGATATCTATCTGGGAAAATACATACATAATGACAAACCTACAAATGATGTTATTCAATAGATTTAAGATGAAATAAAAAGTAAATGCTCAGCCATAATAGCATGAAAGAGAATACAAGCCATCCCATCTACAGAGTGAGTTTCAGGCCATCCAGGGCTTAAACAAACAAACTTTATAAAATTTAACAGAAAAAAACTTAGCAAGAGCAGAGTAAAACTTACAGAAATGGAAAATCAAAAAGTGACTGGGAAAATAAGGAAAGTCTAGTGGGTCCAAAGTATGAATCATAGAGACTTTCTGGAATCATGGACAGAGAACACGGAGGCCAGGGGACAGCACTGTGTGTGAGTTTAAACATGGAAATTCTTCAGAATTAAGGGCATGACTTCCCAAACAAGATGACCCCAGTCCTGCACAACGGATAAACCATTGTGTTACTACACACTGGGGCAGAGGAGGCACAGAGGCTCTGGGAGCAGAGTTGGAAAGGGCTGAAGAGTTCATGCACAGACGTTTAGGACTCACACTTGTTTTGGATTTCACAACAGCAGCCCCGGAAGCTTAGTGCCAGAGGAATGATTTCAAAACTGTGAAGAGGCTAGGGAGACTGCTCAGTAGGTAAGGTGCTTGGCAGGCAAACTTGAGCTGGATTCCTAGTACCCACTGGAAGCTGGGCACCATAGCATGTGACTGTGATCCCAGTACTGGGGAACTGGGGAGAAGAGAATCCCTGGAGCTCATTGCTCAGCCAGCTTAGTTGAATTAGTGAGTTGCAAGTTCATTGAGAGATGGTGTCTCATTATAAGATGGGGAGGAATTGAGGAAGACACCTGACATCAATCTCTGGCTTCCATGTGCATAAACTCTCTCTCTCTCTCTCTCTCTCTCTCTCTCTCTCTCTCTCTCTCTCTCTCTCTCTCTCTCTCTCTCTCTCTCTCTTACACACACACACACACACACACTCATGAAAAGAAAAAACCTCCAACTACACTGACCATTGCCTGTGCCACACAATGAATTGCTCTGAAACTCAGTGGCTTTAAAGAGCATGCATTTTCTCAGAGCTTCTGAGGGGCAGTGGTCAGGAGTGGCTTAGCGTGACTTCTGGTTCAGGGTCTCTCACAGGTTGACCAGAGTCATCTCAGGGTTCAGTTAGGGCTAGAGAATTGTCTCTATGTGTCTGTATATGGTGTGCACATGTGTGCCCACGCTGTGGAGGCCAGAGGTCACTGTCACATGTCATTCCTCAGCAAGCTGTATGCATCAGAATAATAAACATGTGCCACCACATCAGGCTTGTTTCTTATGTGATCTTGGGGTTGAACTCAGGTCCTTGTTCTTGCTTGGGAAACACTTCACCGACAGAGGCATCTTCCTGGGGCTAGTGAATTTGTTTTTGAGCCTACCCATGAGGTTGTCGGAAAGACATTTCAGGTCCCAGTCATGGCTTGTTCTTGATGTGGCTCTCCCCAGAGAGAGGAATCCTCAGGATCAAAAGAACCCATGACAGACTCTTATAATCTAATCTTGGAAGTAACATTCCACTTCTGCCACATCCTATTAGTCACAAGCCAACAGTGGGGGAGAGTATTGTGCAAGGACATGAGTCCCAGAAGCTAGGTCTCACGGGTCCATTGTAGAGGCTGCCTATACCGTGCCAGCCAAGGACTCCTTATCTAGCTAGCCATAGGCCTCAGCCAAGCAGATTTTTAAGGTCTCACTCTTCAAACACCTTTTCTTAGATACTTGAGGAAAGCTTCCAGCCAATCAAGGGAATAAATCAAGACAAAATCTAGAGCAGGCCAGAGACTGAAGGGTTCTTCAGGATTATGGACAAGAGAGGAAACAGCCTTGTGGCTGTGGGCCTGGCAGAAAGGGCAGAATCCAGTCTGGTGTGTCAAAAAGTTCTAGAAAAGATTTAGCCATATTGATAAAATTGGTAGGACATTTGACAGAGAGGGGAAAAGTGCAGAGACGGACAATCAACTGTTAGATCAAATTAACCATGAAGACATGTGGGAAATGAGACAATTGTTAACCCCTGGGGGGGGGGGGGATGTCCACAGAAGGAAAAGCTGACATAGTTTACCACACAGTGAAGGAACAGTCACAATACTAGTGACATTGACACAATGCATCAATTACCATGAGACTGCACAGAGTTTGAGGAAGAAGGGAGAGTTAGTCAGGTGGGGACCACAGGTGGCAGACTTGGAGTGAGGACATTCACTAAGAGCACATCCTTCACAGGCTCTGGTTTCGAATGCTTGACCCCCAGCTTGTGATGTTGCTTTCTAGACTCTTCCAGAACCTGGTGGATTTGGGTGTCTGGGAGCTGGCTGTTGAGTACTGTACTCACACCTTAGTACTGCCCACATTCTCTCTGCTTTTTCCACCAGGTGAACCAGCCTTGTCTCATCTCCCACCCCAAGCCAGGCCTCCCTGCGTGTCTTTCCTGATATCATGGGCTAAAACCATGACTCTAGACCAAATCTTCCACCCTAAGTGGTTTCTGTTAAGCATTTGGGTCATGGCAATATAAAAGTAACAAATAAACTGGAAAATGCCTAGGATAGAGACACCAGGAAGGAGAAAAACCAAAATAAAAAAATTTAGTAAAAACTTTTTTGAGAGTGTTAGATATGAAGAGACAAGTATATACAAAAGAGCTAAGAATTGAATATGATGATCCAGGGAGAGCAGAGGAAGAAGACATGGAGGAGTTTGGAAATCATAATAAAGCTAGTTGGCCCTTTTAGAGCCAGGAAGAACATCTAAACAATGGTCACCTTTGTGTTTGTTGGGGTGGGGGTGGGGGTGCCTAGTATGTCAGTGGCAGTCAGAGGACCCCTGTAGGATTCAGCTTTCTTCTGCCAACGCTTCCAAAGACCCCTAAATCATCAGACTTGGTGGAAGATGCCTTCAGCCAAGCCATCTTGCTAGTGCACTTAAAAATATTTAAAATTTATAAGTATTAACTCCATTACTAGAAAATAACTAGTCAGGTCAAAATTCTCAATGCATTATTTATTTTGTCATTCATTCATTCATTCATTCATTCATTCATTCGTTCGTTTGTTTGTTTATTTTCAAGACAGTATTACAGCTCTGGCTGTCCTAGAACTCACTGTTTAGACCAGTCTGGCCTCAAACTCAGAGATCCACCTACCTCTGTCTCCTAAATACTGGGATTAAAGATGTGAATCACCATTGCCTGACTAAAATTACAGGTTTTGATACAAGAGGGATTTATTGTTTGTATTGCAAATTAAGTCAGGATTGAAATGAACCACCACCCCCCCCCCCCCCCACAGCCTCTCCTGTTTTTAATCTGGCCACCTGGAATCCTGGGAGATGTGACTCACTTTTGTATGGGTTCTGGGATTAAATTTAGGTCATCAGGCTTGGTCGCAAGGGCCTTTACCTGCTGAACTGCTTCTTTAGCACTGATGCCTCCTTAAAACCAGGAAAGCTGTCTTTTCAAACACGGTCAATGTGTAAAGCCAGTGAGGGATGCAGGCGTGCTCTGGGTTGACTGTGGCCCCTCAGGCCTATCATTCTTTCGCTTGCTACCGACCCTCTGCAGGATAGTCTTTAATAATACCCTCTTCACCGTCACAGCCATGTGTACGTGTGTCCGTGTGTTTGAGGGTATCATCAATTATTTTCCTCAGTTCCTCTCTATATTTTATTTTGTCACTCGGGTTCCCCCATGCACTTTAGTGTGCTCCAATTTGGCTAGACCAGCTGGATTGCAGCAAAGCCTCAGAATTCTGTGTCTCTGTCCCCAGCATTGGGATTCCAGACGTTCACAGCTACGTCTGGCTTTTCCACATAGGATCTGGAGATCAAACTCAGGTCCTCAGGCTTTTGTGGTAAGCACTTTACCAACTGACCCATCTCCCTGGCCTCCTCACAGTCCTTTAACCTCACACAGCTTCATTTTGGAATCTCTCTGCTCTCTAGAGTTACTGAGGACAGATGAATTGAGAGACCTCCTCCTCTAGTTATCCATTGTGCAGAGCTGCTGAGGCCCAGGAGGGTAAAGGGTCTGTCCACGATCACTGAACAAGCTAGTGTCAGTGTGGGTCCCAACCCTAGTCCACCTCTAGAGTTGATCTGTCTGGCCCTTCTGCTCTGGGCAGTGTGAGCTCTCTAAGACCCTGTCCCAGGGAGGTGCAGAGCACATCCATGGGTTCACACAGCATCAGCAGAGCACAGACTTGCAGCCTGGTTCACGTCACTGAGGCCACAGTGCAGGACGCTCAGTGGCAAAGTCTTGGGATGGAAGCCCCTGATATAAAAGCTGCGTGGCTGGTTTGTCAGCTTTGTCTCTGTGGTCTGTTTCCTGATTCTCTGGGGCAGCTTCTCCTGGTCCCAGGGCTTCTCAGAGAGTCTTTTTCAATCCCTCTCCATTTTATTTTTTGAGACAGGGTCTCTAAGTGGCTAGAGCTTGCCCATTCTGCTGGAGTAGCTGGCTAGCAAGCCCTAGAGCTCTGCCTTTTTCTGTTCTCCCAGCACTGTGCTTATAGACAGACACTGCAGTGCTTGGCTTTCTACACTGGTGCTGCGGATCACTATCTAGACAGATACACCTAGTTGCATAAGGATGCTAGAAGACCCCAGGCTTGGAAAAGTTTCTTGAAAAAGCCTAAATTAAAGAATTTCCCACTTACCTTACAAGACATGTTCACCCTGAGGCCTGTAGGCTGCCTGAAGCCCTCCCCAAAATCTGAAATTTAAGACATTATAAGTTGTTTTTAAGAGAGAGAGAGGGAAGGAGGGAGAGAAAGAGAGAGCATGTGAATGCACACATACGTGTATGTATGTGTATATGTAAAAATTTAGACACAATAGTGTATGTTATCCCAGTGCTGGGGAGGTAGCAACAAGTGGACAGATGAATCCTTACTTGATGCTCCCATCCATCCATCCATCCATCCATCCATCCATCCATCCATCCATCCATCATCATCCATCCATCCATCCATCCATCATCTACCTATCCATCCATCCATCCATCCATCCATCATCCATCCATCCATCCATCCATCCATCATCCATCCATCCATCCATCCATCCATCCATCATCTACCTATCCATCCATCCATCCATCCATCCATCCATCCATCCATCCATATCTATCTGCCTACCTGCCCACCTATCTATTTATCTATCAGCCTATCAATCTATCTATCTATTTTCTATCAAATCACAGTCCACACTATCAAGGAGCTCACAATTCAATAGATAATGCACACTCTAACACACACACACACACACACACACACACACACACACGCTTACACTCAGTCTACATATGTAATCCCTTATGTGCATGTTTATAGTGCTGGTGGTAAGTGCGGATGCTTCATCTTTCAGCCAGACTGTCCTGGTCCCTCCTCTTTGAGGCTCAAGGTTGAGCATCTCTGCAATGGAAAGTGCATCTTAAGTGACTCCACCTGACAAGAACAAGCAAGCCTCTGATTGGAGGTTGATGGGTCTAATGGGAGCCTGCATTTATTTCTTTGTGTGAGGCTGACTCTGTTCAGAGTGTGATTCCAGCCTGCCCTTCACCTGCTCTGCAGATTGGAAGAGGGACATTGTATCTCTGGGTTGCTGAAGGACACACTGAATAGTAGCTGCCTGTGGAAGGGGCAGAGCTCCTGAGTTATCACTCTAACAAAGGGACAAGGTACAAATGAATTCTCCTCCCATGCCAAGTCATCTATGCAGGGGCCAGGAATCCATTGCCACCTTCCAGTTGGCTGCCACCTCTCCTTCAGTGGTAGGATGCCCTGAAACCCCTGGACCTCCTTCCCTATATTCAATGCTGGACATTTCTCAATGTCCTTCAACTGTATTCTCTCACATAACCCACCTTCATCCTCTGTCCACTGGAAACACTACCATGGACCAATAGTCAGCTCTGGAAACATATGTACAAATAATATTATACATATTGAGCAGGTTGTACTGACATATTTAGGAATACATCTCATATACATATGCATACATATACACATAAGTACATGATGTAATGACAATACATGAGAGAAGACCATGAACTTGAAAGAATACAAGAAGAGGTACAGGTGGTTGGAGGGAGGAAAGGGGGTGGGGAAATGATGTAATTATATGAATCTCAAAATAGAATAAACAAACAAAAACCCCACTACCACAGTGCTTTCCTGTTATGGAGGCAAAGATCTCTATCTTCAAATCACCTTCCAAGTCAAGGAAGACCCTAGGGCTTGGGGTGAGGCTGGAGTGCTTTGCCTGACATGCAGGATTCCCTATGGAGGCAAAGATCTCTATCTTCAAATCACCTTCCAAGTCAAGGAAGACCCTAGGGCTTGGGGTGAGGCTGGAGTGCTTTGCCTGACATGCAGGATTCCCTGGGCATAGCAGTGCATGCCTGTAATCCCAGCTCTCAGGAGGCGGAAGCAGGTAGATTAGTGGTCAAGTCACTCTTGGCTACTAGTGAGTGTGGGAACAACACAGACTATGTGAGATCCTGACTCAAACAAAACAAATAAACAAAAAACCAACAAACCAGAAATTGTCAGGGTGAGGGGCATACCCATGACATCTCAGGGAACCCGAAGGAGGTTAAGTGCAGGAGATCAAGCCACCACATTGCTTGTTCAGTATGGGAAGAACATTCTTCTCCCTGTAGTTGTGAGTATTGGTATCCAGAACACTTGGGTCCCCAGAAGCCTTCACAAATGAGGTCTCTGTTTCTAAAGCAGCGCCTTTGCTCAGAGCCAGACTGTCATTGCCAACTCTTGATGGTGGAGTCACAGAAAGCATATGGAAACAAAGATTCAGAGAAGTTAAGTAATGAGCTCAAAGCCACACAGAATCCCTGTCTGCTTCATTCTCTATAGGCTGGCTCTTCCCAGCTCCCACTCAGCCTCCTCTTGTAGATGCTTCCTGGTGGGAAACCCCACTCCTAGCCTCTTGGGCCCAAGTGCCTTGCACAGTCTTCAGCTCTGCCAGTTGGCCAGACAATCCAGCTTAGAATTAGGTTATTAAGTCTTTGGACAAACACTGGGGCAGGAGTTCAACCTGCTTTTATTTCCTTCCAGTAAAACACAGCCCTAGGATTCCAGTAAGTTCTGAGAGTTTCCAACTCTCTGGAGAGTAAGCAGGCACAGGTGACTGGGAGCAAGTCCCTTCCCCATGGCCTCTGCCTCCAGCCTGCTCCTGACCCAGGTTCATTGCAGGCCTGCTCTTGGAGAGCACTCTGTCTTGAGCCAAGTTGGAAGGGCAAGTGAGCAAGATGTTGCTCACTGGATTCACCGGCCAGCCAGCCTAGCCAAATCGGTAAGCTCTGGGTCAGTGAGAGACCCTGCTCAGAAAACAAGGGGCAGTGTCTTGAGCCCCCACCCCATGCATACAAGTATATGTACACTCTAGTACACAGAGCAGTTAGCCAAATCATGCATATACACTTATACATACAGAAAAGGCCAGAGTCAGTTCTTTCCATGTGGCTCCCAGGGACTGAACTCGGGTCCTCAGGCTTGCCATCAAGCACCTTACTTGCTAAGCCATCAAAGTGGCCCAAGATAATGTTGTTAAGACTCAATACCCAAGGTCTGTTCCAGAGCCCCACAGAATCCACACCTCCTGGGAACCCACTGGAGAAGACCAGCCTTGGGCCCTGCCACATGATCTGAATCTTTGTTTACAGTTCAGTGAAGGTTGAAGTTAGAAAAACTCTAGCTGGAGGTGCAGTTTTGAGCTAGACATACTGTCCAGCTCTTGGTGTGATGGCCTTGAAGGTGCTGTCAGCTTGCCTTCTCTAGTGTCTTTATAGTGCCCTAGGGCAGCGGCTTTGAGTAATAAGAGATCCCTAGCTTTGGGTGAAGACAGACTTGGAAGATTGGGAGTATCCAGCCTGGGTGTGAGTGCTTGATTGTGGCTCATACATACTGAGCCCACTAGGAGAGCTCACTTATCTGTGATCCACCGGCAGTTGTGTGTAGGAAAATGGGAGGAAGATGAGGCTGGGGCTGAGGCCTATGGGAAAACCCAGTGAAGCTCTACACTCTGGGTTGTGGGCCTGGGTCCTATAAAGGGAGGTGGGGGCAAGGCCTGTGGTGAGGATGGAGGTCATGAGACCAAGGAGCTGCATGTGATCAAGCAGAGCCTGTGTTCCAGGGCTGGTCAATATGTCCCTACTCTCATCTCTGTCCTGCCATGTGGCCCTTTAATTCCTCCACACCCGATGACCAGAAAGCAATCCAGTTGGGGTTCCTAGAATCATGGGGAGCCATAGCTTGACACTGAAGGCCATGCCTTGATGTCCCTTCCTTCTGGGACATGTAAGTGAGGATGTAATGTCTGTCAGGAGACCACTGGGGGGCGGGGCTCAGATTGCTTGCTTCCTTGGATGCAATTTTAGTTTCCTTTCATTGGATAAACACTCCCAGGATACTAGCCAGAAAAGTACCATGAACTGGGTGGGGGCAGTCAGTCACCACCTGTGGAGATCCTGTGAATAAACTTAAAAACATGAGAAATGAGTCTGGCTAGAAAAGAAGTTGCTGTGTGACCTTGGACAGCTCTCTTAACTGTTCTGTGCTTTGGTGATCTCCATTGTTCTGTGATAGGGAGATTAGGACTTATCATGGGGTTTGTAGGTGGAAAAGAGGTCTCTGGTACAGGCACGACAAAGATACTACTTCCAGCCCTCCAGCTATCCCAACTATGCAACTCATTGGAATTCAACTCCTTGTGCATTGCCCCCGCATCTTTGTGGCTGCCATTGCCATTGCTGAGAGTCCCTCCCTCCATCCTTGCCATGAGCTCCTGAGCACTGGGCCCTGTGAAAAGAGAGCAGGAGAGGGGGAGGGGGATAGAGGGATGGGGGAGGGGGGCTGCAGACCTTGATTCTACCCAAAGGCTAAAGCCAGGAAGTGCTAAAGGCTGGCAAAGACCAGGCCACCATGCTGACACCTGTGGTAACACTGAGGTACTTTATTCCCGTCCACTGGGGCTGGCCACAGGTGAGTGTGGGCCCAGTGTTGGGTGATTACTGGAGCATGACGGTCAGGGCATTTAGCCCTGGCGACTGGGCAGATGCCAAAGGAGTGTGCAGAGGCCTCAGGTCGACAACACCTAACATATTCCTCCTTCCTTCCTCCTCCTGTCTCCCTCCTTTTCCTCCCTCCCCCCTCCATTTCACCTCCCCACCTTCTTCTTTCCTCAGTCTCATGTAGCCCAGGCTGGCTCAGAACTCCACATATAGCTAAAGACATGGATTCCTGTTTCTCCTGCCTCGGCTTCCTGAGTGCTGGGATTACAGCTGTGTGCCATTGACCCAGCTTTTATTTATTTATTTTTCCTGAACCTAAGGACACATGGACACTGAGTCCTCCAGAGTCACATGGACCCAGCCCCACAAACCAGCTCTTTTATTCTTCTTCTTCTGTCACGACGTATATTCTGCTTATGTCTTACAGTGACACAGCCTTTCCTTGTTTCATTTAGAATTATTTTATGTATCTTCTGAAATGCCAGCTTGTTGACTTGATTAGTTTGTGTCTACATATTTTTCTTTTAAGAGGAAATCTCTCTGTGTATGTTTGTGTGTGATGTATGTGTTCATATGAAGGTGGCTTATGTGTGAGTGTGGTGTGTACGTGCCATGGTACGTGAGCAGAGCTTGAGGACCAACCTTGGACATTTCACCTTGTGAAAGTGGAAGGTGTTTTTTGCTGTTTGCCACACTGAAAATGCCATGCTATCTGGCCCACGAGCTTCCAGGGATTTAGACTTGTCTCTGGGATGACAGTTGCATACCACCATGTCCTGCTTTTGGAGGGCTTCTGGGGACTCAGGTCCTCCTGCCTGTTCTGGGTGAGTGCTCTACCCCTGAGAAATTTTGCCAGCCCTGTGTATATATTTTTTTTCCAAGGGGAAATAGTATCACTTAAGTGTTGCATACGTCAAAGCTTGGAAGCTTCTGGGATTTTCTTTTTTGGTTTTTTAGCTTTCTATGTGTAAGACATTGAGGCCGTCACCAGATCTGACCTCTCCTCTCTGTTTCTAAATCATTGTTGTTGTTGTTTTTAACTTTCTTCTCTCTCTGTTTCTTTTTCCAGTCTGAATCAGATTTTCACCAGATAGGCCATGCTGGTTTTGAATCTGCAGTCCTCTTGTCTAAGCCTCTCTTTTGATAGGGTTACAGGTGTGAGAGCCAGGGAAGGAACTCAGAGTGGGATCCTGGAGGCAGGAGCGGATGCAGAGACCATAGAGGGGTGCTGCTCACTGGCTTGCTCCCCACAGCTTGCTCAGGCTGCTTTCTTACAGAACCCAGGACCAGCAGGCCGGAGCTGATACCATCTACAGTGAACTGAGCCCCAGCCCCCCCCCCACCAATCACAAGATAAGAAAACATCTTACAGGCTGGATTATAACCCCATCTTATGAAGGAAGTTTTTATTTGGGGTTCCTTCCTCTCAGATGTCTCTAGCTCTGTCAGGCTGACATAAAACTAGCCAGGGCCAGAACTAAGACACTCCCTACAGCAGCAAGCTGGGACCAAGCCTTAACATATAGATCTTTATGGGGAACATTTGTTGCTCAAATCATAGTAGGGAGCTGGAGAGATGGCTCTCTGGTTAAGATGGCTTGATGCTCATCTAGAGGACCCGAGTGCAGTTTCCAGCACCCATGACAGGTGACTCATAGCTGCCTATAACTCTAGATCTGAGGAAAGCCAACACCCTTTCTGACCTACAAAGCATCACCACTCCCCAAATAAAATGAAACGCATCTCTAAGAAGATGGAGCCTACAGTGGAGAGATACACTGTAGGGAGTGGCTTAGTTTCCCTCTGTCTCTCTGATAAAATATCCTGTGCTGGCTAGTTTGATGTCAGCTTGGGAAATAAGCTGGAGTCATTGGCAGGTGGGACCACTCTGTAGTTGCACACTGGATGAGGTGGTCCCAAGCGTGTGGGCTACCCAAGAGATCAAGTGTATGTGATCCCATGTGCAGAGGATCCTTTCCTACCCCACTCTTAGCTTACTTGACCATAGAGGATACAGAAAATCTACTTGACAACTACAGCATTAGGACAGCCTCTAATGAGGCTGGAGAGATGGCTCAATCAGCAAATGTTTGCTTTGAAAACATAAATATCCTCAGAAATAACATAAAAAATATCTGGGCACAGTTATGTGTGTCATGCCAGCCAGTTCTAGGGGGACAAAGGCAAGCAGATTACCCATGGGCTCCACTCCATGAGAAACCCTGTCTCAAAAAAGCAAGTTTTCAGCACCTGAGGAATGACGGCTCTCTCTCTCTCTCTCTCTCTTTCTCTTTCTCTCTCTCTCTCTCTCTCTCTCTCTCTCTCTCTCTCTCTCACACACACACACACACACACACACACACACACACACACATACACACACACACACACACGTAGGGAGAATTTCTCTGTGTCTCAGCAGCTGTTCCCAAATAACACAGAGTCTTAATATTAATTATAAATGCTTGTCCGATAGCTCAGCCTTAAAACTAACCAGCTCTTGCAACTTAAATTAGCCCATTTCTATTATTCTACAGGCTGCCATGTCGTTTATGGCTTTACCTGTCCTTCAGCATGACTTTCTCCATCTGTGTCTTCTGACTCTGCCCTTCTTCTTCCAGTAACTATCCTGCCCAGTTAACAATAGGCCAGTCAGCACTTTATTAACCAATGAGAGTAATACATATTTACAGTGTACAAAAATTGTTCCACAACATTTCCCCCTGGTCTTTCTAATTAAAAAAGAAGGTCTTAACTTTAACATAGTAAAATTATATACAACAAAACAGTTATCAAGTAAGAATTACAGTGATAATACCCAGCCTAGTAGTGATGTGAATATCATTCATTAGTAAAGGGGCTATTTGGGCCTATTAGAAGGAGGCAGGAAATCTGAGCATAGATAATGGACAAGGAGGGCAGAGTCAAGAAAGACATGATCTATCTGACCAAGAAGCAAGATGTAAGGAAATAGCCATGGGCCACGTGGCAAGACAGATTAATGGAAATGGACTGAATTAAGATGCAAGAGCTAGATAGAAATATTCCCAAGCCATAGGCCAAACAGCATGTAACTAATATAAGTGCCTGAGTCATTTTGGGGGATCAGTGCAGTGGTGCTATGGGGAAGTTTGGACCATGGGGCTAAGGCAGGCCAGAGACTCCTATTACAAATGGTGCCCAATGTGGGACCTTTACATCCACACAAAGCCTGAGGAACTTAAAAAGGGTTCTAGATTACAGAAATGGAGCCAAAAGCAACTTCTGAGTTGTGTCTTTCACCTGAGCTATGGTACAGAAGGGCGTGGCATGGTATGCAGGCTTGAATTACAAAATGGCAGGCTTGTGGCAGGCAGCTTAAGCTGAAACAAGGCTGGTTCCTAAAGTCTCACAGGAGCCTCATTGTAAGCAAAAAGGTGCATATGATGGATTTAAGGTTTCTGTTCATACAGACAAAAGGGGGATATAGTCAAAGATGGCTTCTTAATAGCAGCATTTCCTTGGGTCAGCTCTGTTTGCTAGTGGTGAGAAGATGTGCAGCTCCTTTAAGAGAGGTTTCCTGACTCAGCCTTATCAACAAAAACTGTGTGGTTCTTTTAAGAGGTCTTGCTGCCAAACACTTAAATGGAACTCAAGTGCAGTGGGAGATTGTGCTCTACTTGGTGGCAATATGGACTCTAAGAGTCCTCAGAGTTGTAGTGGTAAATAGGTCTACAATATTTAATATTGCTTCCCAGAATTGAAAAAATAAGTGTGGCTCTGGTACCTCTGCCATGTTGAAAAGCTGAATGGAATGGAATTAGCTGTAAAAACAGTACTTTACAGTCTAGCATTTTAAAAGCTCTTCTGGCTGGAAAATAATTAAGGATATGCAATGAAACAGATTTATATGGAGAAACCCTCTAAATGGGTTATGATGTGTCTGAAAAAGAATACATAGGCTTGGAGAGAAAAGAAAGAGGGTAAAGAAAGTATTTTAAAAAGAGAAATAGAATGTGTGTGTGTTTACATGTGCCACATAAGGATGGAAAATATACAGAGTCTGGATTATGTCTATTATTGTGCTTTCTTTTAATTGTTTAACTGTTAACGAGCTAGCTGCAGAAAGACAATTGATTGTAAAGGTTGCTAAGTTAAACAAACATATATTTTAAAGGTATCTTGAACTTGAAATTTGGGTCTAAGGATACGTTGCTTTGGAAAAGAGGTTATGCTTTTGTTTCCACAGAAGATGAGAACCTGTGGATTGGGCTTCCAGGCTAATATGGTTTGATCAAGTAAAACTCCATGAAAAATCTGTGATGGGAAGAGATGGTCACATCAGCTTCAAGGCTTCCAGCTAAGATGATCCAACCTCAAGAGACTCATAAGATTGCCAGTGCCCCTCAGTCAGCAAGAAGTAATAACAGAAAGCTATGCCCAAATTCCAAAAATATTTTTTATAAATGTTTGTTTTTATTATAAATGGTTAATGGTCATATCCAGTTTCTTTCTAAGGAAAAATGGGGGATATCATATAGGAATAATTTAAAAAGATAGGTTATTAAATTTACTTTAATACAAAAAATGGTTGTTAATCTCAAAATATTTACATTGGTATGGATTTTGGTTTATTAATATGAGTTTAGATCATTTTTATGCCGTGTGTATATTTCTACTCTTGTTTAAGATATTATGTTTATGTAAATAATTTAAAATTGTAATGCATAATTAAGAAATACAGACTGATAGTCATCTATGATAACCAAATTTATAGTAGTGTTTTCGTAGGTATACAAAGATACATTTCAATTAGATAGGTAATCTTCAAACACTTCAAAGGCCTACAGAATATGGTATTTACAATACTTTAAGAACTTAGACTTTTCTGGACAGTGAGATGGGTCAGCTCCTGGCAGCACGAATCTACTTCAGGAGAATGACAGGCATTGAAAAAACTCCATATGCGGTTTACTTTTTTTGCAGCAAAAGTGAGCCATTGGACAAAAAATTGTTTATGCTTCAATTGCCTGACAGTATGCTGTATAAACTGGACATGCAGGACCCATAGGAAAGTGACCTCTGAACTTTGCCAAAAAAGCCGAGATAGTTCTTCAGGATCCTGCTTCACAGAGAAAAGTGCCATACATTCTTCAGGACACAAGGAGAAGTGACTGACAAACTGTGTCAGAATGGGCAAGCAGTCCTTCAGATTTCCTGCTTCATTAAAGGGTATGCCAGAGACTCTAGGCCTGTAGGCTGAATATGGACGCCCCAGTGTTTCAGAGGAACTTTGGGTGACTGTCCAGGCAGCCAGATGTCACCTGTCATTTCTAGATTTTAGAAGTTGCTTGTGCTTCCTGTTTACTCAGGTAATATTATATCCTTCTGTGGTCTTTAATGTAGTTGAAGATTAAATAGTAAAAGTATAGTTTTCCTTATTATAAAAGGTATATCAAATATAAAACTTTAGACTCACAAAGATAAAGTAGATGATAGAATATTTTCTTTAATTTTGCTAAATACAAATAGACTAGATATTGTAACTATAATTCTTTCTTGATAGCTGTTTTGCTATATGTAATTTTGCTATGTTGAAATTAAAACATTCTTTTTTGATTAGACAGGAAAGGAGAAGTGATGTGGGATGTCTTTCTGTGTGCTATGAATATCATTCATTGATAAAGGGACTGTTTGGGCTTAGGGCAGGGAATCTTAGAAAGAAGTGGGAAATCTGAGTATAGATAAAAGGGAAGCAGGGCAGAGTCAAGAGAGATGCGACCCAGCTGCCCAAGAAACAAGATGTAAAGAATTAGGTAAGCCATTGCCCCATGTAGTAAGACAGATTAATAAAAATGGGTTAAATTAAGATGCGAGAGCTAGCTAGCAATATGCCCAAGCCATAAGCCAAGCAGCATGTAATTAATACAAATGTCTGGGTCATTTGTGTGTGGGGGGGGCTAAGTGGCAGCAGGGGTGTGGGGGAGTCTGAACCGTGGAGTTAGGCCAGGCCAGAAACTTCTATTATAGAAGATTTTAACTTTAACATAGTAAAATTACATACAATAAAACAGTTATCAAGTAAGAATTACAGTGATAATATCCAGCCCATTTGTGTTTGGCAAAATTAGAGAAAATACTCTATTACCTATCTCATCTTTGTGACTCTAAAGTTTTATACCTAAGTTTTCTTTTATCACAACTAAGAAAAATTTTAACTGTTAGGACTGTCTAGTCTTCACCATCAAAGACCCACAAAGAGTGAAATCTTATCTAATGACAGAGACATCTGACTGCTTAGACAGTCACCCTATATTCTTCTGTAATGTTGGGCCATCCAACTTTGGCCTACAGGCCTAGTATATCTGACAGATATTTGTGAGAAGCAGGAAATTTTGAAGGACAGTCTTACCCTGTCTTGGCAAAATTTGACAGTTGGCTTTTCTGCATTCTGCTGTTTGGAAAGTATACTGTCAGCAATTGAAGCAAGAGCAGTTTCTTTGCCCAAATGGCTTTTGTCATAAAGAAACAAACTCTATATGGAGGTTCTTTGATGCCCATCATTTTCTCTGAAGTAGATTGATGCTGTCAGGAGCAGACATGTCTCACTGTCACAAAAGCCTTAAGTTATTAAAAATATTAAATGCCATATTTTGTAGGTCTTTGAAATGTTTGAAGACTGACTATCTATCTATCTATCTATCTATCTATCTATCTATCTATCTATCTAGATATGTGTGTGTATGTGTGTGATATTGAAACCATACTTAACATGATCATAAGTTTGACAACTATACATGACTATTAATCTGTATTTCTTAATTATACATTACGTTTTTAGATGAGTTGTGCAATACTCCAAATGAGAGTAGAAACATACATATAGTACAGTAAAAATAACTTTAAGTTTGTTATCAATAAATCAAAATCAATACCAGTGTAAAACATTTTGCAATTAATAGTTGTTTTTGGATTAAAGTAGATTTGATAATCTACTTTTTTATCTTATCATTTTTTATATCACCTTTTTCCTTTTCAGAAAAAGATTCCTGAATCTAATCTCCTGTGTTCAGCCTTTTTTAAAAAATGACTATCATCAATAACAATTTGAAACCAACTACCCTTAAATATTTAAAAATCCATAATCAATGTTTTGAGAATGTGGGCATTGTTATCTAAACTACTTCCTGTTGGTATCTTTGGGCGAACCTTAAGAAAATCAGGATAATTATAAGGTCTTGGCTGGAGTAGTTTGTAAGGCTGAACCATCTCAGCCATCTGCCTTAAAGCTATTTGCATGTAGAATTTTGAGGAGATTGTTACAGAGACATTGTGAAATGCTGGCTCACCTGGGCCTTTGTTTACATTTGTGTTTGGTCTCCTTGTTCTAAAGATACATAAACTTTTAAAGGTAACATACATTATAGAATGTATATTATATATGTAACATACATATGCACAAATTGGTTAAAGATTTTTTTGTTTTATGTTTTAGCAGGTAAAATATGCATCACATGTCTTGGAGTTCTGTGTTTATTTTTAAATTTTTGTTGATGGAATTTTCAGGAAGGTCATTCTCAATAAAACCTGATCCTTATCACCAGCCTCTCATCTCATGTGGAAATAAAAGCAAAACCTCTTTCCCAAAGTAACATATCTTTTGACTTCCATCAAAATTGATGGTGTCAAGGCATTTTTAAAATATATAGTTTGGTTTAATCCATTAGTTGTCATAATCCAATGTGTTTTAGCAGCTGCTGCTTCTTCATTAGCAATCAGAAAATAGAAAGACAACACAATAACATACAAGGTCCAGACTCTCTGTGTTTCCATTTTACATGACTCATTATCGTTTTTTAACTTCATTCCTTTTTAAGGAATTTATTATTTTACAATTATGAATTTTTTGACTGTTTATATCTTCTCTTTTTTCTTCCAAGCTTATGTTTGTTTTAAAACACATGCACACACACACACACACACACACACACACACACACACATACACACCCCATAATTTCTAAATGAAAGAAATACCATACGTCCCCAGCAGCTGAGTGGATTTTACAACATCCTGATCTACTGATCTTTTCATGTGTTTTCTTGGTCTTTTGGGAGAACACAAAACACAAAAGAATGTTCATCTTGGTCCACAGTTTCAGGGCACACCTGTGTCCAAACTGATGGGAAAACTAACTGTGAGGCCAACTGGATCCAGACCCTCTTGGAAGGATTCTGAAGGGGAAGGAGACTGTTGTTGATGCTGTAATACACATCTATTCTCCAGCGCCTCCACAGATGTACAGGGGCCCTTGACTTCCCCCCACATCTCCTAAAGCTAACTCACTAGCTGAATAGGAGAGGGCTTGTGATGTCCTTTGCTTGATGATTGAGGAAACTGAAGCTTCGAGACTAGAATGGCTGTCAGTGACTTCTAAAGCAGGGACTAAAAATTAGTTTGGTGACTCTAGGCTCAGTTCCAAATCAGAAGTATGGAGAGGCCCTTTTTCTTCTGCAAGCCTCCCTGCTGGCTCTTTTCTGTCCCGTCCTTGGGATCCTGGTGAAGATAACCAGAGGGAGGCCCCTTTTGCTGTTGGGACCAGGGCCTGCACAATCTTGCCATGCTGGGTGCCTTTCTTCTGCCATGTCTGAAGCACAGATTTTCTGCGCAGGAAGGCCTGCTTCATCTGCAAGCTGAGTGTTGGTGACTGACTTGAGAGATTTGAATTCACATGGAGGGGAGTCTGAAAGTTTCACCTTTCTCTGAGCCCTGGGCCTGGTTTAACAGCCACCTGGGCTAGAGAGTGGCTCAATCAGTAAAGCACTTGTTTACATGAAGACCCACCCAAGCTCCACTCCCAAACCCATGTTAATAAAGCTGAGTTCCATGGCTCAGGACTGTAATCCTAGCAGAGATGGTAGGGCTCCCAGCCTATCTGGTCGGCAAAGCCTGGCCTACTTAGTACATTCCAGTGTGGTGAGAAACTCAGGAAACGATAAAGGTAGACCGAACTTGAGAAATGACACTAGAGACTGTTTTTCGGATTCTACATGCACACGTGAACACACACATAGGCACATATACCCACACACAAAAATGGAAGGAAGGAAGGAAGGAAGGAAGGAAGGAAGGAAGGAAGGAAGGAAGGAAGGAAGGAAGGAAGGAAGGAAATCTGTCCTTTTTTGCTTCCTGCTTAGAAAACAACAGAATGAAGGGTTACATGGGCATTTTTTAGGGCAAGGCCTGGGGCCCTCAGCTGACAAGGGGACAGAGGTTAGGAGGCAGCAATGAGAATGCCCAAATTCCCAGCTTTCTGAGTCTTAGGTAACTCTGAAGGGGGTCTCCAGCCTTGGTATCTGTGCTATCAACTAATCACTGATGAGTCTCTTGAAAGGTGGGGGAACAAGATTGTTGGTTGTGTCCTGCCTATAGCATATGGAAACCCAGAAAAACGCACTGCCCCGGAAATAAGTCCTCTGTCCCTGATTTGGGACCTGGGCTGGGTTATCTTGCTCTTGATAATCCAGGGAAGCGGTGGTAACAGGCAAATCCTCAGGCACTAACTAAGCCTAGAGCTCATTAGACTGATCAGCAAGCCCGGGGATCAGCATTCTCCACTCCACACTCTTCACCAGCAGTAAGGTTAAAAGTTCCATTAGTGACTTTTTAGGGGAAATCAGACTAGTTCTTACTGTGTAGGCCTGGCTGGCCTGGAACTTACTATGTAGACCATGTTGGCCTCGAACTTGCAGAGATCCACTCGTCTTTGCCTCCTGAGAGCTGGGATTAAAGGCATAAACCACCATGCCTAGCTCACAGCCGACTTACATGGGTGATGGGGATTAACACTCTGGTCCTCCTGCCTCAGGGCAGACTCTTTTCCGACTGAGCCGGGCCACTCATCTCATCTTAATTTTTGAGTTGAAGTCTCTCATTGAACCTGGAGTTTGCCAAATTGATGAAGCTGGCTGGCTCTCAGGCATCAGAGACATCCTGCTATTTCTGCTTTCTCGGTGCTAGAATTACAGGTGCTGGCTCTCATGCTCAGCACGCACCCATGTGTATGTGTGTATGTGTGTGCCTTTGTGTGTGTGTGTCTCTCTCTGTGTGTGCATGCTCCCATGTGTTCATGTAAGTGCGCGCATGCATGTGCATGTGTGTGTGTGTGTGTGTGTGTATGTATGTGTGCATGTGCGTGTGTGTGTGTGTGTGTGTGTGTGTGTGTGCAGCAGTACTTCACTCAGTGAGCCATTTTCCCTGCCCCCTACCAGAAATCTTAAGCATCTGCAATGTTCCTAGGGATAAGGAAGCAAATGAACCATGCTGAGATATGACGTTATGGAGCAGTGGGCTCAGATGAACCCCTCCCTTCCATAACTGCTCTCACTCTGCCTGTGACAGAGCCAAAGCCCATCCCAGATGTGAGGTCAGGAGAGAGACGGCAGAGCCCTTTCCACTACCACTGGGCCTGTGGTCTCTGCATGTAAAGCCAGAGATGCTGAACTGCAGCCCCAGACAGAGGTCGGAAGAAAGTGGCTGCGGGGATTTGAGTCCAGGGAGGACCCTACAAGCTTAGACTTCAGAGCTGCAGCCTCACAAAGCCGGTGTCTACTTAGACTCTGAGAAACAACTTCCTTTCCTTATGCATAACAGGGAGAGCGGGGCCGAGAGTGAGCTCGTAAAAGGCCTGTGAGTCCTGCGGGGCATCAGAGAGCTCTAAAGGGGGCATGGGATGAGTTCAGGGTAAAGGAATCAAGCAGCATATGGATCAAATTCACTGCTTGTGATGCACCAGCCAGGAAGACTGCTCACAGAGCTGGAGTGGCGGGTGGAACACACTCTGAGTCACAGAAGGCTCCCAAGGACAATGGGCTCCTCCATCAGCTTCATTACTTTGAGTGGTCTTTCTGCTGTGGGCTACTCAGATGAGCTGGCTCTCAAACCTTCCAGATATTCCCTCCAGGCCCCTCCAGGTCACAGAAGCCTGGCCAGTTCTGTCCAGATGCTGCTGGGCTCTCTCCCAGTGCTGGCCATTTTTGATTCACTGTCCCCATCCTTGCAATGGGGGGGGGGGGGAGGAAGGGGGGCGTGAGTGGTTCCCTTTCCAATACCCTCTCGCAGTCTCATTGCTCCTGTGGCTGGGCACCTCTCTTCTGCCAGTTCTGTCTGACCTCTCTGATCAACAAGGATGCACCCCATCTTCTCCAGCTGCTCCTCTTAACTTGATCTCCTGCTCAGGGTTCCTCAGCTACCCACAGGACCGACCCTTCCTTCCCCAACAGCAGACATCATTGGCCTCCCTCCAAGGTCTGATGGAAGAGTCAAGATTCCCAGGACCCACAGCATTTAGTTCAACCTACTACCCAGAACACATCCTCTCTCTCTCTCTCTCTCTCTCTCTCTCTCTCTCTCTCTCTCTCTCTCTCTCACTCATCCTCTGTGTGTGTGTCTGCATGTGTGTGTGTGTGTGTGTGTGTGTGTGTGTGTGTGTGTGCATGTACATGCACATGGAGACCAGATCAACCCTGAATATCGTTCTTCAGGACCTGTTCACCTTGTTTTTTGAGATGGTCTCTCAATGGCTTGAAACTCACCAACATGACCATGCTAGTTGACAAGTGAGCTTCAGATGTCTGCCTATCTCTACTTCCCCAGTTCTGGAATTGTAAATACAGACCACTACATACTGCTTTTTTTTTTTAAAAAAAAAAAAAATTGTGTTCTGGGGAATTGAACTCAAATCCACATGTTCACAAGGCAAGCACTTTACCAACTGAGCCATGTACACACCCACCGCCCCAGAATTCTTCTTCCATTCAAAATAATCTTTTCTTCCTAATTTATCTCAGTCATTCAGACCTCTGGAAACCTCTATGACCAGGATATCTATGGCTTAGGGTGATGACTTATGCCCCTGTGTGGAGGTAGGAAGAGGTTCTGATACTATGCACTGGCATTTAATTTTAGTGAGATGAGAGACCCTGTTTCAGAAAATAATGTGAAGGCTGGAGAGATGGCTGAGCACCTAATAGCACAGGCTGCTCTTTCAGAGGTCTCGGGTTTGTTCCCATCATTCACTTGATAGCTTACAACTATTTGTAACTCTAGTCTGTTCCTAGGAGCCTGAGGATCTCTCTCCTTTGGCCTTTGCTGGTTCCAAGGACAAAACATGGTGTACAGACATATATTCAAGCAAAATGCTTATACACATAAAATAATCTTAAAAATATAAAGTAGAGAGCAGTTGAAGAAGATACTCAGTGTCAACCTTGGATCTACACACACACACACACGCACACGCACATGCACACATACACACACATATACACACCCACATACCCCAGAGGACAAGGCAAACACATGCATTCACACCATCATCACCATAATGCTGACCTTCAAGAGAGAATCGTCAGAGGCAAAAAGATTCTCGTGTGAGAGTGAACCCTCCTAATCAGGTCTCCTAACCAGGCCTGGCCCTACTTAGCATCCAAGATCAGCCAAGATCACTTGTATTCATAATGGTGTCCCTAGGGAAAGAAGTCAGATACATACATACATGGGTACAGCAGGGTGGTGGCAGCTGTGAAGAGGCAAGGCAAGTTATGAGGGCAAGCCAGCTTTTTTTTTTTTTTTTTAATTAGGGAATAGGAGCATCTGGGCTGCATCTTAAAGTCCTGAAGACTGGCTAACATGGTGTGTCCAGCATGCTGCCATCATGCCACATGTGGCTGTGCATAGCTATGAAAGTGGCTTAACATAAAAGCACAAACCTATTCAAACAGTAGTGACTGGACCGGGGTGTTCTCCAGCATGATCTTTGCAGATGACAATGTGCAAAGTTTATGTTTGGGAACAGAGTAATCAAGTTACACATACTTCTAGTCCTTGAGAGATGGCTCACAAGAATAAAAGCACCCGCCACTAAGCTGATAGCCTGAGTTTGATCCCAGGACCCACATGGAACTTTCTACTCCTGAAAGTAGTCGTCTACCCGCTACACACAATAAATACACAAAAGAGAAACTGATGTCTAAAAAGAATCACAAAAGGGGGCTAGAGAGATGGCTCAGCAGTTAAGAGCACTGGCTGCTCTACTGAGGGTCTGGGTTCAATTATCAGCACCCCCATTGTAGCTCACAACCTTCTGTAACTCCAGTTTCAGGAGATCTTTTCTGGCCTCTTTGGATACTGCACACATATGGTGCATAGATATTAATGTGGGAAAAACACCCCCCCACACACCCCCACACAAAAATATAAAAACTCTCTTACACACAAAGGTTTCATAATGTTTGAAGTAAGCTTACAATTTTGCATTGGGTCACAGTCACATCTATCCTGGGCCATATATGCAGCAGACGGGATATGCTCATATTTGAGCTGTGCCATGTTATATCACGTGTAAACTATTTTGTATAATGCCCCTGGCTCCATGGCGATCATGATCTGGTACTAGAATAAACATCTGAAGCCAACATTATAACTTGTGAATAAAGACTTGCCTAGTTCCAAATTGGTATTTAAAATGCTTCCAATGGTGACCCAAGGGCTTGCAGAATTGGAGTAAGGCCAGCTTCGGCCCTGCCTCCTATCCATGTGAACCCCAACTCGGAAGCAAGAGAGGAAGCAGAGCCTGTTCTCACCAGTTTGTTTAGAAACACAGGCTGTGGGTGGCATTGGACACCCAGAGCTCACTAGGAAACCAGAGAAGCTCACATGCAGCAGAGCCAGGCCGAGTGTTTCAGGGCTCTGGTGGCCTTTCTATTTCTGGGATTAGTCGGGCAGAGTCTTGCTTTGCTTTCGATGAAAGAAACCGTGGGCAGCTGTGCCAGGCATGAGTGGCCCCCTGCGCCAGGCATGAGTGGCCCCCTGCCTCTGCCAGTATAAATATACCACCTCGAAGCAACCACAGCATTGGTCAAACAGGGCACCGGCATCTGAGCTCACAGTGGACTTTTGAGCCAGGGGGCCTCAGCCTGCTTTGGAGGTGGCAAGAAGACATGCAAGCAACTGGAAATCAAGTCTTCCTACCATGGCCCACTGGCATAGATGGTCCCCTCCTATTGATGGTTTCCTAATCCTCAGGGGTGCCATGGAGTAATACAGTGGGACAACTTGGGAGTGACGGTTAATGCTCTTTGTCAACTTGACAGTATCGAGTTAACTGAGGTACCATCTCAACTGTGGGCCGCATCATCCCACAGACACGGTCTTGGGTTAAATAAAAAGGACAAAGTGAGATGGGCACCAGCATTCACCTTTTCTGCTCCTGGTCTGCAGAGGTGACATGACCAGCTGCCTCAGTTCCTGCTGCCAGAACTTCCCAGGATGGACAGACCATATCTCCTTGAACTTTGAGAACAAACCTGTCCTGTTACAATTTTATTGTTGGAATGAGACCGTGAACAAAAGTGACTTGGAGAGTAGATGGTTTCTGTTGTCTCCCAGGTGGCAATCCACCATGCAGGGAGGGAGTGCAAGGCAGGAACCCGGGAGCAGAAGGCATGGAGAGATGCTGTTGACTGAATTGCTTTCTCATACCACCCAGGACCACCTGCCCAGGTTTGCATCACCCACCATGGGGCACACCTTCCTATATCAATCATTAATTAAGAGAATGCCTCAATTTTTCAATAGAGTTTCCCTCCTCCTAGACTTGTTTATGATTGTAACAAGTTGACAAAACCCAATCAGCCCACATTGTCCTCCCTGAAGCGGATCTGTCAGGTGTTTAATCACAGCAATGGGAAAAGAAGCTGGGATGGGCCTAACCTCAGCCCCATCTCTCACCCACAGCATCACTGATGCAGTGAGTTCTTCTCCATGAGCACGAGGCTCTGAGTCAGTCCAGAGTCCATTAGAGAGAGACAACTGTGGTGTGTGGCTCGTGTTTGTGAACCCGGGTCTTGGGCACTGGGAACAGACTTGGATTCCCAAGTCAGGGCTCTATACAGGCTTGCTCCCCATGGCTTGCTGAGCCAGCCTTCAGTCCAGAGATGGCCCTGTCCACAGTGAGCTGGGCCCTCTCAGATCCATCATCATCAACCAGGAAAATGCCTCACAGGCTCACTCACAGGATAATCTTTTGGGGGCATCTCTCAATTGAGATTCCCTCTTCCCAAGCGACTCTCACTTATGTGGTGTTGACATAAAAGTGGCCAGCACACATAACCTCCTCCAGCAGGTAGGCAGAGTTGGAGCAGACTCACCAGCACTGTGGGATAGAGAGGGAGAGAGTAAGAGTTGGAGGACATCCACAGTGGGGAGGTTCTGGGGAAGGAGCCTGTTCCTGGGGTCACGGGTGTCAGCCCTATCTGATGGGCTTGCTCCATCTCCTCCACCTTCTGGTCACAGCAAATGGTCAGTTACGTGTTCCTGATGTCCCTTTGTGTGGTCAGGCCAAGAGAGCAGGTCTCACTGTACAGTCCCCTAGAACTGCTGTTGATGGTGGCGGCTGCTACAGGTAACATGGATTGTAACTAAACATTGCTTCCAATACATCATAGAGATATCTCACACAGGCTTCAGGGATGCACCTTCTACAGGCCTCCTGCTGCCCAAGTCTGGCCATCTTGCCTGGAAGAGCCACTCTGGCATGAAAGGCACTTTGAACTGAAAAGATCACAGACTCCCACTCTGTTTCTGTAGTGACTTGAATGAAATGTCCCTCATAATCTCAGTCATTTTGGATACTTGGCCACCAATTGGTGGTGCTGTTTGGTCAGGGCTGGGAGGTGTGGCCTTGCTAGAGGAAGTGTCACTGGGGTGTTCCAAGGTTTCAAACTTTGAAGTATTCTTAGTTTCTTCTCTGTTTCATGCTTATGATTCAAGATGTGAGCCAGTGGCCTCCAGCTCCAGACACTAGACTACCTGTGACGCACCTACCTGTTACCACGGCTTCTTGTGACCATCCCCTGCCTATGACTGCGCATACCTGTTACCGTGTGCTTACCTGCTCCTGTACCTACCTGCTACCACGGTTTCTTGTGACCATGCCTACCTGTGACTGCGCATACCTGCTCCCGTGCCTACCTGCTACCATGCCTATGTGCGACCATGCCTACCTGTTACCGTGCTTCCCCATCATGATAGATTCTTGTTCCTCTGGATAAGCCCAAATAACCCCTTCCTTCTGTAAGTTCTCTGGTCCTGGTGTTTTGTCACAGCAACAGAAAAGTAACCAGTTCAGTCCCCAGTGTTGAGGACTCCTGAGCCTGAGACAGGACAGGAACATGGCAGGGCTAGTGGTGGAAATGATACAGTGATTCTCTGTTTGGGTCATCAGTGGGACCGAAGAGACTGAAATGTAATGTTGGGTTTACCTGATGTCATGTCAGTGCTTGTGACATTGCTGATCTCTCCTGTCTCCATACCTCAGCACATGGGTTACAATTGTGTGTTCTCACACCTCAGCACGGGGGTTACAATCATTTTTTTCTTGCACAATATTTTATATGGGTTCTGGGAGTCAACATAGCTACTCTCAAATGTTGCTTGGGAGTTTCTTATATACCATGCAATATATCGCTGTACATTGGTGGCAACTGACACCCTAGGATCAAGAGTAAAGGGTGCGAGCTGAGGGGTGGTCGGTGAAATGCCTTAGTAGTTCAGTGCTGCCAAGCCTGATGACCTGACTTTGATCCCTAGACTCACTTGGTGGGAGAGAACTGACCTCACGGAACACACAGACATACACACACACACACACACACACAGACACACATGCATGAACATACACACACACACCACACATAAAAACACACACACTCACACACACAAACACACATACTCACACACATGCACATACACAAACACACATGCACATACACATACACACTCACACATTCACACATATATACACTCACACAAACATGCACACACAGACACACACATGTACACACAGACACACACACATACACACATACTCACATGCATACACAGACACATGCACATACAGACACATACATACATACTCACACACATGCACACACATGCATATACACATACACCACATGCACAGATACACACAGACACACACACATGCACATATACACATACTACACACATAGACACACACATACACACACATACACACACATGTACATACATACCACACACATATACACCACACACACATGCACATATAAACACACAGTCACACACACTTGCTTCTTGTCTTTGCTCATTTCTGTTAGGCTGATCAAATACTCTATCAAAAGCTCTTAGGAAAGACAGGGTTTATTTTAACTCATGATTTCACCTGAGTCCTTGACTGTGGCAAAGTCAGGACAGCGGGAACTTGAAAATGTTGGTCACATCCCCATGAAGAGCAGAAAGTGAATGCATGCATGTTTGCGCTCCAGTAATTTTTTTTGACAGTCTTGGACTCAAACCGCCCCCCCCAAAATGGTGCCATTTTTAAGCTGGGTCTTCCCACTTCAGTTTACACAATCAAGGCAACCTCCCATGAACATGTCCACAGGCCGACTAATCCAGATAATCCCTCATTGGTACTCTCAGATAACTCCAGATTGACAAGGAAATCTATGCCAGGTTGACAGAGCTAGTTATCACATTCTTGTTATTACCCCTTCACCCCACATCCTGCTTCATCTTCCCCCACATTTCTTTGTGTTTCATCACTTGTAATTTTTCCTATTTCAGTCCTCCTGTGCCTAAGGACAGGGTCACAGTCCCTTCTGCTGGCTAATCCGTGTGCATGCATAGCAATGGCTCCCAGCATGCTTGTGAAATGACTGTGAGGGAGAAGGGTGGGTGGGGCAGGCGTGGCTGCCGCATCAGTCTGTGTATGTCAGCGCAGGATGGGGTTTCTAAGAAGAGGGGTGTTGCTTGCCAAACACATTTCAGATGGCTAGAGGCTGCAAAGGGGAAAAAACAAAGCTATAAAACCACTAGATGAAAAGACGGGAGAATATTTTCATGATCTTGGAGGAGAGACAGCATTCCTAAGCAGGACATGAAATCCAGAAGCTAGCAAAGAAAAACCTCAACAGGCTTGATTACATAAAAATAAATGCTTCTGCATGGTCCAAAACACGGTAAACAAAGTTAAAAGACCTGACCAGGGGAGAAATTTAAAACATGTGTAATGACCAACAGATTAATGTCGTAACGCATAATGAGATCCCATGAGGCAAGAAGAAAAAGCATACACAACCTGGCAGGAAAACAAAACAAACCAAAAAATGAAGGCCAGGGTGTAACTCAGCTGGTGGAGTACGTGCCTAGCATGCACAAAGCCCTGGACTTCATCCCCAGCACAACAAAAACTGGGTGTACTGGGTGTGGTGGGGCACATCTGTAATCCCAGCACTGGAGAGGTGGAGGCAGGAGAACCAGGAGCCCAATGCCATCTCTGGCTACAGAGGGAGACCCTGGGCCAGTTTGGACTATGTGAGCCACCATCTTGGTTTGTGGGGGGATGGAAAAGAGGGAGAGAGGGAGGGAGGGATGGAGGGAGGGAAGAGGGAGGGAAAAAAGAGTAGAAGAAAAGAAGAGCAGCCAGGGCAAGGCTTGAGAAATTTTTAGAGTAGGAAATATGGGTGTGGTCAAGAGGTGCAGTCACCCTCAGATTATAGAAGGGGATTCAGATCCCTGGAGCTCTTACTACAAGCAATTGTGAGTCACTCAACCTGCAGACTGGGACAGAACTAAGGTCCTCTGCAAGGGCAGTATATACCTCTTGACCACAGAGCCATCTCTCCATCCCCATATACTGTTAGAAGCTTATCATTGAAAACTGGCGGATGTTCAATGCCTCATAGTTTATACCCACAGAAAGTACAAAGTGAAGTCTCTCAATGTCTTTGTCAGTGAAGAAACATCATAACCATTACAACACTTATAAAGGAAAACATTTAATTGGGACTGGCTTACAGTTTAGAGGTTTAGTCCATTGTCATCATGATAGAAAGCATGACAGTGTGCAGGTAGACTTGGTGCTGGAGAAGTATCAGAGACTTCTACATCTGGATCGGCAGGCAGTAGGAAGAGACAGTGACACTGGTCTCCACTTGAGCATGAGACTTCAACCCTCACCCTGCCCCCATGACACACTTCCTCCAACAAGGCCACACCTACTCCAAGGCCACACCCACCCCAACAAGGCCACATCTACCAACAAGGCCACATCTATGAAGTCTATGGGGACCATTTTAATTCAAACCACCATCCCCAACTTCTCCAGAAGATGGTGACCGCCACCTCTGAAGCCCTTCCTAGGACTCTACTCAAATAAGGTTAAATTCATCCAACCCCTGGCATGTAAATCGAAGCACAACCTGTGATGGGAAGATAGTGTAGCCCAAGACAGCTAATTTTTGAAAAGCATTTATTTCTTTATTTGCAGATTTGAGGTGCACATATCATGATGTGAGTTGAAATCAGATGATAAAGAATGGGAACCAGTTCTTGCCTTCAATCATGTGGCTCCCGGTAATGAAACACAGATTGCCAGGTTTGGCTGAAAGCCCCTAATCCATTGCACACACACTCCTACAGATCATCTGCTGAGTGAGAGACTCCACTGTAGAGATAGAAAACTCTAAAAGGAAGGGTACAGCATGGCTTCTAAGTGTCTACTGCTTTTGTCATAGAATTATAGCAACTAAAATAGGCTATTATTGCAATCTTGTTTTGTTTCTTGATTAGGTATTACATGTGGCCGTGGCTGGCCTAAAACTTGACGTGTAGACCAGCCTGCCTTTGTGTCCCAAGTGCTGCGATTACAGGCAAGTGCCACCACAACTAACTGTCTATTGTAATTTTGTGTGTGTGTATGTGTGCATGTGTGTGCATGTGTGTGTGTGAATGTGTATGTGTGCATGTGTGTGTGTGTGCTCATGTGTGTGTGATGTATGCTTCCAAGTGCTATGCACACATGTGTATGCATATCAGTGTAAATGCTACAAGCATGTGGCAGCCAGAGGAAGATGTCTAGTGTTTTCCTCTGTCACATTTGATCTTATTTATTGAACCTGGAGATCATCATGTTGGCTGGACTAGCTAGCCTCCAAACTTCCAGATTCCATCTACTTCTGTTCCCAGTGCCAAGGTGACAGTCATGTATGGCCATGCCTAGCCTTTCACAAGGGAACTAGGGGTTTGGTTTGGGTCCTCTTGCTTCTACAGTAACTGCTACTACCCACTGAGCCAACTCATCTCTGAGCCTTATTGTGTGCATGCATGCACAGACAGGATCTTACTAGATAGCTTTGGATAGCCTGGAGCTCACTATGTAGACCAGAAATTACCCTGCCTCTACCTCCCAAGTATTGGGGTTAAAGGTATGTGCCATCATGCCCAGCACTTGTAATTTTTTTAAATAACAAATTTTAAAATTTAGTTCATTTATTTTATGTACATTGGTGTTTTGCCTGCACATATGTATTTGAACCACATGCATGAATTATAGACAGTTATGAGATGACATGTGGGCGGTAGGAATTGAACCCTGGGTCTCCTGGAAGAGAAATCAATGCTTTTAACCACTGAGACATATCTTCAGCACCCATAATTTTTTAATAATAACAATAAACAGGAGCATTAGGGCTTGTGACATAGCTCAGTTGGTAAAGTGTTTGCTTGTTGCCCAAGAATAAGAATCTGAACTTGATCCCTAGAACCAAGTAATCCCAGAGCTGGGATGCAGAGGGTCTTGCTTATCTGCTAGTTTATCCAACACACTCCAGACCAGTGAGAGACCTTGCCTCAAAACAAACAAACAAAAAGAAATAAACAACTATCTTAGTCACAGTTTCACTGCTTTGAAGAGACATCATGACCAAGGCAACTCTTATACAAGAAAGCATTTAACTGGGGACGTGCTCAGTTTCAGAGGTTTAGTCTACTATCATGTCAGGGAGCATGAAGCAGTATCTGAGAGCTACATCTTGATTCACAGGCTGAGAGAGGCAGAGAGAGAGAGAGATACTAAGCCTGGTGTGGGCTTTGAAAACCTTGACTCCTACTCCCAATAACATACTTCTTCCAACGAGGCCACACCTCCTAATCCTTATCAAGTAGTGCCACTTCCTGGTGACTAAGGATTCACATATATGAGCCTGTTGGGATCATTATTATTCAGATCACCACAACAATCCACCCTCACAAATCAAAGAACAAAACAAACACTCACAAACACAAACCAAGGTGTCAGCAACCAGAGGAATGACACCTGAGTTTGATTTTTAGCCTTATCCATACATGTGCTCTCACACGCATGGGGACCACCCCACCATGAACACACTTTCAAATAAGAACATTAAAGGAGGTCTCTGTTCCTCTTGCTCCAGAGACAGCCACATCTTCTCATGCAGTGCCAGCCTCCTGAGACATGATGATGAAGGTTAGAGTGAACAGATTTGGCTGTATTGGACACCTGATTATCAGGGCTTCCTCATGTCTGGCAAAATGGATGTGGTTGACATCAATGACCCCTTCATTCACCTCATATGCATGCTCTACATGTTCAAGTATGATTCTACCCATGGCAAATTCAATGGCACAGTAAAGACAGGAAGGCCATCTCCATCTTCTAGGAGTGAGATCCTGCCAACATCAAATGTGGTAATGCTGGTGCCAAATATATTGTGGAGTCTACTGACGTCCTCATCACCATGGAGAAGGCCAGGGCCCACATGAAGGGTGGAGTCAAAAAGAGTTATCATCTATGCTCCTGCTGATACCCTCATGTTTGTCATGGGCATTGTCGCAGTTAGAGTTTCTATTGCTGTGAAAAGACACCATGACCAAGGCAACTCTTACAAAGAAAAATATTTAATTGACAATGACTTCCAGTTTCATAGGTTTAGTCCATTGCCATTATGGCAGGAAACATGGTGGCATGAAGGCAGACATGGCACTGGAGAAGGAGCTGAGAGTTCTTGATCTGTGGGCAGAAGGAGACTGTGTGCCACATGGGCATAGTTTGAGCACATGAGACCTTAAAGCCTGCCCTCAAAGTGACCCACTTCCTCCAACAAGGCTACACCTCCTAATAGTGCCACTCCCTAAGGGTCAAGCGTTCAAACACACGAGTCTTTGGGGCCCATTCCTATTCACACCCTTATAGGTGTGAACCTCAGGAAGTGTGACAATGCACTAAGCTCTTCAGCAGTGGTCCCTGCACCACCAGCTGCTTAGCTCCCCTGGCCAAGGGCACCCGTGACAACTGTGGCATTGTGGAAGGATTCATGACCACTGCCCATGCCATCACCGTCACTCAGAGTACTGCAGATAACTCCTCTGGGAAGCCATTGCATGATGGCCACAGGGCTGCCCAGAACATCATCCCTACATCCATTGGTACTGCTACGTGGAACAGAAACTCCTTGTCCTGGCCTTCTGTGTTCTACCCTCAATGTGACTGTTGTAGATCTGACATGCCACCTGGAGAAAGCGCCTAGTATGACGACACCCAGAGGGTGGTGAAGCAGGTATCCCAGGCTCCACTGAGGACCAGGTTGTCTTCTGCAACTTTAACAATGACACTTGCTCTTCCACCTTTGATACTGGGTCTGGCATTGCTCTCAATGACAATTTAATAAAGCTCATTCCCTGGTATTACAACATGTATGATGGTGAACTTCATGGCCTCTATGGCCTCTATGGAGTAAGATGCCCTGGACCACTGTCCCCGAGAAAGAACATGAGAGCAAGAGAGGGGCTGCTGGGGAGTCCCTGTCCCAACTCAGTCCTCAACACTGAGCATCTCCTGCACAGCTTTCATCCCAGACTCCCAAAGAGGGGGAGTGGCTTATGGAGCTCTACTCTCTTGAATACCATCAATAAAGTTTACTGCACCCAAGAAAAAAGGGCGTTAAAGAATATATCTACAGTGCTTCATGGCACCATCATGCAGGGACAGGAGACCTGGATTTCTGTACTATGATCTTCAGGAGCTTATGATCATAGGCTCATAATGAGATAAACATAGGATAGAGTCAGCCCTCTTCTATCCCTGGCCCCAGAATGCTGTGGGGCAGATTATTTTATAGTGAGAGTACATGTGTAGCCTCTCAGGGCGGGGAAAAGGCATGAACCAGGGTCAGCCTTATAGGTAAGTACTGACCGATTCCTTACTTGGTACCATCAAGATTTTGGTAATGTGACTAGGCTGAAGCTTCACAGTTTAATCTCCTTTCTGCCTCTGTGATTTCTGTTCTTCTCCAGAGAGACAAGGACATGTCTTTCTTCTTTTCATGGAGGCCTCTGCACACCCCATTCCAGGTCCTAGATGACCAAGGGCCTCATCTATACATGACACTATCATATAAATGGTTGTAGAGCCTCCCTTGGGAGTCAAGCTAACTAGCGAGTGGTTAGTTGGGAGAAAAGCAAGCAGAGAGAGATTGTGGGGTATGATATGAGCTGGTACTGAGTACAGAGAGCCCTGACCTCCCTCTAGGAGATGGTAACAATACCACATCTATCATGCTGCTTTCCTGAACCCAGCTGTGAGATTCAGGGTGGTGATAAAGTCACCCAAGGAGACCAGATGGCACCTAGGTGACCACAGCCACCTCCCTGGTGCTTGCACTTGCTGTCTTGAGTTTTCATTTCAGAGCCAATATTTACCCTGGGTTCTCTCTCTCTCTCTCTCTCTCTCTCTCTCTCTCTCTCTCTCTCTCTCTCTCTCTCCCTCCCTCCCTCCCTCCCTCCCTCCCTCCCTCCCTCCCTCCCTCCCTCCCTCCCTCTTTCTCTCTCTGCCTTTCTTTTTCTGACAGGGTTTCTTTATGGAGCTCTGGACATCCTGGATCTTGCTTTATAGACAGGCTGGCTTTGAATACACAGAGCCACCTGCTTCTGCTGCTGATGCTGGGATTAAACGGATGGGCCACCTCCCCTGGCCAGTACCCTGGGTTTTCATTTGTCTGGCACTGCCTCCTCATGGCTGCTGGTTGTATAAGCTCTAACAGCCTTCCTGTTATAGTTATAAGGAAACTGGGAACCATGGGAAGAAGCCAGAATGTGGGAACCATGGCTAAGACAACTGGCAAGGAGTGTAGCCGTGAGTGAGGTCCACACCTTTGGCCACTGATGTGGGGATTGGAGGCCAGGGACATCCAGAGCTGAGGCTCTAATCCAGAGGGAGGAGGACTGCACCAGGGCTGCAGGGCTAGTGGCTCTTGCCTGAAGAATGCTCTCCACCAGGCCATCATTGACTCACTTCACCTCATAGCTTCCTTGTTATCTACATAGAATCTAAGCTCACAGAGGAAAGGGTAAGCCAGGGCCAGGTCTATCTGACTTCATGTCTTGGACTTAGAGCCTCTCCAGGACATTGACTTCCCTTTCTCTCTCTCTCTGAGGTGTGTGTGTTTATATGTATGTATGTGTTTGTGTGTGTATGTATGTATGTGTGTATATCTATGTGTGTGTATGTATGTGTGTGAGTGTATGTGTGTATGTGTGTGTATGTGTATGTATGTGTGTATCTATTGTTTGTCTATGTATGTATGTGTGTATGTATGTGTGTATGTGTGTGCATGTGTATATATATTGTGTGTATATGTATATGTGTGTGTGCAGGAGGGCATGAACATGAGTACATGTGCATATGGAGGCCAGAGGTTGACATTGGATGTCATTCCTTCAATGTTTTCTATCTTCCTTTCATTTTTCTTTCAAGACAGTATTTCACTGTGCACCTCTGGATGCCCTGAAGCTTACTCTGTAGACAAGGCTGGCCTCAAACTCACAGAGATCCACCTGCCTCTGTCTCCTGAGTGCTGGGATTAAAGGCATGTGCCACCACCACCCGGCAAAAGATCTTATTTTAATTTTCAGTAAGTGTGTGGGTGTTAATGTAGTACCCAAAGAGGCCAGAAGAGGACACTAGCTACACTTGAGGCTTAAGTTATAGGCAATTGTGAGGCGACAACGTGGTACTGAGAGATAAACTTGGTCCTCTGCAAGAGCGGTACTTACTCTGAACTAATGAGCCATCTTCCAGCCTAGTCTCCCTTCCCACTCTGTGTGTGTGTGTGTATATGTGTGTATGTATGTGTGTATATGTATGTGTGTGTATGTATGCATGTATACACGTATATACTTTTGAGAGAAGGTCTGTGACTGAATCTGGAACTCATCAGTTTTGCTAGGCTGGTTGGATAGTGTGCATCAGAGATCCACATGTCTCTGCTCTTTCCTTACCTCCAGTATTGGGGTGACAAATGTGTTGCCACACCTTGATTTGTGTTTTTTATGTATACAGATATGTGTGAGTAGGATCCTGAGGGTGCCACAACATGTATGTGGAGGTCAGGAAATTTCCAGGAGATGGCTCTCCATTCCTACCCTGTTGACATGGGAGCTCTCTTGATGTTACTGCAGCTGTGAGGTGTTCTCCAGACTGGCTGGCCTGTCTCCGCCCCCCACCTCAGGGTAGGGGTGCTGGGATCACCGTTGTTGGCCTTAAGTGGAACTTTTTAGGTTTGTTCCAGTTCTGAAGCAACTAGTTACTCATTTTGCCAGGTTTTTATAGCTGGTGCTTTTACCTGCTAAACCATTTCTCCAGCTCCATGCCTGGCTCTGTATGTGGGTGCTGGAGATTCAAACTCAGGTCCTCACGGTTGAATGAAAAGCACTTTCCTGCCTGAGTCATCCCTGAATTCTCAATAGCTCCAGTCTCCCGTAAATGTACACATTTGTGTTTCCTTTATGGTATCCTCTTGGTCTTAAAAATAACCCTGTGAATGAGGTATTGACTCCATTTTACAGTCAAGGAACCAATCAGATGTTGGAAGGTCATTTAAGGTCCCCAGACAGTAGGCCCCTTGTAGGTATACCCAACTACCCAACTGCCCTTTTAACAGTGAGATGACATCCTCTCCTACAAAATTCACACTAAAAAACTAGGAAATCAAATTACCTATCTGAGAGCACACACATACACCCATGCACACCCCAACACCCATGCATGCATGCACACACACACCCATACCCATACACACATTTTATGTAAGCTTAGTGTTTTATAGTGGAGATATACTCATAGCTCTCCTGGATGCATGTGGCTCACAGCAGCAGGTTGGACATGCTTGCGTGCTTGCATTCGGCTACCAGACTGCTTTTCTCTGGGCCAGCCTTTCAGGCAGAGGGAGACACAGGAAACTGAAGGGTGTAGTGCACTCTTCTTGTGATGGCACCCAGCCACTTTTCTGGTTTTATGGTATTTGATGGATTCTCATATGACAGCTGCCCCCTATTTTGGTTTATTTGAATTGCATCCAAGGGGCTGTCATGACTTTGTTGCCTGGCACATCATGCACATCAAAGTTTGTATGAGAGGAAAAAAAATCTTAGGACCTGTACTCAACAATCTTAAAAGGAGATCATGCACAGATATACACTATACTTACACACATACTCATTTACACATATGTATACTATGCTTATACCTGTGCCCCACACCCACATACCCACATGCACACATGTACACTATACCTTACACATACATATACCCACACATCTGCACATGTAAATTATTTTTATACATCCATACACATCCATACAAATACATGCACATACACAGGCATACACACACACACACACACATTATCTCGGTTTCCTTTCTGCTGTTGTGGTGAAACTTTCTCATCAAAACATCTTGGAGAGGGAAGGTTCATGAGACTTGTACTTCCAGGGCATGGCCAACCATTATGGGAAGTCAGGGCAGAAAGTGAAGCAGAAATCAAGGAGGAACACTGCTTCCGGGCTCCTTCTCTGGCTAGATTTCTTATGCAGGCCAGGTCCACCTTCCTAAAGATGGGGCCTCTTACCTCAATCATATATTGAAACCAGTTTTCAACCTGTGGGTGGTGACCCCTTTTGGCCACGTAAGGTATCAGAAAACACAAATATTTACATTACAATTTATAACAGAGCATAATTACAGTTATGAAGTAGCAACAAAATAATTGTGTGGCTGCGGGTCACCACAGCCTGAGGAACTGTTTTAAAAGGTTACAGTGTTATGAAGGTTGAGAACCACTGCTCTAGACAGTCACTTACAGACCCATTGGACACAGGCCAATCTGATCTGGACAATTCCTCAACCAAGGTTCCCTCTTTTCAGGTGACTCTAGATTTTGTCAAGTTGACAATAAAAACTAACCATCAACTAGGTGTGGAGGCACACACATTTAAAGACAGCACTCAGGAGGCAGAGGTGGGTGAGTCTGAGGTCAGTCTGTTCTACACAGAGAGTTCCAGACAAGGTAGGGCTGCATTCACAATGAGACCCCATTTACAACCAAAACAAAACAAATCACCACAGTACACATACACACATACACATAAATATATATACACACATACATACCTACACATACACACACACATATACATGCACGCTCCCACATGCGTGCACACACACATACAAACACACACATGCATACCTATACACATACACACACGCACACACATGATTTGGGTCCCAGCTATCCATGGCGACTTACTCTCTCCATTGTGTTCCTGTCACCCTGGCCTAGACTCTGCCATTTTGCTTTGCCAGCCACTCTGTGTGGGGAGACATTGGTGTGTGGAAACATCAGAGGCTGCCAACGCTTACTCACAGTGATATTTTAGGTCTTTCCCATTTAAAGGAAGATCTTACCACCACCCCACCCTCCAGATTGGAAAGTATGTGGCCCTCATGACGGCATTCCAATGGACACCTCGGGCCAGATTTCCAGGCTCAAAGGAACAGAGGGTTGCGGTGGCCAACACATGCTCAGGACAGCTGGGGACGACACTTTGTCCTGTCTCTTAGAAAACAAACCTTGAATAGCTCAAAGGACTGCTTTCCCATCAAATATTTGTTGGCTCTCGTGTGTGTCCTTTGGTTAGAAAACATGTTTTTTCTTTTAAAATTAGATTTCCCTGGAAAGAACAATAGCAAATGCAAAGAAGACAGTGCCTGGGGGGCAGAATGCACAATCTTTGGCCCAAGAGGTCCTGCAGCTTTGTGAGAGCACCAAGCTGCCTTAGCTACAGGCTCCCTGCCCCGTGCTAAAGACGGGTCCCCGTCAAGGATGACAAAGCCATTGACTGGGTCCTGGGAGGTCCTGGTACAGGACACTCTGAGGACAGCTTTGGAAGCTTCTGCCCCCATCTCCAATCTTTGACCTGGGATGCCAGAGGGCCAGTGTCCCTAAAGCTATCTCCAATGCAAGGACTTGGAGGTTTGGAAAAGGCTCCCAAGCCCTCAGGCTGCCTTGCCAAGGGCCACCTCCTCTGCGTATCCCACTGTTCCAGCCACAGCTCATGGGAGGTACTCTGAGCTTTGACCCCTGGCAGCTGTTGGTAGCCTGGCTAGGGACCATGACCCACAGCCCAGGGGCTATCAGCCAAACAGATGCTTCTCTTGGGACTTTTGGAGGCAAAACATGCATAGAAAGATGGAGAGAGAGAGAGAGAGAGAGAGAGAGAGAGAGAGAGAGAGAGAGAGAGAGAGAGAGAGAGAGAGAGAGAGAGGCAGAGATACACAGAACAAGCAGCAGGGAGACCAGGCAGGGCAGATACAGAAGAGCAGGCAGTAGATTGCGCCTGGTGAGTGGGCAGGAAGAACAAAAGTCTGAGACCTGTGTGACAGCTGAGGCCAGTGCCCTAGGGTGTCTAAGACTGGTCAGGCCTTTAAACTGCCACCAGGTGGCCAGAGACATTGCCTACCCACAACCAAGGCTTCCCCCAGGCACACTGAACTTCATCTGCCTGCTACTCTTACAACAGAATGTTCAGACATGTTAGAGGGGATGTTTTTACCATCTCTTCCAGGAAGTGCTCTCTGATTGCTCCCCACAGCAAGTCTCAAGCTTCTCCTTTTTGAGGGGTTCTCCAAAACTTGTCCCTGAGGGTTTCTAGCTTCTTAACAGTGACTTCAATCTGCAAATTGTGTTCATGGCTCTCTGCAGTTTCCCCAGAGGCAGGCTATCTGAGCTCGTGGGTCCCCCTACAATATGGATCACACACCTGGGTCACAGTAGCAGTGTATGCTCATAGGCTGGGGCTGGAGGCTTCACCTCCACAGCCTTGCCTATACCCCAAGCACAGGCCCAGCCACACATGCAGACAGCCCCAGTGTCCTGCGGCCTCTGATCCAAGCATGTAACCAAGTCTTAGTGCTGAGACTCAGTAGAAGAATCTACCAGTATCTCAGAGGTGACCAGCCATCCAGGCTAGAGCTCAGTATTGTGAGGAGTACAGTCTGAAACCTTTTCTCTTCTTGAAGTTTACCCCAATTCCTGTGTCTAGGGTGGAAGTTCCAAATGGGTGTGTCTTCCTCCCCACACTTCCCTCGGGCATCTCCTCCACTCCTCTGTAATCTGGGGAGCCTGTGTTGAAAAGTTTGCAGCCTACAGTGTGTTCCTGGAGGGAGACAATGTTCACCCCTGCTGCTTTCTTCTTACCAGGCACATAGCCACAGTGGACTGAACTGCAGGGCTGGGCACTGCGATGATTTGCAGGTTGAAGCCCTCTGGCCAAAGGAGGATTTGATTTGCTATGTCCCATAACGACCCTCTGGCAGGAGTGGAGGTCAGGCTGAAGCAGCATACAGGGAACTTTTGGGGGGGCATGAGAGGGGAGAAGAGCTACTCCTTTTGGAGTCTGGCTGAAGACCCTTGCCAGCAGCAACAAAAACTAGGGCTCAGTTAGCTGGGTTTTATACTCTCTCCCTTTCTAGCCACAAAACCACATGGTCTAAGCATCCCCTCATTTACAGGAAAAGGACATGTCCTAACCCTCTTTGCAGCTCTGCTGTGGAATATTCCTTTACACAGTGTGAATATATGCTGCTGTGATTGGCTTAATGAACAAGCTAATTGGCCAATAGCTGAACAGGATAAAGTTAGGTGGGAGAGCCAAACAGAGACCGATGGAAAGAGGAAGGGCAGAGTCAGAGGAGTGGCCAGCCAGACACACAACATGGGATAGAGGTAAAAAGCTAGGCGCCTTAGGGCAGGACATACGTTAATAGAAGCGAATTAACTTGTAAGAGCTAGTTAGTATCAAGCCGAGCTATTGACTGAGCATTTATAATCTATATTAAGCCTTTAAGTCAATTATCTGGGAAATGGCTGCAGAGTATTTGGGAAGGGGTAAGAAAACTCTGGTTACACAGTTACAGTGGCTTCTGTGTTTTGTTTGTTTTATTAGGTCTCCATTCAGGGCATCTCTAGAACCACTTAATCTCACTTATCAAAAAGAAGCATTCTTAGCCACTTGAAAACCACCAGCATGGCTAATGCTATCACACTTCACTGTGACTCACCCTGGGGGAGCCCATATACACTCTTAGCTATGTCTCACTATCTTCCTGAGTGCCTTTCTTTCTAAATATGTTTAAACTAAAAATTGTTTAAGATCCTCCTGCCTCTTTCTGGTAGCCAAGTCTTCAGATTTACCCAAAGAAGCCAAAATGTGCTCTCTCTGTCATTGTTTTTATCATTTTATTATATGTGTTTGGATGTTTTGTCTGTGTTTATGTCTGTGCACCATGTGGTTGTGGGAGCCACAAAAGCCAGAAGAGGGCATCAGGTTCCCTGGAACCAGAGTTGCAGGCTCTATGAGCTGCTGTGAAGGTGCTGGGATTTGCACAGGTCTTCCAGAAAGGCACTCAGTTCTCTTAATTGCTGACCCATCTCTCCAGGTCTCTTCCTTTCCTTTATAAAGGACATTGATCCTTATAATCTCATTTAGCCTCAGTTACTTCCTTACAGATTCTACGTCAAAGCCAAGTCAAAAGTTAGAGCTTCAACTGGGCTGTGAGGGAGGTGTGATTTAGTCGCAGACAGGGATCACTGCAATGGGTTTTCTAGTGCCAGGTGTGTGAATGTGTGCACATGTGTGTGTGTGTGTGTGTGTGTGTGTGTGTGTGTGCGCACATGTGTGTGTAGGGGAGTGCCTACACACACAAGAGAGAGAGAGCCCTTCTGATTATTTAGTCTCTGTCTTGAGGCTGAACAAGTGTCTCTGCAGGCTAGATGAAGAGCTTGGGCCACCCCTGACCTCCCTATAGTAACCCAGTAACCAATTGTTGTGATTCATAAGTGACTAGACTGAGCAGAATCTGGTGCCCAGGCTTAACGCTAGTGGGAACTTCCCATTGCCTCACCTGGTCAATTTCACTAATCCGGGTCCTTTGCCACTGGCATCATGGTTCTTGTGTGATACCTCAGGGAGAGGTGTGGTGATCTTTCACTGTGATCGAAAGACGAAGGCTCAGAGAGGTTGAATATTGCAGCTTAGCTGCAGCCCTGAGAGACTGCTGAGCTTTAGGGTGATGTGAGTTTGAAGTGGGGCTCAGAGTATCCCTCAAGCTCTCCCAGAGTGAGCCCCGCTCCAGGCCGAGGACTCCTGTGCTGGGTGGTATTGTCAATTTTCCAGGATCTAGAGTTGCTCAAGAAGTTTCTAGGTTGGATTAACTAAGGTGAAAGACCCACCCTAAATGTGGGTGGTACCATTCCATGGGCTGAGGTCCTGGGGAGAATGGAAGGCAAGGCAAGCTGAGCTCCAGCAATTGGTTTCTCTGCTTCCTGACTGTGGCCTCTGCTGCCATGACTTCCCACCATGATGGACTGTGCCCTCAAACCATGAGCCAAATAAGCCCCACCATTTTCAGTTGCCTTTGTGAGGTGTTTAGTCACAACAACGAGTAGAGTGACGGACTCCTAGAGCTCCAAAGGCATGTTTCTGTATCAGCACCCCCTCTACCCTTAGCTCCTAGAAATTTCCCACACAATCTATAGCAGGGGTTCTCAGCCTTCCTAACACTGTAACCCTTCCATACGGTTCCTAGTGTTCTCACGGTTACTACCGACTGTTACTTCACAACTGTAATTTTGATACTCTTATGAATCATAATGTAATAACTGATATCCAACTCCAAAGGGATCGTGACTCACAGGTTGAGAACCATTGGTCTAGAGACTTGATGGAGATACTTCTCCTGTGTGGCTGGCCGGTGAGCTGAGTCTCTGTTCTCTCGTATAGGCAAAGCTTCTAAAAGGCACACCAGCATCCACTAATGGATCTCCTAAGCCCACACTTTGATCGGCATGGGTCCCCCGGGGCAGCCATGTGCATGTGTTTCTGTACGATGTGGAGAACTGAGCTCTGGTGCTTCTGTGGGCAATTGACACCACACGCAACCTGGTTTTATGATGGTACACATCTGTCCAGCAGGGTCAGGGAAGGTTTTTGCCTTCAGGCAGGAGGCTGGACCCAGAGGCCTCAGGTAACCTTCCCAGCTGAGAACAGCACTGACAGAGCCATGTTTTCTTTGCCCTAAAGTAGAAAGATGGCCTCGTGTATCTTCTTTCTGTAAAGCTGGCTATTAATCCACTCTCTCATCATGTGCGTGTGTGCGCGCGTGCATGTGTGTGTATGTGTTTGTGTGTACACGCGCACGTGCACGAAAGCATCCATGAGCTTGTTTTGTGAGGGGAGAGCCTCTTGTGCAAGTGTAAAGATCAGAAGACACCTGTATTGTTGCCTTTGCATGTATTTAAGAGAAGATCTCTCCTTGCCTTATGTCAGGCGGGCTGCCCCACAAGTTCACAGAAATTCCCCTGCCTCTGTCTCCCACCTCTCCCAGAGGGCACGCTGGGGCCATAGATCCTTATGCTACTGTATGGATCTGAACTTAGGTCGTTAGGCTCACACAATAGGCACATTTGCTCTCCCCAGTGCCCCTGCCTGCTTTGCTGATTTCACTCACAAAGCAGCACACCTGACGGTTTGGCTTCCCTAGACCTACCACCCACTTGCCCCCTCCCTTTCTGTGTACATATGTGAAGCCATGTGTGTGCCTGAGGGTCCAGAGGAAAACCTCACTATCATCCCTCGGGTCTAGCCATCTTGGTTTTTTTTTTTTTGTTTTTTTTGTTTTTTTGTTTTTTTTTTTTTTTTGGAAACAGTCTCTCACTGGCCAAGAGCTCACTGATTCAGCTAGACTGGCTAACTTGTAAATCAGGGGATGCCTAGCTCTGCCTTCCCATTGCTGGGATTACAAGCACTCATGTTAACTCCCGGGGTTTTTACACAGGTTCTGGGGATCTAAGACTGGTCCTCATGCTTGTGTGGCAGGCACTTTGGCGACTGAGCCATTCTGCACTCCACCTCTCCGCTCCTTATGCCTTCTCCCTCTGTCTCCATCCCTACCACTCTGAGTAGGCTGGAGGCCTCAAATCTCATGCCCTGAGCCAAGTCATTGAGAATGTGTACATGCAGTAGGCATGTTGAACCCACAGCCCCATGGGCCACATACAAGCGAGAATAGCTGTGAATGTGAACCAACATAGAATTATAAACTTATTTAAAGTATTATGAGACTTGTTTTACTTTTTGATAACTAAATTGCATAGTTTTCAAGCATAAAATTTGTAGATAACACTGTGTCTAAAAGAATGCCCCTTCAAGAGTTATTAATGTTTCAAAATATCTATGGTCACTCCAAGGCTCAAAATTTCAGACACTAATCACTATGAACTTACAATTTTTTGTTTGTTATTTCTGTGTAACTGTAATGAAATACTAGAGTTAGACAATTTAAAGGGAACAAGGTTCATTTTGGGTCATGGTTTGAGAAGTTCCTGTCCTTGGTTACTTGGCTCTGTTGTTTTCCATTTGTAGTGACTGTGACATCAGGGAGGGTAAGTGTGGTCGAGGATTCCTATTCCAGTTACAGTGTCAGAGAAGGTGGGGGGAGGGCCAATATGCACTTCAAGGGCACACCTTCAACAGCCTAACTTCCTCCCACTTGGCTTTACTTCTGTGTGTGTGTGTGTGTGTGTGTGTGTGTGTGTGTGTGTGTGTGTGTGTTGGATGCATGCAAGTGTGTGTGTACACACACATATACATACAGAAGCTCAACAGGACATCAGGTGTCTCCTTTTCTCAGGCTCTGTCTTATTGACTTGAGGCAGGGTCTCTCACTGAAAGGGAAGCTTGTCCTTTTGGCTAGGGTGGCTAGCAAGCAAGCTCTCGGGATTTGTCTGTCTCTGTCCCTTAGGATTGGGATTGTAGGCAGGTGCTCAGCTTTTACATTTTCACTTGTGTGTGTGTGTGTGTGTGTGTGTGTGTGTGTGTGTGTGTGTGTGTGTGTGTTTGTGTGTGCACTGTGTGAATGCATATGCCCACAGAGGCTAGAAGAGGGTGTCAGATGCCCTGGAGTTGGAGTTGTAGGTCGTTGTGAGCTGCCTGATGTGGGTCATGGAAACTAAGCCTGGGTACTTGCAAAAGCACCTAATAGTCTCAAGCACTAGGCCGTTTCTCCAACCCCAATGCTCAGGTTTTTATGTGTGTTAAATTTTTAAGAATTTGAACTCAGTGCCTCATTTTCACAGGCCCTCACTCTTAACCAAAAAACCTCTCTTAAAGGTTCCAACCCTGCTTCTTAAAGGTTCGTGCTCTGCTGGTTAAAGTTCTTAACTTGCAGGCACAAGGACAGGAGTTTCTATAATCCATGTTTGTTTGTTTTTTAAAGCCTCGCATAGTCCCCATGCTTGTAAACCCCAGCCTGGGTAGTCAGGGACTCACCAGCCAGCAGCTTAGCAAGTCAATGAATTCCTAGCAAGATAATTAGCAACTAAAAAACAACAATTCCACACATGTGTATGCACACATGGTGACATGTACACACTTGCGTTTGCACCCATACCCAGGTCAATCACTTTCTGATACTTGATACTGGAAACCAAATTCTCCTAACAGGCCTGTCTTTGGGAGACACTTTAGGGTCAAATGCCAGCAAAGTTATCCCCTGGTTTGGTTTTTTTGTTGTTGTTTTAAATACTCATTCTGACTGTTTTGTCAAAATCGTATTTATCTGTCTTCTTCTATTGCCAGTGTTCAGAGTTTCTGGATCTAACTTTCAAAACAAAGGCAGACAAAGAATTCTTCTTTAACAACCTTGGATAAAACCTGGTGTCATCACTTTGCGCAATGTGTCCCTGTGGACACGCATGAGGCTCCTAGATCTGGGAGCCCATAGAGCTCACTTCCTATTTGCCACAAGGGGCAGGTTATGAGGGAAGAGCCTGTAGGAATCTCTAGCTGCTGGGTCAGGGTGAAGAGCAGGCCGACCTGACTCTTAGCTAACTGGGGCACAGAGCCCTCCCACAGGGGCCCGAGCAGCCTCCAAACAAATCATATTTATAGGGCACCTGTCAGCCCATAAACGCCCTTTGGATCTAAGATGTGCTTACAGCTGATCGTTTCCTCCTCTCACAGTCAACAGATACTCAACTGTCACTACACACATTGCTATGCTCCTTAGGTCTGAGGAATGGTGATGCACAGAGGGAGCCAGCTGAGCTGGGGTCTCCAGCAAGCACTCAGAACTTCACATCTTGTAGTGCATCCATAGCTGGAAAACTAAACCGCATGCTGAGCTGCCTTCTGAATGGTGGAGGCTCAAATAAGACCAAGGCTGGCATCTCTCAGAATTTTATTGTTACTATGATTATGCAGTATGCATGTTAAGTGTTTGTATGTTGTGTGTGTAAAGTCAAGAACAACTTTGTGGAGCCAATTCTTCTGTCTTTCCATTTTTACGTGAGGTCTAAGGATTGAACTCAGGTCCCCAGGCTTGACCAGCAAGTCCTTTTACTTGATGGACTATCCCAGTGCTTCCAGGTCACCCGCTGAGTCATAATCTCATGTAGCTCAAGCTGAGGATGACCTGGTTCTCTTTCTACCTCTACCTCCCTAGTTCTCTGCTCACGGGCACACTGTCACACCTGGTGCCTGATTAATGCAGTAGCAGGGATCAAATCCAGGACCTTGTGCATGCTAGGTGAGCACTCTACCATCTGAGCTGTGTCTCCTGCCCCTCAGCTCTTTTTGTCACAGCTGTAGCCAGCATGCTGTTTGGGGCTCTCTACCAGGCTTTCCAAATTTCTGGAGATTGCCTGGTCCCAAGGGGCTCCCACTTTACACACTTGAGTCTGCTCAGCAAGAGTAGCTAATGGAGAAAAGGCATGACCAGAAGTTTGACTTTGTCACATGGTTACAGTGTACCCCGCTGCTAGGAGTCTGGGTGATGTGGTCTGTTTGGATGACATCAACCAAAATGAATATTGGAATAAGAGACTGAACTCTTGGGGCAACAGGCAGGTCCAGATGGATGGACGCCTCTTCTCCTGGTGGGAGACAGACAGCTAGAAAGACTACACTCCCAGGAGGCAGCAGGGTGCTGTAGTACAAGACTGGACACTGGGCCAGGGACGAATCAAAGTGGTAGGTGGCATCAGGGAAAAGTTGGCATGGCTAGGGCTGAGTAGACACTGAGCTGAGCTTACAGGGACGGCCAGGCCAGGCGGGCGTACAGCTGAAGCAGGCAGTTAAAACTTCTCACAGAAGGGCTTGGTGGCTTATGACACAGCTGTGATCTCAGACAATCTACTTTTTTTTTACATTTATTATTTCTATGCATGCATGTGAACACTCACAAGCCATGGTGTGTGAAGTCACAGGACATTTTTTTTGAGATTCAGGTTCTTTTTCTCCCATTTGGGTTCCAGGGCTCCAACTCAGCTTATTAGGCTGGCTTAGCCACTACCTGCTAAGGCATTTTGCCAGCTTCAGCCAGCTTTGGAGTCCCTGGGGTTCAAGAGAGGTTAAGAGAGCACAATAGAGGCAGGAGACTGTCATTGGAGCAGAGGGTGGACTCAGAGCTTTGTAGACTTGACCTCAGGTCTGTCACTCTTCCACATCAAAGCCACAGAGTTTTGGCCCAGCCCTGGTGGCAGCTTGGGGAGGCTGGGCCTAGAGATAGAAGAGGAGCTTGCCTGCTTTGCCTCTACCTTGAAGGTTATTGGCAGAGAGCTCCGACTGCTCTCTTCGTGGGTGGGGCTGACAGGACTGTGGTCACTGAGTTAACAGGTGACATCTGGCTTCTGAGAACTGTCTTCAGTCACTGAAGACAAGGACATTTGCTGTGAATTTCATTTGTGCATGTGTGGTGTGTGAGTGTGTGCATGAGTGTGAATGGAGGGTGTGTGTGAGTGTGAAGGAGTGTGTGTGTGCGCGCGTTTGAATGTGAATGGTGGATATGTGTGAGTGTGGGGGCCTTAGTGTGAATAGAGGGTGTGTGTAAGCGTGTGTGGGTGAGTGTGAATAGAGGGTGTGTGTGAGTGTGAATGGAGGGTGTTTGGGGGGTGAGTATGAATGATGGGTGTGTGAGTGTGAGGGAGTATGAGGGAGTATGTGGGGGGTGTAAATGGAGGGTGTGTATGAGTGAATGGAGGGTGTGTGAGTGTGAATGGAGGGGGTGTGTGAGTGTGAACGGAGGGGGTGTGTGTGGGTGAATGTGAATGAAGGGTGTGTGAGGAGTGTGAGGGAGTATGTGAGGGGTGTGAGTGTGAATGGAGGGGGTGTGTGAGTGTGAATGGAGGGGGTGTGTATGGGTGAATGTGAATGAAGGGTGTGTGAGGAGTGTGAGGGAGTATGTGAGGGATGTGAGTGTGAATGGAGGGTGTGTATGAGTGTGTGTCTGTGATGGAGGGTGTGTGTGAATGTGAAGGAGTATGTGGGGTCTGTGTGAATGTGAATAAAGGGTGTGTGTGTGAGTGTGAATGGAGGGTGTGTATGAGTGTGTGTGTGTGTGATGGAGAGTGTGTGAATGTGAGGGAGTGTGTGGGTGTGTGTGAATGTGAATGGAGAGTTGTGTGAGTGTGTGATGGAGAGTGTGTGTGAATGTGAGGGAGTATGTGGGGTCTGTGTGAATGTGAATGGAGGATATGTGTGTGTGAATGGAAGGTGTGTATGAGTATGTGTGTGTGTGTGTGTGATAGAGGGTGTGTGTGAATGTGAGGGAGTGTGAGGGGTGTGTGTGAATGTGAATAGAGAGTGTGTGTGTGAGTATATGGGGTGAGTGTGAATGGAGGGTGTGTGTGAGTGTGAGGGAGTGTGTGGGGTGAGTGTGTGAGAGAGTGTGTGAAATGCAGAGCCCAGAGGCTGATGTCAGGTGTTGTACCCCAGGATGCCAGCCACCTTGTCATCTGTGACAGGGTCACTCACTGAACTTGGAGCTTGGATTGAACTTGGGACTTCATGCTTGCACTAAGCTATCTTCTCATCCTGTACATATCCACAGTGTCAGAGCACGCAGACACTCCACAGTCTGACAGATGGCCAATCTGATCCTGCTGTCTACTCGGTTGGTACTGGTGACACCATAGGCAGTGGTCAGGCACCCAGCTTCGTGCCACCTCCTGGGCTCTGGGCTAAAGCTGCTCAGACCCTCCAGCTCCCCAAGTTCAAGGTATTATGGTTCTGCAAGCGGCACACATACTAGGTAAGCGCTCTACCAACAGAACTAAATCTCGAGCCCTTTGAGTCTTTCTTGTACATATTTGGTTTGTTTCTTTGGCCACAAAGTCCTGGGCATCCCCTGGATACCAAAGTGCTAGGCTGAGAGGATTTAGGCAGCAGTCATGGCAGAAAGGAGAGCAAAGCTTGCCCCTGAAGTTAGCACATTAATGGACAGGAGTAAGGTTGGTAGAGAGCACATCTCAGATGGGAGACACCATCGCACACATCACCAGGTAGGTAGGGTAGGCAACAGCCAAGGAACAGCTGTGGCGGCAGAGCATTGTTTACTTCTGCAAAATGCCAGCAACACTCCAGGAACACTGATGTCCAAAGACCTAAGTGATTCCCTGGTGACAGGAGTTCCAGCCACCGTGCCTGTGTGACAAGTAGAGGATGGAAAAGCAAAAGAGAGATAGGCAGATACATACTCAGAAAAGCATATGTGGGGCCAAGGAGGAGCTGGCTCTGTAAGATGCTTGCCTTGCAAGCGTGAGGACCTGAGTTCAATTCACAGAACTCACTTTAAAAAGGAAAAGAAGCTAGGCATAAAGGCATGTACTGAGCTCACTGGAGAGAGATCCCTGGGACTCCCAGAATAGCCAGCCTAGCTGAACTAGGGCGTTCAGAGCCTCCCCACCCCCGCAAAGGTGGAAGGTTCCTGAGGAAGGACACCCAGGGGTGATCTTTGGTCTCCACAATCATCACACAGACATGTACCCATTGACACAGGAACTTGCAACATGCATACACACATAGTCACACAAAAGGCTGAACACTAGAATGGCAGCTAAGAATAAAACATTTGCTCACTAACCAGCAAAGCCAAGGCTCTCACAGCCGCAGGACAGCCAGGATTGCTGTCCTTGTAGCTCTGCCTCAGTTTCTCCAGCTGTAAATGGTACCTGTCAGGGCTGTCTGAGAGATTTTAAGCAGGAGTAAATGCTGACTTCAGTCAAGACTCATAAAGCACCAAGAAGTGACATTGTCTCCTGATTATGTGATTTAAGCAATTCTAGAACCAGCCACAGACTGTTTGTTCCAGCCACAGACCAAGGCAGAGACCTTGTTGCCTGTCCTGATACTGTGCAGCATCGTGGCTGCAGGGCTCTAGGGACTGGAGTTCTCTGGACTGCTGCTCAGCCTGGCTGCAAATCGCTGGACCTGCCCTCGCCCTGGGAGGTGGCTCTGGGCTCAGAAGGGCCTCATGTAGCTTTGTGCCTGTCTGATTTTCATTTCCCCACAAAACAAAACAAAAAAAAGCACAGTAGGTGTCATGACCTCACCACATAGAAAATACTTCAGCTCCTGACCCCTAAGTGGGACCCTTGAATGAGAGGATTTATTTTGTTTTGTGTATTAATTGTTCTAAATGCCATCTGCTCTGGGATCAATTAAGAGGAAGTGGAAGACAAGCAACAGCAAAGAGGCGGCCACCCTTTCAGGGCCTCAGGCTCTCCAAGATGCCTGGACCCTGCCACCACAGGAACACACTTGGGGACAGGCCCTAGGCAGGGATGCCAACATGGGCAAGTAGACTGGGCAGACAGTCTGTCGTTCTATCCTCTACAATTTTTTTTTTTTGATTGGCTTTCAAGTAACCCAGCTGGCCTCCAATTGTGTTTCACTGATCATGGGTCCCTCAGTTTCCCAGTACCAGGATTGTAGGTTCAGGGCACCTCACCAGGTTTATGCAGCTGGGGATAGATTCTGGGACTTTATGCACACCAGGCAAACACTCCACAAACTGAGCCACATCCCCAGCCCTCACACTGACATCTTTTATTTCTGAGACAGGGCCTCAGTAGTCCATCCTGGCCTTGAACTTGCTCCCCAGCTGAGGATAATGCTGAACTTCAGACTCCACTGCTTCTGCCACCCAAGGGTTATGATTCCAGGCATGTACCATCACACCTGGTTTATGCCGTGGTGGGAAACCACTCTTCCCACAGAGCTGAATTCTCAGGTTGCCCTTTTCATCATCCTGTTCCAATGAGGCCGACAGATTCAGAGGCCAACTGATGGTGTCTGACTCCTTCCTAGGTAGAGGCTTTTCCTAGTCTCTTTGGCCGTTGATGCCTGGGCAGTTGGCCTTTCTGAACACCGTGGCTGAGAGTGTGGAAACAGAAATGTCAGTAACAGCACTGGCAAAGCCATGTCTGCAGTACATTTCCATTGACCTCACAGCACAGGTCCTCCTCAGCTTGCTGTGGGCACCTCCTCAGACCCACACGTGCACACTTCCACTGTGGACTACACATCAAGGAAGCTCTCCAACTGCCCCCTCTTTGTCCCTCACCCACCATGCACCTTTTCTTTTCTATAAGTTTTGTGGGATTTAATGATCTAGTGCCTTGGGCACAGCCTTCCATCTGTTTCAGTACAAATGTACCCAACTCTCCACATCATTTTCCACACAGGTTCTACAGTTAGTCGTGTGTGTGTGTGTGTGTGTGTGTGTGTGTGTGTGTGTGTGTGTGTGTCTTGGAAGCCAGAGGAGGCTGTCTAGTGTTCTGCTCTATTGCTCACCACTCTAATCCTCTGAGAGAGTCTCTTACCGAGCTTGGAGCTAGGCTGACAGCCAGCAAGGTCCAGGGAGAGTCTCCACCTCACCCACCCCTAGCATGGTGTTACAGGTATGCCTGGATCCATACTGGACTTTTTCTGTTACTACTGAGACTTGAACTCGGATCCCCATGCTTTCATGGCAATTGCTCTTACCTACTGAGCCATTTTCTCAGCCCTCATGCATTTTAAAGGACCAGATTTAGTTTGGTCTCCTCAGCTTCCCCTATCTCAGCATCTTCAAAGGATTCCCCTCTGTGCTTTCTGTGACCTACAAAGGACCCTGTAATACTGTATTAGTCACGTTTCCATTGCTGTGAAGAGAAATAATGACCAATGCAACTTATAGAAGTATTTATTGAGACTTATGGTTGTTGCAATAAAGTTTTCTGGTCTCGGGCAGCCAGAGATCCAGACCCACAGACCTGTTGCCCCAGACTCCTTAGCCATCCACTGCTGCTTAGGCCCCTAGAAATGACTCAGACACTTATATATAAGTTCATGCTGTTTGGCCTATGGCTTAGGCACCTTGCTAGCTATCTATTTCATCTTAAATCAACCCATTTCCATTAATCTGTCTGCCACGTGGCCCATGGCTCACCTGCGTTCCTTACATGTTGCTTCTCTGGATGTCTGGCTTGATCTGCCTCTGACTCCATCCTTCCTTTCCTACCTATTCTGATTCTCTACCTATTTCTTCTATGGTGCCTGTCATGGGCCAGAACAACTCCTTTATTTAAAGATTACTATTCACAGCATACAGAAAGACATTCCCACATCATATAGTTCCAGAAGGTTAGAGTCTGACTATCATGGCTAGGAGCAAGGCAGTGGCGGCAATAGCTGAGAGAAATCTTGTTGTACAAACCCAAAGCAGAGAGAGATTACTGGAAATGGCACAGACCTACGAAAGCTCAAAGCCCACTCCCACTGACACATCTCCTCCAACAAGGCCACACCTCCCATTCCTTCCCAAACAGTTCTACTAACTGGGACTAAGTATTCAAACGTCTGAGCCCATGAGAGTCTTCTCATTCAAACCACCACGAAGACCACAGGAAACTGGGTATTTACAGGCACATTTCAAACCTCTTCAGACTAACCGTTGTAGCATATGTCTTTAACCCCTGTACTCGGGAGGTGGAAGCAGGTGGACCTCTGTGATTCTGTTAGCTTGTTTGTCTACTTCCAGGTCAGCCAGGGTCACACAGCAAGACTCTATCTCAAAACAACAACAACCAAAAACAAAACCAACTCTCTCTCAGATGATCACGTTAAGGAAGAAACCTGAAGCTTGAGAAGGGTAGTCAGTAGAGTCAGAAACAAACCCTGAGAAAAGTTGTTAGCTCTTCTTTGGGGCTTGGTATGCCAGACACACACAGAGCAGGACCAGAGATGTGGGTGAATGAAGGCCCTGTATCCAGAGGAGGCAAGTAGATTTTCAGCATGAGCAGAACCACTCTGGCTTCCATGGCCACAGGCAAGTGACGCCCATTTGCATGGGCACTAGTGAGATTTTTCCTTTAGCTCCCTCACCAGCAATTTCTTTGCCCACCCTGACACATGCATGCTGCCATCTGTCCCAAGCTCAAAGTTCCCTCAGGCCAAGCCGCTCTCTTTTGCACCCTCTGCCACCACCCCTGGGTAATACAAAGCTGTCCTCTTCCAATGGCCTGATGCTGCAGCCTCACCCCTGCCCCATGACTCTGGGCTCATGGCCACCACGCTCCTTCTTCTGCTTGAGGAACTGGAGGTCGGTGAAGGACCTTCTAGTAGATCAGTTCTCAAAGGCTCCAAAGGACAATGCCATTGGCTGTTCCCTGGAGGAATGGGACCCAGAGCCACCAAATGTTTTAGACATTTCAGAGAAGGCTGGAATTCCAGATTTTTTATGTGAAAGTTCTCAGTTTCAAAATATTGGATCACAACCAAAAACTTAACACTGGTTGATCCAGACAAGTTACATGTGACAAATGTGGCCTGGGCCCTGTTGATTATAATGGCATCTTCGTGATGGCATCTACTCCAGGACCCAATCAACCACCCATATACCCATCTGGCTCATCATCTATGGTCCACAGGATACGGCAACTGCCTGATGCTGAGCCTGAAGTGGAAATAAAGGCCAGCTAGATACAGGACCACCTGCCATTGCCTCTGCTTTCTTCTGGTACTTTAAGGGTTTCATGGCTTCCTTTAAACCTTTGATTCATGTCGATTTATTTTGGTATAACATGTGAAGTGAGGTTCTAAATTAATTTCTTTTACAGATGGGCAGCCAATTGTCCCAATACTAAATGTGGAGAAATCCTGTTTCAAATGCCAACTGGATCATATGGTAACTTCCTATATATATTGGATGACTTCCAGTAATTTCTAAATTATATGGCTATTCATATACTTCCTCTATAGCTCCAATTATTTCAGCTTTATAATAGATTTTAAATCTGTGTAAATAATGGAGAGGGTTCTCCTTGCTCCCTGCATTGCTGTTTTCAAACTTTTCCTGGATATGTGTGCTTGTTTTTTTTTTTGTTTTTTTCCCATATCCCCCTTTCTAGCTCAGGAAGAGCAGTGTAGCTATTGTTCAGTGTGTGTGTTGACATGGAGCTTCATTTAGGGAGAACTGGCACTCTCGTAGTGTCGTTACTTCAATGGGGAATGTAAGTTCACATTTCTGCTCTTCAGTATGTAAAAGGATTGCTTCACATGGATTTTGGCACATCTCCAAGAAAGTTATTTCTGGGGCTGGAGAGATGGCTCGCTTGGTAAAGTGCTACCCCTGCAAGCAAGAGGACCTGAATTCAAGCCTCAGTCCCCATTTAGGAAAAAGAAAAACCTGAGTGTTGATTGCTTGAAGTCTCCACACTGGAGAGCAGAGCAGAGGCAGGGGGATCCCAGAGACTGGGCAGCCAGCCAGCCAGTCCAGTTCACTTAGCAAGTTTCAGGCCTGTAAGAGACTCTGTCTTAAAAAATCAAAGTGGACAGTTCCTGAGGGGTGACACCCACACTGGTCTCTGCTTTCATATGCCCACATGTGCACCTCCCCCCATGAACAAGCACATACATGTGTATACATACACACAAGTGAGAATTTAAAGGCAAAGATTTTCTTCACACTGATTTTACATGTTTTAAAAAGGTGTATTTCTAGGTTGTTTTACAAATGGGTCCTTTCATCCATTACAAGTTAGTTATAATTAGTCTCTGAAGTCTTTGAAGGCCAAAGAACACTTGTTTTGTAAAGAGTTTTCTCACAAAATTAATTTGTCATCTTCAATCTTTTCCCCAGGTGAGTTCTGCAGGGCTTTGGGTAAATGAGCAAACAACCTTCAGATAGTGAAAGGCCGTTTTCTCTTTTACAACATAATGTCTCAGTTCAGCTTTATCATCAAAAACCAGAACAATGATGGTGATGACCTTGGCTCCAAGATAAAATATATAAAGGCCAACTTGTAGAATGATATTGTAGAATGATATACCCATCTAGTCTAATTTCTCAAATTCTTTTTTTCCTTAGAATATATATTGAGCTTTGGAAGACACTTTTTTTTTTTTTGATTGTGAAAGATAAAGAGAAGATCCCAGAAGACTTGAGAAACCAAGAAAGTCATGCAGCAGAGGATCAAGACTCAGGATGGCACTGGGATACTTCTCATCAACCCAGAATGCCACATGCCAATAAGAACTGCCTTCAGAGTGTGGAATGGAGATGATTTCCAAACGAGATTTATACAGCCAGCCAAACTGTCAATCAACGATCCAAAACTGAACTTCCCATATGCAGTTTTCAAGGCAGCTACTGGCATGTATATTATAACTAAAAGAAGGCAGTAAACCAAGCATGGGGGCGGCTTCATATCCCAGCACCAAAGAAGAGTACAGGGGAGAGGTTAAGGGGTTTACTGGGATAATGGTGGAGGAAAATTTCAGAATATCTACCATGCAGTCATCTAGGAGGGTGTGTGGTCCAGGTCAGGTGAAGAGGATGAAGAATTTAAAAATAAAACTGAAGTGATAGGTTACTAAATAAATGTGATTGTAGTGCTGGAGATTTTAAAACTTGGTGGACATATTTGTGGAAAGAATTAGTAATGCTGCTTTAAAATGTAAGCAAAAAACAGAGGCAATTATCAACTCTAGGGAAAACAAAAAGCTGTGCAATCAGCAGCTACACCTGGAACACCTCATAGAATATTCACGTCATCAACTTAATGGGCTCTGTAATTACCCAGGACACCATAAGCCTCCGTGTACACCCGTGAGATGTTACCAACATTGACTTCTAGGCGTGTCATGAGGGATTTTCCCAATCAAGTTAATTGAGGTGGGAAGAGCTACCCTAAATGTGGGTGACACCATTCCCCAGGCTGGGATTCTAGACTTTAGCCATGGAGAAGGGAACTGAGCATCAAGCTTTCATTTCTTTGTTTCATGACTGTGGGTGGAACCTCACCAGGTGCCTCATGCTCCTGCTGAGGTGACTCCCTCACTGTCCGGAGGACACCCTTGAACTGTGAGCCGAACAAACCTTCGTCCTGAAACTTGCTTTGGTCAGGTGTTCGACACAGTGATGGGAAAGGAAACTGAGAGCCTTGGTTTAGCTGTTAATAACAGGTAGGTGGATCACGTACAGTCTGAGTTAGCAGCTGTGATAGAATTAGGTTGGGAGGGGAAGTGTGGGTCTCTGTGTGGTGGCTGTTGTGGAACTAACAACCTTTCAGAAGAGCAGGCCAACAAGTAATATGTGAAATCAGAAAAGGATGGCATTTAGAGACACAAAAGTAAATGTCAGAGGGAATGGTTGAGGACGTGAAGTCAGCTCCTCCGAGGAGAGGCGGGGCTGCTGCTTTTCACCATCAGTTTCTTGCAACTATTTGACTTTTACAATCTCGTAATAAACTATTGATCAAAATGAAAATTTAATTTTAAAATGTCCCTGTATTTGTGACCTAACTCAGCTTTTGAACCTCTCCTGCTGTTCAGGAAATGAGCTGACCAGAATTTTGAAGATCAAGGGTACAGTCCCCCAGCTCTGTAAATTACTAGCTGTGTGCCCCAAGGCCAGTTGTTCAGTCTCTCAGACTCCATTTGTTCAACTGAGAAGTAGCACTAATTCTAGTATCTACTTCATAGGGCTCCTCAAGGGATGACAGAACCCCATTCCTGGGCCTGGCACTCAGGAGCACACACTGAAGGATGCCTGTTGTAATCTTCAGGGGTTTTTTCTATTTTTTTATTGTTATATGAATGTGTGTGTGTGTGTGTGTGTGTATGTATGTGTGTGTGGTGTGTGCGTGTGTGTGTGTCTCTGTGTGGTGTGTGTCTGTGTGGTGTGTCTGTGTATGTATGTCTATGTGTGTGTGTGTCTGTTTGTGTGTCTGTGTGTCTGTGTCTGCACTCAAGTGGAGGTCAGAGGACAACCTTGGGTATCAGCCCTTGCCTTCAATCTTATTTGGTGCAGGTTTCTTGGTTGTTTTCCACTTCATATACCAGGCTCTCTGGCCTGCAAGCTTCTGGGGTTCTCCTGACTGCCCCCATCTATCTCTCTGTAGGAGCACCGGGACTGCAGATGTGCATTGTTGAACTTGGCTCTATGCTTTAATTTCATTCTCCTCAATTTCTAAGGGATTAATTGTGGACAACTTTTTTGAGCTTTACCCTTTAAATATAAAGTATTTTTGTGCTACTGAGCAGATAAATGAGGTAAGGATGTAGAATATCCAGGACCCAGCACCTCTTTCTAGAACTCTGATTTCTCATTAGCAAAAAAAGAAACTCGTTTCAGAGGCCCATGCTCATTGATGGGGTGATCTTGGCAGATTTGTACCCCATGTTGACATGTATTGCTCAAAAAGCTATCAAGTGAGGGAGTTCTAAACTTCTAGAACACACGCTAGAAAACATGAAATCTAGATGCCCATGTCAGCATATTTCTTTTCTCATCCCTGTGACCAAGCTGGGTTTACATTTATTTATTTATTTATTTATTTTTATGGCAAGGTGGAGGTCAGGTGATGGCACAATGGAAGATAAATGTCTTGAGACATTGCATTGACAGGAAGAAAGAGCTGTGACCAGAGAGCTACCCCAGGAACCCACTCCCTCCAGCAAGCACTGTCAAGCAGGTGTGTCCACCCTTTCTTTAAGAATGTTTTTATTTTTATTTTATTTTTATGTGTATGGGTGTTTTGCCTGCACATATGTCTCTGCACCACATGCATCCTTTGTGCCCAGTGAGGTTAGAAGAGGGCACTGGATTCCATGGAACTAGAACTCCAGGCAGTTATGAGCCTCATTGTGGCTCTGAGAACTGAGTCAGGGTTCTCTGCAAGAGTAGCAACTGATCTCAATGGTTAAGCCATCTCTGCAGCCTGGTGTGTCCATCCTTTGACATTGCCACGCAACATTGTCATCTAATTGATTTACAGAAAAAAAAAAATCTCATGAGGCTGGAGAGATGGTTCAGTGGTTAAGACTACTTGCTGCTCAACCATGAGGACCAAAGCTGAGGTCTCAAGCCTACATCAAGCAGGTTACAAATGCCTATAATTCCAACCCCCTCACACACACCACACACACATACCACATACCACACACACACACAACACACCACATATACCATACACACACACAACACACATACCACACAGCACACACAACACACATCCACACAACACACACACCACACACATCACACCACACATGCCATACACACACACCACACACACGCACCACACCACACCACACCACACCACCCACCCACCCCACACACACCACACACCTCACTCACACACACCTACCTCATAATATGTTAAATAAGCTTCTCATTAGTGTTGGGCTGCATTTGTGCATTCATAGTTATCCTTAGTTGCATGTGGCCCACAGGCTGCATGTTCAACACCCTCAGGAGATTGTGTGTTCAGATACATGAGCCTGTGGGGGACATTTCACATGTAAACCAACCAGACAGGAGCTTTTACCATCTTATTTCTTATGGAGTGTGGGGGAGGGGAGATGGGGGGAGGGAGGGAGGGAGGGAGGGAGGGAGGGAGGGAGGAAGGGAGGGAGGGAGGGAGCAGGTCCCAGTAGCTTCCTTTCTGCTTATTCCTCCATACAGGAGCTGGGGCTCTCAGTGTCTTTTTCCTTTGTGGTGACTCTATAGAGCTTCTAACCTTCACTAGGAACTCAGGTTCTCTTGGTGGCTGAGGCTGGGGAGGAACAGGCTAAAAGGTGAACACCAGTGAGTAAGCATGGAACACAGGCTACTCCAATCACATTTGTTGACCAAAGAGAGTTGTGTGGTCGTCCTGAGCTGAGTTGTGGAGCTGCCCTCCAAAGTGCCTGGCTGCATGGGTAATGGGACCCGGGAAAAAGGGCACTCTGTATTGGGTTCGTGGAACCAGAACTAAACTGCCTGCTCTGAGCTTCGGGCTCTTTCACAGGCTGCTTTTGTCTCCTCACATTACATTATGACTCCTCTTTGCACACATGTGGCCGTCGGCACAACACAAAGTGAAGGAAAGATTTCAAGTGGCTGGTGACACTCTTTTCTCTCTCCCTGTTCGCTCCTTCCTCTTCTAATTTAGGGAACTGTGTGTAGGTGGCGGAGATCCAGGCTTCTGGTCTTCACATGTCAATGCTCAAAAATATCTCCCATCCTTCCCTTCCTGGCCAGCCAACACGGACAGGCATGTCTCTGTCCCTCCATCTTATGGGGGAGCTCGGGCAGGCCTGGGGTGTCATTCACTCCAGAAGTAACACGTCTGGAGGTGAGGCCACCTAACAACTGCCGGGTTAACAACTGCACATGTGGGGTGCGGCTGCACGAGGCTCTGCTGGGGCCTCCTTGCGCAGACAGTCAGCCGCTGGTGTTAATGTGCTGTGTTAAAAGTGACACCAGAGCGCTGCAGGCGCCACTGTCAGCTGTTGCGGGAGATGACACCCCGGCCTGCAGAGTTGGGTGCGAGCTCAGATCAGCAACCCTCCCCCTCACTTGGGTCCCAGGATCCTAGAGACCCGTGGGAAGGGCAAGCACAGTAGCCCTGCTGAAAGGAATAATCTGTCCCCAGCAGCAAAGAGCAGAATGCAAGGCTGTGGAGCGGTGAAGTCACAAGGCTGGAGGGACAGGTTGGGGCCAGAAAGGACAATGTCCATGCTGAGAGCTCTGGGCTCTCTCCTCTCCAAATGTTCCCTTCTTACCTTAGATCTCTCTTCTTTCTTTCTTAATATGGACCGCTTATAGACCAGGGTGACCTGAAATTTGCTGTGTTATCCTGGATAACCTTCAACTCTTGATTATTCTGCCTTCGCTTCCTAAGTGCTGAGTTCCAGGGCTGTACCATCATGTCCAGTGCATGCAGGGCTGCAGATTGAACCCAGAACCTTATGTACGCCAGGCCAGCACTCTACAGACTAAGCCACAGCCCTTAAACACTGGTGCCTCCTCTCGACCTCCATAGAGCAGCTGTGGTTTTCACATGAAGCTATGGACAACTTCTGAGATTTACAATTCAGTCATGAAAGTGTACAGGCTTGGGGTGACTAAAGGGAACGGAGCAAATACTCTGGCCTGGTGCTGGAAAGTATGGGAAAATGCCTGGGGTTTCGGAGACTTTGAAAGATAGTGAGGCTGGTGAGGACACAGAAACACAGAAGCCTGGAGAAGGGATGGAAAAAAGTGACTGGACTGGGTAAGGCTCTCATCAGTAAACTCATATTGCAGGTGGGGAGCTGAGGCCTTAGGGCTAGCTCACTTTCTTCTGGGACCGAATGGCCTCTGCAGCTCAGATAGTAGAGTGCATGTGCTTTGTGTGGGGAGTTCATGCATTTGTCCTGTAGCCTGGGGAGGAAAGGGTTGGATCTGAGCAATGCCTACCTCAGCTATGGTAGTGACCTAAGGGTCAACAAAAGTAAAACTCAAGAATATTGATCCTTTGGGGTGTGAAACAAAACAGCTCACCTCTAGGGTCTGAGGAGCTAGCTCAGTCAAAAAAGTGTTTTCCATGCAAGCATGAGGACCTGAGCTCAGTCACCAGAACCATGTAAAACAGCTGGACATAGTGACAAGCACCTTTAACTCAGAACTAAGGAGCAGGAGACAAGTGGATCCCTGAGACTTTCGAGCCATAAAGCCTAGCTTAGGGCTTCCAGGTCAATTCAAGATTCTGTCTCAAGTAAACAAGGTGAATGGTATCTTGAGGGAGACTCCAGAGGTGACCTCTGGCATCTGGTCTCCACATGCACACTTACAGACATACACATGTGAACACACACACACCCACCCCATCTCTTCATAGGATGGATTTATATTACTTTATTTTCTTCCTTATATCAGCCTTGACTAACTCATTTTGACTTCCACTTTGCACTTTGGGAAACTGAGGCTAGAAAAGCAAATACTGTGCATTCCTATAGTTCTTTAGGAAAGATGGAGCCCTCTGCTGTCATTTCAATGTCACTGGCTTCTGGTGCCAAGTCAAACATCACGCAAGACAATTCCAGTGTCTACGAATATCAGTTGATTTGCTTCTGAGCCCCATTCCCTCTTGGAACACATCCTGCCCTTCATGATCCTAGCCTGGACCAGGAGGGATTTGGAGGGAGTCACCCATTGGCTGGCTATCAGCCAATCAATTACTCCCTCTAGTTTCTAGCCTCAATGTGTAAAAGGAACTAAGTCTGGAATCCCAGATTTGGGAAGGATGCTAGCCAGGAATCTGAGACTGTGCTTATTGAAAGTCCTCCACACTGCCTGGCTTCCCAGCCTGTCCTACGCTCTTCTTCTCATTAGGAGCCTGAATCCTGTGACTGCTAAGACCCTGTTAATCTTCTCCTTCATCCATTCCAGATTTCTCTCTGGTAGAACCCAGGTTATCAAAGGTACCAAGAAAGGTAAACCCAGTGCAGTTCAGGCTTCAGCAAGGCATCTTCTTCCCCTTTGTGTGTGTGTGTGTGTGTGTGTGTGTGTGTGTGTGTGTGTGTGTGTGTGTGTGTGTGTGTGAGTGAGTATGCATTTGTGCCTTCCTCCCTCCCTTCCCCCCCATGTAGATATGTTCACTGAGTGTCATGTGTATGTCAGGCAAATTTAATAAACACACACTTCATTATTTTACTCTTGTGTGTTTGTGTTCCTGTGAACACCAGAGGTCTCTCCACATTATTACTATCACTACTACTGTTATTATCATTGTATTACTATTACTATTATTAGGCTAATTCTGTCACTGAGCTTGGAGCTCATTGGTCAGCAAGCCCTGGGGATAATCCTGTTTCTGTTCTCCAGCTTTGGGATTATACAAGTGCATACCACCATGCCTGGGTTTTTATTTGGGTTCTTGGAAATAGAACCCCATGCTTACCAGTCGAGCAGCTGACTGTGGCATCTCCTCAGCTTCAAGCACAGGTCAGGTCACTCACAGTTTTTTATCCAGTCTTCTTGCTAGCCTTATTCCTTGGCTGTGGCTCTGGACCTGCCCTGAACCAGAGTTTCTGCTTTTGTCTTTACTGTGACAAGCTAAACCATCGCTTTAGCCTTTAGCCTTTAGCCTTGCAGCTCTGGGTTAAAAGCTACCAAGACCATCTGACTTCAGGGGGAAGGTTTTGGCTCCTCTTGCCCTGCAAATACTGAGCTGTGCAGGCATGGACTGAACTTCTGCTAGACTAGATCCCTTAAAGCACAGATGGCCATTTATGATGATTAGCAGAGATCCGGCAGGGACTGTCAGGCGCCAGGGGGCTGAACCTGCTTGCCTAGCTGCCTCCACCCTTAGTTCTATGCAGACCTGTGTTCTATCTACGTCCTGTCTAACCTTCAGGTCTCCTTTGGCTCTCAAGTACCCTTAAAAATGAAGTCCCTCGGGCCAGCTGTATCTTCTCTTCCTTCCGTCAGCCATCCTGATCTGTCCGTGCATGTTTTCACACAAAGTTAAGCCATTTCTAGCTCCAAGACATCCTCCCTCGGCTCAGGTTCCCTTTCTGAAGTACTTGGCACACAGTATCTCCTCCATCTTCCCCCATCTCAGTACTGTCCTCGAAGCTCCTTGTTCTCTCTTCCCTGAGCACACCTTAATTTACCAAGGTAATGCAGCGTGTGCCCAATTATAGAAGGCAACACTGAAGCACAGAGAGTGTAAGTGGCTAGCAACCCACAGCTAGGAAATAGAAGCTGTAGATAGGATCTGTTCCTTGTCTGACAGAAGTTTTACCTTGCAGCAGATTGGTGTGTGTGTGTGTGTTTGTACATGTGCGTACATGTATAAATGTGAAGGCCAGAAGCCAATCTCAGGTGTCTTCTGAAATCACTTTCCACCATATTGTTTAAGCCAGGGTCCCTCAGTGAACATGGAACTTGTCTTGGTGATTTGGCTAGACTGACTGGCTAGTGAGCTCCAAGGGATTTTTCTGTTTCCTCAGCTCTGGGGTTGCAGGTGTCCCGTGCCTGGTTTTTCACATGGGTGCTGGGGATTACACTCATGTCTCATGCTTGTCTGACAAGCACTTTACAGACTGAGCCATCTCCCCGGCCCTGCCTCATATTTCTTCAGCATCAGCCATCTAGCATCACACCAGGACACTGGTATACCCTCTCCTCATGAGCCACCCAGCATCACTCCAGGACCTGTATATCTGGCTGTATATCTGGTAGGGGCTTCTCTCCTAGTTTAAACCACAATGTCACTTCTTCACCACCATGTTTCCACCGTGAGTACATTTGTCTATCTCTTCTTTAGAAGTCATGTGGGGTTCTTGGTGGCCTGGTGCTATTTGCTCACTTTCCCCTCAGGCTGTCAGTTTGCCTTCACTGTAGGAATGCCTACCATTTAAGGAAACTCACCCTTTACCATATGCGTGTTACAAATATTTTTTCTAGTTTTTTTTATATATATAGTGGGATTTTAATATCACATATAGTTGAATTTTCAATATTTATTTTGTGCTTGACATTTAATTTCAACCCACGTCAGCTTTCTTTGGCAATATTCTGTTGAGGTTTTGGAGGTGTAAGGTCCCCACTAGTGCTCCAACCAGGGTGGTGGATCCTATCCACACTCAGCTTGCCAGCAATTGGAAAGGACTCTCCTGTTAGTATGTCCTTGAGCTTGTTCCAAAATAGTATAACTCGCATATGCTTCTGGTCCTAGATTATCTATGGTGGCCCATATGCCTAGGGCACTGCACTAGTACCATAGAAGAAGAACTGAACATTAGTTTTTGGGATGGTAAGTCTTTGATGAAGCTCACAGGGGATAATGAGAAAAATGCTTCTTTGGGGTAAGAAATTTATTGAACGAGTTAAAGGGGCTCTGCTGAGAGCATAAGCCCAGAGTGTGTGTATGTGGGGTTTCTTCTTATAGATCTCAGAAGACAGGTTTACAGTAAAAATCTGTAGCCAGGCTATCCATAATTCTGTTGTCTGATTAGCCACTATCTTAAATCTAACAGGGGTGGGGGTGGGGGTGGCTTTCCAGACTGGAGCCAGGGAAAGAACACAAACAAACAAGCTGAGACCAGTGTGTAGAGTACCTGCTAAGCAAACATGAGAATATGAGATGGGATTTTCTGCATCTCCATGAAAAGCTGGGTGTGGCGGTGTCTATGAGCATTGGGGTGTGTTTGGGGAGAGATTGGCCAGTCAGTCTAGCTCAATCAGTGTGCTCCAGGTTCAGGGGAGACCATATCTCAAAAATACGGCAGAGAGGAAGATATCTCTAACCTTGACTTCAAGCCTCCTTGTGCATGCATGCGCACGCATGTATACATACACAGCAGCACACAGAGGAAGGTGCAAACATGTATACACTACATACACACAATAGGAAAAACAGCATTAAAAGACAACCTATTTGGAAGACACACCTGCTGTGGTCAGAAACTTAAGGAGGGAAGAGAATGGGAGAGCAGGCTAGGACACTGCTGATGCTCAGGCAGAGGAGGAAAGATTCCCTCTCCCACCTGGGGTCCTTGGGATGCGGCCTCCGTGCGAAGGGCGGGGTGGAGTTTGGCAGATCTGCTGATGCCCTAATTAAGCCGCGGGTACGTTTCCCAGCCCAACTGTCAACCAACGTGGCTGTGCGAGCCAGGAATGAATATTCCCAAAGCGCCAACAGAAGGAAGTGCTTCACAAAAACGGAGCCCGAGGGCGTGAAGGGAAAACAAACCCTGTTCACACGCAGGCAGACAGCAGCCGCCGCTCAGCACAGCCCGGAGGAGGCGGAAACGCAAGCGGAGTCAGCTCCGTCACAGCACCAAGCCTCTGGGTCCCCAGCCCTAAGTGCTCCCCACGGGTGTGGAACCCCTGGGAGACAGATGCTCCCTGCCCAGCTCTTTGTCCCCTCTCCTGACCAGTCATATAGGATGTATCAGCTACATCCTTGGAAGGTGGGTTTACGGGGGACTGTCAAACAGGTCTAGATAGATGGCTAGCCTGAGGCTGTTCCCTTGTGGGAGTTTCCTTGCCCTAGCCTGGGTGCCACCATCCCTTATTCCTAAATTTGCCTGTTATCTTGGGCACGTTGTTTCTTGATGTTCCCTTTTCCTCCCCTGAAAAATGGAGTTAGCACTACAGGTTGGAAGAGATCTGTATATTACCTGTGTTGACCTGTAGTCTCAATAAGCCCTGGAGCCTTGGCAAGATGAAGTAGAGAAAGTTTCTGTTGTTTTGAGATAGCAGGAGTCCAACTGGTCTTGATGTGCTTCTAAGGATGACTGGGAATTTCTGACCCACCCCATGGGTGCTGGTTGGGTATGCCTCTATGCTCAGTTTTATGTGGTGCTGGAGAGCATACTCAGGGCTTCCAGCTTGCTAAGCAAGCGCTAAGCAAGCACTCCACCGAGCCATATCCTTAGCCTCCAAAAAGTCATTTTACAGAAAACTTCTTTTCATAGTGTGAGAGTTTGCCTTCTGTTCTTTCCATCACACAGGGCCACAGTGGCTGCTGGGACACTATTTCCCAAGAAAGAGATAATCTTGTGACACCTTCTGTCTCAGCTCCTTTGCCCACCAAGCAGCTATTGGCCTTCTGGGATGACAGTGCCACTTGGAGTGGGCAAGTCACCATCCATCAGAGCCCCCAGGGTCCTGTCCTGGCTCAGATCTGGTGTTTGAGACCAACTTTGTTCTGTTTAGTTGCCATGCCACTGAAAGAAGCCAGATTATGATTTTGAGGACTGGACATGAGGCTCCTGCCAACTCCATGGTCCCAACAGAATCTGGCCCCTCCATAGGCCTACATTGTTATTCCTGGTATACACGCCCACTTCCTCAAGGCACATGCCATGTGGTTGTATATGGAGGTCCAGGCCACTAGCTTCCCTCTCCTGCTAACTTGGACCAGCAGGTTCCTTACTCTCTTAGTTGGCCAAGAGGCCTCTGAAGGCCAAAGTTTTCATTGAACCCCATGTTGCTTGCTTGTTGAAACCAAGGAGTGAGTCAATGTCAGACCAGTGGGCTTTTAGGAGCCTTGACCCAGAAGGTTGCAGGAGCCCAGAGTAGCGAGGAAACTTAACCTGTTTCAGGCTCACTACAAGAAACAAAGGGAAGATGGAAAGCCCCTTCTAGCCCTTCCTGCCTCCCTTCCTTCAATGACTATTGGCACCTTCCCATAGAGACCCTGGAATGCTGCTCTGACTACATGTAGAGTCATCAGAAGGGACTGGCTATGTCCTTAACCTCAGGGCTCATCTTTGAGGGCCACCTCCTACAACTTGGCAGGGCTGGGCACAACATTTGCACTTGGCACTCTGCTTATCTCCTGGCAGGGTCAATATTGGCTGTCTAGATGCATGCCACTGGCCCATGTTCGAGGTCTTGGATTTTGCCCTTGTATTTGGGAGGGTGCAAAAGAATCAGGGGTCAGGGAGATGGCCTGCAGCTCCTAGGCATTCTTGGGAAGAGAACAGCCTGGGAAAGAAATGTAGTCTGGTTATGTCACCAAGTCACTCTGTTTTTCAGAGCTTCTTCTATATTCCTGTGACTATACAACCTCACTCACATTTGAATCTCCCTTTAAAAAATTTTGTGTGTGTGTGTGTGTGTGTGTGTGTGTGTGTGTGTGTGTGTATGTGTGTGTGTATGGGGAGTCTCTCTCTCTCTCTCTCTCTCTCTCTCTCTCTCTCTCTGTGTGTGTATGTATGTGTATGGAGAGTCTCTCTGTGTGTGTGTGTGTGTGTGTGTGTGTGTGTGTGTGTAGAGAGAGAGAGAGAGAGAGAGAGAGAGAGAGAGAGAGAGAGAGAGAGAGATACATAAGTATTCTCATATGTTGTGGATGTATCAACTCACGTGCAAAGATGGAAGCCAGAGGTTGATACCTTCCCTAATCACTCACCAACTTGTTTGTTGAGACAGTTTCTCACTGAACCTAGAGTTCACTGTTTAGACTAGATTGGGCATTCTGAAAGCTCCTGGGATCTGCTTGTCTCCACCCTCAGCCCCTGCACTAAGGTTAAAGATGCTCACTGCCATGCTTGGGCTTGCTCACATGTGTGAGTGCACATAATGGAGGCTAGAGATCACCCCCAGGTGCTGTCCATCTTGGATTTTGAGGCAGAGTCTCTCTGAATGGTCTGGGGCAGGCCAGTGAGCCACAAGTCTTCCTGTTTCTGCTTTGTCCTAGTACTGAGGTTACAAGTGTAGGACATTATGCTGGCTGTTTTGTTTTTCTGAAACAATGCTTCTCTGTGTAGCCCTGGCTGTCCTGGAACTCACTCGAGCTCCGTCTGCATCTGCCTCCTGAGTGCTGGGATCAAAGGTGGTCCTCATATTTGTATTGTAAGTCCTGTAACAACTGAACCATCTTCCCACCCATACTTGGAGTTTTAAATTTTCACCTTTATCCATGCTAGAACTAAGTACAAAGCAACCCTTCTGTGTTTGAGTACCCAGTCAATTCCATGATTAATCTAATTCTGTATTATACAACTAGGCTTCAAGTTAGAAGGCTTTGTCAGATGAAAGCTAATGGAATGTACTGGACACAGCCTAGGAGTAGCGAGCCATTTTGGATTTAGAGATGTTTTCTAGTTATGATGGGTCCATCTGAGCACTGTCCCATCCTAAGCTGGGTGTATGCCCCTGCACCTGAATCAAGTCCTGCAGGTGAACAAGAGAGAGTGGGCTTGCAGAAGGCAGAGGGTTTTCCCCCCATAATGTCTAATGGCCGCTCCTCTTCCTTCATGCTCCATGGGCCTCTTGCTCATTCTTTTCTCTGGGCAAGCTGGAAACATCACTCTACCCTCTTAGCACCCATATATTCCTTCGCTCCCAGTATGTGAGATTGGGGGTGGCTAGAACTTTCTTTGCCCCCCACTCCCAGGTGGGAAGCAAGCCCTGTCATTTATCACTCCCCCAGGAGACCCTCTTAACATAAAAACAATAAGACAGAGAAGATGACCAAAGCACTGTGTCTTGACACCCCATAGTGTGCCTGCAGGCTGGCCACCCTGGAACTCTCAGCTGAGCATCTTCAGGGCCTTTTGAGGCTGGAGAGCCTGAGGAAGGACAGGGTCCTCTCTTTCTCAGGGTTTCTCTTTGAGACTAAGGATGAAATGTGGGAACAGCAATTCAGAAGGGAAATCCTGGATCCTACCAAGCAACCAATCAGTTATGTGCTCTGTGACGATCACCTCAGTCAAGTCTTAACAACTTGGGTCTGCTGAATTACTGATGGCGTCTGTGCCACCCCAGGACTATGAGACTTAGCTGTCTGGTGTTCGGTTTGCTGTTTTTAGGTTTTGTGTGTATGTGTATGTTTGGGCCCATGTGGAGTACACACCTGTACACACATGTAGAGGCCATTGAAAGACTTCCCTGTCAGTCTGTCTTGTTACCTTTAGACAGACAGGGTCTCGCAGTGAGTCAGAAACTTGTTGGATTTGGCTGTGCTGGTCCTGTCTGTCTCTATTCCCCAATTTTGGGGTTTCAGACAGGTTAGCTATGCCAGGTTTTTTGTTTTGTTTTGTTTTTTTAAATGTGGATGCTGAGGATTCTAACTCAGGCCCTCATGCTTGCAAGGTATTCTTATTCACTAAGCCATCTCTTTTCTTTTGAGAGACAACCTAGTACAGTAAAAAAAAATTCTCTTTTCTTTTACTTTTCTTTCCTATATTTATTTATTCTTTTATTTTTTGACACAGGCTGGCCTCAGATTCCTTATAATGTGAGAACGATCTTGAACTCCTGTCTCCTCCAGCCTCCATGTGGTGGTTTGAAAGAAAATGCCTTTCAAAGATAATGGCATTATTAGGAAGTGCTGCCTTGTTGGAGGAAGTGTGTCACTGTGGGGGTGGGCTTTGAGATCATCTTCTATGCTCAAGCCAAGCTCAGTGTAGAAGACAGTTCACTTCCTGTTGCCTGAGCTAGACCTCTCAGCTCCTCCTCCAGCAACACACCTTCTGCAGCCACCAAGATAATAATGGACTAAACCTCTGAACTGTAAGCCAGCCCCAATTAAATGTTTTCCTTTATAAGACATGCTGTGGTTGTGGTGTCTCTTCATAGCAATAGAAACCCTGACTGAGAGACTCCATTTCCTGAGTGTTGAGTTTATGGGTATGGGCCACTGCACCTAATTTATGCACTGGAAAGGATGAGACTCAAGACTTTGTCCATGCCAGGTAGAACTAGGCCACTTGTAGGGGACAGAATTCTGAAATTAACACCTCAGGGGGTGGTGAGGACTTCAGAAATGAGATTCCCGTGATTATAGGTCAGTGTCTGTTAAATAAGGTGCTGGGGTGGGTGGAGCAGAGGAGGTACTGCCAGATAGAAGTGGATCAAAAAGGTCACACTTGTGAGCATAGTAACAAAGCCCAGGTCTAGAGTCAGACTGGGCCTAACCACACACTGGCTGATGACCTCAGGTAGGGCCCTTCAGCTGCAGGGGTCTGCTATCCTCCTCTGCGAAGTAAGACCAAATGTTTAACTTCTTCAGGCTCCTTTTCCTTTCTTTCAGCAGGTAGTCACATAGCTCAGGCTGACTTTGAACCTCTCTCTGTAGCCAAGGATGACCTTGAACTTGTGATCCTCATGCTGCTGCCTCCCAAGTGCTGGGATCACAGTTGGGAGCCCCTGTGACTGTTCAACATCATACTGAGGGCTTTGTGCTTGCTACATCTCTATCCCCAGGTTTCCCGGCCCAGGTGTTGCCAGCCTACTGGCAGAGGAAGGGTTAACAATGACTGTGTCCGCTGAGTGGAGTGGCCTATGGTGAAAATCTGAACTGCAATGGTGGGGCTGACAGGGGCTATTTTTGGAGCCCAACCACATGGAGTAATAGGATTGGGCGGAGGCAAGCGTGACCAGAGGCGATGTTCTCAGCTACCGAGGCAACGGCTGCAGCCACCTTGCCAAATAAAACACTCCTTGTTTTCTTCCCCTCCTCTCTTCCTTGGGTTTTATTTTGACCTTCTAGAAAACCACCCTTGGCAGCAGCTAGGGAAAGATTACTTTTTATTTCCTAACACTTGGGTGTCTCATATCCACTGCTCCCCACATCCTTTGGCTCAAGCTTTAAATGTCCACTGCATAGCGGGGGAAACTGAGGCAGGAGGATGCTAAGAAAGTGGTTACCAGGTGATCTGCATGAGAAGGCATTTTAAAAATAATTTATTTATTAGAATTTGATGTACATTGGTATTTTGCCTGCGATGGTGTCCGATCCCCTGGAATAGGGGTTAAAGAGTTGTGAGCTGTCATGAGGGTGCTGGGAATTGAACTCTGGTCCTCTAGAAGATCAGTCAGTACTCTTAACCACTGAGCCATCTCTCCAGAGCCCCCCCCCCTTTTAAACAGAGAAGTTATTTTTAAAGTCTATCTTATCTCTTCTCTCATTCCCACTGTTTTCCCTCAAAAGGTAGCAGAAGGGGTGCAGACCCCCACCCCAGCCCACAGTCCTTTTATTATTTTCTTTTCCTATTGAAATTCATGCTCAAGATGCTCAAGAGAGTTGCTCTCTGTGTCCTTTATACCCAAGGACAGTGCCCATCAGCCTCTGCATTGCTACTCTTGGGGAAGTATGTCAGCAAGAAGGCACGGCAAGCTCCTCTTGCTGTGGAGCTTAAATGCCGGTTCAGGAGACATTTCATTACTGGCTATAAATAGTGGTAGGGACCCCTTGCCTGCTAGGCCAGCTGTTGGTAGAATTCCAGGTTCAGGTTCATTTGGGGACCACCTTCTCCTGTGGCCTTCCCACTCAGGAAAGTAACTGAGTGCCACTTTTTGAAGATGGAAACTCAGCTCTGGCTTTTTATTTTGTTTATTTATTTGGTATGTGAGTCTTTCAAAGGGTCTAAGCTCCTGTGGAGGATTTGGTTGGTATGTTGGCTTGACTATGAACTTGACACACCTGCAAAGAAGACTCCTCAATTGAAAATGTGTCCCCATCAGATTGACTTGTGGGCATGTCTGTGAGACATGTTCTTGGCTGTAAATTGATGGAGAAGGACCCAGCCCATGGTGAGTGATACATCCCAAGACAGTTGGGCCTTGGTCTAGTAAGAAAGGTTGCTGACAGAAATCCCCAGAGCAAGCCACTAAGTGACATTCCTCCATGGATCCCGCCTCTGCTCCTGCCCTGACTTCTTTCAGTAATAGACTCTTCCGTGGAATTGTAAGGTCAAATAAACCCTTCCTTCCCCTAAGATCATTTGGACATGATACTTATCACAGCAAGAAAAAAACCAAATGAGTAAGCCGAGGTTAGGGAAATTGCTGGGTGGGTGGAGCCAGCGCTTCTGTGGAAGCAGGAGGCCCTGATTTGATCCCTCAGAACTCTGGCTTGTTTTTGCTTGAAGTCACACAAGTTTGAGACATTGGAGAGGAGGGAACCTCAACTGAGAAAATGATCTCCATACAATCTGCCTGTAGGCAGGTCTGTTGGGCATTTTCTTAATTACTGATTGATGGGGCAGGTCCAGTTTATTGTGGGTGGTGTCACCCTTGGGCTGGTGGTCCTGGGTTCTGCAAGAAATCAATCTGAGCAAGCCATGGGGGAGCAAGCCAGTAAGCAGCGGCCCTCCAAGGTCTCTGCATCAGCTCCTGCCTCCAGGTTCCTGCCCTGTGTGATTTCCTGTCCTGACTTCCTTTGACAATGGACTACAATGTGGAAGTGTGAGCTAAGCAAACCCTTTCTCCTCCAAGTTGCTCTGGCCATAGTGTTTCATCCTAGCAACAATGACCCTAACTCAGACACCAGGCTCTCCCTCTGATAGTCTAATACCAGGGAGGCAGAAACAAGAGAATCTCTAGAGCACTGTGGACCGCTGGAGTCAGTGGAAGGGCTGCACCCCTGACAATGAGAAAATGTGTGGGTGACTCCTGAGGAGGGATACTCTAAGCTGATACAGTTAGAAAAGATGAGGTTACAAGGGAGTTGTGACTCACAAGGAGACGGTCAGAGGGAAGACTGCTGAGGATGTCATGGGACCCAGGCCATCGGCACACAATGCTGGACCCCCAAAAGAGGAAAACAGAAACTCTCAGTTCAAAGCTGGATGCTGAGGGTCAGCATCCTACCACACTTCTGAAGCAAACAGGCTCTACTACAGGGGTCCACTCCTAAAGTGGACAAGGCACTCATGAAAGTTTAGGAAATACAGGGTGGGGGACTGCTAACACCTAAGGTTAGGTTCCCAGATGTATCAGGAGACCAAAAGGGAGCTGAGTGGGGCTGGCAAACCTGTAAGAGACTGCCTTATAGTCAAGGACTGCAGAGTCACCAGCTGTTCTAGGGGACAACGGGGGGGAGGGGGGGAGGTGGGGGGGGATCATAGGTAGACTGTCAAACACTGGCCTTGGAATGCAGACTCAGCAACAAGGTGTGTGTGGGGGGGGCCCTTGAGTGGTGTAGGGGCATTAAATAGACCCTGATGGACCCTGGAAGAGGACCATTGGATGTTTAACAAGCAAAGATAGCCCAACCCAACAGTCCAGGGTGCCAGTAGGTCCCTGTGCTGCAGCCAGGCAAAAGTGACAGAGAGAAAAGATTCCCACAACTAGACCCTTGAAAAGTCAGCTAAGGTGAATTGGGATCTCTCAGGGCTGCCAGTTAAGTCAGGAGCAGGGAAGCTGCTTTTGAGTGCCTGGGAGCCCCTCTGTACCCCCCCCCAGGGGGTGTAGCGGGCTGTGTGGCAATCCCGCTGGGTAGGGGCAGGTTTGCTGAGCAAATGAAGAGCACAAACAGAATTGCAGTGGGATTGTTTAAACTCACTTTTAGCCAAACAAAGTGACTCAGCCCCCCTCCCCCACCCTGGAAGCACCTATTGATCCGCAAGCAAAAGATGAAGATATTCATCGAAACCCCACCCTACGGGACCCTCTCCCCGCCCCTGCGTCTTCAGCTTGCTACCACTAGTTAACCTTGATCTTGTTACCTGCTAGAATTTGGCTCTATGCAGTCCCTTCACCCGGGGAGGGCGAATTAATGGGATGTCTGTGTGCCTGCTTCCTCGTGTTTAATATGCGGCAGAAGTCAGAGTCACTGAAGAGCGACCCCGAGTTGTCCGGGCATGTCCAGAGGGGGAAGAAATTGGCTGATCTGGAGTTTTTTGTTTCTATTAATATCCCAGCACAAATGCATTGTGACTCAGCCTCGTCCTGCCCTGGTGCTCAGGGCTGACTCCCTCCCCGCTTTGCTCCCAGGATCCCGCAGTCAGCCTGGCCCCTCGGGGGTCATTCACTGGGCCGAGAGCCAGAGAGCAGGTGCACATCCCTATCAGAGGAGGAACAACCTTTGCAATGCCCCTAAGGCAGCATTTTATTAAGCATTCCTGGTGACTTTGGATCCTGGAGTAAGGAACCTCCCTTCAGATTATGCACTGGATATCTTTTTGGCTAGTGTCAGAGAATGAGTAGTGAGTAAGAGAAAAAAGGAAGCTTGCTTGGCTTCCTAGGTGGGGTCTGGGGTCCCCTCCATAGCTGACAGGTGACTGATCCGCTTTAAAACTTGCCCAGGGCTGGGGGTGGAGCCCAATAGCTAGAGAGCTTGCTTAGCTGGGTACCATCCTCCGTACTGCATAAACCAGATGTGATGGCACATGCCTGTAATCCTAGTCCTCAGTAGGGCTCGCAGGAGGATGAGGAGGAGTTCAAGGTCATTGATAACTATCTGGGGAATTGAAGCCATTGTGGACTACAATAGGCTCAAAAGAAAACAAAAGCTTTGACTTACTTTTTGGAAACAGGAGGAGGATTGCTGTTGTCTGATTGAGGTTTAACTGCCAACTTGACAGCCTCCTGAGAGGAGAGCTTCAGTTGAGGGGTGGCCTATGTCAGACTGGCCTGTTGGGGGGTGGTTGTCTTGACTGTTAATTGATGCAGGAGGGCCCAACCCATCGGCCCTAGGCAGGTGGTCCCAGGCTTTTAAAGAAAGTTAGCCATGAGCCTGGAAGCAAATCAGGAACCAGTGACCTCTGTAGGTTTTGCTTTTGTGTAAGTTCCTACCCTAACTTCTGTAAATGACGGACTGTGAGCAAATAAACCCTGTCCTCTCCCGCATTGCTTTTGGTCACAGTGTTTGTCACAGCAACAGAAAGGAAAGTGGGACAGATATAAACAGCTTTATTGCACTCTGTGGTATATAACTTGGTTACTTGGGTAATAGTAGGCAGGAAAGAAAGTCCTGGAAATAGTTCAAGGAGAGACATGAAAGAGGTATGGGGTGCCAGGACCACCATGTTGCCCAGTACCCTCCCAGCTGGACCAAAACTATTTGAGTTTTAAGATATCCTGGGCTGGGACTAAGGAGATGGCTTGGCAGGTGAAGTACTTGGTATGCCAGCATGAAGACCTGAGTTTGATCCCCAGAACCCACATAAAAACTCACATCCTTATCTCCGGCAGCACTGGGAGAATGGAGACAAACAGATGCCTGGAGTTCATTGGTCAGTCAAACTATCCAATCAGTGAGAGAGGTCCTTTCTCAAAAATAAATAAATAAATAAATAAATAAATAAATAAATAAATAAATAAATAAATAAATAAATAAATTAAATACGTGGAGTGACTAAAGAAGACACTGAACATGGATCTGCATCTCCATGCTTCCATGCACACTTGCATGCACACATGCAAGCACACAGATTTTTTTCAGCTGCCAATAAAATCTTCTCTCCCCTCCTTTCCTTGAGCCCCAATCTCTGAGCCTACAGTTCTCCCCAGTTTGGCTCTGGCCTTGACAGCCCGCTCCTCTCTGTACTTGTACATATATCAGAGACATGAGACTATGTCTGTGCAGAGATATATGCGTGTGCCTGTTAGGCTCTATTGTATGTGTGGCACTCATGCAAAAGCCAGTGTGTGTGTGTGTGTGTGTGTGTGTGTGTGTGTGTGTGTGAATACATGTGTCTAAATGATCCCGCCTGCCTGTGTATGTGTATTTATGTGCATCTATAGTGTTGCATATATGACATTGCATATATATGATATTGCATGCATGATTGCATGCATGGCATCCATCCATGAACCTGTGCATGTGTGTATATTTTCATGCAGGAGTCCATGTGTCTATGTTTGTAAGACTGTGCAGCACACATACAATGTATGCATGGGGTGCATGTGTATGTTCAATTTTGTAAGGGCACACAATTTCCAAGACCCTTGTATAAATGAGTGTGACTTCTAGTTTGCATGCAGACATGTGTCAAAATACATGTGCTTGTGCATATGGGCATAAAGACAATTCTGTATATATGAACTCGTTGAAGGTGTCTTGTGAATAATGCAGGTGGGAGACCTATGTTTAGGAAAGCAGACTGCCAAGAGGAATCAATGTGTCAGGGATACAGGCACCTTCTACTAAGAGGTATGCCCTTTGCCCTCTGGTTCTCCTGAAAATTAATATCCCAATGAATATTAACAAATCTATTCAGTACTGATTAGGCATTAGTCTAAACATTTTGCACTATGATTCTGGGAGGCGACCTGTGTGAGCAGTGTGCCTCCATCCACGGGACAAGTAAGACCCCTGTTTTCAGGGCTCTCAATATAGTCCAGCAATTCACTGACAGCATCACCTCAATAAGGTACCAAAATGTACTCCTCTTACTTCTTCTTGCCATCTTGAGAGAAACTACCATCCCCTATTATGCAAGCCACCTAGACCTTTGGGCCACAGAAGAAGGTAAGGGGAGAAGGAAGAGCATCCTCTTGAGAACCCTGCAGAAAATAAACAGCTGGACTTTGCATTGAGCCTCAGAGCTAGGTGGAGCCTCCCAGGCTGGCCGTAAATAATTAGGGAGTCTGATAAGTTAACTCAGATTGTAAAGCATGAGGACTGAAATTTGATCCCTAGGATCAGGCTTTAAAATGCTAACTGTGGTAGTATGCTTGTAACCCTAGCTCCGAGGAAGCAGAGACAGGCAGATCTCTTGGAAGCAGTTTACTAACTGACTGGCTGATTGACGGTGGACGGAAAATTCTGCCAACACTACTATTGATGTGTTGCTCTTGTAAGTCCAGAGAAGACCTTCTGCCCCTGCCTGCCTTTACTGTATGGTGTTCACTGTTTATACCATGCTCTTGTATACGCCTTCTTCTGAGTTATTCACTTCCACAGTCTGGCCACCAATTCAGTTAATGTGAAATGGCACTGAACCATGCTGTGGTGGCTGAATGGTTTTTTTCATGTCTCCATTCATATGTTAGAGTTCTAACAGGCAGGACCCCAGTATGTCACTGTATTTGTAGTCTTTAAAGGGACAATTCAATTAAAATGAGATCATTAGGGTAGGCCTGATCCAGTATGGCTTTTGGGGTGGAACTTGGGAGATTGTTTGTTCTGTAAAGTGCTTGCCTCATAAGTATGATTTCCAGCACCCAGTTAAGACCAGGCATAGTAGTGCTTACAGTCCCAGGGCTGGGGAGACAGAGATAGGCAGATCTCCGGAGCTCCCTGGGCAGTCCAGCTACTTGAGTTAGCAGGTCCTACATCCCAACGAGAGACTTTCTCAAGAATAATATAGATAGCTCCAGAGAAACAGCTCCCAAGCTTATACATGTACATACATAAGCAGCCCTCCCTCTGACATGCACACTGCCTGCATGTGAACATATACACACTTGCAAACAAAGGCTGGGGACATGGCTCCATGGATAAAGCACTTGCTATATAAAAGCAAGGACTAGGTGTCTGACCCCCAGCCCCCATGTAAAGTTGGTCACAGTGGCACACTCCTGTGACTCCTGAACCCCAGCACCTAACTGTAATCCCAGTGCTGAACATGGTCAGAGACGTGACGATCTGGGAGTGGGGACTCTTGTACCTGCCAGTTATGCTGGAATAGCTTGCTTTAGTTTCAGTGGGAGACATTGGGACAAACACCAGACAGGGAGTCATAGAAGACAACCCACTTGGACCTCTGGCCTCCACATGCATAGAGGGATAAGTCCATTCACGCATGTGAGTACACATCACACACACACACACACACACACACACACACACACACACACACACACACACACTCATGTACACGCACACACACACAACTAAATAGGAGACAACTTAGACATACACAGAAGAAGGCAGACCAATTGATGACCCAGAGAGAAAGCAGCCTCCAAGGGCAGAGGTCAGAAATCTGGGTAGATTCTCCTCTTGTGCTTTCAGAGGAAGGGCTTTTCTGACATCTTGAGCTCTGGTTTCTAGCCTGCAGAGCCATGATGCTACCTATCCCTATGTCTAAGCTGCCCAGTCTATAGTAGTTTGTCATGGCTGCCAAGCTAAGACATGTGGTAAAGGCACATGTTGCATATTCTAGTTCTGGACACCACAACCTCTAGTGAAGAGCAGCGTACACTGTAAGGAGTTGATTTTTCCTGTAGCAAGAAGCAGGGATAGATGATTCTAGAATGTCCTTGAGATCTCTGTCTCTTCCCTGCTCTGTGCTGTGTTTCTTGAGTTAAGTGTTTGGTCTTTGGGCTGTTGTAGAGGGGTGGCCTGGGAGGACTCATCTGATGTTTGACCTTCGGGTTGACAAGGAACCACCCTGGGCAACACTGGAGAATGACCAGCTCTCAGTGTCCTGGAGCTGGGAACTGTGCACCTATTGAGACTACAGCCCAATGACAACTGGCCGCTGACTTTGGTGCTCAGCCCAAGGCCACCTGGGATGGTGCCTGCCTTCAGGCAGAGCTAGGCGTCCATCCAGTATCCACAGCTCATTATATTTGACTATTTTTCTATTCCTGGCAACATCATTAGGAGGATATGCAAATAAGAGAATCAACTGAATTTGTTTCACAGAACAAAGAACGACATTTAATCAGCACAATAAATACATGTAGCCATTTGCTGCATAAGATGACAGTTAATGAAAGGACACTGGGAACAAGAGGACGTTTGGAGTTGGAAACAGAAGAGAGCAAGCACAGGCTGAGGCTGTAACGACACAAGTGGTGAGCGAAGCAAAGGTCTGAGAGTCCCCAGCTTCCTCAGTCATTCATTTCTCATTTGCCAAATATTTATTGAGCACTTAAGAGGTTCAAATACTGGACACTGACAGCATTGGATCATTGGATAATTGTGGCAGTTAAGACAGTGACTCACTTGCCTCACAAGCATGAGGACCTGGGTTCAGTCCCCAGTATCTATGTAAAAACAGTTGGGCAGATTGATGTGTGCTTGCATCCCAGTGATGGGGAGGTAGGAAGAGGAGGATCCCTGAGGTTCACTGTCCAGCCAATCTAGCTTCATTCTCAAGTTCCAGGCCAGTGAGAGACCCTGCCTCAAGGATCAAGGCAGAAAGCTCCAGAAGAATGACAGGAGATTCTCCTTTGGATCCCTCATACACACGAACATACATGTGCCCACACATACATGAACATATACACATACACACATGTTGACGGCCGCTGGCTCCAACTCCTCAAGGTGGCGCCATTATCTGGTGCTGGCCAACCCGCCTGAGTCAGTAGAGAACGCATGCGTGCTCTCGTGAGACTGGTTTCTCAGCCTCTTCCGTGGCGTCATGTGGGATACTGGACTGCAACCTATAAGAAGATGATACGTCTAAAGCAGGGGCCTTTGGTCTGTATAAAATCGGGCGCTTCCTACCTCGTGCTCTCTCTCTCTCTCACTTTCCTTTTCCCCCGCCGGGGCCTGTCGCCGCGGGTTCCTGCGCCGCGGCCCCCACCCCTCCGCTCCTCTCTGCCTCTCTCTCTCTCTCTCTCTCCCTCCTCTCTCTGCCCTCCCCTCCATTTTCCGTAAGCTGAATGCTCTCCCTCAAGACCCATTAAAGCTGTACTGCAGAAGGATCCTACGTGTGTGCCGCGTCTTTTCTTGCTGGCGAGAAGTGGGCGCGGGACACACACACACACACAAAACAGTGATAACACAGATGCTTCTCCTACTAACATGGGGCTTATCTTGAGAGAGGTAGACATTTATCAAAGAGTCCCAGGATCACACCCATCATTATAGATGCAAGTAATATCAGGGGGTCTGTGTTTGTCAGCTTTCCATCAGTATAACAAATGTCTGAGCTATTCAACTTATAAAGACAAAGATTTGCTTTATCTCACAGTTCCAGAGTTCATGATTGGCTGACTCTTTCCTTTGGTGAGAAAGCACTTTATGGAATATGTGGTAGGGTAAGATCACTGACTTCCTAATTCAAGTACCCAAGAAGGGGCTGAGGTTTCACAGTCACCTTCAAGGAGATACTATGAAACCACTGAAAGACCTCTCATGGGCCTCATGACTAAGGGCTGCATTTCCTTTTACTGTTAGTGCTCTGAAGAGTAAGCCTTTGACACGTAAGGAACATTCTAGGTCAAACTGCAGCAAGTGTAGATCTAATCTACGCAGGAGGTAGAAGAGGCTTCCCCAAGGCCGTGAAGAGATTGAAGGGTGTTAGAGATAGTTGGGATGAGTAGAAAGCAGAGGTTGGGAGGGAGATGTGTGTCCTACGTTGGGGAAAGTGTCTTTGTTTATTTTTCTGGTACAGTAATAAGAACCTTCACTTTATGCTGGCTCACATGCTCAATATATCGCAGACTATCACAGTGGGGAGGTCAAGGTACAGGGGCTTGAAGCAGCTGGTCACATTGCATCCACAATCAGGAAGCAGAATGATGTGAATGAATGTCAGCGATCATTTTTTTCCCTCCATTTTCCATCGTTCAGAAACCTTTTCTCAGTGAATGGTCCAGCCTGCCTGAAAGACAGGTCTTCACACATGAATGAACTTAATCGAGATGACTCCCCACAAGCTTGCTTGGATGCTCATTTTTCCATTAATTCTAAATTCTGTACACGAACAGCACAAAACATTATGTTCTGTACAAAAGCCCCAAGACCATGTAGATAGAGCAGGTAAATAGAAGTTACAGCTGGATGAGAGGGCAGAGCCAGGCTGTCTTCCTGGTCTGTACCCAGGGAAAGCAGCACGGTTTATATTTTCAGACTACCATGGCTGGCTTCTGGGAAAAAACACGGTCTGTAGGGTCTGAAGAGGGCAAAAGAAAGCAGGAAGGATGGTGAGGATGCCCTTGAATGCAAATGAGCAAGTTGAGATCGTAGCTTAAACAAAGTCAGGCCTTCCTCACTGGACTAGAAATTTCCTGCTTGTGGGGCTGCCCTGTGCATTGTGGGACATTTAGTTGCCACATTGACCTCTGACCCACTAGATAGCTCCACCCCCCCCCAAGTCTCTAGGTACCATCCTTTGTAGGGCAAAGTCTTAAGTCTGGACTGAGAATGAAAAGGAGGAAGAAGGAGGGGAACAGGAGTTCTTACTTCCTTTCCTTTACTGTGATAAAACACCCTGACCAAAATCACATTGGGGAAGAAAGGGATTTGTTTGGCTAACAGTTCCAGGTTCCAGTCCATTATCCAGGGAAGTCACAGAGGTAGGATCTTGGGACATCTCCTACCGTATCCATGGTAAAGAGCAGAGATAAATAAATACTGTCTGATTGCTTTCTTGGTAGTCAGCTAGCTTTCTTCACTCTTAACAGTCCAGGGCTGAGCCTGGGGATTGGCGCCACCCATAGTGGGCTGGCCAGTTAACCATCAAGACAACTTCCCCACAGTTAGCTTTTTTCATCGCTTCTAGGGACTGAACTGATACAAAAGGTTTTAATGCTTATAAGGTAAGAACTTTATGATCGTCTCCACCTCTGCCCCAGACTCTTGCAAGAGAGACCAAATCTGCCTAACTTATTGAAGGCTGGCGTCACACCCGAGCCAATTTATTACTGGTTAGTATTGTTCATTTCTTTCTGAGCCTAATCCAGAAATTAAATTTACTCAGGTATAGAAGGAATGAATGAGAATTGGCAAGATGACTACTGGGATAAAAGCACTTGCCTCCCAAGTCTGATGACCTGAATTTGTACCTTGGGACTCACACAGTAGAAGGAAGTAATCAACTCTACAAGTTGTCCTCGAGCATCACACATATACCATGATACACATCTACCTCACTAAATAAATAAGCAAACAAATAAGTATAATTCAAGCTGTCTTAAATGTTCGATTTTTGAAAGTACTTAAATTAAAATTTTGTTTTTAAAGATGTTCAGTTTTAACCCTTTAAAGCTATACATGTGTATATATACACATTATACGCATATGATAGGATTCTATGAGTGGTTTCAAGCATACACTGAGGTCTTGGAACATACCCCCATGGAGAAAGGGGCAACTTTAGCTATGTATTGATTTGTCATTTTTATTCAAGAGCATATCATGCATCCTGTTAGGGCTTTTCAAAAGCAGATGCGTGAAATGTGAATTTTAAAATATTTGTCTTTCTTCCAACCCTAATGATGTAGCAAGCCTTCCACCAGAATGATTCCATACTCCTGCTGCAGGCTGAATAGTGTCTCCCAAAAGCCATGTCCAAATCTTAACACTCAAACTCATGCCTGTGACTTCATGAAATAAGCTCTTTGTAGATGGAATCAAACTGATGTGGGATCCTACTAGATATGGGTGAGTCCAAATCCAATAACCAGTGTCCCTTTAAGAGAGGGAAACTGAGGCATGGACACCAAGGAGAGCATTGTGAATATGGAGGAAGGGTAAAGTGCTTGCTAAGCAAGCATGAAGACCAGAGCTATTATCTCCAGAACCCATGTAAAGCCAGGCATGCAGCACATGCCTTCAGCACCCCTACTGAGGGACAGAGACAGGAGGATCTCAGGGGTTTGCAGATAAGCTAGTCTAACACACACTTGCATACATGTGCATACACAGAGATGTACACACACAGAGACACACACACACACACACACACACTCAGAGAGAGAGAGAAGAGTAGAGTAATGAGTTTCCAAGCCAGGAACCACAAGGCTCCCCACAGGTAGGAGGGAGCCTGGATCCCATTTTTCCTCAGACTTCTGGCTTGCGAAGTCACATCTTTTGTTCCAAGTCATGGGGTCATTCCATGGTGACCCTGGAAAAGAAATGTAAGAACCAACCTCAATTTTCTAGAAATAAGGCCGCCATTATATCAGACTGTGAGTGCATTTTGTCCCTCTTGGTGGTGAGTTGCCTATGAGTTGCCATTACTCAAACATTCCCAGGCTATACATGTGGGAGGAGCTTAGCGGGGCTCTGTCACTACGGTTACCTGTGGTGCCCGTCTATTGAGATGGCAATCTCACACCCACCTGACTTGTCCCCTCCCTCACCTCTTCTCATCCATCCTTGTGAGTTCCATCTTTAAAAATGTCAAGAGATGACAATGTCTGTCAGTTGGCAAAATGCTTGCTTAGTGTCCCCAACATCCCATAAACAGGGTGTGGTGTCATACAAGTATAATCAAAATACCTGGGTAGAGCAGAAGAATTGGGGGTTCCATGGCATCATTGGATACTTACTGAGTTTGAGGCCAGCTTGGGGTCCATGAGATCCTGTCTCAAAAAAAAAAAAAAAAAAAAAAAAAAGCCAGTACTTTGGTCATCATGGATGTTCTTATGCTTGCTTCGGTTTTTCCAAGGAGATTTTATTTTCACCCAAGGACAGCAGCTAACTGGTTGAGTCCCGGTTCCCTGTCCGAGTGCACACGGTTTGCCTCTGCCTCCGAGGACTCCTTTCCTTGGTCTCTTGCCTCACTGTGTCTGATGGACACTTGTGGTCAGCAGAGAGGACATTGAGCCATGTGGCTGTGTGGAGAGGCAGAAGCTGTAGCTTCAACCAGATCCTGTACCTGTGTGTCGTGTGTATTTGCTGGGGCGTGCATCCCGGCCAACAGGTGGGTAGATGGCACATCACAAGACACCCCAGTCAGACCGTCAGCCAGACTGCTTCCAAGTCATCTTCCACACAGCCATTCCCTCCCCTCCTCTTTAGAGCCCACGGGAAACATGGGAAATGGTGAGTTTGGGGGTGATTTACTGCACAACACTCTAACCAGTACAATTGTTTTCTTCAACATCTGTAAGCCTCACTCCCAAAACCAGTCTGATGTATTATCACGTTTCCCCAAAAGCTTCCCTGGATGCTTAGAAAGCTGGTTCAGGTGCCACTGACATCTCTGTTGTTCCTAGATTAGGCCTTTCTCCTTTCTTTCTCTGTCCCATGCTTCCCTCCCCTAGAATGTTATCCTGAAGGCTTCAGATCTGGTCACCCTCTGGGCAGGCATCACCTCCTCCTAAGGACTTTCTCTGGCTCCCTGGCTGTGTCAGGCAATCCCCCCCCCCTCGTGTACTGCTCTAGCACTCGTCTAGCCTTTCATCTGGGGACATCATGTTAGAGATATTGCCTTTCCTTGTGGTGTGAGTTCCTAGGGGTACAGCACTGTTCTTTGTCATCTGGAGGAGACAATGGAAGAAGGGGCCTATACGCTCTGGAATAGAGATTATAGAACCAGCAGAACCCCAGAAGCAGCTGCCACAGTTTCTCAGGTAGGAGTTATGGTCTGGGAAGGGGACATCTTTCCTCAAGGACCTCCATAAGCACTACACCCAAATATAGCTTAGGTTTGGTACCAGAAAAGAAAAGATGGTCTGGGTAGAAACTGTGGAAAGCTGGAGAACAGAGTTTGTGCCAGCTCCCAGCCCAGTGACCATCCCTTCTAGAACCTTCTAGAACACACTCATGCAGCCCAGGCCCCCACCCCCTTGACCTCCTTTTTAGAAGTGGCTTAGAGCTTTAGAGAAGTGGCTGCCTCTCTTGAAGCCCTTCTTTATTTTTGGAATTGGGGTATGTGTGAGCATATGAGGAGGCAGGAGGAGAGGGAAGGGAGAGGCAGGGGGAGAGGGAAGGGAGAGGGAAGGGGAGAGGGAGACAGGGAGGGGAGGGGCAGAGGGAAACCTCAGGTAGTTTTCCTCAGGACAGCATCCACATCATTTATTTAGACAACGTCTCTCACTTAGGCTGAAGTCAGCCAGGCTGGCTGGCCAGTGAGAGCCCAAAGACCTGCCTGTCTCCACCTCCTCAGCACAGGGATTATAAACATGCATCACTGTACCTGACTTATTTTAAAGTGAATTTTGGAAATCAAATTCATATCTTCATGTTTGCAGGACAATACTTTACAAAAGGAGCCATTGCCTCAACCCTCCCAGCAACACTTTGGATAGTAATTAAGCAACTTCCTGCAGGAACTGTTTCAATACCTCAAGGGTTGGGACAGTGCCTGGGTCCATGCCCGACACTTTGAGGATGCTTTACTGCTGTTTGCTGGAGGAATGGATAATTGCATGAATAAATAATGCTAAACTCACCCGGCTTGCAGAGCTCTGGGTTCCACAGGGGAAGGGGGATAATTGTGTGTGAAAGCGAATGAATGTTGTACTTGTTATAAGTGAGAGTCAGATTGGAAGAACAAGCAGAGAATGAGCTAACAAATCAGTGCTGTGGGCTGGCTGCTTGGTGGGGTCAAACTACAGTTCCCCCTTCAAGGAGTCTTCATCATCCAGCCCAAGTGCTCAGGTAGTCCGACCCCATTTCTCCAGCTCAGCCACTATAGGAGGCAATGATGTCTATTTCTCAGGTTCTAGTACTTTCCACATGCCCAATGATGCCCTGAGTCCATGCTTCACCAAAGCATCTCATTTCTCTGACAGGTAAAGAGGTAGGAGCCCAAAGGACCAGGCCTGCCTGTCTGCAGAGCAAATGCATGAAGAATGTAGGGATCTGAGCACCTCTCACCTTCCCCCATGGTTCACAACACCACCTACAGAGGGCAGAGTCCAGGAGCAGAGGAACCTCCAGAAGATGAATAGGTGTAGGGGGTGGCTCTGCTTCTTCCCCAGGGATTCTAACAGAGAGCCAAGGTTGGACTCTGGCCCAATGGTGTGTGTGTGTGTGTGTGTGTGTGTGTGTGTGTGTGTGTGTGTGTGTGTGTGTGTGTGTGTGTGTGTGTGTGGTGTTGTTTTGTTTTGTTTGTCTGAAGAAGCCAACTGTGCCAAAGGTCAGGATCTTGGCCTGTCAGAGTGGGAAAGTTAACATTCCCAAGAGGCTCAAGGCAACAGGATTTCCTGACCTGGGACTATTACCTTTCTCACACTGCGTGGCCAAAGCCACTTCCTGTTATTACGCCAAAGGATGCATTTCATTCCATAGAAAATGGGAAGAAGTGCTCTTGGCTCTAGGCTTTGAGAAGGAAGCAGGACCAGTTAACTGCCCATTAGAGGGCTGTGGATCCAGACATGGCTCTCTCTGCCTTTGCCATCAGCTGAAGCAAGCAACTCCAAATTCCTGAGCCTCAGTTTCCCTTTCTGTAAACAACAGAAGGGAAGTTGGGAAATAGAGATCTGACTTGCAGCCTTTTGCTGGACAGATGAAATGAAATGCTTTGCAAATTAAAAAGTGCCCTTTGGATCAGTCTTTGGTCTTTTTTCCTCTTTTCTTTCCTTCCTTCCTTTCCCCCTTCCTTCCTCTCCCCCTCCCCCTTCCTCTAGACTAATCTTAAACTCCCAATGTAGCCAAGGCTACCATTGCACTTCTGATCCTCCTGCCTCCACCTCCCATGCTGGGATTGCAGTGTGCGCCATCATGTCCTGTTTCTGCAGGTGCAGAGGATGGTGCTCAGGGCTTCAGCCGTGTGTCCAGCCCCTTCCCAGTGTGGCTGTCCTCCCAAAGTTTGGTGACTCCACATGACCTTCAACTGGAAACTGCTCAGTTGCTTCTAGCCGATGTCCCCTCCCCAGCGAAGGCCTGGCTGGAGGCAGGCTGGCTCCCCCTGATCTCTAGTCTACTGAGTCTCTTTCCCCCGTGTGGCCTCCATTTTTGTTCTGCGTTCTTGGCTGCTAGACTCTTCCACTCGGCTCTCTGTCTACCCAAACGTCACCCCTATTCCCGAAACCTTTTCTGATTTCTTCATGGTTGGGGAGCTTGTGAATCTGCAACTAGCTGCTTAGATTTCTTAAAGTCCTCCCAGACCAAGAGTGGCCTTCACCTTGAACTTGTTAGAAATGAAGCCTGCTGGGCCTTATCTCAGGCCTCCTGAAGCAAAAACCAAGGATGGAAGCTTGCAGGGGTCTTGATGCACCCCTGAGCTTGGCAGCCACCAGATATCCTGTCACTCAGATGGTCCAGCCTACATGTCCTGTGGTAGCTTTCAGAGCCCAGCCCAGAGCCTTGCATGCAATGGCCAAGAGTAGCCGTGGAACAGTCAGTCTCAGGGATGGATGTGTTTGGGAGGGTAGAAACTGGGTTAGTGCCTCCCAGACATGCCCCCCCTCCCACGCTTCCCAGTCCTCTGACACTGTCGTCTTTTCCAAGCAGCTGCCCCAGACTTTAAGTCCTGCATATACAGATTCTTTCCAGAAAGCCCCACCCTTGCACTCACTTTGTATATTTGTGGAACCTTGCAGACTGCACATGTTACCATCAATGTTCTCGTCTCAGAGCGTTCTGGCCACAACCTCCATGCATCCTGTGTTCGGGGCCTTTGAACATTCTCTTCTATAGCACAGGTGTCACCTCACACAGCTTTCTAGTTTCCAGGAGCAGAAGTACAGAGAGGGGAGGCAAACTCCAGAGTCCCCCAGCTGCTCCAAGCCTTCTGCCTGGAATTGTGGTGCTGAGTGCTGACAAAGTCAGACATGTGGGAAGGGATGGGGATAACGGTACCATAGAGATGCCCCAGCACACTGTTCATCTGAAGAGGTGGTCTTTAGCCTCTCACTAGGTCACAAAGTGACCCTTGAGTCCAACATCCACATGACTTCAAGGAGGTTTCAGCACAAATTTCTCATGCTATTGCCTATCTAAGAAGAACTGTAGTTTAGTGTGAAAATAATGTCTTCTCTCTCTCTTTATCACCCCCTTTACATTCACTGACAGACAGTAAATTTAGTAATGTCTCAGAAAGGTTGTGAGTTGGGCTAGGGAGATGGCTCAGTCAGTAAAGAGCCTGATTTACAGTATCAGGCCCTGAACTCACATAAAAAGACAAAGACCCGAGCACAGTGGTATATGATCATCATTCCAGGACGAGAGAGGCAGAGAAAGGTGCATCCCCAGGCTTGCTGACTGGCCAGTCTGAGTCACTGTCTAAAACAAAGTGGAGAAAGATGCCTGATGCTGACTGCTAGCCTAGCCTCCCTGTCTACACACACACACACACACACACACACACACACACACACACACACACACACACACACACGCATACACACATACACAGACACACACACACACACAGAGAGAGAGAGAGAGAGAGAGAGAGAGAGAGAGAGAGAGAGAGAGAGAGAGAGAGAGAGAGAGACTGTGTCATTTCTTACATCTATATGCACTGGACACTTTTAAGAACAAATGTTAGAGACAAAGTTTGCACCATCAGGCAGTAGAAGCCACTGATAGAGTCTCCAGTAAGCCCTTTGCCCTGTGCCTTCTGACTGGGAGCCAGCTTGGCCTTCTTAGTGAGTGCCTACCATAGAATTCATTTTCCTCAGGTTTGAGCTCCTGGGTTCACTTTGCAGGCATGGAGTAAGAGCGAGTTGTTTTGTTTGCCTTTCTGCATGTGTGCTTATGCACGTTTGTGTGTTTTCATATGCATGAATAAGAGTGATATCGACATTACCTGTCTTCCTCAATCACCTCTCTAATTTTCTACGATTTATCTATTTTTATTTTATGTATACTGGCATTTTGCCTGCATGAATGTCTGTGCACCATGTGTCTGTAGACAAGAAGAGAGCCTGAGATCCCCTAGAATTGGAGTTACAGACAGCTGTGAGCTGCCTTGGGGGTGCTGGAAACCAAACCCTGGTCCTTTAGAGGAGCAGCCAGTGCTCTTAACCACTGAGCCATCTCTCCAGCCTCCGCCTCCTCCTCATCATCACTCGAGGAAGAGTCTCTCTCTTACTGGAGCTTCATTGGTTTGCCTGGACTGGCTCCTCTTCTCTCTGCCTACCTTCCCAGTACTGGAGTTTCATGCACACACTACTTTGTCCATCTTTTTTTTTAAGCTGGAATTTGGACTCAGGTCCTCATGCTTGTACAGCAAGCATCATACTGACTGACATCTCCCTCAGGCCTAAGAGAAGGAAACAGGCATGAAAGTTGTACTGACAGCTCAAGATGGGAAAGCTGTTGACCATAAAGCCTGAGTCAGGTCTGGGTGACCCCCAAATCCATGTGGGTCCCATTCCACCCGGCCAGTGAATCACAGATTCTGGTGATCTTATTCCTATGGCTGGGGGCCAGGAACTCCTCAAGGGTGAGGAAGTCAGAAGGAGTTACAAATTAGCATTTCCTCAGTGTGCCATGGGCTGGGTGCTTGCAGTCAGATCTGGGACACCTCCAAAGGCCTCAGGAAGGAACTATTGTGAGGTCCTAGATCACTAGGGGTGTGGCCTCCAAGGCTGAGGTAATAGGGTCCCACCTCTTTGTTCTTCCCGGCTTTTCACTTTCTAGCCCCATTTCTGCCCTAATGCACCTGAGGCCTATAAGCAATGAGTCCTGAAACTGGAAACTGTGACGGCAAAGCAGCCTTTTCTTTTTGCTAATTAAATTGTTGCAGCTGTTTGTCACAGTAACAGCAGTTGAGTACCACAGATGTTGCCATAGTGCCCCCCAAATCAATTAATTACCCTGCTTTACAGAAAAGAGAACATGGATGAACCTGCCCACATACACACCAATAAGAAGCAGCTTGGCTTTGAGCAGCACCTTGTCCCAGCAGGCTTCCCTGCAGGATGTGAGTTCCCCAAAGTTAAAGAGAAAAGCAGCTCAGATCACTGCACTCTTCAGTCAGGCTCTCCTACAGAACATGGTGGCCATTAAAGACAAATTTAAAATCTCAATGATGGTAAGGCTGGTCCCACAGTCTGTGTTCAAGTAGAATACATCTTGCGTCCCTGAACTGAAGGAAGACGTGGGCAGAACAGAAACTGTTTTATGGTGATATATTTTATATTTAATAAAACCAGTTTGGAATATCAGAGAACAGAATCACCCACAGTCAAGTCAGGAGGGTCAGAGAGTGGTAATTCATGTTTTTAATCCCAGCATGGGAAGAAGGAGTGGTGACCTACACCTTTAATTCCGTAACTCCAGAGACAGAGATCTTTCTGTGTTTTTGTGAGTTCAAAGCCTAACTACCAAATAGCAGGAGTTCACACCTTTAATCTTAACTCTAGAATATGATGCAGAGTTGAACCCAGAAGTGAAACAACTGGGTGAAGAAGGTATTTAAGGCAAGTGAAGGAAGACAGAATTATTCTGTAGAAGCGATGACCCAGGCTGAGGACTCTTGAAGATAGCTTTTACCCTGAGAAGTTGGCTGAGTGAGAACTGACTGTGGTCTGTTTCCTCTCTCTGATATTCCAGCTTTCCTCAATGTCTGGTTCTGAGTTTTCATTAACTATAAACTATATTTGTGTTTACTGTTTGTATGTGTTTCAGGTATGTATTGTGCATGTATGAAGGTCAGAGGTCAACTACAAATGTCTTCTCCAGTTGCTCTTCACCTGATATTTTGAGGCAGGGTCTCTCACTGAACTGGCAGCTTGGCATCTATCTGGATTCTAGTGAGCAATGAGCCCCCAGGATCTGCCCACCTCATCTAGACTACTGCACCCAACTTTTTAATGGGTGCTGGGGATCTGAACTAAGGTCCTCATCCTTTTGTAGCAAATACCCACTGAACCATCTCCCTAACCCCAGAAAAGTGGGTGAAAAGAAACTCAGTTGAGAGTAATTTGTAATGGACCAACCACCACAAACTTAATCCAGTGCAAACTGGATCTAGAAGGCCCTAATCACACAATAAGAACAAGTTGAAACAGTGTGCCACCAAGGAGTGACAAATGGATGAACACTGGCATCAGCTAAGGTCTTGTCACAGACTCTTTAGTGCCTCAGATGGCTTCTCTTGTCTCCAGGGTATAGTAACTCCAGTGGAATTCTGAGCACAGAAGGGGCTCACACAGATAGATGGCTTATTGCAGGAAAACATGTGGCTTTCTGTACTGCCTGTAAGAATGAACAGGAACTTCCCCACCTTTCAACTGAGGTCCTGGATACTTACAGACCAGCTCCCAGTCTGATGTCTTGGCTTGGGCAGGTAGGGCATTGCCTAGTAGAGAGAACTGAACACAGTTTCCAGACTTTCCCACTCTGTGATTCTGAACATGTTATTCAACAATCTGTCTCATTGAATGTTTGTTTGGATGGCCTGGGAACTTAGACTCCAGCGTGGTGCTCAGCAGTGTGTGTGTGTGTGTGTGTGTGTGTGTGTGTGTGTGTGTGTGTGTGTGTGTGTAGATACATGTACATTTACATGCATGTGGAGGCCAAAAGCCAGCCACAGGTACCCTAAAGACCACGCTGTGAGGTAGAGCCTCTTACTGGCTTGGACTTCAACAAGTAAGTTAGATGGACTGGCCACTAGCCCTAGGGATCTGCCTGTCTCAGCCTCCTCACTACACGGATTACACATACTCACCACTGTTCCTGCTTTTCTGTGGTTCTGGGGATGGAACTCATGTCTTCATACCTGCAGGGCAAACACTACCAATTGAGCCGTCTCCCCAACCCTGATGGTTCAACTGGAAAGTGTCTAGGGAAAAAATAACTTTGCAGGGGATAGGGACCCAGTGAGTGATTCCTACCTTCCTCAGGATGCTTTCCCTCTCCTGGAGTCCAGGAGCTTCCTGGCTCCCTTCAATATGATCTCCATCCTTGAACCCAGCTACTGAGGCCCTCATTCCTCAAGTTCCCTTTCAGCCAACCTTCCACTCTCCAGAATGTTAGTCAACATTTCAAGAAGGAGCAGATGCAAAGAACGTGGCATTGTGTGACTGAGAGTCTCAGCTCCAATGCCAGGGAACTCAAAAGCTACCTGGGAGCAAGAAATGCCCAAACACAAGGAAAGCAGGTTATTTCTTCAAAAGAAAGTGTGTATGTGTGTGTGGGGGGGTGTGAGAGTGTACAAGTGTGTGTGAACATGTGTGTTAGAGAGTTTTCTCAGACCCTGTACTTCACTGACAAGCACAGAGAATGTCAGAAATGTGTGCCTTTATTTATTCAAGGGTTTGGGAGAGCAATGTTTGTTAATCTGTGTATTGACATAAAATAAGCTTTCTGGGCCCACAGGATGGCTCAGGGGTGAAAGGCACAGGCTACAAAGTCTGACGACCTGAGGTTTGAGCCATAAGACCCACATCACCAAAGGAAAGATCAAAGTCTTGCTTGACAAGTTGCTCTCTGATGTCCACATTTCTCACCTTGGGGTTTCCAACTGACTTTCACTGTGTATAAGTAAACACAATAATTTATTTTAGAAAGCTCTCACTGATGAAAGTCTTGAAGCCTTGTACTGTGTAGATTGGCTGTATTGCCTACACCTGGAAGCTTGCTGCATGCCTCTTCCTTACCCTCTACGGTCTGGGGCTTCATGTCCCTATCTGGGAATATTTGTAGCTGCCTCCAGCTTATTACAAACTTTGTCCAGTAAAACAAGGAACTCCTCTACCTGGGCTGTAACACAGTTGGTAAAGTGCTTGCATACTATGTACAAAGTCCAGACACTCCATAAACTGGGCATGATGGTACACATCTGTAATGCCGGTACTTGGGGAATTAGAGGCAGTAGGATCAGAAGTTTATCCCTGTCTACTCAGATGCTGAAAGCTAGCTTGGTCTACAGTGAGATCCTGTCTCAATAACAAAACAAGGAGGTGGGAGTGAGTAAGTAAGTAAGGCACTTGTCAGCAAGCATGAGGTCCTGCTTGATCCTCAGAGGCTGTGTAAAAAGCCTGGCAAGATGGCTGCCATTTCTAATCCCAGCACTAGGGAGGTGGACACAGGTACCCTAGAGCTCACTGCTGCCGAGCCAGCCTAAATGAGACCAGCCGACTTCCAGGTTTAGTAAGAGATGCTATTTCGAAAAATAAAGTGGGAAGTTCTAAGAAGGATACTCATGCCTCCCCTCTCCACATGCGTGCACACTCATAAACACGTAGACACACAAAATTCAAACAAAAGCAAACAGCAAAACAAAAAAGAGACAAAGGAATCCTCTCAAGAATATGGAGTGAAGAGCCTGTCAAGAGTGAGCACAGAGAACATGCGGGCCGAGCTAAGGCCTCTCAAGGCAGAGTGTCCAAGCCCAGTGAGGAAGCACACGCATGCAGGAAGCCCTGTGTGACTCCATGGAAGTGATGATTTGTTTCCCAGATGCCTCCATGGGACAGAATTTTGACAGTCTCTCCTTTCTTGCCTCTATCTTGAGCTGTAGGGAGGGAACTAACTTCCACAGAATTCTCACGTCCAAGGATTTAGGCTCTTCTATAAGAAGGGCCTGCATGGTTGTGGGTGTGACTCAGTGTTCCCAGCCTACCCCATCTGTAATAGGGTCCTTTAACAAGCCACTAGCAGACAAGTATTCTGAACTGGTATGCCCTGGACTCTGATGTAGTTTGAAATCTTTGATAGTTGGATGTCGGAAATGCCTAATCTAACCCAATTAGATCTGTTTCAAGGGGCTGTGGAGACGCCCTGTCAGCAAGGGGATGCGCAAGCATGAGGACCTGAGTTTGGTTCCCATGGGAAGCCAGACATGGTAGAGCATGTCTGGAGGAGGATCTCAGGGGCTTTCTGGCTAACAAGCCCAGCTGAACTTGTGAGTTCCAAGTTGGGTGGGAAGCTCTGTTTCAAAAGATAAGGTGGAGCACTGGCCTCTGCTTCCCACAGGCATGAATACACACATGTATACACACATGTGTACACACACATAGATACACATGTGTACAGGCACATAGTTATACATAGTCATACATGTATATATACATTTAGACACTACCCCTCCCCCCAAATATGAGCCAGTGTCACATGGTAAGAAGAGAAATAACTGTTGGTTTTAGTTCCTGCTTTAAAGGATGTATTTTGTAGTGGGTTTTGAATGCTGGGCCTCAGTTTCTTCACCTGCTGGGCGGCAGGTCCCAGAAGACAGGCTCAACCCACCGAAGCCCCAGTCCTGATTGGCCAGTGCCTCCCTGGGGCCATCAGTCAGTTCCGATGTACAAGTGTCTGACACCGTTATGTTTAGTGTTAGACTAAGGTGTGTGACCTTGTTTTAGGGACCTCTTAACATGAGTGTTTGGTAAGCCCATCATAAATGAGCCAACACTCTCTCTTCCTCTTTCCAAAGGTGACAATCCAAATAGATGTCTCTTAAATATCAAAGCTGGTAAATGACCCCAGGAAGCAGCCGTGACAGCAGCAGGGCAAAGGAGGTTGGGGTCAGATGGATAAGCACGTTCCCCAGGATCTCTCTTACTGCCTTTGAGTAATGCTCCCTAAGGTGCCTGTCATTTTAGGTAGTGGCATCTGCCCTTTTACTGTAGGACTTTCTCAGGCATTCTTTGTTATGAAAGGAGACAAAGAAAGAAGTTTTCAGAATTAACACAGCTGGGTTGTTTCATTTTTTTAGCTGGATTTCCAATTGTCCCCATGTAGCGTGTTTAACCTTATAGTTAAAAAGCTGTTGAAGGGGGTGGTGTTGGAGAAATTGTTAGGAATATATGCTGCTCCTGTGGAGGACCCAAGGACTCAGTGTTGGGTGGCTTTTGGGTAGCTCAAAGTCACCTGTAGCATCAGTCCCAAGACCTCTGGCCTCCCCTGCCATCTGTACTCAAATGTAAGTACATACATAAACAAACCACATGACTATAACTTCAGAATTTGTAATAATCACAATAAAACCATAAGCAGTTTTCTTTCCTCCTCTGATTATACAGCGAAGAGCATCTCCAAGCACACATTCATTTGGCCCAGGGGCTTTAGACATTAAAGGAATTCTGTAGGCAGTTTGAGTTAACTTCCATTTCAGCTTGGATAGTGATGTCACTGCCTTGCTGTCAGTCTAATCTGGCAGAACTGATCCCTGAACCACCCATATCTGGAACTAGAAATGGATCCCAAAGCCCAGCCCTGCCTCTGTTCCACTTCACTCTCAGCCTTGGGCCACAGGGACATGCAACCCTCTGCACATTCCCACATACACACTGCCTTTAGGCCCTTCTCCATTCTCTGCTGAACACCAGTTGTGAGTTCTGACAGCTCAGGCAGGTGGGTGTCAGCTTCACTAGGACATTCTTGTGCTGCTGGAGGCACCTGATTATGGTGAGACACCTCTAGCCTGTGTTTAAGGTACAGGAACCCCTATAACTTGCTTTGTGTCTACTCGGAGAGCCGGGCAAAATGACACACCCTTTCTACCCTCTTGCTTAATCCCTTGGATTTGAGACACATTTATGTACTGTGGCATCTACACTACACCAAACATCTGGAAGATAATGGGTGGTGAGGTGCAGAATCCACCAGGAATTTAAATGTTTGTTCAGCACAGTATCTTTGAATATGAAGTCATGGAAACTTGACGTCTTTAGCCAATTGCTTGGTGGTATGCAGACTCAAGCCAGCATATAATCCGATAAAGTATGTCCCTCCTTGCCTTCTCTCTGATCATGCAACCATTCACTGGACAGCCTGGGAACATTCTCTCTTTTCTTCTCAGATGTTTCTAGAGTCAACGGGAGCCAGGGGAAGAATGTTCAACCAGCCACACTAGGATTAGTCATATCTGAGAACCAGAGGGAGGTGGCTGGGTGCTGGGGGCAGGTCTTCTACATTATCTTTCTGTTTATTGCAATCTCATTGTCTTCTTAGACCCAAGAGCTCACGCCTTTCATATGGACCGTCACATGAGCACAGCATGCCTTGGGGTACTGTCACTCATAAAATAGAATGGTCCTGCTGGTCTGCCGCTCCTCTGGCTCCTTCTGTCCTGGAAAGAAAATAGTGAAAGTGAATAGAAAACCAAAGGACTACAGCTTAGAGATTGATTGAACAGGGTGGAAGAGATACTTCAATCAGTACCTGAGTTAGATCCCCCAGGACCTCTGCAGAAGAAAGCTGGCATGGCAGCACATGCTTGGAATTCCAGCGCTGGGAAGGTGTAGACAGACAGACCGACCCCTGGGACTTACTGGCCAAAGCTTCAGTGCCTGAAGAACCAAAGCTTGTCCTCTGGCTTATACACATATATACATGAATCTTCATGCACATGTACATGTGTGCACACACACACATACATAACACACACATGCAAATACACAAGAATAATCAGACATCTAAACACTAAGGAATGAACTCTCCTGTAATATGTTCCACTAGTCAGCTCCCAGATAATGACACGGAGATTTGTTAGTTATGAAAACTTGGCCTTAGCTTAGATCCCATTAGATCTTATAACTTAAATCAACTCGTTTATATAAATCTACATTCTGCCTCGTGGCTTTTTACCTTTCTCTCATGCTGTATGTCTGACTCCCTCCATGTCTCACCTACCTCACTTAACAAACCCTCAAAGTCAAGTGTACCCAACCCAAGGAAGCATAAGAAAGGTCCTAGGGGAAGGGGATGCTTGACTTGGGCTTGTAGGGACATGGCTTTCCTAGGGCTGTGACATGGACAACTTCAAGATCACAAGCCTCCTTTCTGACCCACTGCTCACTAAAGCCTGAGACTCTGCTTCTGATCGGATTCTTTTCCTTTATCCTCACTAAATGTTCTAAAGTGTTCTGACTTTAAGTCTATGCTCAAACACCTTCTGCCTGGGATGCCACCTCTCCTGCAGACAGCACCAGTCTCGTGGGCCCATAACCTACGTCATCTCACAAGAAGCACCTTGAACTGTTAACACTTTAAAGTTCATAATCATTTCAAAATCTCTGACCTTGGAAGAAATGGCCCAGTAGATAAAACGCTTGCTGTATGCACATCAGGACCTGAGTTTAGGTATCCAGAACCCACATAAAAAATTATGCAGTCTATAACTCCATCTCTCCTAGGGTGAGATGGAGAATCTGTGGAAGCTGGTAGATAAGGTGGCTAGCCTGGGAAGGCAATGGAAAAGAAGCAGAGAACCCAATTTCCAACAAGGTGGAAGGGAAAGAGACACACAAGGCTGTGCTCTGATTTCCACTGGAATGCTCACACTCAGAACACACACCCCTGACCCTGAGCTCTCTCTATGGGACAGTCTAATGGGACAGTGGAGTCTGAGAATAAATAGAGATGAGCTACAGTCCCAAATGGTGTGGAGAGTTTCCCTGGGTACAGACTCCTAGAAGCTCAGAACATGGGAGACATCAGCAGTAGCTAAGTGTAGGATCAGTCTGTCATGCCCATGACTACCTAAGTGACAGCCCAGAGGCCACCCTTTCCCCTTGCATCATAGCCTGCTTTCAGAGCAGAAAGACAGTCCCTGCATTCCCAGAACACGGATGACCAAAGAACCTGCCACATCCTTTCTCACTTGGATGACGTCTCTAGGTTACTAGCCACTTAAGCTGGAAGTGATGACCAGGAGGAAGGGGAAAGACGGGGCGCCCATAGTTCCCCTTCCTTTGCGTCTTTCCTTTCCCATCAATGATCTCAGGGAAGACTGTGTTGTGTAAGACACGAAACGAAGGTAGTGACCTGAGTGAGAACGATAAGCTCTGAAAGCCGAATTGTGTCACTTCAGTGGTTCTGAGTAGGGTTGAATGTTTTTATCTCTGCATTTAAAACCCCCACTGTATAGAAGACTGAAAAATAAAATGCGTGCTACCAATTTTTTATTTATGTAAAATGACATGAATTAATAAGCAAACACATTACAAGTTGAAAGAGGACAGTAAACACAAAAAGGCTTAAAATATTAAACATCAGCTTTAATAACATTGTCCCCTACTCTTTAATGAGCAGAGGTATTCCTTTTCCCCTTCTACTGGGACTCAACAGCTATGCACGCTGAGGCCAGGGATGTAACTCAGTGCTAGAGCACAGGATGGAATATGAAGGTGGACACTCTGAGTTCCATCCCCAATGCTGCCAAATGAGTCAATAAAAATCAAGGGACTAGGGAGATGTCTCAGGTGACAGTGTCTGCTGAGCTAGCACGAGGACCTGAGTTCAGATTCCCAGCACCCATGTAAAAAAACTGGGCACCACAGCCATCACTGTAACTTCATTGAGGGAGCAGGCAGAGATGGGTAAATCTCCAAAGCTCACTGGCCAGCCAAATCAGTGAACTCCAAAACTGAGGTGGAAAAGGGTTATGAAGACACCCAGTGTTTGGTCCCGGTAGGAAAGAGTAACCAATACAAACTTTACCTGAACTAATGGCAAGCACACTAACAGGCAGTGGTTAATTAATGGAACCCTGGCAAACAGATCAAAGATAGCAAGATTAAAAATTAACATTTAGTGTGTGTGTGTGTGTGTGTGTGTGTGTGTGTGTGTGTGTTGTATTGATAAGCACTCACATGGCATGGCATGGGTGTTGTTGTTAGAGGACTATTTGAGAAAATCTGTTTCTTTCTTCTATCTGGTGGGTCCTGGAGATTGAGCCCAGGTTGTCAGGCATGGTGGCTAGTATTTTTACCCACTAAGCCGTCTTGCCAGGCCATGGTGAATTATTAATACATCATGAGTGAGCCAAACTTTCTAGCATTTCTCTTGTCTGGTCAGCCAAAACAAGAGTGTGTTGGGAAAGGTGAGACATGTCACAGAGCCACTGAGTAATCCAGGGACACTGCCAGACACCCAGTCTGTGGCTCCAATGCTGCTGATGCTGGAGGCAGCAGGTGGCTTATGGCATAGTACCTGCCAGGTTATTAAAAGAGGGGCAGAGGCTTCAGCACACGCTGGCTAACTCAGGCATGGCCTGTGCTCTTAAACTGCAAACAGGCAGCGGTTCCTCCACTGACCTCGAGGAGCACAGTGTGCCGGGAAAGACTAGAGTGCCAGGAAAAAGGTTAGTCTACATTCTCTCCCACCTGGGTGAAACAGGAGTAGAAAATTCATGTAAGGGCAGCACATGCCTCTAAAGTGGACAGTCCCACGGGGCCCCAAGGTAACCCTAGCAGGCTAAAAGGTGAAGTTGATGAAGAGACATCTCTCACCATGAGCAAATAGGAAACTGGCAGAGCTGAAGGTCCTGTACTGAAGGTCTGGGCTTGGTATCTGGGAGGCTGGCAGGGAGCCCCCAGGGCTGGAGACAGATGTACCATCAGAAGACCCTGTCCTGCAGTGTGCAAAGATCTCTTATTCTCTCTCTCTCTCTCTCTCTCTCTCTCTCTCTCTGTGTGTGTGTGTGTGTGTGTGTGTTTGTGTGTGTGTGTAGTCAAGACATCGATATATGATTTGTTAGTGTGGCTTGTAGGCTGTAGTCTATCTAGTCCAACAATGGCCATCTCCCAGAAGAAAGGTAAGATTCTGGTTGCTCAATCCATGAGACTGGATGTCTCAGCTGGTCTTCAGTTTGTGTGGGAGTCCTGAAGAAGTTCTAAGACCATCAAAGGTATGCCTCAGCAGTAGGTCAGGTGAACTTGGCAGCGAGAGTTAGGGCAAGCAGGCCAAAAGCAAAAGCTTGATTCTCCCCGATCCTTGCACGTGAGCTGCTACCAGAAGGTGTTGCCCAGAGGTATTGTAGATCTTCCAATCTACAATCCAGAAAATTCCTCACAGACATTCCCAGTTCCTTGAGTTTTAGCTGATTCCAGGTTCGCTGCCAGAGTGTATAGAGATACACACGTTTGTGTATGTGAGGATGAGCATGCCCATGTGTGCATGTGTGCATGTGGAGACCAGAAGTCAGCCTCATGTGTCATTCTTCAGAAGTTCCTGTCTTTTTTGAGAAAGGATCTCACACTGGGACTGTGGAGTTCCCTACGTGGGTCGGGCTGCTAAACAGTAAGCCCCAGAGAATCCACATGCCTCTGGTTCCTCCAGTTTTAAAACTACAGATTCCTTCTGTTGGAACGCTTTCTATTGCTATGATAAAATACAATGGCCAACAGAACCTCCAGGGAGAAACTTGGCTTTCACATCCTATCACAGTAGGCTAGGAAGGGAAGTCAGAGCAGGAGCTTGGGGTTAGAGCAGAGACCTGGAAGGAAGCTTGCTTGCTCCCCATGGTGAGCTCAGCTTCCTTTCTTATGCACCCAGGAACCATCTGCCTAGGGGGCAGCACCGCCCACAGTGGGATCTGGCTCTCACATACCAGTATTAACCAAGAGAACTCCCCATGGAGTTTGTCTGTGGCCCATCAGCTGAGGGTCCTCTGCCCAGATGATCCTAGCTTAGATGATGAAACCTAAGCAGCATGCATCCTTTTTAGATGGATTCTGGGGGGTCAAACTCAGGTCCTTGTGCTTGTCTAAGACCAAGTAACCCATCTCACCTCTCTTCCTTTGCTCTTTCAACTAAAAGAACAAAAAAACCTATCTCACCTCTCTTCCTTTGTTCTTTCAACTAGCTCTAGCATCACGTTACTTAACCTCTCCTGACCTCCATTCTGCCCCCTATGGAATGGGTATTTAAGCTGGTAGACTTATCGTTGGTGTTCAGAGGTCACAGGCATAACACAGAAAATAATTGTTGTTCCAGGGCATGTCCTTGACCACTTGCCCAGTTCATTGTTTACCCTTCTGAGTTTCTCTGCACCTCCTGTTTCCCCATGATCTGCCTCTGGGGTGCAGAGCACAGCAGGTAGGGAAATCAAGCTGGCACATGCATCAGCAGCCATGAAGTCTCCTATAGCAGCAATGGCCCTCATCCCTTCTCTGGGCAATCTCCCAGGTCCTACCACCCAGTGCTTAAAAGGCCATCATTGCATGGCAGCATGCTGCTGCAGATGGGGCACAGACATGGAGACCAGCAGACTGAGCCACCACTTTGAGAAACTAGTGGGTTAGGTGTCAGAGCCAGGCTGTGGCGCCTCCTCGTGGCTGTGTGGCCTATGACAAACTGCTCTGGTTCTTATCCTGCCTGCCTCCTGGAGCTGTTCTCAGGGCATCTGGGCCAAGTTGCCCCTCCTGCATAACATTTCCCTACTATCCCCTACAGGTGTCCCATACATGTGACCCGCTTTACTTTGCCCTGTAGGAGAAAAGGGTTGCCTGGTCCCAGCTGCACCCTTGTCCCCTATGGAATCTGGGTGTTGAATCTGTCCTTCACTTGAGGATGAGGATGGATAGGACCAAGCACCCAGGATCCTGACTACTCTGCCAGTGACCCATGCCAACACATGCTCTCTTGGGTGACTGTGGAGGCCAGAAGATAACACCAGGCCATCAGGAGCTAGAGTTACAGATGGCTGTGAATCACCTGATGTGGCTTCTGGGAGCTGAACTTGGATCCTCTGCAAGAGAAAGTGCTCTTAGCCACCAAGTGACCTCTCTGGTCCCCATGGCTGTATTTTATAAAGCTGTGGTACAGTTAAGCCCCAGCTTCCCACAGCAAACAAAATGATGTGCTCTTGGGTAGGGTATCCAACCTCTCTTTCTCTCTAGTCCTTGGTAACTGGCTCCAAATGAACCTACCTGCAAGCCAGCCTTGGCTCAAATGAACCACCTCCATGCCAGCCATGGCTCGGCTCCCAGGAAGCCTCGGCAATGATAGCATACCATCATGCAATGTCAATTTGTGTGTGGGGGTAGGGAATGAGTGCAGGCAGACCCATCCCCTGCGATGACATGTGTGGGGGGTGGGGGTGAGAAGACAAATGTCTTCCACCGTCTTGGGACAGGGTCTTCTGTTATTTTCTCCTGTGTTAGCTAGTCAGGAACCGCCAATGATCCATTCTCCACCTCCGGTATGATCTCCTGGAAGAGCTCTGACATTAAAGACACTTCCGCTTTGTGTCTGGCTTTGTATGTGGGCTCTGGGGATTAGAACTCAGAGATTCTCTTTATGCAGCAGGTGTTTATATCACTGAGCCATCTCCCCAACCATCACAAGTCTTGGTGGAGAGGATTCACTTCAGGAATTTTTATTTGACTGTGAAGTCCCAGTGCTAGCACCGAAGCGGCAGCGCAGGGGGTGGGGGGGTGGGTGGGTGGGTAGAGGGGTAGGGAGAGCTCTTACCACATTGATTCCTTTTGGCAAAAAAACAGTAAGGGAACAGATGAGGGTCACCCTCATCTCTAAGCCATACTCACCTTTTACTGATTTCCTGATCGCTTAGTTCAGGAATGTGTTGAAACTTAGGGTTTTGAGATAAATTTAGATTTCAAGAGCTGCAGAAGTGGCGCAGAGGTCCTGGTGTGTTCTTCCTGAAAGACTGCTGCTTCTCCTCGGTGCTTTCAGATTTCCCATGTGAGATGGAAGGCGAAGCTCATACCACCCAGGGCAGCAGTTCAACCAGCCAGGCAGAACTTGGTCCTCCTGCCATTGACCAGTCTGTAAATGGACATGCACCTACTTGCAGGCCACTACTCTTGGGGGAACCACTGTCTCTCCTGGGCATGCATGTGTCTCCCTTAGTTATTGGGACTGAATACCCCAACAAAAATGACTTGAGAAAGGAAGGAAGAAAAAAAAAGGGGGGGTGGGCTTTATTTGCATTCAAATTCAAGGTAGTCATCATGGTGAGAAGTTAAGACAGCTGGAGCCTGATCCAGCCGGTCACATGGCATCCACAGTCAGGAAGTAGACAGATGGATGCTGCTGCTCACTCACGTCCTCCTTTGTATCGGTCATGGGATGGCACTGCCCACAGGGTTGGTCTTCCCACTGCAGATAACAGAATCAAGAACTCCCTCACAGATGTGCCCAGAAACTCGCCTTCCAGGTGACTCTAGATTCTGTCAAGTTTATCGTATTAACTATCACATTCTTCATGTGACTTCTGGGACATCCAGGGGGAGGGATGAAGATTCTCTTGGCCATGTCTCTGTGTTCAAAATGTTCATTATTGCTATTATTTTATTTTGTGTTGGTGTTCATGCATATGCTGATGTGAACAGCATGCACCCTTGTACACCTGGAGCCTGGTCACTCTGAGATCCTTCCTTCCCTGAGATTGTCTACCTTGCTCTGTGAGACAGGGTCTGTCACTGGCCCTTGAAGCTTCCTGACCGGTCAGGCTAACAGCAGTGAGCAAGCTTTGTGCATGGGTGCTGGGAATCAAACTCAGGTGCTCATGCTTCTGTTACCAGCACTGGACCCGGAGCCCTCCCAGCTGCTGTTAGCATTATCTTATTTCATTATGCTATGCTAAGATTCGTTGTGTATAAAGTTTCGCCAGTATATTGCCTTTACTCTCTCTCTCTCTCTCTCTCTCTCTCTCTCTCTCTCTCTCTCTCTCTCTCTCTCTCTCTCTCTCTGTGTGTGTGTGTGTGTGTGTGTGTGTGTGTGTGTGTGTGTGTGTGTGTATTCAGGCCAAAGCTGCTGGCCGGCTAAGGAGCTCTTTGTGGTCCCTCCCTTTGTGGTAGAATTCCAAGCACAGACCACCACACCTTGCTTTTTCACATGGGTTCTGGGTTTGAACTCAGGTCCTCATGCTTGCTTGCGTAGTGAGCGCATTACCAACTAAGCCATCTCCCAGCCTCAGTGAATGTCCAAGCCAGTGCTTACTCAGAACTTGGCTGTAGGCTGCTAACCAGTAGCTCTGAGGTCTCTGTGGAGTCAGTTTCTGGGAAATCTTTCTTGTAAGTGGCTTCAGGCTCTTGTCCATGCTGACATAGCCCTAGATAAAGACATGTTTGTCCAGCCTCAGGGATCAACTTTTGGTTCTTGTTTTCTCTTTGGGTGGCTGTCAAGTAAAGGATCTGGGGGAGACCCAGTGGGTCTTTCATAGGGATGAAGCTGATAAAGTACATCGGTCAGGGAAGAAAGGCCATGGCTCAGCTCCACAAACATGACCAGGACCTGCTGCAGACAGAGACCCCAGTAGTAACAGTGGACTCCTTATAAACAACTGACCAACTGCACTGATCATTGTACCTCTAGGTGTGGCTCTGGCTGTAGAAAAAATTGAGCACCATGGGGCAAGTGAGATAGCTTAGTGGGTAAAGGCACTTGTTGAGCAGACCTGAGGAGCATAACGTATTTCCCTAAACCCACATGGAGATGAAGGAGAGAATTCCATAAAGTTGTCCTGTGGCACCCCCCACCCACACATACACACCATGCATACTCACACACTGTAATAATAAATAAAATTGTTCCCTGATACCTCCCACCCATACACATACACACCATGCATGCTCACACACAGTAATAATAAATAAAATTGTCCTTGGACACCCCCTCCCACCCACACTATACACGATGCATGCTCACACACATGGAAATAATAAATAAAATTTATTTTAAAAAGAAGAAGAAGGACCTGCAGAGTACCTTGGAAGTTTCACCATTGTGGGGGGCTTCCCTAAGGCTGTGGAGCCCTTTGTATCTCAGATTTGACTCTTCACTCCTGGCATCAGCTGACCTACCTGGCCAAGTGTTGGGTGGTGCCCTGATATCTGGGGAGTCCCACTTGTGCTCTTTTGGGTCCCTTCAGGGTAGGCCCTATGAAGAGCCACGATGTACCCTAACTCACCATGCCACGGACCACCAGAGACAGAGCTGGCAAAACTCCCAGAAACTTCCCTCTCCAGTCACAAGTGGGAAAGTGAGGCATGGAGAGGAAAAGGAACACGGGTAACAGGAAACAGGTGGCGTGGGCCCTGGGCAGTTTACAGTTGCAGGTAGTTCTCAGAGCATCTGGGTAACCCAGGGAATGGACAACACCAAGCAGTGTGGGAGAAGCAGGTTATGATTCTTGATGATAGACACAGAAAGGCTTCAGAGTCAGAGCTAGGGACAGGTCACTATCAGTGTGTCCAGATGGGACTGGTTCTGCTCTCTCTATAGAGGCCCCTGGCAACCTGGTCTTCTGTACCATGAATTCTAACCCTGGGAACAGCCATTTTATAGCCCCTGTTCCCTTGATACATTTTGGGGAGCAGAATGACGGAGGGGCAGCTACAAGTGCTCCATCTCAGCCAGAGGATGTTTTCCAACCTCCTGTGCTCCTAGACTACCACGGGTGATCCTAAGAACCCTGGTCCAGCCAGCTCAGAGGTTCTAATACGCCTCCCTGGGACTTTCTGGCATGCGGTCCTCAGGGGAAAGACTACTGGCCTCCTTGGAGACACTCTAGGTCAGGACATGGTCTGAGCTGTTCGTGGACAGGTCAGCCATCCAGACATTCTCACCCAGATGTCAGGTATATGTCTGAACAGATGGAAAGAATGTTCTGGTTAGGCAGAACTCTAATACTCAAGGATGGAGACAGGCTATATCTGGGGCAGAGCAGGGGGATGCCTGAGGATCTGGGGCACCCAGTGATCAGAGGACACCTCCCTCGACTGACTCATGTCCTCTAGGAAGGCTTCTGACTTATGTCCACCATGATGCTGCTTTTTCCATGCCCCTCCCATTTGCTGCATCAATGTCACAGAGGCCCCACATCAGAGAGGAATGTGAACTTAAGAGTCTGGGATTTAAGGCCTGGTTGCCTTGGATACAGCATTCCTCTGAGCTCTGAGCTACACCTACATATGGATAGAATCATGCCAACAGCACTTTACTAGGGCTCAGGCTCACCTCAGTATTGGAGTTCTACTTACCACAGATGACACCACACTACAGCCACAAGACCTCTAAAAACTAAGGATGCATGGAAGGGGTTGGTGCCAGAACTGATCCGTGGCAACCTGTAGACAATGGAGTACAGTCTCCCTCTTCTACAGTATAAGGATCCCCTAAACCTAAACCCCATGCTACAAAGCACATTCCTGTGGCCCCGGCTTTGGGGAGGCAAATACTGGTTTGCTGGTCAACCATCCCAGTCCATTCAACTTCAGGTAGAGCTACTGTCTCCAAACATAAGATGGAAGGAAATTGAAAAGGACATATGATGTCAGCCTCTGGCCTCCACATACCTGCACACACATGAAAACACATACATGCAAAGTTATAAAACAAGTTTCAAAAAAGTCATAATGCTTAAAGTAAGTATACAATTTTGGGGGGGCTGCATTTTTAGCCATGCAAGACCACACACAGCCTGTGGACACTCCTGCTGACTGTATTTTTTAAATGCTTGAGAGTAAGATTGTAAAGAGGCATCAGAGAAAAATGTCTGCTCCCATTTGGGGCCAAGAGAAGACAGGCACCCACCTCTGCAACGGTGGTGGGTGTGGTCAAGGCAGTATGCCCATGCCAGGTCTGTGTGATCATGCATACGTCACCTAGCTTTGTGCTCAGGATCACATTTCACACAGGAGGATATAAAATCGTGCCAGCTCCTAGAGGAACATTGGATGCATGACATCATACTTGTAAGACCCTGGCAGGGATCTAGGGACAGCCCTTGCTTGCCTTCACTGTGGTGTAGCTAGCCCTGCTCATGGAGTGTGCCTTTGACAGCTGTCTGGTAAGCAGAGGATTTAAAAGGATTGTAGATGTTCTGTGTGCTGGGTGGTTGCCCATAAAGAACATTGTTATCAGGCTCTTGCCTCCTGGTCATTCTCTTTCTGACAGTAACAGTAAACTTCATGACTGTCAGTTTCCCACTTTGAATCTTCAGAGAGTTCCCAATTTTAATAAACCAACTTCTTCCTCTGACCTGAATGACCAGGCCTCTCTCCCTAACCTCGAGTCTTGTCTCTCTTCCCTCAATGAATGTACCCCTGCCACACTAGACCTCAGGACCTTTGCACTGAGTTTTAACCTCCTGCGCATTTTCTTCCTTTCCATCTTGCAAGACTGAGAGCCATGCCTCTTTCTTTGGAGCGGCCTCCACTCACCACTTAGTGCCAAGCCAGTCCTGCCCAGCCTGGGTTTCCACCTGTGTCTACCCACCCTTTCAGGTCCTTTCCAGCGTGGAGTTATGAACAAAGTGTTGGTTTTCTTCTTTGTTCTCTCTCCATAGAACAGTGCTTTCCAGAAGGGCGGGAACTGTATTTGCTTTATAGTCAATGAATGGGCCTCCAGCTTCTCACATAGCCTCGTGGAAAACAGACATGGATCATCTTTCAGTTAGAGAAGACTGAATTCAAAAACCAAACAATGGGCTGAGTGGAGGCTTACACCTCTAATCCAGGCAGGCACCTGGGAGGCAGAAGCAGGTGGATCTCTGTGAGTTTGAGGCCGGCCTGGTCTACACAGCTAGTTCCAGGCCAGCCAGGACTACATAGCATAATCCTGTCTCAACAAACAAACAAAATAATCCAAGAACTTGTAGCTCAATCAGTTGGGAAGGCAACTGTCATAGTCACTTTTCTATTGTTGGGGTAAGACACAATGGCCAAAGCAAATTACAGAAGAAAGAGCTTATTTCCCCGTCTACAGTTCCTAAAGGTTAGGGTCTGTGACAGTCATGGAGGGGCTAATGACAGCAGGCATGCGGGAACAGCGCTGAGAAGGGAGCTGAGAACTTACATCAGGATTCACAGCATGAGAAAGACAGAGACAGAGGCAGAGGGAGGCAGAGGGAGGCAGAGGGAGGCAGAGGGAGGCAGAGGGAGGCAGAGGGAGGCAGAGGGAGGCAGAGGGAGGCAGAGGGAGGCAGAGGGAGGCAGAGGGAGGCAGAGGGAGGCAGAGGGAGGCAGAGGGAGGCAGAGGGAGGCAGAGGGAGGCAGAGGGAGGCAGAGGGAGGCAGAGGGAGCTAATTGGGAATGGCATGGAATTCTGAAACCTCAAAGCCACTCCCAGTAACATACCCCAGCTTCTCCACCAAGGCCCCACTCCCTAATCCTCCCAAACAGTTCCACCAACTGGGGACCAAGCATGCAAACTTATGAGGCAATGGAGACCATTCTCATGCAGACTACCATGGCACCACTTTGAAAGGTGGAGATTGAAATCTCTGTTTTAAGCAAAAGAAGGTGTGGCTGGATGTCTCAGCTGTAACTGGGACCTGTGGATTACCACCTCCCCTGCTCAGCCAACATGCAGAGAAGAAAGCAGAGAGCCGGAGGAAGGGGTGGTGCGGTGTGACATTGTCTTCAGGTATGATGTGACCTTTGCACTTTTGAAACATAGCACCTCTGTCCACCTGCACAAGGCCTTTGAAAGGTTGTACTTGTCCACACTCCACTCTGCAGAGGGAAGTAACTCACCAAGAGCTGTATTTTCTCAATGACTGATAGCCGAACGAGTGGTTTCTAAAGAAGAAAGAGACATTTTCTTTAGTACTGTAGCCACTGGTAAGTTGTCTATGATCTTGGGAATATTATCCCCTCGCTCAAGCTCCTGTAAGCAACCTTAATCAAATTCATTGGGACATGTATACACATGCTCTCTCTCTCTCTCTCTCTCTCTCTCTCTCTCTCTCTCTCTCTCTCTCTCTCTCTCTCTCTCTCTCACACACACACACACACACACACACACACACACACACGGGGACTCTTTGGGAGGAAAAGAGAAATCAGTGAGGGGAGAGATGGTCATTGGGGTCAATATAATGGAAATGTATCATACACATGTGCAAAATGCCATAGAGAAACTGCTCTTTGTATGTAACTGGTATAAGCCAATAGAACACTAAACAGAAGGAGCAGGAGCGTGTGGTTCAGTTTGTGGCAGTAGTGAAATGAACACAAATGAGACTTCTTTTCCCTAGTCACAGCTATGGCGAGACCAGCCATTCACAGAGGGGATGCAGGCTGGAACCTGGAGAGTGCCTTCTACTTTTCCAGCATGGGAGAGACTGAGGTGGGGTGCCAGAGAGGGAGGCTGTGATTAAGGACAGCAGAAGGTCATGGTGGTCAAAGCTAGTCATGATGGGAAATCATCCTAGAGGAGTAGCAAGTACAGTCTAAGAAAGCAATGGGGTCCTGGAAGTTTCAGGTGATATAAATGGAAGCACTGGAGACCCAGGTCAAGCCTTGGGGTCAATAGAAAACACCACACTGCCCTGGCTCTGGGCTCTGTGGCTAGCATGGGAACCCCATACTTCCTCCCTTACAATGATATGGGGCTGTGGATATTTTCTCACAAGTGGATATTCCGGTGAGAACGGGCTCTGTGCTTAGGGACTGAATCATAGGCATCTAAGAACATGAGGTGTGGAGGCTTCCAGAGCGGAAGACACTCCAGAACCCAGTGTTCCTATGCAGTTTTGGCAGGGTAGAACAGTGGTCCTTCCTCCAGCAGAGAGCTCTTTATTTACAATGACGGACATAAACACAGACTCTTCCCTTGTGGACAGCCACTGTGTGAATGGTTCCCTTCCAGGACAGATGCGTCACAGCCCAGAGGAACAATGCATCCCACATGGGAACCTGGGTGAGGCAGGAGCCCACATCTACTGTAGGAAGAGGCCTTTGGTCTACAAAGGGACTTTCTGGGGCTGCGATTACACAGCCTGGCTTGGCCCTGTGATGGTGAATCACACTTTTGAGTTCACACCCAACAAAGACACAGTAACAGGCAGCCATAAGGCTTTGGCTAATACACCTGGGAAACCCCTGCTTTACTGGCTTTCACTTTGACTTCAGCTTGACCCCCAAGAGCCCTTGGGCTCTAAAGTGCCTTGAGAATTTCCCGTGGGACCATCTGATGGTAGAAGTCTGTATGGGTCAGTTATGGCAGGCATGGCTCCAAGTGAGGAAGCAGCATGGGATCCCCATGCAGATGCCTGGCATCGGTCCAGTACCCAGCAATACCGGGAAATCTCACCTTAGTCTTTGGCCTTCCTGAGACAACTTCCACGGAATAACACAGAATGATCTCAAGCTGTGCTAAGCCAGGCTTACCAGGAAGGCCTTACTTCCAAGGGAAGAATGTGGTCACATGAATAAAGTAAATACACCCTGGGTGCCATCTGGCTGAATCCTGCTTCTGTCCCATGTTTTCATGTGGATGTGTTCATGCTTATGTGATTGTATGTACACGTAGAGGCTAGAGGTCAACCTCAGCTGTCATTTCTCCTGCAATGGGCTCTTCTCTCATTTTTATGTATTTATTTTGTGTGCATGAACGTATGCTTGCATATGTGTATGTAGGTCAGAGTGCAACCTTTTCTACTTTTTGGGTTCTGGGAGTCAAACTCAGGTAGTCAGGCTTGGCAGCAAGCACCTTCACATGCTGAGCCATCTTGCCAGACTCCACATTGATCTTTAGACAGTGTCTCCTTGCCTGGAGCTTTCTGACTCAGCTACAACAGCTGGCTGGTGAGTCCCTGGGTCAGCTGGTCCCTATTCTCCCAACACCAGGTGACAAGAGCTTGCCTACATGCCTGCCCCCCCCTTTCTCTCTCTCTCTTCCCTTCCCTCCCTCCTTTTCCCTCTCTCTCTCTCCCTCCCTTCCTTTTTTAAGAACATATATTTTAGGATGGTGCACTTCTGTGAGTCTTTATTGACTGAACCACTCTGAGCAAGTAAGACTCTGTGATTTTTCTCAACACTACATCTCTGATCTACCAAAGGCTTCCTATCTTCAATCTAGTAAAGCAAACATCAGAACCGAGAGTGATGTCTTTCTCTATAAATGCTGATTTGAGGCTGAGGCAGAGATGGGCAGATAACACAGCCATCAAGGTATACCTCTGACCCCTGCCTCTCAGTGTGGCAATCAGGGAGATGCAGTGAGTGATAGATAGTATCAGAGATGCCTCTATCAGTGCCACTTCCTAGCACAAATGCCCTGTGTACCCCTCCCATACTGGTCCTGGCCCAGGTTGTGAGAATTTATTGGTTAGTGGACCTTGGCCAAGAAGAAACAAGCAGAGGGTGAGTGCATTGGCCATTGAGCTGGACCTTCTCCAGTGTAGCCAGGAGAAACTGAACTGACCTGTTCAGAAGCCATACAGAGGTTCCCAGTCTCTGCCTGAAGCCAGGTAAGAAAGATGCCGCTGAGGACCCTCAGACCAGTGTAGTCTCTGCCTGACTGAACATATACTACACACAAACACACCCCTCTCACATTACACACACACACATCCCATATACCACACATCACACACACATACACACAAACACACACACATACTACACCCCCACAGACCACACAGCATACCCACATATACACAAACACACACATACACACAAACACACACACACATACCACACACACATCACACACACAAACACACACATACATACCACACCCCCCACATAGCATACATCACACATACATATACACACATACACCACACACACAAACACACACACCTCACATTATACACACACACCCCACATATCACACATCACACACACATACACACAAACACACACATACTACACCCCCACAGACCACACAGCATACCCACATATACACAAACACACACATACACACAAACACACACATACACACAAACACACACACACACATACCACACACACATACCACACACACACACACACACACACACACACACACACACACACACAGGTAGGGGTTGCAGGCAGGCAGAAGCAGAGAAAGGATGTCAAAGAAGTAGCAGGAAGGCTTTCTCTGAAGAACAGCAGTCCTAAGGCTCATCCTATGGGTCCAAGAGCTCTGAGGTCAGTTCCTCGCTCCAGCCTTGGCTTTGATTATACCTTTGAACCATTTGTTTAATTTGGCCAGCCTTAGTTTCCACATCTGTAGATGAGGTACCCTGCATCCTCATAGCAAGGTTACTGTGAAGGTTAAGAGAGATGGTCATTTTAAGTACCCGCCTTGAAGCCAGGAAATGTACAAGCAACTTCCAGAGGTAGCTTCTCCAGGGGCCTTGAAAACACTCCAGACACTTGGACCAGGTAGAGTGACAGTGAGATAGGCCTTCAATGAGAAGAATCCTTGAGGGATCTGGGGAGATCTTGTGCTGGGGCCTGTTGTCTGTCTGTCTGTCCAGAGGGCCTGGTTCAAAGGTGTTGCTGATGCTAGAACCCTGGCCCTGTCAACAAGATCATGAGGCTATGTCCTCTCCATCTTAGGTGGTTGATCTACAGCCACAAAATCAGGCACAGATCAAAAAAGCAAGCTTCCCACGGGGTAGCCAGTGTGAGGGCCTCTGTGAGACACTTCCAAGACAACTTCCAGGACTGGGAGAGGAGCAAAAGCCTGGTCCTCCCAAATTCAGTCCCTGCTTCCAGAAGCACCCTGTCACTCTTTATGGTCCAGGAGCTTCTTGCCACACTTCCTGGGAGACTTCCATGCCAGTCCATACTCTCTTTATCTGGTTATTGGATCTGTTTTCTGTGCTGTAACCAACTTCCACAAAATGATGGCTTAAAACAATGAAGATGTGAGTTGCATAGATTGCTCAATTATTCAAGTGTCAATGAGTTACTTATACTAACATTTGAACATGAATAAAGAGGTGCCTGAGCCCTAACCCTGGGGACAGGAGAGTGTGACTTCATGCAGATAGCTGAACTTTGCAGGTGTAGTCACTAAAGATGAACAGATCCTCTGGAAATAGGGTCCTAGTCCAACAGGACCAGTATCTTTAAAAGATGCACAGCCACCTGAGAAGAACATTGTATGATAACATGGATAGTGATGAAAATGATGTGCCTACAAGCCAAGGAATGCCCAGAATGTGTGTGTGTGTGTGTGTGTGTGTGTGTGTGTGTGTGTGTGTGTGTGTGTGTGTGTGTGTGTGTGTGTGTGTGTGTGTGTGAGAGAGAGAGAGAGAGAGAGAGAGAGAGAGAGAGAGAGTGTATAGGTTCTTTCATATGTGTAGGTATGTAGGTCAGAGGATAATCTCAATTGCCATTCTTCAGGAAGTGCCTTCCCCTTGATTCTAGAAACAGTATTTCTCACTGAAGGCAGACTGGCCAATTGGCTGGCCACAATGCCCCTGGGATCCGCCTCAGTGCTTGGGGCTATAAGGGTTAGCTACCACATCCTGCATATTTTGACATGGATACTGGTGCTCTGAACTCCAGTCCCCACATCTGGCTTTTTATTTTATGTACATCTGGGGGCGTGAAGTCAGGTATTCATGCTTGCACAGACAGCCAACACTTTACCAACTCTCTTTGGAACAAAAGAATTCAACCTATAATGAGTGAGTCTACATAGGCTAGGTATAGCCCATTTATATAGATAAGTAGACTAAGCATTTCTCAGCAGAAAGCTTAATAGCAATACAATAAATTGCTCATTCATCTCAAGGACATTCTACAAATTTCACATATATTAACAAACTAAAATCCTCCTGTTCTTGCCACTTGCTCCTACAGGGGACAGTCACTATCTGTCATCAATTACAGAGATCTAGCATTTTCAAAAAATCCCTTGAAGGGAGACAGAAGACAGAAGGGGCAGGTAGGGAGAGCCCACTTAGGAAGCGGGGTCATGTTCATATTTGAGACCTCAGGCCTGCTCCTTCCTAGCCCTGGCTGCCCCATTGCCATGCCAGATGTCTCCAGGAGATGGCCCATGGTCAGCCTGGAGGCAAGGGAGGACAGATCTGCCCGGCTCCCCCTTGGACAGGGATTTCACACCCAAGAAAATCATTTCCTGGTAAAGAGATTAGAAGGCAGGGCTGCTCTCAGAACAGGATGGGGCCGGGTTAGGCAGGAGAGGAGCAGCGGGAGAGGTCGGGGGCAGGTGGGGGCTCTCGGGAGGAAGTGTCACCGTCAATCAGGGCGCTGACCCATCTAATCCAGCCTCCCGGCTCTCTTGATCCCAGGGACAGATGCCTGGAAAAAGGTGCAAACATTGAAGGCCAGTTCTCCCTGCAGGCCTGCAATACGGGCTTCCCAGCAGAGAACATGCTTAATCTTGCCAAGAGATAAGTTGCCCAAAAGGCTTGTTCCATGGATCTCCTCTCCTCTGCTTCCGTTAGGCCTCTTGTATGGAGCTGTGGTCCATGACACTGGAGATGGTATGTTCCCTTCATTCAGGTAAGGTTGCGCTCTTCTTGGGGGCTGTAATGAGAACAGAGAGAAACACTATAGGGCTTTTCTCTGGCCCTCAATAGTGAGATCTCTCCCAAACCTCTATCTGGCTTCCAGCCCCACTCATTTATTCAATAAGTGTTTCCCAGACTCAGGGGATTGGTCAGCCTGGGTTTAGTTAAGATTTCTATTGCTGTGAAAAACACCGTGACCAAAAGTAACTTGGGGAAGACAGGATTTATTTCACATTCTAGCTTATAAGTCCATCACTGAGGGAGGCCTGGGTGGGAACTCAGGGCAGAAATCTGGAGGCAGAAACTGAATCAGAGGCTGTGGAGGAGCACTACTTACCAGCTTGCTCTCTACAGCTTGCTCAGCCTGCTTTCTTATAGCACCCAGGACCACCTGCCCAAGAGTGTGGCACTGCCCACAATGACCTAGGCCTCTCACATCAATTAGCAAAAAAACCCACAAACAAACAAAAAAACTCAAAACCAACCAAACAAACAAACAAAAAAAACCTCACAGGTTTGAACATAGGCCAATGTGGTAGAAACATCCTCTCAATGTCTGTCTTCCAAAATAACTCCAGCTGTGTCAGCTGATGTAAACTCAGACAGCACAGTTCACAAAGTGTTTGCTATCCTTGCAAGCATGAGGACTTGATTTTAATATCCCCTCCCACCACAATGCCATGCACATAAAAAAGCAGGTGTGGGGTTGGAGAGATGGCAGTTAGGAGTGGGGCTTTCCCATAGAGCCCAACTTGACTTCCTATCTCCATGTCAGACAATTCACGACTGCCTGAAAGTCCAACTCAAGGGGATCAATGCCCTATTCTGTAATCAGTGGGTGCTGCACACATGCAGCACATACACACACACACACACACACACACACACACACAGAGAGAGAGAGAGAGAGAGAGAGAGAGAGAGAGAGAGAGAGAGAGAGAGAGAGAGAGAGAGAAATAAATCTAAAACCAAAAACAAATAAGCCAAGGCTGGGGACTTAGAGACAGAGGATTGCACATGCACAAGGCTCATGAGCTGGCCACCTTAACCAAATCAACTGGCTCCAGGTTCATTGACAGAACATGGCTCATATAACAAGGTAGAAAGCATCTGAGACACCTAAGATTGACCTCTGACCTTCACACCCATGTGTGCCTGCACTCACATGTATACACACACACAAGACACACAAATAAATAATAAATGAACAAATATGTACTGATCCAAGGTGAGCCAGGTTCAAATGAGCTCACAGCCCTAAAAAAAAAAAAAGGAGGAGATAACTGCCTATGAGGACACTAGCATCCCCCAACGTGTCCATGATAGATCAAATCCCCAAGCTGGCCGGCCACTGATTCTGAGAGGCATGTCACTCACTGAGTTTCATCAGATTCGTCTTTGGGCTTTTAGAGAAATGAACTCATAGTATGAAATTTACATCTCTTCTATGGAGTCTCTTCAGCTAGACTCCTCACAGCAAGAGCTGCTCAGGGACTGGAGATGCCAAAAGAGGAGGAGGAGGGAGAAAAGTGGTCCATTCTGATGGTCCCTGTGACAGGATTGAGAATCACCTGGGTGACAGACCTCTGGGATTGTCTATGAGGGAGTTTCTAGACTGGGTCAACCCATCCTGGGTGTGGGCAGCACCATCCCATGGGTTGGAGTCCTGCATTGAATAAAAAGGAGAAAATGAGCTGAGCACAAGTATCCATCTCTCTGTGCTTCCTGGTTGCAGATGCGGTGTGAGCAGCTGCCTCACCCTCTTGCTGCCATGACTTCCTACCACGATGACCTGTGCTGCCTCACCCTCTTGCTGCCATGACTTCCTACCATGATGACCTGTGCCCTTGACCTGTGAGTGAAAATAAACCCTCCCATAAGCACTTTTGTCACCACAATGAGGAAAGTAACTAACACAGTCCTCAGCTTACAATTGTTTAACCTACATTTCTCACCTGTACATTGGTGCCAAAAGCAAACACATCCAGTAGAAAGCAGAGCTAGCACAGTGCTCTCTGACTTTCATGTGGTTCTGGGTTAAAGTAGGAAGACAAAGTCCCCTAGTAGCCGTGAGGTCATGCTAGGCTGCTGTGCCAGAAGGTTCAACAGAGTGATATGCTCATGCATTTCCCTCTTGAGATATTTTCAATTTGCGACTCCATTGGAAGATAAAGAACTATCATATAGCTGTGGATAAAATGGGCCTCCCAACCTCTAATGCCTAATGTGACAGACTGTAGAGATGGGACTTGGGGAGGTGGCTCAGGGGTCCACAGAGAGGAACAGCAGTAGAGTTGGTGCCTAACTTATAATGGTGACTTTATGATGCTGAGGAAATGACCATATTCATATATTCAGTAAAAATTATATCTAGAATTTTGATATTTTCCTGGGATAGTTACAAATGTGGCCCCCTCATAAAGTGTTGCGAGGTGTGTGTGTGTGCACGCACATGCATGCACAAACTTACATGTATTCATGTGTGAGGATGCACATGTATGCTGTGATTCAGGTACTGTCTGTCTTTCTTTCTTTCTTGGAATTTGCTAAGTAGACTAGGCTGGCTGCCCAGCAAACTCCAAAGATTTGCCCATATCTGCCTCTGCAGCACTGGAACTCACAGTACATACCGCTGTTGTGGAATATCATTTCAACCAGGTAAAGATATGCTACTCTTGTTTATGCTGCACAATGTTTCTTTAACTATATAAGAGTGTGTTACTTTTGTTGGGGCTGCATTTGTTTAATTATGTAAAGCGATGCATTTGTTCCACCTGGCCTGCCAAAGGCACCTGATTGGTCTATTAAAGAGCTGAATGGCCAATAGCAAGGTGGAGAAAGAATAGGTGATGTTGTCAGGTAGAGAGAATAAATAGGAGGTGAAATCTTGGCATTGGGGAAGAAGAGGAAGTAGATGGGAGAGAAGAAGGGACACACCCAGGCAGCCGGGAGGAGCAGTGAAGGGGAGACATACAGAAGAAAAGTGAAAACCCTGAGGCAAAAGGCAGAGCCAGAGAAACTGGTTAATTTAAGTTAAAAAGAGTTAGGCCGGCATTCATAGCTAGTAAGAAGACTCCATTTCATGATCGGTGACCATGGCTGGTGCCTTAAAATGAAAAGCCTGCTACACACCACCATGCCTAGCTTTTTCACATATGTTCTGGGAACTGAACTCAGGACTTCATATTTACACTCTGTAAGCTTACCTAAATGCATTATGACAGAGATTCATTTTTATTTTTTTATTTTTGGTAATCTGACTTCAGGGTTCTTGAGTATGGGATTTATAGATGATACCATGTTGCAAAGACAAAAGGCTGGACACAGCTGTAAGCAAGAAGGCAGCTTCTCAGATGTGAGGTGAGATGTTTTATATTTAATAAAATCAGCCTGGAATATCAGAGAATAGAAACAACCACAGTCAGTTCAGGCAGAGGTGGTGCATGCCATTAGTCCCAGCACTTGGGAGGCAGAGGCAGGAGAATCTCTGTGAGTTTAAGGTCAACCTGATCTACAGACCAAGTTCCAGAACAGCCGAGACTGTTACATAGAAAACTCTGTCTCAAAAACAAACAAAAACAAAGTAAAAAGGCAGGGGTGATGGTTGTCTCTGATATTACAGGCTGGTTTTATTAAATGTAAAATATATCACCACACGAATGAGTACATTTGCACTGGGAATTGGATGTTCATGGAGAAGTGGAAAAGTAATTTTTCTTCTCCATCATCTTCTATCTCTACTTCCTACAAATTTTACTCATTCATGCATATGTATTGTGATAATTAGTGTTAATGGTCCATTGAACTGGATCTAGAATCACCCTGGAGACACACCAGATTAATGGACAATTTGGGTATGCCTAGAGGGGATTATTTTGATCATGTTAGTTGAGACAGGAAGTCCCACCCACTATGGGTGACACCATTCCCTGACCAGGATCCTGGTCTGTATAAATGGAGAAAAAAAGAAGAGCTGCTGCATGTTTCCTGGTTGTGAATGTGATGTGAGCAGCTGTTTCCAGCTCCCACTGCCTGGTGGACAGTACCCTTGAACTGTGAGCCCAGAGGGGCTTTCTCCAGGTATTAAGGCTGGTGAAGAGGGAATGAAATCTCTGTTCAGATTGACTTCATCAACTTGGACCAAACTTCAGGGAGTCTGATGCCAGGCGATTCATTGTCAGTAAGTATATTTAAACACTATATATGTGTGTGTGTGTGTGTGTGTGTGTGTGTGTGTGTGTGTGTGTGTGTGTGTCCTGGTATAATACCATCCCTGGTGCACAAGGAAGCATAATCATATATAAACTCAACTCAGGGTACATACAATCCCTGGTGCACAAGGAAACATAATTACATATAAACTCAACTCAGGGTACATGCCATTGATTCTGGACATAGACAGCCTTTATTAGCTTAAGAACCTAGGAAAGGATCTAGCCTGATCTCTATCTAGAAGTCATTTGGGTTCTTATCCAACTCTTGGTCCTGGTTGTGGGAGCTTGAGAGAGCCTCTAGCAATACAGATCATGCAAGCGTCATTTAGACTGTTAAGTATCTCTGGTCCTGATTGTGGAAGCTTGATGTGCATGGTCCAACAGATAACACAGGTCACAAGGCTATTGATCACCTCCATTTCCCAGATTTCTGGATGAAAGAACAGGCTTTACATCTTTTCACTGAAAACACAATCCTGAATACATAACATCCCTGGCTTCCTTGGTAATCTGTGAGCACGAAGACCTTTGAGCTCCCAACACCAGGATTAACCTATTTCTCCATAAGTTGGTTTTGTCAGAGTATCTTGTTATAGCCACAGGAAAAAAGAACTAAAACATGACCGCCATTCATACAGCCTTCAGCTCACGTTAGCTCAATCGAAATTCGCCTCAGTCCCGGTTCCCAGGTTGCTAACAGCCCAGGGAGACTTCCAAACAATGACAGCTCGACAACCAGGACCATGCTGATGGGATTGGAGATCCCACAAGGCACTCCCCAATCCATCAGGAGTTAGAACACTCCTTAGAAGAGGTGGGAACTAGTGTTTACCACAGGTCCAGCACAACTTACTGAAGCCAAGCAAAGATCATCTCTGCTCAGGGGTTCCTAACCTGCCCCTGGCAAGCAGCAAGTCCTCTTCTGACAGACACACTCACCCTCTCGTGCCAAGATCAACAGTTGTTGCCTCTCAGATAATAATGACGTGACATCAGGGTTTCAGGCCTTGGTGACTGCTCGTGTTGTCGCTAGGCATCCTCTAAACTCAAATACTTGAGGCAGACCTTTGTGGGCTATCTCTGGGAATTCTGCCGACCTCTCTATTTAATTCACAGCTTTAGGCAGTTGGTGGTCTGCCTAGGAGCTTCCTAGGGGCAGACTTTCCTGATGACTAGTGTTGGGCACAGAAGGATTCCCAGAGGGTAAGCTAGGAACAATAAGGAAATCAGGGAAAGATCAGTTTTGTGAGGCGTTTCCTGTGTCCATCTTGGAGACACTGAAGACTGGGCAGGGTGAAAGGCCTACTGTGTTCAGGAAAGGTTTGGGTGGCCTGGGAATAGAGAAATGTTTCCCCGCTGAGATGTGATCTTATCCAGTGTCCCCGTGGACCTTCCAGGCAAGCATGCCGGAGAGAGATAATGGGATTGGGGAAGTAGTTCACAGTGTTCTGGGAGAAACTTGATGGTTGCCATGCTTCTGAGCATGGAGATGACCCTCAACCTGCTGAATGGATTGACGTTTGGAGTTTGAGCAAGCTCCTTATCTGGTCAGGAGAATGTGAGGAAGAATAAGTCTGGGCCTACGCGGAGTGGGCATTGGAAGCCAGCATGGCTGAGGCAGAGGCAATTCAAAGAGCAAAGCCTAGTCAGGGCCTTATGACCATTGTCCTGTGCAGAGCAGTAGGTGGCCAGGGGCTTCAAGCTCTGAGGTGGATACAGCTTTGGCACCTAGAGCTAAGTGTACCTTTCTTCTCCCCCACTCCTCTGCTGAACAGCTTTGACCCTGGACAGGGCCTCAGGCCTCTTAGGATCCACTCTCTCCATCTGGGAATTAGTGATATGCGCCTGCTATCACTGCACTCAGAAACACACATTCCTCAGAGCAAGGATCCACTTCCCCATAGCTATCCTTCATATCAATTGAAGACTGCAATTCCTAACTTTATCTGTACCATAATATGACCACATAACTAACAGCTGGCTGATAGAAAATGCCATGTGGCAGCTTTGGAATGTATTTTAGAGATGCCTTCCTACCCCTTCTTCTTCATGCCTTGATTTTTGCAATAGGCCAGATTGTGGGGGTGCATATTGTGGGGTGCAGTTTGTGGGGTGTTCCAGTTTCATTTCTGTTCCTGTGACAAATACCTCCAAAATAGCAACACAGGGCAACACAGGGGAACACAGGGGTTATTTGGCTTACACTTCTAAGCACTATAGAGAAATCAACACAGGAACTTGAATAACTAGTCATGCCACATTCATAGACAAGAGTAAAAAAAATAAATAAATTCAACCTTATTCGTTTGGTCTTTGCTAGCCTTCGTTATTCTTATACAGTTCTGGGACCCCTATCTAGGGAATGAAGTCACCCACAGTGGGCTGATATCCCAATATCAATTAAGTTAATTAAGACACATACCCCCATGCCTAAAGGCTAACCCAATGTAGACAATTCTTCTATTAAGACAATTCCCAAGTTATAGGCTGTGGCAAAACTAGTTGAAAGTTAAAACTAGCAACCACAGGGTAGGAGTAAGTATTGGAAAGTCCTTTTGGTTATGAAATGTTCTTGGGAATGGAGGCTACATTGGTATAGCAAAGAACTGGATGGAATTTAAGCCTTCAGGGACTTTGTGGAGCAGAGATGCCAAACAGCCCTGGTCAGTCGTAGTGACTTTCTAGTGCTTTGATAAGACACCATTGCCACATGGCAGCTTTGTAAAAGAAAGCATTTAACTTAAGGGTTCACAGTTCCAGAGAGTTTAGTTCATGGCCATCATATCAGGGTGCATGGCAACAGGCAGGCAAGCATGATGCTGGGGCAGTTGAGAGCTTACATCTGATCCATAGGCATGAGGCAGATACAGCTAACTAGGACTAGTGTAGGCTTTTGAAATCTCAAAACCCACCTCTAGTGATACACTTCTTCCAATAAGGTCACACCTCCCAGCCCTTAACAAACAGTTCCACCAATCACAGACCAAACATTCAGATATATGAACCTATGAGGACCATCCTCACACCCACCTTTGGACTTCTACATAAAGAGACTTCCAGTTTCTCTTTGCTTATTGCACATTGTTGTTTTGCTCTTTCCTTACTTGTAGCCAAAATTTAGTTTCCTGATCAATGGCTACATGGTTTGTATTGAAATCACAAGTGTTGGACTGTAGGAGGCAGGCAGAGCCCAGTTTGTATATAAACAGTTTGGCAACTTGGTGATTACATCTTTCACAACTGGCCCTCATTCCTTAAGAAATCCAAATGAACTCAATGCAGATACATGGGCATCTGTGTGTTTATGCACATTTAGACCGCATGCTATGTTCATGTGTACATATGTACATACTAACACGCATGCATACTGTAAATATGTGTGCTAATGTTGAGTGTGTGTATCTGCGTGCATCACTTTCAAGAGTCTGCATATGTCTAGAACTACACAGAGAAATTGTGTTCCTACCCTGGGCAAGTGCACAGGAATGTGAGCCAGACTTTCTGACCCCAGGGCTCACAAGAAATGCAATATAGAGAGGTTCATCCTCCCCACTCCCATTCCACACACATTTTACGTGTCAAAGCCCTGCTTGGTCCTCCCTACCTCATACTGTGCCTGTCCTCTGTGACCACCAGCCTCAGGCCATATGTGTGCTTAGTAAAGACCAGTGTCTTAACAATGACAGCAATTAGCATGTGTGAAGGTCATGTTTATACTTCAATTGTCAACAGTGGTCATTATTTATTTGAAGGAAGGCCCTTCTCATTTGCTGGGCACTGTTCCTATAAGTAAGGCCATGTTGAAGACTTAATAACTTTCATATGGTGAGGCTTGGGAGTGGAGAAGCTCCTAGTGGTGTCCAGGAGTAGGATGGTCCCATAGGAGCTTTAGGCCACTCCACAGGCAGCAGAGTGGGGCTAGCAGATAGGAAAAGAGTGGCCAAGGAGCACTTGGCTGCTCTGGCTTCTTGGCCCAGACAAATGGCTTCCCAGGATACCAGGAGAATTTGCAGATGTGAGCTCAGACTCTGCAGGATCTTGGAGGTTGAATACATATCCAAATATGTCATGTCCTAAGCAGGAAGCAAGTGAATTTTTAGCTACTACAGCTGGTAGGAAGTAGCATGGTGTTGGGGAAAGAGAATGGGGTTTAGAATTAGAAAGATTTAGGAGGAGCCCATTCAGATGGCTTAGCATGTAAAGGTGCCACCAAACGTGCTGATATGAGTTCAATCCCCGGGACCTGAAAGATGGAAGGAAAAAAAGAACATTTATCTGCAAGTTATCCTCTGACCTCCTGCACATGCCATAGTACAAGTGTAACTAAATACATAACACACGCACACACACACACACACACACACACACACACACACACACACACATGAACAAATAAATGGGAAACCAAAGAAAGAGGGAGAAAGCTGGGAGGATGTTTCTGTGTTGTGACCATATATAAGTGCCTGACCTTGGTTTTTCTCCTCTGTAAAATAAAGCAGGCTAGGGCGAGAGTGAGCCCCAAAAGCAGCTTCCCAAGACCACCAGAAGAGACCTTATTTCTTCCTTCCTCCTAAAGCCAGAGGCTCTCTACTGAAACCTGGAGGAGTCTTTGGAAGGAGGGTTAAGGACAGGGCTCCAAAGTATGCACTGCACAAATATGAGACTTAAATTTCAATCCACAGCACCCATGTAAAAACCCAGCATATGCCTGTAACATCAACGCTGGGGAGCAGAGTCAGGAGGATCCTTAGAATTCACTGGCCAGCAAGTCTTACCAAACCTGTGAGCTCCAGGTTCAGTGAGATTTTGTCTCAAAAAGTGGGTTGCAGGTAGAGGATGATAGAGGAGGGTAGCTGATGTTGGAACTAAGGAGATGGATCACTGGGTAAGAACAGTTGCTGTTCAAACTCTAGCATCTATGGAAAAGCCAGGCATAGGCACACGTGCTGTAAACATTGAGTTGCCAGGAACAAGCCAATTGATCCTGAGAGCTTCCTGGCCAGTAAACTTAGTGGATATGGAGTGCCAGCTTCGGTGAAATAGTCTGTCTCAAAAGTAACATGGCGAACAATAGAGACAAACACACAATATGTCTTCTGGCTTCCACAAGCATATGCACAAATGTGCACACACACTCACATAAGCTCACACACACACTAGCATACACTCACACATTCTCACATGCTCTCATTCAAACTCATAGACACTCACATGCTAACACACACTTATTCTCATACGCTCTCATGCAAATCACACACACACAGCACTCTCACATATATTCATACATACCACACATTCACACTCTTTCACATGCTCTCAAGCACTCTCATACACATACACTCACACATAAACACACGCACACGCTCTTGTGCTCTTAAGCACACTTACACACATATACAAATACTTTCACACATTCACACACAGAATTTGGAAGGAGCTGTCTCTCCTGAGAGCAGGCCATGATAAGTTCATCTCTTCCCTTCTTGGGGACTTAAGAGAGTCCAAGGTCAGAGGAAGCAGCTCACAGAGAGGAAGTCGATTTTGAGCCAGTGTTTGCCAAAGTCTCTGTTGTCAGAGGTGCTGGACTCACTGACTCCATCCACCTGGACCATTCCCAGGCTCCACTGGGCTTGTGGAGGGAGTTAGGGAGCTCAGAGGGAGTGAAAACAGGTCACTGGACTTTGATTTGGTTAAATAATTGTATTCAAAGAGAAATGACTGTTGGCCCCATTTCAGCCTGGTGTAGGTCTGCCACACTGTTGATGCAGGGTGTATTTCTGTATGCTGTGAATGTCCTTGGATAATAAAGGAATTGTTCTGATGCTTGCAAGGCATCTTAGAAGTAGGTGGAAAATCCGAGCACAGATAAAGAGGAAGAAGGGCAGAGTCAGACAGAGAGAGGATCCAGCCACCCACAGAGCAAGAAACTACGAGCCACATGGCAGGACAAATTAATGGAAATGGGTTAAGTTAAGGTGCAAGAGCTAGCTATCAATATACCTGATCCATAGGCCAAGCAGCATGTAATTTAATATAAGCATCTGAGTCATTTTGGAAGGGCTAAGCAGCAGCAGCAGTAGGAGGTTCTGGACCTTGGGACTGGGGCAGGCCAGAAATTCATACTATACACAGTGACTTGTCTATGGTCACCTCATCTGCTCCTGGAGCATCATGGTCAGTGTATTCAGAGGAGATGCAGAAAATGTACTGATGGACTGTGTAGGTGGCAGGAGGAACAGCTAGGCGGGGGGAAAAAGACAAGGATGGACCGTGGTTGTGTCTCAGTTGGTAGAGAGCTTGCCCAGCATCTGTGAAGCCCTGGGCCCCACCCTCAGCACTGTGCAGGGAGGTCAGAGGCACACACCTTGAATGCCAGCACTCAGGAGGTAGAGGCAGGAGAATCAGAAGTTCCTTGTCAGCTATAACTTTGTAGTAAATTTGGGCCCACCCTGGGCTGCAAGAGACCCTGTCTCAAAAATAAATAAATAAATGAATAAATAAACAAATTCTAAAAGAGAAAATGCCACCTTAATAAACTTTTAAAAAAACTTTACTTCTGGGGCCAGAGAGGCCAAAAGAGCCTTTGCTGTTCTTATAGAGGATCTAGGTTTGGTTCCCAACACTCACATTGGCCAGTTCGAAGCCACCTAAAGCTCCAGCCTCAGGAGATCTGATGCCTTCTTACCTTGACAGGCACCAAAACACACAAGAGCATATACACAACACATACATACACATAAATAATAATAATAGAGTAAATCTTTAAAAAATTATTTGAGCCTGGTCCTCACCTAAAGCCTGATAGGAAAGAACCTCAGACAGACCGAGTTTCTCACCTAAGGCCACCAGGAGAGAGGCTCTTGAACTGACGCTCAGCAGTGTGTTCTGAAATTCACATAAACACCCAGCTTCTGTCGTGTAGCCCAAACTCTCCAGAGTCTGGAGAAACTGGCCAAGCAAGTACTTTCTTGGGCTTTTAGCATCCATCATTCCTTTCCAAAGCAGACGTGGCGGGCACTCTCCTGGCATACTCTAGTCTGCTGATGTAAAGGGCATGTTCCTGGTAAGGCAGAGTTAGGAGGGTTCGGGGAAAGCCAATACTTTAGAAACATGCAAGAAAGGGGCTGGGAAGGTGGGTTAGTCAGTAAGGAGTTTCCACACAAGTGGGAAGACCCAAGTTCAACACTCACAACCCGGTGAAACAGCCAGGCACACCACTACAAACACTGGCAAGGGCAAAAATGTCATGATCCCAAGTGATGGAGAAAGACAACCGCTGACCTCTGGCTTTCCCAGTCATGTGCGCGTACACACACACACACACACACACACACACACACACACACACACACACTGCACAAGAAAAGGAATTAGATAATTTTAGGATGAAATGGCAAAGTGACAGCCTTTCTTACCTGGCAGGCACTGTTGACAATTCTGCGTGTACTTCCTAGTTGAATCCTCCTGGCTCCTCTGAGGTGGGGGTCATCATTATCCCGACTTTACAGAAGGCTTCAGTATCACTGTCACATGGCATGTGCTAAAAAGTGGCCTGTTTCCCTTTAGACCTGAAAGACGCCTTGCCCAACTCTCCAAAGAAGAAAAAAATAGCACAGTGCTAAGACCTGCTGCCTATTAGTTACTGTTCTCTTTGCTGTGACAAAGTATCTAACCAGGGCCAGTGAGATGGCCTAGTGGGTAAAGGCACTTGTTGCCAAGGCTGACAGCCTGAGTCCATCTCCAGGACCACAGGGTGGCAGGCACCAACTGACTCCAGTGAGTTTTCCTCTGACGATGGTGTGCACTGTCACACAAATAAGCGCTATAATTAAATTTTCTTCTAGTTTGACAAAAGCAATTTAAAGAAGGTTTTGCTTTGGCTTGAAGTTTGGGAACACAGTCCGTCACGGTAGAAAAGGCATAGCAGCAAAGCATGTAGCAACTGGTCACAGCAAATCCATAGTCAAGAAGCAGAGGAAGATGAACGCTGGGGATCACCTTGCTTTTTCAATTTTATGCAGTTTAGAACCCCAAGCGTGGGATGGTACTCCCCCCTCACTTAAAAGTTGCTGGACATGCTCTCACAGACATACATGGTGGATTTTCAAGTGCTCTGTAAGTCCAATTCACTGACAAGAAAGATTAACCATCACAGGGGAGCAAGGAATGCCATCGTCAGGGATGGTGACGCTAAACCTGAAGGTCAGGGGCAGGCAGCTGGGAGCACCCAGAAGAATAAGACATAGCTCTGCCTGCAGGATGCTGTATTTCTGTAGCAGCAAATACATGGTGCTATGATCCTTGGTGAGGGGTGGGGGACATTGTGGTTACCACTGAATGTTGAGAGAAAAGATAGACCAGATTTGGGAGGATATGATGGCTAATTTTATGTGTCAACCTGATACAAGCTAAAGTCATTTAGGAAGAGGGAACCTCAACTGAGAAAATGCCCCCTTCAGATTGGCTTGTGGTGCGTTTTCTTGATTGTGTGGGAGGGCTCACTTACTGTGGGTAGTAGTACCACCTCTGTACCTGTGGTCCTGAGTCCTACAAGAAAGGGCTGAACAAGCCAGTAAGCAGCATCTCTCCATGGCCTATGAGTTTCTGCCTCCAGGTTCCTGCCTTGACTTCCCTGGATGATGGGCAAGCTGTGAGATGAAATAAACATTTTGCCTCCAAAACATTTTGGTAGTGTTTTATCACAGCGTTAGAAACTCTAACAAAGACAAAGATTTTCCGAAAAAGACATCACCAGAGTGAAAAGGACAGGATGTCACGGTAGCTGGCTAGCAGCTGCAAGAAAGTGTGGTGGAAGGGTTTGTGGCCTGGTTACTCCAGAAGTAGGGCTTGCTACCTCAGAGTGGTCAGGCTATGTTGGTGAGAGTGAAGACAGGTGGCCTGTGGCATAGCTTAGGAATTCCATTGTAGTCTAGAGGGGCACAGGCTTTCGTAGCTGGCCTGCACTTCTTGCCTTCACCAGCCATGAAAATGAGAGCTGGCAGTCGTTATGGAACCGTACCTTCTACAGGGCTACGAAATGCCTTGTACCATCAACAAGACATTTCAGCTTTACATTTGTCAACGAGGAAAAGGAAGAGCACTTAGTAGGCTCTTGTCTTGAAAGATTCAACTTTTTAAAAGACTATTATTGGATGTGTGTAAGCACTGTCTGTGTCTGTGCTGTGTGCATGCATGTGAAGGCCAGAGAACTCCCAGGAGTCTGTCTCTCCAGCAACCATGTGGGACCTTGGGCGCAGGTCATCAGGCTTGTGCACAGACTTGTGCAGGAAGTACTCACTTACTGAGCCATCTTGGGTATCCACCTGAGGCTTCCTTACCTCCAGTGTCAACTGATAAGATACTTAAAATTCATGTCCCCTCTTTGTGGGATGGACACTTTGAAGATATCTTTGAAAATGGATTGAAAATGTAACTTAATGTATGGAGCCCTTCTCAAGGTCCTGGGTTCTATCCTTGGCCTTATATAAACCAGGCCTATCATCCCAGTACTAGGAGGCAAAGACAGAGGGTCTCAAGTTTAAGGTCATTCTCAACTACATAGGGAATCTGAGGCCAAGGTACATACGATCCTGTCTCTAAATTAAATAACTAATTAATTAATTAAAAACAAAACAAACAAACAAACAAAAAAAAACAACTGACTAATCCTCAAACTTCTGGAAATTCACCATACTGCTGTCACCACCAGGGAAACTAGGTGATGGCTACCAAAGACCTCACTGTACTATTTTTGCAACTGTGTGTGAGCCTGTAATTATTTCGAAATAAAAAACCAAAAAACAAACATGTTCTGGAATCACACAGAGCCAGTTCAAACATCACATCTGACACAAAAACAAGTTTTCATCATGGAAGCAGCTGTTTCTCATTTCACAACTTAAAAAAAAAAAAAAACAGCTTGTAGAGCTGGAGCCATATCTCAGCTGACTGTGTTTGCCCAGCACGCAGGAAGCCCTGGTTCGACTCTTAGCATGGCATAAACAGCACTGAGCATATAGAAGCAGATGTTCAAGGTCCTCTTTGACAAGTTCAAAGCCAGCATGGGCTACATGAGTCCCTGTCTCAAATTAAGTAAGAGTCCGGTGAGATGGTTCAGGAGGTAAAGTCACCAAGTCTGGCAGTCTGGATTTGGTCACCAGGACCTATGACAAACTGATGAATGGATACCTCTGATTGGCAGATTTCTCTCTCTCTCCCTCTCTCTCTCTCCCCTTCCCTCTTCCCTTCCCTCTCTCTCTCTCTCTCTCTCTCTCTCTCTCTCTCTCTCTCTCTCTCTCTCTCTCTCTCTCTCTCTCTCTCTCACACACACACACACACACACACACACATCCACCTACCCACTCACTTCCACAAATACATAAATGTAAAAAAAAATCATAAAAGATTGTCTGTGACATCTTGGGTAAATTCATAATTGTTATGCTACTTATTCATTTTCATAGTGTGACAGAGAGTTGAGGTTGCCACAGTTAGAAACTACATGTCCAAAGAGGTGAGCTTGGGACAGACTTTTCCTGTGTGTGTGTGTTTGTGGTATGTGTGGTGTGCACTGAGTCACCTTCCTGGCCTCTCAAGATGCTTTTCTGAACAATGGAGATGCCTGGCCTAAAGACAGGGCTCTACAGAGATAGCATGCCCTTCCTGAGATGTAGAGCTCACCTGCTACCATCTTTCCCCTCAGCCTCCTAGAAGACAGAACCCAGATCATGACTTCCTGAAGATGACCATCCACCTTACACATCTCTCCAGGACCTATGCTGACCAATGGACTGCCAGTTAGTTACTCTAATAAGCTGTGCCATACCTCCTATGCCAACTCCTCAGCCCCTGCCTGGTCCTCCTGGAAGCTCAGGACACCCATGGGTCCTGGCCAGTACTCTTGCAAAACTTGCCTATGTGTTCAGTGGGCAGCAAGAGCGTGTCTGTTTGAGGAGACCCAGGGCTTCACCCAAGCCCAGGGTCTGAATGGAAACATTATCACAATTTAATTACCTTTCACAAACGCAGCCTGGGAAACCCCACTCCTTGGCCAGAATGCCAACCTCAAACAGAGCCAGGGGTGAGCGGAAGCTGTGCTCCCCCAGGGGTGAGGGGACAGCCCTCAGGAGCTTCATACCCTTTAATGAAGCTTCCAAGTGACCCCCAGCACTTGTGGAGCCCATGAGGGTTCCCCCCCAGCCATGCACCACAAAATCTAGAGCCAGGCAGGCACATGGGGTTTTGTTGGGAATATCCTAAGGGTTTCCCCCCTCCTTTCTTCTTTTCTTTTTTCCCCTTTCTGTCCCCCCCCCCCTTTTTCCCCTTTTTTAATAAAACGGGTGATAAAGAGTCCTGCCAGGAACCATTGTCTTCCCAAGTCTAAAGTGTTCGAAATTAATTTATCCGCCTAGGACGGTGTATAAATTTCTCATTACCAGTGTCAGTGATGAACAAGAAACCATTCCAAGAAATGTCTCGGGCCCTTGCCAAGCCCTGGGCCCTGGGTCCCTCACAGAGCCAGTGCCCGCGACAATGGGCTTCACACAGTCAGGAGTGTTAACTATGCATGCTTTCGCGTTGCCCGGGCTCAGCCAAATGTCCTGTGAGAACCACACGTCCACACCCGGCTTTATTATTCTACACAGACTCTGGCTTGTTGTGTGTCTCCAGCTTGCTGAGCACAATGTGGGGTGTTGCGTGGGACATTGTGGTTGTGGTGGGTATGTGCTTTAAAAAGCTTGCTACCCTCTCTCTCACTCTTTGGGTGACCCACACCCACTTCCATTCCCTAAAAGGTTGTGGCGACTGTTGAGGGAGCAGTCCTGGAAGATTCCTGGAAGAGCATGATAGGATGGGGGAGGGATTAAATGAACTGAGTCTCTTGGAGGTGTGTCCTGGGGAAGGGGGTGGGTGGGGCGTTAAAACCAAAGAGAGAAATAAAAGGAGGAGGAAAATGGCATCCTTAACTTTCCTCTCAGGACCCTACTGCCAACTGCCAGGGTGGGTGGCAGGTGGATGTAGCAGGCCATGTTTCTGCTGTCCTCAAGTCCCAGCCCCTGATTCCACCTCCAAGGCTGTCCCTAGGAGCCCCCAGGGTCTTCCTGCTATGTATCTACCTCTAATTCCCATATATGACCTTCCCCCTGAGACTTGAAGGGCTGGATGGGGTGCCAGGGAGGGATGGACAGACACCGTGGCCCTTCCTCTTTCCTCAGCAGCTGGTGGCATTCTCTCACTCTGCAAAGCCCGCCACCCAGTGGCCCCAGGGTGAGGCTCTGCACCCTCTGCTTGCACAGGTCTGCTCTGCCTACATCTTGCCCTAGGCTTATTGCTGGGAGTCTGAGCAGGTCTTTTGCCTAAGGCACAAGGTCTCCAAGAGCCTTCTGAGTGTTCTTCTTGCCTAAGGCACAAGGTCTCCAACAGCCCTGATAGTGTTCACCAATACTAGCCAATTTGGGACCTTGAGGGGAGGGCAGAAGGGCTAGCCAAAGAGCCAGGAAACCCCATTCGAGTGTTATCTGTGTCACTCGGGCCCAGTCTGACTCTTGGAATTCTTTTCTGAATACAAAGTACTGAGTCCAGGGTCCCTTAGAAGCCCCAGTGCTGGTCTTCAGGATGACAGTGATGGCCACAGGTGCAGGCTGACAGGAGGATCCCTACCTCAGGGAGTCTGGGGTGCCTCCAATGGGCTGGGTATCAAGGCTGGCCACCAGAAGGGGCCATGTTCTCAATGCAGCCTGCAGCATCTCCAAAGCTCTTCTTCCGCAGGAGTCTTGGCCAGGGGGCTGAGCATGCTCAGACCAAGAGGCCACTTTGCAGAAGCACTGGTCTTGGCAGGCAGGCTTATGCCTGGTCTCTGTGCCTGGCCACTGAGGGCAGGGCCTCTGCAGTGTGGCTGATTGGGATGCCTGGCAAGTCACCGGCCCCGGGCTGTGGGCCAGCCTGCAGCCCTGCGGAGGTGGCCTCATTAAAGGACTCATGGTCCAGTGGGCAGGGCATCAGACTGGACATCTGGAGGTTTGGGGCCGGGTCCAGCTTGCTGCAGCTTTGCTGGGTGACCTTAAGCAGATTACTCGGCCTCTCAGTGCCCCACCTGCTGCCTGCCTTCTCCCTGTCTGGCAAGGCTTCCTGGAGGGAATATTAATGGGGTAGTTCAGGGAAGCCTGGATTCTATAGAGCCTCACTCTTAGCCATCTCTGTCATGCCAGGGGTGGGCAGGGTCACCAGGAACCTTCCTGCTGAAAGCATCTTAAGAGCCTTCCAGATACCACTGTCCAGGGCTGCAACAAGGTGGCTTACAGACCTTAAAGGAGGCTGTGACATTGGAGAACTGAATGGGCTGTGAGGATGTCACCATGAACTTCTTTCACCACAGAGGGAGAGTTGGTCCAGGATCCAGCACCACAAAGATACTGCTGGCCAGAGATCTGAGCATCTGGCCTTTCGTATCTCCCATTTCTCCAGCCTCCAGCGTCCAGCCTTCCTTCCCAGACTCGGTGAACTTTGGTGTGCATGTAGACCCCTGTCAATCGTGACAATGAGATGGCTCAGTGGATAAGAGCACTTCCTACGGGAGCACAAAGACTGGAGTTTTGTGCATCGCCATAAAACCTGGATGTGGCGACTTGTGATGCAACCCCAGCATTGGAGTTGGGGAGGGCAGAGATAGGAGGGAGGCTGATGCTTGCTAATAACCAGACTTGCCAAAAGGAAAATGAAATAAAAAACCTCAGTCAGTGAGTCTCAAATTCACTGTGAGACTCACCTCAAGTGAGAGTGATAATGAAGAGAGAGGGAGAGAGAACAACACAAAGTTCTCCTCTGGCCTCTACAATGTAATGGGCCTGTGCACACACACCACATGACATTAAGTCCCTACAGTGAGGATGTCTTCAGGCATCTCCTCCGGTACCTGGGCCCCTCATTGCAGCCTGCTCTGCTGTCTTCTGTGCACCAAGGTCTGCATAACCAACAGCGAATCTCAGGACCTCCTGTGCTTACGTGAAATCCCGGGCCAGCCTGTGTTAGTCCTGCTGCCTAGAAGGTCTCCTCATCTTGTCTCCAGGGTGGGTTGGTCGTCCTGTCTAACTATGGCCTTACATCCTGCCCTCTATGCATAGCTCTTCCTCTGAACTGTTCTTGGGGACATAGCCTGACCTCTTCCTCTTTGGCCCTGAGCATCCTGGTCTACTCTTATCAGAACTCCGTGGATGGTGCCTACCCTCCAGCCCAGTGGGATTCCAGAATAGACCCAGTCTGGGCTGCAGCAGATGCTGGGTAGATGAGCGCTAAGAAAAAGTCCAAGAGGTCAAGGGAAGCATCCTAGCCCTCCAGGTTCTTGCCTGCTTACTCCAAGAACCCTTGAACTAAGTCATCAGTGCTTTGCCTAAGAAGCAGCGATTCTCTCAGAATTCTCCTGTTGATCTGAGGTCTTCCAAGATGGCTTCTGCAGCTGTGCCAACCCCACCATGACAGACTGTTTCCTCAGACTGAACCAAAGAGAAGCCTTCCTCTCTTCCGCTGATTTTTTTTTTCAGACATCTTATCACAGCAATGAGGAAAGGATCCAATGTCACACCCTGGCATTGCAGATCTAGTCTGGGCCCATCTTGTGTGATTCAGATACTTGCACGTGTGTATGCGCATGTATGTGGAGGCCAGAGATCACTGCTAGGGGTCTTTCTCAGCAGCTCTCCACTCATCCATCCATCCATCCATCCACCTATCTATCTATCTATCTATCTATCTATCTATCTATCTATCTATCTATCTACCTATCTATTTTTAGGCAGGGTCTCTCACTGGACCTGGAGCTCACTAACTGGACGTAGTTGGCTGGCCAGTGGGCTCCAGGATATGGATATCTCCGCCTCTCCAGTGCTAAGACTATAGATATGTGCCACCATCCACCATGTCTGGCTTTTAAGTAGATGCTGGGAATCTGAACTCAGGTTCTCGTGCTTGCATGGCGCGCTCTTTATTCACTGAGCCGTCACCCAGCCCTAGTTCCTCTTCTCTACTCTCTGAGTACCAAGACAATAGTCCTTGCGATTATAACTGTACTATTTCCTGCTTCCTGTAACCTTACTTTTTTAGGTTCACAATAAATTTATTCCTGAAAACAACCTTACAGCTCACACATAGCCAAGGAAACCAAGGCTCCGAGAGATTAAGTGGCTTGCTTGGGGTCACACAACTGGTAGAAGCCGATCTGGGAGCCAAGTCCAGAGCTGTAAAGCACGAAGCTCAAGCTCCCACCCCCAGCAACATCTGCTCTCCTCCAATGCCTGCCAAGGCCGCTTGCAGGCATGGCATCGGCACAGTTGTGAAAGGCCAAGAAAGGATTTCCTGGACGACTCTTTTCCCTTGGCAGTGGTATTTTAAGCATTCTTCACAGCCTACCCCAAAGTAGGCTCAAGGGTGGGATTTCAGACACCAGTATTATGTAATGTTAACCACTCACAGCCGTACCTATAGCCAAACACCCGCAGTGGACGTGCCCAGTTAATCCTCCATACTTCATCATGGCTAAATGCCCACAGTAGACTTGCCCAGTTAATCTTTTTCCAAATTCACTGTGGCTTGACTGAATATGATGAATTTTATATTGATGTGTATGATGGTTAATTTTGACTGTGACCTTAATTGGTTCTGGAATTAACTAAGAGGCAAGTCTCTGGATGGGTTTATGGAGCATTTCCAGGAAGAAGTAACTGAGGGAAGAAGACCCACCCGAGGAGTAGGTGGTACTTCCTGCAGCAGCCCAGATAGCAGAGGTTCAGGGGAGAGGGATGTTGTTGTGTTCTTGCTGGTGTGTGTGCACACACTGCTGTCCCCATCGCTGCTGCAGCTGCTTCCACCCTGCCCTGACGTCAGACCCCAGCTTCTTCTGTTTTCTAGTGTAAATAAAACATGAGGGCATCTCTGGGAAGCCTCCAGGCCTTCAGCATCACATCAGGATGGCTGAGGTTTGGGGCTTGGTGGACTGATGGCCACCAGGCTCTCAGCTTTTCCAGTATGCAGATGGCCCTAGCTGGATTGTCCAGCCTTTGTAATACATATGCATCTGCTGACCCATACAATGTGTGAGCTTTTGTCACTGTGTCAAATCCCTGAGAAAATTGACTTATAAGGAAGAATGTTTTGCTCTGGTCTTGTTTCAGAGGCTGCATCCATGGGAACTTGGTCCTGTTGTCTGGGGCCTGTGGCAAGGAAGTAGTCATGATGGGAACACGTGATAAGGCAAGCTGGACATCTCACGGTATGGGGAAGCCAAAGGACAGAAGACAGACAATACCCCAGTAAGCCTTCAGGAGCCACACACTCAGTGGCTGAACTCCTTCTGCTAGGCTCCCCCTCTTAAAAGGCCCACCATCTTCCAGTCATTTGAAGACTGGGAATGAAGACTAGCCCATGAGCCAAACTAGAGCAACTGACCCTTTCAAAGACTGCTCTGGGAACAAGGACCAGAAATTAAGAGTTGGGGGGCTGGAGAGGTGACTCAGTGGTTAAGTCATTGGCTTCTTTCCCAGGTTCAGTTCCAGGCACGTACGTGGTAGCTTATAACCATCTATAACTCCAGTTTCAGGGAGATTTTAGGCCCTCCTTAGTCACTGTGTGCATGAGGTACACAGACGTGCATGCAGGGAAAACACCTATACATATAAAACAACAAAAATTTGAAAAGTTGATTAAAATCTCTAAGTTTTTACGATATTGGTTCTTTTTTTCCGTTCATTTCCAGATTCAATACAATCCCAACTAAAGCTCTACCAGGGTGTCTGTTGTTGGTTTGTTGGTTTTTCCAGACAGGGTTTCTCTGTGGATCTCTGGCTTGTTAGACCAGACTATCTTTGAACTCACAGAGATCCATGTGCCTCTGCCTCCTGAGTGCTGTGATTAAAGGCACGTGCTACTACAAGGGTTTTTTAAACACAGAAAATGCACAGGAATTAAAAGAATGCAAATAAATTTAGGGGGCTTGGGAGACAGCTTAGTAGGCAACGTGCAAGCATAGAACTTAAGTTTGGTACCCAGAACTCATCTTAAAAGTAAAAGGCTGAACACAGTGGCACACACTTGGAATCCCCAGTGTGGAGGCAGGTTGATTCCTGGGACTTACCTCCAGCCATTTTGGCAGTCAGCTAATCAGTGAATTTCAGGCCAGTGGGAGGCCTAGGTTCAAAAATAAGGTAGACCATGTCATAAGAAATGTCTTCTCTCTCTCTCTCTCTCTCTCTCTCTCTCTCTCTCTCTCTCTCTCTCTCTCTCTCTCTCTCTCTCACACACACACACACACACACACACACACTCCACATCTCTCTCTCTCTCTCTCTCTCTCTCTCTCTCTCTCTCTCTCTCTCTCTCTCTCACACACACACACACACACACACACACACTCCACATCTCTCTCTCACACACACACACACATATACACACACACATACAGGAACAACACTAGTAATGGAACAAGCTTAAAGGATCAGTCTCCCTTGGTTTCAAGGCTCCCTGTAAAGCCTCAGGAACCAAGATGATGTGGGTTATTCCAGCAAATAGCCAGTAAACAATAGGAAAAATACTATTTCTTGTGGTTTGACTAGAAAGTGTTCCCACAAGCACTTGGTCTCCAGCTGATGGGGACGCCAACTATTTTGAGAGGTCAAGAAACTATTTAAAGGTGAAATCTGGCTGACGGAAAGGAGATGAATTTTAGCCTGGCCCACTTCTGGTCTAAACTCTCAGATTCCTCTTCCACCATATGTAAAGAGTCTCAGTCACAATTATCAATCACTATAAACTCTATCATGCGTTCCTGACATGATGGACCACAACCTCTCAAACATGAGCAGGAATAAGGCCTTCCTTCTTCAAGTCACATTGGTGAAGGCCTTTCATCTCAGGGATGAAAGAAGTGATTACTGAGGTGTACTCCAAGGATCTGCTCTTGGTAGAGATGGAAACAACTCAACAAGGCTCATTTTTTTCTCAACAAATTGTGCTAAAGCAATTTAACACACACAAAGAAACGAATGTGCAGCTGCACACTTTGTGTTGGTTATTTTCAGTTTCCGTGACAACATTCCTGACAAAATCAGGTACAGAAGAAAGGTTTTGTCTCAGATCACAGCTGGATAGTCACCATGGTGGCAGGAGCATGAGGCGGCTGTTCAAACACATGCCATATGCAGTCAGAAGAAAAAAAGAAAAAAGGTGAATTGTGGGACATCAGGTTATGAAATAGTGGCACACATTTTAGGCATGGTTCTCTAAGTGCTCTGGAAACACCCTCATGGACACACCCAGAAGTGCACCTCACTAAAGTCCAATGGGGTTGTTAATCAATAAAGCTGACATTCAAAATTACCTGTCCTGCGACTTCCCTAGTCCTGGTGCCAGTGTTCTCTACTGTCCATTTCTCATTGCTGTGACACAACAAGAAGCCATCTAATGTCTACCTTGACTCACAGTTTGGGATAACACAGTCCCTATGGTGGGGAAACAGACCGTTACTATGGCAAAGGCATGGTAGCACATGTTTCTTTAGTAGCAGGAACATTCCAGTGGTACTCTTCATCTCTTCACATCGTATTAGAACATGAAATAGACATACAACATGGGGAGGCTGTAAACCTCAAAGCCTACCCCAAGGTTAGCACTTCCGTTAGCAAGGCTTCATCTCCTAAAGGTTCCACAACCTCCCAAAACATTACCAGTATTTGGGACCAAGTGTTCAAACACATGAGTCTATGGAGAATAAGTATTTCATGTTCAAACACAACATATCTTATAACAAACCAAGGTCTAAGGATCACAGATCAATGGTGATCATAGGTCAATAGTGAACAATGACACAGTAGATATCCCAAAAACAAGAGGAAGAGAGCTTTTTATAAATTCTCAGAGTTGCCATCTTCTGGACATGATGTGGCCATTGTACTCATGAAGTCACACAGCTGCAGTGACCTGCATATGACCTGAAAAAGAACAAGCCAACAAAACCAGTTGACATTCCATCAGGCAGAACCTAACAGACTCCATGATTGAAGAGGGGAGACACATAAGAGGGACATTTCAGGGTGCCTAGGGGAACTGGGGAGGTAGTTGGAGTAGATATGATCAAGACACATTGTTTACATGTATAAAATTGCCAAAGAATAAATAAAAGATAATCTGTTTTTAAAAGTTCTCACAAAGAAATGATGAATACTTTCAAGGATGGATCTGCTAGCAATCATGGTACCCTGCTCTGCCTTACACAGTGTACCAATTTCAAAGCATTGTCTTTCTTCCCAAGACATGTGAACAATTTACTGTATTGAGTATAAAATTTAAAAAAAAAAAACAAATCATAGACGTACATATAAAAGTTAAGCTCATAAGACATCTAGAAGAAACAAAATTTTTTCAGCTACAAGACAAAAGCATGTCATATGAGGAAAAAGGCTAGTAAACTAGATTTCACCAAAATGAAAGTTTCTAGACTAGGGAGATAAATAAGTGAATAGTGTTTGCCGTGAAAGAATAAGGATTCAAGTTTGAACCCCCAGAACCCACATAAAAGCAGTTTGTGATGATGTATAACTGTGACCCCAACACCCCTAAATGAGACCAGAGAAAGAATTAGAAGAATGCCCAGAAACTCATGGGACAGCTAGCCTAGTGTATGAAGTTGTGAATAGCAATTAGTTCTGCTTCAAATCAGCAAAGGCCAATACTCAAGACTGTCCTTTGACTTCCACACATACCAAGGCATGCATGTGTTTGAGCACAGGCATGTACACAGAGATCACATGCATATACATACACACAGAGATCTCACAGAGAGAGAGAGATCACACACATATGGGAGAAAATAAAAAGGAAATGAAAGTTCTTACTAGACATGTTGGCATATAGCTGTAATCTTAACATTTGGGAGGCAGAAGTAGGAAGATTTCAACATTCAAGGCTAGCCTGGGCTATATGTAATGAGAGCTTGTCCCAGAAAATAAATACATAAAAAATAATAAATGAATGATTTAAAACTTAAATTGAAAACTTTTTGCTCTTTAGAAAACTCTAAGACTTGAAGTCCTGGAAAAAAATAGTGAGTGAGGCTGTCTTAGTCGGGTTTCTATTGCTGTGAAGAGACACCATGACCACAGAAACTCATAAAGGAAAGCATTAATACAGTTTCAGAGGCTTAGTCCATTTCATCATGCTGGGGCATGGTGGCATGCAGGCAGACATGGTGCTGGAGAAGGAGCTGAGAGTTCTACATCTTGTACCGGCAACAGGAAGTGGACTGAGTATCACACTGAGGGAAGCTTGAGCAAAGGAAATCCCACCCCTACAGTGACACACTTCCTCCGACAAGGCCACACCTTTCAATAGTGCTACTCCATTTGGCGGCCATTTTCTTTTAGACCACCTCAGCTGAGAAGCAGCAACCATGAAGAGCTGCAGAGAAGGTAGATAGTTGTTGATAGTCTGAGATGATATCTATCATCTTCAGCCACCTCCACTATATCACTTCCTCTGCCAGAACCTCTGCTCCATAGGGAAGAAGCTGCATCCAGGACATTTGCTTTGAGGAAGAAATAAAATATGCAAGCTCACCTCCCAAAGCTGCTAATTCCCTTCCTTCTACTCCCCTGCCCTCTAAGAAGATGCAAACCAGTTAAAGAGACGTGGACACTGAAGAAGTTTCTACCAAATAAATGTCCCAGACGATAAAGCAAGAGTTATCCAACAGGGCTGGAGGGATGGCTCAGTGATTAAGACCACTTGTTGCTCTTACAGAGAACCCAGGGTTGGTCCCAGGACCCATATGGCGGCTCACAACCATCCATGCATATAATACATATACATGCATACAGTCTAAACAGTCATACATGTAAAATACAAATAAATGTTTAGAAAACCAGAAAGAGTGTTCCCACGCTCTTGAAGTGGCTCAAATGGGAGAAGTGCCTGCCACCAAGCCTGATGACCTCAGTTTGATCCCTGGGACCCACGTGGTGGTAGGAAGAAACTGACTCCCCTAAGTTGTCTATCCACACATACATGCCCTAATACAGACAAAAACATACACCACAAATACATACGTTAATGTGTCTATATTTTTTTTAAAAGAAAGAACGGGTACCCCCCTGGTGATCTGACTGTAAGCTTGGAAATATCCCTGAAATCCCCAAGACAGTCCAGAGGCTGAATTGGAAGGTATAAGGGACACACACAGAGGGCCCGCCACTTCTCTGGGCTTGGTGGTGGTTTCAAAGGGAAAAAAAAATGTGGAAAGAAAAAGAACAAGAAAGAGGTGCAGGAGAAAAGGGGGAAGAAGGGAAAGGAATGGCAGAGGTGGAGAAAGGGAAGGGCCTCAGAAGAAAGGAGGCAGCACCAGGAAGACCTAATCAAGGCTGGAAAAGACACAGGCGAGCCTTGTGATGGGAAGAACAGCAGTAGAACCTCAGAACTGGGCAAGTTTGGTAATCTCAGCGCCAATCAACCCAGTGTGATGATGAGTGCAGTGAAGATCAACTCTGGTGGTAAAATTATTTAAAGTGGGGGAGGGGCTCACATGCAGTAGGAAAGAGGACTGCTATCAATTAGTAATGTCTGGCATGAGTGAGCATTGAGGAGCAGAGGTGGGCATGCTCTGTGTTCCCCGAGTTGCACCAAGTTACAGGAATGTAGCTCCTGTAAGACAGTTTAGGGACAAACAGCTTTCTTGTCTCTGGGTGATGACGTTTGTTTGCTTGGCTCTAGAATTGCTCTTTAAACAACATTTCCATTAGTAGAATGAGTTTAGTGTAGGGCTGAGAGATAGCTCAGGGCAGAGCAGTTGCCTAGCATGTGTAAGATGCTAAGTTCAATTCCAATCACCTAAAACAAAACAAAACAACAAAAACAGGCATAGTGGCGCATGGTTATAATCGTAGGCCCTAGGAGGCACAGATAGGCAGATCTTAGAGCTTACTGAACAACTAGTCTATCCAAATGGACAAGTTTTAGGCCTATAAGAAACACTATCTCAAAAATTAAAACAAAACAAAAAATCGGGATAGATAGCCCTGAAGTGAACTATAAAAACAGTATAACATAAAACTGTGTGTTGAAATATTGTGAGATTCTGTGTGTGTGTGTGAAGAGAGAGAGAGAGAGAGGAGAGAGAGAGAGAGAGAGAGAGAGAGAGAGAGAGAGAGAGAGAGGGAGGGAGGGAGGGAGGGAGGGAGGGAGGGAGGGAGGGAGGGAGGGAGAGGCTGGATTGTGGATTGTATGGTTCTCATGATATCAAAAAATTGGACATATCTCCAAGGACTCAGCTTTTGTAATTGTCAAAAGGGGCTCAACATGACATTTTTACCTCACAGAGGTTGACCTGGGATGGTGCCCACACATAGCTGGTACTAACCAAACTCTGCCCTTCCCTTTGATCACCTCAATGGTGTGGTCAGGGAGGGTGCTGCGTTCAGGTACAGGGCCTGCAGGCCCATGAGTGAAGCCATGGTGCCAAGACTCATGCCCTAACAGTGATGTCATCTCTACAGGACTCCACGCCCCCGAGGAGAGTAGAGGTTAGGGGCCGAGGGTGCAATCAGCCAGTCCCCTTTGGGACTTTAGTGTTGTGGAGTCCCTTATAGTACTGCTGCACCCAAACACTCCTGACAAGAAGCCAGCAGTAGCTTTGATGTTACCTGGACTTTTCCTCACCTGGGCATGAGATCCCTAGAGGGTCCTGGTCCTTCACTAGGCCTGGGTACCACTATAGGCACATCAAGTCATGGCACGTTCGCTTTATTTGCCAATCTGTTGACTGTGCCCTCTTTGGCCTTCCAGTCCTATTCATTGAGCAGTAAACACGTTACCTAGCAACCAAATGTCAATATCAACAAAGGCTCTGATGAAGTTGTTAATCTGGGTGAGACTGACAGCGGAGCCAAGGCACTCTGTGCACTGTTCCTCCATGCATTGTCTGACACTTAGCCTGGCCCACGAGGGAATCGATGCTCAAAAGACCCCACATCTCCCTCCACTATGAAAACTAAATGAAGTGTGTGTTGCAGGCAGCGAAAAGGCCCCAGAGCTGGCCCCCCTAGGGGTCTTACTTGTCTTTTTTTTCTTTTCTCTCCCTAGGGCCCCAGCTCATGGGGTAGAGTACTTCTTCTGAGTCTGTGGCTGCTAATTTACAGGAACAATGTAGGACACTCCAGGGCTAGTCCAAGGCACTCAAAGAGACATGCCCGCCATTTGTTCTGTTTTGGGATCCTCAGGTGAGGCGACAATGGTGCAGCTGGTTCTGGGGCATGTCATTGTGCCAGGCTGGAGCAGCTAATAGACACTGTGGTCTCCAACTGACCAGGTGGCAGGTACTGTGAGGTGTAGGGTAGGCTATGCATCAACAAAGGACATGCCCTGCTCCCTGAAGTTCAAACTGCAAAGGAGAAGACTGGGGGGAATAGCATGGTCAGCAGAATGCCTTCTTCACATGCATAAAGCCTTGGATTTGACCACGAGCTCTGCATACACTGGCAAGAGCGGTACAGCACTCGAGGAGGTAGGGCAGGAGGATCTGAAGTTCAAGTCCATCCTTGGTTGGTTGCATATTGAATTTTAGGCTATTCAAGAGCAAGGCAGACAATGGAAGCATAGCATTAGAGGACACGAACACAAAATCCCTGGTATAGACAGACTAGAACATGATTCCAATTTGGAGAGTGATGGGGGGGCTGGAGTGTCTAGGATGGAGCATATGTGGAGGCAAAAAGAGAGTGGAGGTCTGAGGGCACCCAGCAGGGCCAGGACTCCGTGGAAGCTCCTTTGAAGGAGAGCAAGAAGCAGCGCTGGGTTTTCATACAGAGACTTACGGTCCTGCCTCAGTGGCTCATAGGAGCAGAATATAGGGTCTGCCAGGTAGGAGATTCTAGCCCAGGAGGGGTAGGAATTATGGAGATTCACCCTATGGCGACTGAAAGATCAGGTTAAGGTGTGAGAGAATATAGCCTGAGTAGGGCTGAGGGTCAGGAGAGCAAAGTCTGGGGTCCCGAAATGGGGGCCAGCAAAGCCTCAGCTCTGGACCTCAACATTATTCTTCTTTAAAATGGCTAAACTGACCTGTGCTTCAGTACCAGCGGCCAGGTCTCCTCTCAGTGTGTGTTCAACCACTGGCAGGTCTTGCCTGGGGACTCTTTCTACAAAAGCAAGCCACCCAAGCCAAGTAATGGCTGAGACCGTCCCTGAAGCACAAAGGCCTGAAGGAGGACATGTCAGTGCTGGACCACTCGCTGAACAAACCATAGGCAGCTTGGCACTGCTGCACATTGCATTGTGCCTGCCTCTCAGAAGACTCCTTGAGATTACCCCCATAGTGCTGCTCTAAAGACTGATGGGGCCACTCTGTCATGGGTCAGTGCTAACACTTGATGCTGATTTATTTATTTCCATATTCCAAGGCAGTGGGAATAGCCTTCCTCAGGGATTGGCCTGGTGGATTGTTGGTTGAGCAGGATAAATAAATGAGTCCATGATCTGAGTGGAGTTCCTGGAAGGAGAAGGCCAGAATCTGTGCCCAAGGCCCTGGATGGATGAACCACTACTGTAATAAGCTCAGCTGTGCTTGACCAGAATGAATGAATGAATGAATGAATGAATGAATGAATGAATGAATGAATGAATGAAATGGGCCAAGCATCTGCTTCCACGTTTGATGGTTCCAGATATAGTTTCTAGTGCCAGGCATTATAATAGGTGAAAATCAGACACTGTTCTCATAGTGGGAGGAGACTGGACCACCAAGAGCCAATTTAGGCAAGCTAAGGTATTCTTCCAAGAAGACTGTCATACCTCTGCGTCTGCCTGAGGAGGGGTGGAGGCAGCAGAATCGAGGAATCCTGCAGGAACTGTTGGCAGAGCAGAACGAAGAAAGGTGAGGGTTAAAGACCCAGGTGTAGGGAGTCCCCTACTCCACATGTTAAGTCACTGTAGACCAGTGACCAGTATCTCTCCTCTGAGTTTTGGTTTTTATGTCTGATGCACCACAAGATTGGGATGGATGGCTTTTGCCTTGCTTTGTAGGAAGAGGGATTTTCTAGGATGAATCTAGGCTGGGGCTATGAACCCAAAACTTAAGTTTTCATGAGGCATTACAGCCATATTTCAAAATGACCTTTCTGAGCACATCTCACAAATAAGTAGTTTTCCCAAAGCAGCAATTCTAGCAATTCGAAGGCTCCAGAGATGTTAACAGACTGATGGACTGTTTCCTTCAGTTGTATAGCAACAATTTCCAAAATAAAAGTTTTTTTTTAATCCCAAACTAGCTTAGACATGCTGTTGAGATGATCTTCTCTACCTCCCATGAACAAGGATTACTGGTATGCACCACTAGGTCATATTTTTTGATAGAACTTGGGGCTTTGCACTTGCTAGGCAAGCATTCTATAAACTGAACTATACCCCCATCTCCAAGAACAATTTGAAGAGTCTTTTAAAAGAATTTTTTGATTTCTTAAAGGAAGAAATGGGACGCATGCTTTCAGTACCCTTCTAATCTGAGAGTCTGAAATAGGGAAGCCTGGCATTGTGTCTTACAGAGACAAGCAGGCTTGGCTGAAGGATTGTAACAGCCCCTGCTGCCAGACATAAGGAGGTTACCATTGTGTAGCAACTTCTCCTGAGTTGAAACATTCCATCCTAGAGGGAAGCTCATTAAGACATAGGAAATTCTAGAAAGAGTCTGGTTGAGATTCAGGAAAAAAAACAACTCCCAAGGCTTAGGAAGTCCCTGAAACCTACCAGATATGCCAGGCTCCTCCTTCCCCAAGGCTATGTAAGCAATAAGCAGTGGCTGAGTAGTGGAGAGCCCCCTCCCTGTCAAACTGTGCAAATGATGCAGAGAGCATCATGGTTCCAGCTCTGTGGGTCACCCCTCATGCTGAGTTAGTTGGGTTGGGCAATTCAGCTGCCTTTGAGTCATCCTTGCTTCTGTAAGGACACCTCCCCATACTATTTTAAGTAACCCAGGAGCTCATCAGCACACAAAGCTGGACTTTGTTGATATTACTTTGGTCTTCTCTGAGATGCAATGCAAGAAATCTGCAGATGATTGAGAAAAAGGTTAGTTATTAAAGGGTTCTTTTGGGTAGCAACTCACTTATACAGACTAAGACAAATTCAGTAGTTGAGTCCCTATAAGGCTGTGAACCAGTCCAATGCTGCTTTAACCTGCCTGACCCGGTCTTCTTCACTATTAAGAAGAACAAGAAAAAAGCACCCCCCCCACACACACATACACCATACATGTTTCCCAGATCTTAAACTAGCCAAAATGCCATTCCTTGGGGGATAGTGCCCCAAGGACATAGGTGGAAGAAACAGCCACTGCATGGATGGGCATAATATTTGCTCATGTCTCCTCAGGAAGGGGCGCACAACAGCTGTCCAGTTTCTTTTTAAATTGATTTAATAAACAGGGCAGACCAATTCCAATGGAAAAAGAATATCATGTGGAAACCCAAAGTTTTAGACCCACTCTGACTTCCAAAATGGTAGTCAACTTACCAGAAATTAGTCATGATAAATACAGCAATGGTTCACATTTATGGAGAACCTGCTGTGGCTAGTGCTGTCCTGAGTGCTTTACAAGCAAGTGCCTAGTGTAATCCTTGAATGGTTAGCATGTAGTAGTACAACAGTACAACATTATCATTCTGCTTCCGTGTGAGGGACTACTTTGTGACTGGCTGGCAGCAGCCTTCCATATCTCATGTTTCCCATGTCTCTTGGGTGCCATTTTCTCCCACCATTTCACTCATTTCCGCCCCTAAGGACACACAGATGGCTGTCCCCACGTCTGGTAAGAAACCATGTCAAGTGACTGACATAGAGAGGAAGTTAAAGGTGACAAAGGACTACACAGACGTGTCCCATTCCATCACAGCTATACCCTTGAAAAACAAGAACAAGGGAATGGGACAGGGGACATAACTCAGTGGGTTGCCTAGTGTCCATGAAGCCCTGAGTTCCACCCCAGTGTCACATAAAACTGGGCATGGTAGCACATGCCTGTAATCCCACTACTACTAAAAATGTCAAATCAAAGGAATCAGCAGTTCAGGGCTATACTGGGCTGCATAGCCAGACTGCAACCTGGGCTCCATAAGAGTCCCCCCCATACACACACACAAACACACACACACACACACACACACACACACACACACACACAAAGAAAAATAAGAGAGAGATAACCTGTTGGAGGATTTGTGCCATGAAATAATGTGTGGTGGCTTCTTTTCTCCTGCTGTGATGAAACACCATAAATAACCAAGGCAACTTATAGAGAAGAATTTCTTTGGACTTTCAGTTCCAGAGGGATGAGAGTCCTTTGTGTGGGGGAAGCATAGCAGCAGGCAGCAGTAGCAGGTGCAGGGCAGGTGGTGAGAACACGCATCCTCAACTCAAGCATAAAGCAGAGAGGGCAAACTGGGAATGGTATCAGGTTTTTAATCTCAAAGCCACCCCCAATAACTTTCTCTGACCAGCAAGATGGCGCCATTAAACCTCCTAAGCAGAGCCACCTACTGCGGACCAAGTATTCAAAATATGAGCCTGTAAGGGACGTTCAAACTCTACAGGAGACAAGGAGACTAACAGAAACCCAAATAGTGGGTGAATGAGATATAGTGAAGTCACACACCATATGACGTCCATTGACAGAAGTACATCTCTCAGTGTGTGATAATCAGTCATACCCAGAGCAAAAAGTCCATTGCACAGTTAACAGGAAAAGCTGCAAGCCTGAAGGGAAGGCTTAGTCAGTAACATAATTGCCTCATGCAAACATGAGGACCAGAACTCAGATCCCTAGCATCCATTTTAAAAACCAGGCATGGTGGCAGTCACCTGTAATCCAAGGACTGGAAAGATGGAGCTTCTTAGGCATCCTCCTTAGCCAATCAGCAAGCTCCAGCTACATGGAAAGACTATCTCAAAGCAAAATTATAGCATCCTTAGCCAATCAGCAAGCTCCAGCTACATGGAGAGACTATCTCACAAAACAAATTGGGAAATGACTGGGAAAGACACCTGGGATTAGTCTCTGGACTCTGCACATGTACACGTGTGCCTGCACACACACAAACACATACACGTTCATACATAAATGCAAAGAGGTCTTGAGGTTTCCTGCAGCTCTGTCAGGTTTGAACCTATCATCAGCGCATATTAGTGGATGGAAAGTCTGTGAGAACCAGTCTGGAGGCAACTGAGGGATTTTTAACTCTATCCAAGTTGGTTGTGGAGGACAGTATCAAAGGTCTCTGCTGTGTAGCCTGGGTGTGTGGTGGGCTGTTACTGCCTAGGTTTGTTTCAGCACACTCTGATGTTTGCACAATAGCAGAATCCTTTGATGCTTTCTCTCTAGCGGACCCTTGTCACTAAGTGATGTGTGACTTTCATTGATCATATGCCAAATTCATGGAGGCTCTGTGACCTTGGGCAAACACCTGCCATTCTGAACAGAGGCTGGTCTGTGTCCTGAGGCCCTGTCTCATCTGTTGTTCCACAGCCTGAGATCCACCCATGGCCTTGTTTGGTGAGCAGCATTCACTGCCCATGGTCACAGTCGGGGATCATGTGGAGGATAGAATTACAATGAGACACCAGGAGAACAAAGTGAGAAGGTATGTGTATGTGATGAGGAGTACTGTGACCAGGCAACCATCACTGCCCGTCTATGGAAGAAAGACATCAGTAGGGCCGGAGTGTATACAGAGGCTGCCTGAGAACCAGTGTAGTATGAGTCCTTGGTTGAAAGACTGAGCCATGTCCTCCTGGGTAGAGATGAAGGACACAGGCCACCAGGGAAGAGAAAGAAGGAATTGGTCAGTGTACACAGAATGAAGGATGAAGGAAGATGGACAAAGAAAGGACCTGGGACGAGATGGGGAAAATGGAATCATGGGGCATCGGGTGCAGACTCAATGAAACGGTTTCCTTGCAGTTACAGCAGGCACAGAACTCTGCCCAACCAGCTCACGGGGCTCTTCTTAAACCAAGGCTAGTACAATAGGGACAGACAAACCCAGAGGTGCTCCGTGAACTTGCACGAGTCCCTGTCACCTTCCCCTCAGGGCCCTGAGTCAGAGGCATGAAATCAACATCTTCAGCAGCATGGAGTCGAGCAGGATGCAGGACTTAAGTGGTAGACTGAGATCTGGAAGCCTTTTGTAGCTCACAACAGTGAGCAAGTCTTATAAGATCAATTGCAAAGGATAAAGGTAATGGAGTCAAAGACACCAGGAAGAACAAGAGGCAAGTAGACAGTGGTCAGGAAGGTGGAAGATGTAAGCCAGTCTGAGGCTCAAGTTTAAAAAAAAAATGTCTTTATTTGCCTTATATACTTGCCCAGTGAGTAGCCTGGAGGTAAACAACACATCAATCAATACTGATTGTGAGCTTGCCAGGATTTAGATTAAATAAATATAGGAAGAAAACAATATTTTAAATATGAGTGGTACCATCCCATGGGCCAGAGTCCTGGATTGTACAAAAAGGACAGCTGAGCACCAGCATTACCCTGTCGGCTTCCTGGTTGCATAGCAATGTGACCAGCCACCTCATGACCCCCACCATGCCCTTCCTTAAGTTGACTTGTCATAGGAATAAGAAAAGTAACTACCACAGCTGTACAGCCGTGAGGAGGCATACAGAAAGGTTTAAAATGGAACTCTTCCTCATGGGATTCAGAGCAGAGGGTGGGCTGGGACACAGAGGGAATTGGAGCACAGCAAATCCTGGGGCTCAAGCTTCAGCCATGGATGGCACTGTGTTGGCCCTGGCAACCAGAAAAGGCAGGCAATCAGGAGAGATGTGCCTGCTCATCCAGAAAATGGGTCTCATATTACCAGCCCTGCCCTAACTACCAACCATTAATGGCCAGGAACAAATCTCCCTTCCCTGAGGCATAGCATCTGGCTGTCCAGGTCTTAAGGGGAGGCAGGGAGTCTGGAGGGGGAGACTCCTAAATAACATCATACATATGCCTCTGGGCCCAGGGCCCAGGAAGGTCTTGCCTGGCCAGCTCTGGACTGGGCTGTGCAGGACCCACACAATGGGAGGACAGGAAGCAGGGACTGAACCAGTATCCACTGAGCTCTGTGTCAAGCCACAGAGAAGCAATAGCAAAGTGTGGAGACAGAAAGAAGAGAAAGGAAGACAGTGCTTGCTGAGCAGGAGCGTGGGCATGATATGCACAGCCCTGAGATGAGGCAGAGGATAATAGAATGGCAGGCCTGAGGGGCAACGGGAAAACTGCAGCAGATGTGTGTATTAATACTCTGAAATGAAGACTCAGTAAAGGCCTTGCTGGGGCCCTGAGTTTGTTTTCCAAGAGAAGCCAGGCATGGTGATGCATGCTTGAAATTCTAGCACCAAGGAGGCAGAAGCAGGAGGATTCTCAGTGCTTACTGGGCGGCCAGGATGCCCAGATCAGTGCGCTCTAGAACTAGTAACAGACTTTGTTTTAAAAAAAATTTAGGTCTCTGCCCCCCCACCCCTATTATTCTAATACACACTGCCATTTTCCTCCCCACCTCCTTTCCTCCATGACAGCCTGGGTTAGTGGATTTCTGAGCTTCGAAGCCTGTGCAGACCCAGCTTTACTTCATTTCCTTGTGAACAGTTCTCATGGAATGAACTCATAGCTCTCTCCACTGTAGTACCAGAACAAGACCTGTACAATTATACCCAGCTTATCACCAGCCTTAGCTTACAGCCAGAGTACATACAGATTGTCATTATCTGGGTCATCTGACTCAGGCTCCACTCCAAAGTTTTGCTGGCCTGCCTATCTGGACCACATGCATCCCAGAACCAGTACCTGCCTTAGCCTGGTATTGTGTAGCTACGGCCTCTGAATCCAAAAGCAACCCCCATGTCAATCAGGGTCCTCCAATCCAAATCTGCCTCCCCCCTCAGAAGTGGGGAAGGAGACACCTAAGACTTGGAAAGCTACGTGAACTTATAAGACTCTGGAAGTAAAGAAAATGTACAAACTCTGGAAACCCCTGAAAGTGGCAAGCTATTCAAGGCCCGCTCCTGGGTTACAGAGCAGTAAGAAATGGCTAAAAAGCAGAGCTCCCTGCCAGCCGTGAGGGAGTCCAATGGTGTAGCTTCTATGACCATCATCACTGGGTTTTCTGGGACAACACTGTCTTTTCCTCAAATCCCGCATGCTCCTGTAACACAGCAAGCTAGACTTGGGTGGGATCATTTCTTCAGTCTCTCATTAGGACCCTATCTGAGGTAAATAGGCGTTCATCACACCTGAGCCTCCTCCGTGTCCCACTACAGGGGCTTCACGCTGGCTGCCCCATCTGCTATGTCTCACTTCTCCCTCTTCTCCAACAACTACCCTGTTGGGGACCTACTCTCCGCACCCCAGATTCCTATCGATTAACACACACCTGAGCATCCCTTTCCTTGCATTGCGGGACTGGTAGCTCTTGGCTACATTTTTACTAGGGCTCTTATTCTGGGATGCTGTGAGTCACTCACCCTGACAGCAACATGAAGGCGGCCTTGAGAACCTCCTGACAGGACCCACTGATCACAGCAGGTTTCCCTTCTGTGGTTTTCCTTAACATTTAGAAACTTACTTGTTTCATATGTGTGTGCATGTATATTGCACATGTGCCACAGAACACGTGTAAAAGTCAGAGGACAATTTTCAGGAGTCTGTTCTCTCCTTCTACTGTGTGGGTTCAAAGGACGGCTCTGGGTTGCCATTGGTAAAAAGCATCTTTAGCCACTGAAGCATCGTCTTGCTGGTTCTTTCTCAGATTTCTTACTAAAAGATCTGCTCTGAGTTTAAACAAGAGGCAATGCAAGACAGAGTCACCTAGAGAGACATTTCTAGAAAACGTCTGTTCAGGATTCTTCACACCAGTCAAGGTAAAGGAAGATGAAGAAGACTGGGGTGACCTTAGCTAGAAGACTCCAGCAAGCAGGATCACCGAGCAAGGGATATGGAAGAGTCCCTGCACTGGATCCCAGAGCAGAAAGGGTGTGAACGGGAAAACTTGCAAAATCAGGCTGTGGATCAATTGATGAAATTATGCTGAGGTCAATGTCCTGGTTTTAATGATTGAGCCATGAATGCGTAAGATGTTCATCAGAAGAAGTTGGGTGGGGAGCTGGGGAAATGAGTCAGAGGGGAAAGTCACATGCTTGCCACACAAACATGAGGACTGGAATTCAGATCCCTAGAACCCACATAAAATCTGGGCCTGCATGGTAGCCTCCTGAAACCCTGCCTGTGGGAGGTGGAAGTGTGGGACCCCCAGAGCAAGTGAGGAGACTAGCCAAATGTGTGAGCTCTGGGCTCAAGCTAGAGACCCTGTCTCCATGTATCAGGTGGACAATAATCAAGGAAGACAGTAGCATAAACCTATGGCCTTTACACACACACACACACACACACACACACACACACACACACACACACACACTTCAAACTTTTCCAAGTCTGAAATTATTTCAATATAAAAAATTGAAGATAGATTAATGGTTGATTGAGTATACCTTGTGGGTTCTTGGGGACAGTACAGGCAGGTAGATGTAAAGAAAGAGGGTGCCAGATAACCAACAGGGCTTGCTGAGTCAGCTGTCGTCACGTCACTTTACATGACCACTTTTGTCTTGGTGACTTAGCTTCAAAGCAGAGCAGAGGGCTCTGTACTAAGGCTGCTCAGCTACCAGACTGAACTAGGAGAAATGGGGGGGGGCACCTCTACACTCTTCAGGGGGGAGGGGGTGAAGAATAAAGTCTGTGGTCAGAAACTGTGGGGCCATTATTCCAATCTGCCTAATTGTACCTTTCCCACTGGGAAAATCGAATCACAGAGATCTCTGAGCAGTCATGAACATGAAGAAGTAGGGTCTGTAAAGTTCTGGTCTCAGTGTCTGGCACACTGAAGGACAGATGCATGCGTGAGTGTGTGCATCATGTGTGTCTGTGTGTAAACACTGTCACATGCACACTCATGCCACAGAATATGTGAACAGCCATGGCAGTAAGAGAACAGCTTTTTGGGGTCACTTTGTTCCTTCCACCAAATTCAGGGTCATCAGGCTTGGTGGCCAGGGCCTTTACCCACTGTGCCATCTCACCGGCCCATATAGAAAGCTCTTAGTAACCAATGCCCCCCACCCATCTCTAGGTAGGAAGACTCTTGAGTCAGTGCCCACATTATCTACCACAGCCTTCAAGCTAACAGCTACCACAACCAGCCCTAGGCTGCCACCGGGTGACATAACAATGCTGTTCTCCATGTCACACTCACAGCAGCACTTAGGACTGTCAGTTTACAGACCCAGAACTCACTCATGCAAACTTGTTTGCTCTCCACAACCACCCTTGGAATCAGTTAGAGCCACCAGAGATAAACAATGAGGTACCACAGCCCTTCCCACCTGCTCTTGAAGATAGCAGTATCATCCTTTTGTTGGTGAACTATGTTCCCTGGAAAGGTTTGGTGGCCTCCTAATCCCCATTTCAGAACGTGATCACCTTTGAAAATAAGTTTTTGCAAATGCAATTAAGATTAAGTCCTTGGGTGAACTCTAAGCCAACATTCGGGGGCTAGAGTGATGGCCCAGTGACTGAGAGGGCTTACTGGCCTGCAGAGGAATCAAATTCATTTCCGGCACCCATGCTAGGTGACTCACAACTGCCTGGAACTCCAGCTTCAGGGAAATCGAACACTATGGCTTTTGTAGGCTCCTGTAGTCATATGCACATACCTCCCCACAGCTAAATAGAATTTTTTTAAAAAAAAAAATTTAATTAATGGTTAAAACAGCTTAAAGTAAATTATAATATTTTAAAATTTATTTAGCATTTCTAGAGATTTTTTTAGGGAGCTAATGTTCTTCTAGAAGCTTTAAAAAGTTTATTTTAAAAGAAATTGTCAGTCATTTATCCTGCTTTTCCTGTACCACTCAGTGTATTTATGTAATAAATTTATTTTATGTAATAAAATTTATATAATAAAAAGTGATACAGAAACTTCTAGAAAATACAGAAAGATATGCTGTGGTAATGGCTCAATTGGTAAAGTGCTTATTGTACAAGCATAAGGATGTGAGTTCAATTCCTAAAATCTACAGAAAAAAAAATCCAGGCATAGTGGTCTACACCTGTAATTCCACTACTAGGGAGGCAGATACTGAAGGATCTTGGGGGTTTATTAGCCAGCCATCCTAGCCTATTTAGGGAGTTCCAGGTCATTGGGAGACCTTCTCAAGGTAGACATCACCTAAAGAATGACATTTGAGATTATCCTCTAGCCTCCACACACATGTGCACACAACATACATGCACGTGCACCCATACACAGATGCGTATCTTCAGACTGTGGACCTATGAGCAGGATACATACAAACACAGGACTAGGGGACAGTTCAGTAGGTAAAAGCACCAGCCAAACAAGTATAAGGACCTGAGTTCAAATTTCTAGCCCCATGTAAAGCTAGGTGTGGTCACACAATCTGTAACTCCAGTAATCGGGAAAAGAAACCTGTAGATTGCTAGAGCTTGCTGGCCAGTCCAGCTAGTCAATCAGTAAGCTCTGAGTTCATTAATAGACCTGACATCAATCTCTGGCATACACAATGCACAAATGTACTCATGTACACACACACACAATGAGAGAGAGAGAGAGAGAGAGAGAGAGAGAGAGAGAGAGAGAATGAATGAATGAATGAATGAATGAAAAAAAACAATGATGGGTTATGGAAGACTGCTAGGCCATGACAGGAAAAGCCAGTCAGACAATTCAAACACACCCATCGAACTGACAGCTTAGGTGTGACCCCATAAGTGATCAGCAATTATGTGCTTGCTGATAAGATGCAAATGGAAGCTAGCAGCTCCATTCCTGGAAGATCACAGGCATGCTCCACCTAAGGACATGTCAACCAATGACAGGCCCCACATGTGACAGTGATCATATAAGATGATAATGGAGCTGAGAAATTCCCACTGCTTAGTGACATCATAGCCCTCATAACACTGCCACACAAGGCATCACTCAAGGCATAAGGACTTTGGTGTCCACATCCACTGCACTCATAACTGTAAACGCAGAGTATATACAGTTACACATGGTGCATAAAGCTCCTAATGATGATGAATAGCCATTACTACTTCATATTGTTACTATATCATGCCATGTCAGATTTCTAATGATGAGTTTGCAATGTATTCATCATTCTACTTATGGAAAAAGGTACAGTTGGGATGCAGCAGTGGCCCAGGATAAAAGACCACTTGTTGCTCTTGTAGAGGACCTGGATTCAATTCCCAAAACTCATATGGTGGCTCACAAAAGCTCATATGGCGGCTCATCTGTAACTCCAGTATATGCATATGGTGCACATACTTACATGCAGGCAAGATGTTTACATATAAAATAAAATGAATAAATGTTGAAGAGGAGGTGGAGGAGGAGGAGAAGCAGCAGCAGCAGCTGGGTGTAGTGGCACATGCCTTTAATCCCAATACTGGTATGACTTAAAGCAGTCAGATCTCCAGAACAGCCAAGGCTACACAGAGAAACCTTGTCTTAAAAAAACAAAATAGATATATAGATGGATGAAGAGAGGAAGGGAGGGAGGGAGGAAGAGAGGGAGAGAGGGAGGGAGGGAGGGAGGGAGGGAGGGAGGGAGGGAGGGAGGGTTGCTGTGTGACAAGTACATAATCCTGGTACTGGGGAGGGAAGGACAGTTGGACCCTGGGGACTTGCTGCCCAGTCAGTTTAGTCTGAATTTCATGAATTTTTAGTCTGAATTTCACTGAATTTCATGTCAGTGAAAAACCCTGTCTCAAAAAAAAAGTATTAAGAAACAGATGGAGACCATTACAAAAAGCCACACTTAGTGAAAATGAGTGTGGGGCGCCAGGTCTTGCTGACACATCCACAACACAACCCCTACCCTAAAGCTTGGGGAATTGAGGAAAGAGCCAGGGGACAAGGAAATCTGTTGAGACTGAGCCTTCTGTGCATGATGGGGGAGCTGCACCCATAAAATCTCATCAGCATGGCTGTTAAACAGGACCTACACAATGATAACACAGTGGACATGCCAGTGTGGATGGGAGGTCACAGTCCAATCCCCAGAGGGAGAGCTCCGGGCAATGAAGACCCTGAGAGGATTAGTCTTCTGCAGTGGTGAGTCCCCTGAATGGTCATCCAATGCCAAGTGGTCAATCTAAATACTGAACAGAGTCAGCAGGTTGCATTTATGTATCATTCACACACACATATATAACCATAATAAAGAATAAGAGGCCATGAAATGAAAGTGAGTATGGAAGAGTTGGCAGGAAGAGCAGGAAAGGGGATTGTATAATCATATTTTAACCATAAATAATGAAAATTGAGCAGTAGTGTAATTAATGTTGAAAAATAAAATAGAAGGTAGATGACACCTGAGGAATGATAGCTAAGGTTGTCCTCTGGCCGACACATACACATGCACACACACACACACATACACCCCCCCACACACACACACTGCATATGTAAAGTGGTGGGTATGTCACTCTCAATTACATTAGGAGGCCACATAGAGTGACTGGCCATCACTATGTGTGAAGTTCTAGGGAGCTACCAGCGAGAGAAGCGCCTGCCACACAGCCTGCAGAACGCGCCTCCATCAGGGACTGACATATATATCACTGAATCTCAAACATAGTGGCCCAGATCACCTGGAGCTCTCCACAAACCTGAGCTGCTTTTTCAGTAAATAAACGGCCTTTAAGGAAAAACTGTGTGAGGCTGAAGATGTAGCCCCACTGGCAGAATGCTTACCCAGCGTGCACAAACCTGGGTTCCATCCCAAGCACCACAGAAACTGAGCATGGCGAAATTTCACAAGATAAACTGTAAGTGGCGTTAAGAACTCACATGATTAGGTCTGATGGTAACACTGTATATTTCTAAAGAGCACTGTTATCTTTCAGAGGTGCATATTTAAATGTGTGGGGTTTGTATGCTTTTAAATCATATTTAAGTGTGATTGGATCCTTTTGCTGTTGTTCACTTGACCACAAGCTAGTCATCCAGGAAGAGGCAACCTCAATTAACATAATGCCTCCATCAGATTAGCCTGTGGACAAGTTTATAGAACATTTTATTGGTTAATGATTGACATGAGAAAACCCAGCCCACTGTGGGCAGTGCTATCCCTGACAGGTGGTCCTGGCATAAGAAAGTAGACAGAGAAAGCCATGGAAGCAAGCCAGTAAGCAGCCCTCGTCCATGGTCCCTGCTTCAGTTCCTGCCTCCAGGTTCTTGTTTTGAGTTCCTGCCTTGGCTTCCCTCAATGGACTGTAATCCAGGATATGTAAGCACAATAAAGCCTTCTCTCCAAGGTGCTTTTGGCCAGTGTTTTGTTATGGTAATAGAAACCCAACTAAGATATACGTGTAGCTGAAATAACCCAACCAGGGCAAGTGCCCAAGGAGATGGCTCAGTGGACACAGAACTTGTTGTGCCAACCCAATTGTCTGAGCCGTAATTCTCAGAGCCACACAGAGTCTGGATGGGTAGTGCAAGTATCTGTAATCCCAGGGCTCCTACTGGGATACATGAGGCAGAAACTGGAATGCTCCCAGATGCTGGCAGTGTGTGTAGCAAAAAGCAATAAAGAGATGGTGTTTCAACACATTGAAACATGAGGGTCAACTCTAGAGGTCATCCTCTGATCTCCACATTTGTGCCCTGACGGAAGCACCTCATTCACAACACACACGCACCAACACATATGCGCGCGCGCGCGCGCACACACACACACACACACACACACACACACACACACACACACACACATAAAGAAGCAGCCATGAGAATTAGGGGCTGGGTGGCCCTAAGTAAGCAACTCTTGAAAGTGAGTGACCAATATTGTGTAGGGGACAGGGGTTAAAATGTAATTCCTGTAGAGTGCTTCCTAGCATGCAGAAAATCCTGCAGAACCTTCAAATCCTTAGTCCTCAAAACAAATGAACTTACCCAGTTTGTGCTCTGTTCTGCTCCTTTGCTTTCTGAAGGTACCAAGTATGTTTCCCTGTTTACTTCTGTGGTGCCTCAGGGCAAATTGCCTGCCTGGCATTGTCTGGAATGTCAGCTTGTGTCACAAGACATCACCATACAATAGGTCCTGCAGATAGAGTTGGATCTGGTGGCTGGCACATTCATAGCAGGGCTGACAGAGGTCACCTTAGGGGACACACACACACACACACACACACACACACACACACACACACACACACACACTGATATCTAACCGTGGCAGACAGGTAGGGACATTTCTGGGGATCCTGACAGATGTGGAGGCTAAAAAGTAACTTCTTTTCAGAGGGTTATTGGACAGACATCTCTTACCTGCTTGTTTTGGATGGACATTCTGCATGAATATGAAAGGCAGAGAATCAATATTTACTGAGGACTAGCCAAAGGGCCTGGCTGGAAGCCTGGGGCTTTGGGTCTTGTTCACTTTGTACCAGGTTCTAAGCTTCTGAGTATAGATGCTGGGGAATAGTGACGGGAAATGGTTAAACTCTGTGTGTGTGTGTGAGAGAGAGAGAGAGAGAGAGAGAGACAGAGAGACAGAGAGCAGAGAGACAGAGAGACAGAGAGATAGGAAGGAAGGAAGGAAGGAAGGAAGGAAGGAAGGAAGCAAGGAAGCAAGGAAGGAAGGGAGTTTGTATTATCTGTGTGAATGAACATGAATGCAGGAGGCAGAAAAAAACTGAGTTTTCGGGGAGTTAAATGATTCACCAGGCAAAGGAGAGAGATTGTCTCAAGAAAGCAAGAGGAAGGCGCAGTTAAGGCCAACTACTGCTCTTGCAGAGGATTCAGACTTAGTTCCCAGAACCACTTGCTGAGAAATTTGAGTCTGGGGAAAGATTCATCTGTCCAGGCTTATGTGTTGAGAATGTAACTTGGCTTCTCTGTGGTTCTGACATGGTGCCTAGGGTTTGAGAATTCGTGAGACACCCTTGTTAGAAAGTGTTTCTCAGCATGACTGGAGACGACAGTCACTTTAAAGGTGAAGCAGGCATCTGAGAGACAGGGGTATGTCTGGGGAAAATGTGGGGAAATGTCTTGCTGCCTTGTCTCTTCCCCACCCATGCTTCTGTTTGTGTATGTGCAGGTGTGTGTGAATAGCTGTGTGGGAGTGTGCATGTGCATGCATGTGTGAGTGTGTGTGTGAGTGTGTGAGTATGTGTGTATATGAGTATATGTGTGTGTGAGTATGTGTGTGTGTGTGTATGTGTGTGTACATGAGTGCAAGTGCCTGGTAAGGCCAAGAGAGGGCATCAGATGACTTGGAGCTGAGGATACAGGTGGTTATGAGCAGCCTGATATGGGTGCTGAGAACCCACTGCAAGAGCAGTATGGGCCCCTTATCGCTGATTCATCTCACAGCCCCGCCTCTTTCTTGAGACAATGTCTTTCTTGCCTAAGAAGGCTAGGCTGGGTAGCTGGAAGACTGCAGGGATAGACCCGTCCTCAAATTTACCTCCCCAGTGCTGGATTCTGGGGTAAATTTAGGTCCTTAGGCTTGTGCAGCCACAGGCATTTCACTACCTGAGAAGCCCTCCAGCCCCTCATGTTCAACTTTTAGGTAGGTTTTAGGGGCCTCTGAGGAGCACAGCACCATGTCTGACGTGGCCCTCTGTCAGGCCTACAGTTTGCAGTGGCAGCCCTGTGCTGTATTCAGGGGGTGAGTTCACCTGTCGGATTACTATGGAGAACGTAGCTTGACTTCTCTGTGGTGCCCAGGGTTTGGGAATTCATTGGCCACCAGTGTTAGAAAGGGCTACTGAAGTGACCTTAAAGGTGAGGTGAGCATCTGAGGGACTAAGGTAGGTCTGGAGGAAGCATGGGAAAGTGTGGTTTCATTGCCTCGTATCCAACACCATGCTTTGGGTCTCCTCTAGTGAGCAGCTGCCTCGTGGCCAGGGCTCTCAGGGAGAGATGGCCATAAGCGCAAGGTGAGAGCTCATGAGGACTCCTGAGCTATGACCACACGGGAGGGAGATTTGGCTCATGGTTTAAAGGTACTGGCCACTGTGGTGGGGGAAGGCATAGCAGCAGGAGCTTGGGGCAGCTGGTCAGGTAGCATCTGAAATCGGGAAGCAGAGAGCACTCAAATTCTAAACCCTCAAGGCCCTCTCTCAGTGACTCACTTCCTCTGGCAAGGCTCCGCCTCCACAGTCTTTTCCAGCAGCACCACAGGTAAGGACGGAGTGTTCAAACACACAGGCATGGATCTCATTTCCAGGTAGCTTATCTTCACAGGTGCTCATAGCGCCGGGAGTGTGTGCAGACTCTGGTGTCAGAGATGACCAGGTTCTCAGTATGGGAGGTTGGAAGACCCCTTCCTAGAAACCAGCGTCAGCAGTGGTGAGGGGCTGAGCATCATGCCTGGCATGTGGGCATCCAAACATCCTCACTCCTTCCTTGACCCATCATAGACTCCGAAGAGACCTTTCTCAAGTGAGTCTGTCATCAGGACCAACGTGCTCAAGACAGCGTATCCCATCTATAGTCCAGCTGGTGGCATGAGGTTTGGTAAGGGACCCAAGTCACACTCTAGGACTGGAATCCCATAGTTTCTCCTTGCCAGCCAGCTCCAGGACAGAATGAGGGACGTCGGAAGGTCAAGAGATACCAAGGCAGCGCTGGAGACATAGGTCAATCAGGAAAGTGATTGCTGTGCAAGCAAAAGAACCTGAGTTCAGTCCTCAGATTCGTGATTAAAGGGAAAATATGCTGGGCACGGTGATGCACACTTGTATGCCCAGTTCTGGGAAGAAGGAAGTGGGTGGATCCCTGGAACTCACTGGCCAGCCAGCCTCTCCCACTTGGTAAGTTCCAGGTCAATGAGAGATCTTGTCTCATATAAACAAAGTGGGGACTGTCCAGAGAAACAACAGCAGAGGTTGACCTCTGACCCCTTGCTCACCTACCTGAGTATATATAGATGCACACACACCAACACACACACCACACACACAGTCCAAAGGAGAACAGTTAGACAGCATCTCACCTCTTCCTGGGCCCCAGCTGGGCTCAGATCCTGATCCTGTAAAAGCCACCTGGCCAGGGAAAAAACCAGTCCTGCTGGGTGAGAGGACCTGAAGGAGGAAGGAAGAAAGCCCACAGAATGGGGAAGTTATAGAGGACCCAAGCCAAAGGCTAAATGAAGTAACCAGCTTACAGGCTAAGAAACATCGAGTTAACTCTGGACCCTGGTGGACACATTGCACACCCACGTATACACACCTGTATGCACAGTGCAAGTGACCACTCTTGGCCCTATACTTAGCTTTGTCCTGATTAAAAGCAGAGTAGATGATGTGAGTGTCCCAACACCAGGACCTGGATTGAAGGGTGAGCTGTGATAAGACAGACACAGAAAGAAGGAGGTCCTACTGGGCTGAGGAAACAGTGTGGAGCAACAGGTGGAGTCATAGAATCCAAAGCCAGTGGCGAGGCAAGGGAAAATAGACCCAGAGGACACTGAGCCTCCAGCGGGCAAGGAAGATTCACCTCACCAGCTCCTTGGGCCTGGGTAGGGAGGGCCCAGCACATCCATTCTAAAGGCTCAAGGTAAATTGGCTTCTCAGAGCTTCTGTTTAGGTGCTCCCTCAGGAGAACTCCATGATGTCCTCCATTTACTCCATTGGCAGACAGAAGGCAGGTTCCTTAGAGTCCCGTATCTTGTCCGTCTCTCTCTGACCCCATAGCTCGTTCTGGGTAGTAGATGGCTATGTTGGGATTCCACATCCAGATCAGCCTCTGGCTCTTGAGAAGCTGAACTTCCCCATTGTGCTATTGCAGGGATTTCTATTTGGTGCTAGGGATCTTATGCCAATGGGTCAGGTGACATCTCTAAAAATGTCTCTGGGGCCAGTGGTTTGTTTATCGAGCAGCTTCAGTGCTTCCCAGCAGCTGGAGCTTTGGTTTGTTTGGAAGGTAGAGACCAGTTCACAGGGGGCACCAAAGCTAGAGCCTGGCACAGTGGACTTGGGGTCTGTGCAGAGCCAGCAGGAGGCATGCCCTAGTTTACTCAGTGAGCTGAGGCATCTCGCTGTTCTCTCTAGATGAGTTAAATTCTTTGGAGGATTTGGGGGGTGTTTGGGGTTATATGTGTGTGCATGCATGTGTGTAGAGACAGATATTACATGTATGTAGAGACAGATATTACATGTATGTAGAGACAGATATTACATGTATGTAGAGACAGATATTACATGTATGTAGAGACAGATATTAACATAGTTTCTCAACACTCTTCACTTTATTTTCTGAGACAAGCTCTCTTGAGAAACCCGGAGCTCTACATATTGGCTACTCTTCCTGGTTCAGTTCAGTGCTGGAGTCTGGAGCAAAGTATCCTGCTTATTTTTGTCATATGGGTTCTGGGCATCACACTCGGGTCCTCATGTTTAGATGGCAAGCATGCACTTGACCAGCAAAGCCTCCGAAATCCATTTGATCCTGAGTGCACACCATGGACCAATCATCCAAGAACGATGTTGTGCAACCCTTAGCCCCCATAGGACCTCGTCAACTGTCTCCCACCTGCTTGTCCTTGACTAGGTCCCTACTGCCAATATGGCTTGCTGTCCAGAATTTTCTAAACCCAATTGCCACTTCATAGATCTCAGAGCTTGGCTCTATCATGCCCCAAACCCTAACCTTCTGTAATTTTCAAATTCAGAAAGCAAATGAGGCCCCTGGCCTATCCACACCCCATGGCCTAGCTTTCTGTTCTTCAAGCCTCTGATCCATTGGTTCTGTGATATTCAAGCCAGGAAGGCCACATAGTAAGAACAAGTGTTTGGGATTAATTCCTGGACAGATGCAGGCTGGGATAGGCTCAGCTATTCACTTTACTTCTCTGGGCAGCAATTACCTTACTCCAAAAGTTTCTTCATCATAGACTTATATGCATGTCATCTTGATCATTGTTACAAAATGGTTGAGAGAATCAATTTATAAAGAGGAAAAGTTTCAATCCAGGGTCCCTTGGTATTTTTGCTTTGGGACTGTGGTGATTCTGTGTACTTCAAGGCACAGTGCATAAGGGAAAAAGTCACTTACTTCTCAGCACCCAGGAAGCAGAGAAGGATATGGTTCTCTGAGGATACTATAACCATCTCATCGATCATCATCTTGGAGCAGAGATACCTTTACCTAGTAGTCATGACAACTGGAGTAACTTAGCAGTAGCCGAATTTGTGATGATGGAGCCATTTACTTCCTAATAAGAGGCTCACAGGACCCTCAGCTGGAATTGCTGCCATTACTCAAGCCTCCTCTCCCCCATCTACATGTGAGCTCAAAAGATGCCAGAGTTACAGAAAGTAAAAGGTTAGATGGTTCAGCTTCTGTGAGGCTTCCATCCATGCTGGGGTGGGATTTTACAATGTGATACAGCTGTTTGGGGTTCTCGCATGCTCCTGTAAGTAATCTTTCACGCATGCTCTATAAGTCAGCCCAATAAACTCACTGGTTCACCAAGACAGACGTTGGGTGAAAAGTTAGTTTTGTCTATCTGGGGAAAATAGACATTTGTTCACATCTCCCCAGGAAAACTAATGACCTCCAATGACCTAACTTCCTCCCACTAGGCCCCACCTCTTAGAGGCTCTACCCCCCCTCTCACTAGTGCTACAGCCTGAGGACCAAGTCTTTAACCCATGGGCCTTTGGGGAACATTGGATCCATGTAGGGAGCCAGCCGCACCCTAAAGATGGCGCTTGTATCGGGCCTATGACTAAGCGGTTTAAGGAAGCTCCTTAGTAAACAAGTCACTGCGCATGACACCTTGTAATGTTCCAGCAAGAAGCCTGGCCCCCAGACAGATACATCATATCGGGTGAGGGTGTGCTGACCAATGGGAAAGGCCCACGTCAGAGATAAACAATGTTGCCTATAAAAGCGGCCTGCCTGGGAGGCTCGGGGTCTTCCGTTCTTTGCCCTAGTGTGTGAAGCTTCAATAAACCTGCTGCAGAAGGATCCTGTTGTACTGCGTCTTGTTTGCGGGCGAAGAAGGCGCGGGACAAGTGGTGCCGAAAACCTGGGAAAGACAACATCAGCTGCACCAGCGGAGACCCCTCGGTGACGAGGAGGATTCAGAACTGCAGAGTGTTCGCTCGGAGAGGTATGGTCCCTGACTGAGGTTTGGTTTTTAGTGCTTACTGGCAGAAGGTTTTGGCAGGATTAGGTTTGGTTCTAGTCACCCTGATCATCTTTCTTGTGGTTGCCTTTCTTTTTCCATTGATTTCGGTGCTGAGTGCCTAAGACCGACGTAGGTAAGCGGCAGCGCTCTTTGGTTTCGTTTTGCGGATAAGCCGGACGCGGATAAGCCGCGCTGCTAAGGGTATCATGGGTACTTCGCAGTCGATGATCTCGGATTTAAGGATGGGCACCAAAGCTATATGGAAGATGATCAAGAATTGTTTAAAGGATGAGTCCTGCTTGCCAGTGGTCATGGAGGGACAGATAATGTTGAGAGAGGTTCAGGATAGCCTATCAGAAACCGAGCGGGATGAGAGATTGGGAGCGCGCCCCAAGGAAACTGTACATAAGGAAAAAGGACCCCCCGGTACTGGTATGGGGGAGAAAAGTTTCGAAAAAAATTATGAGAAAAATTATGAGAAAAATTCAGAGAAAAATTCAGAGGTTAGAAGAAGGAAAGAGACCAAACTTACCTTCCCCTGGAAAGAATTGGCTAATTTAGAGATCAGGGATGAAATAGAATCCTCTATTTCTTCCTCTAAATCCAGCCATGTAGATGAGGAAGACTCACTAGACCCAGGAGATGAATTTGATTTGGAAGAGGAGGCAGCCAAATATGAGGCAGAGAGATACTACCCTGATGATCCTCCTCGTAACCAAATCAGAAAGAACAGGCACAAGGCAGAAAGCCAGCGAATGCACAGACCTCCGCCTACAGCTCCTCCTCCTTATGGTGTGAGTGGTGCTACAAACTTTTCTTTTCTGCCGGAGGCCACGAGACGACAACTTAGTTTAGCATTTCTGGTATATGAGGGCCAAAATAATGATCGGGTTTATGCCCCAATAGAATTTAGTCAGATTAAAGAGCTTGCAGAATCTGTCTGCAAGTTTGGTGTAAATGCCAACTTCACTGTTACACAACTTGATCGGCTTGCCTTGTGGAACCTGACTCCATCAGACTGGCAGACAGTGGCTAAAGCTTCCCTGTCAAGCATGGGTCAGTATCTAGAGTGGAAGGCTCTATGGCATGAGATAGCTCAAGAACAGGCTAGAGTAAATGCTGCGGCCATAACCCCTGAACAGAGGGAATGGACCTTTGAGATGCTGACTGGGCAAGGACAGTATGCTACACAGCAGACCCAATTTCCTTGGGGGATTTACCCTCAAATTTCAGCCACGGCCATTCGTGCTTGGAAAGCACTCTCTAAAAAAGGAGAGGGCAGCAATCAGCTTACTAAGATTATCCAGGGACTAAATGAACCATTTGCAGACTTTGTGGCACACATGATGGAGGCAGCAAGAAGGATCTTTGGAGACCCTGACTCCGTCGCTCCTTTTATAGAGCAACTTGTCTTTGAACAAGCAATATCGGCTGCCCCCGTGTGTGTATGGCCACCCTTTATTTGGATTGTAAGTAATGTTTCTACAGATAAAGATGTTTTAGAGTGTGCCCAGAGCACCTGCTTTTATACCCACCCTTTGTTGGGATGCTCAGAAGTATTCCTTTGCGATGGTGACTCGCATGCCACGATTTGTGCCTGTGCTGGTTGAGGCTCCTAGCAGCATGAGTTTGTTTCGACCTAAAAGAGATTTTGGCATTTCTGCTATAATTGTTGAGATTGTTGCGGTCGCGGCTGTAGGGGCCACAGCAACCGCTTCAGCCCTCGCCCTTTCCAACACTGTGCAAACTGCTCGGGCTATTAATAATTTATCAGCCTCGGTAACAATGGCCTTAGATAAGCAAGCATCCACTAATACCCAAGTTCAAAAAGGACTTATGCTGGTTAACCAGCGTATTGATTTGGTACAAGAACAATTAGACATTTTATGGCAAATGGCCCAATTGGGATGTGAACAAAAGATTCCTGGACTTTGTGTTACCTCCATTCAGTATGAAAAATTTTCTAGGGCAGCTAACTTGTCGAAAAGCCTTTCTCAGTTTATCTTACAGAATTGGTCTTCAGAGTTTGAGCAGACACTACGAGAGCTCCGCGTTGCCATCGTTCAGATTAATTCCATCCGTCTAGACCTGTCCTTAACAGAGGGCCTTTCCACATGGATTTCCTCAGCCGTTTCGTACCTGAAAGAATGGGCTGGCATGAGAACCCTCGGGATCCTCATGGTAGTGGGATTCGGAGGCAGTCTTTGGCTGATTTGCCAGATGCGAGCGTCCAGAAAGAGAGAAAGGACAATTTTGACCCAAGCCTTAATGGCTATTGAAGATGGACAATCCCCTACGATTTGGCTGGCAGCTCTGAATGAGCAAAAATTTTAAGCTTGACTGATTGTGGTCACCTAACCTTGCGGAAGGTATGCCTCTCCCTGATTGGTGAGGAAGTTTGGGCAGGCTTTGGCCTATTGCTTGGAATTGAGCAGGGTTGATTGTGTATACTGTATAGGTATGGCTCTTGCACTGAGAGGCTTAATTGCCATTGCACCTCATTAGAGCATACCTGTTATAGTTTCCATGTGGATTGTAAGGCTAAGCACTGCAATGGTTCCACCTTAGAGTTTGAGGGGATCCATGGAACATGTTTGTCTGCATATGGGCAAGGCACACAAATCCCATCTCCCACAAAGGTGCCGGGCTGGTCGAGAGGTGTACCTGGTGGACGCATCAGGAATGTCTCCTTTGTACATAGTTCCCAGAAGTTTTGGGAGGACAAACCTCTGTTTCCATCCACTGGATAGCCTCCCTCATTTTAAATATAAGAAAAGGGGGAGATGTAGGGAGCCAGCCGCACCCTAAAGATGGCGCTTGTATCGGGCCTATGACTAAGCGGTTTAAGGAAGCTCCTTAGTAAACAAGTCACTGCGCATGACACCTTGTAATGTTCCAGCAAGAAGCCTGGCCCCCAGACAGATACATCATATCGGGTGAGGGTGTGCTGACCAATGGGAAAGGCCCACGTCAGAGATAAACAATGTTGCCTATAAAAGCGGCCTGCCTGGGAGGCTCGGGGTCTTCCGTTCTTTGCCCTAGTGTGTGAAGCTTCAATAAACCTGCTGCAGAAGGATCCTGTTGTACTGCGTCTTGTTTGCGGGCGAAGAAGGCGCGGGACAGATCCAAACAATACAGTGCTTTTTGGAAGTGGCCATGGTGATAACAGTACAGAGCAGCCTTACTTAGGTGGAAAGGGGGTAGTTCAACAAACAGTGACCTTGTCTCCTCAGTGGCATCCATCCAGGTATGGTGCATGCCTGACTCCACTGGGTAACCAGAGGCTTCTCTATCAATCATATGATATCAATGCTGATTCCATCCAGGCTGCAGACTATGCTATCCTTTGCTGCTGCTTTCTGGAGGGCAAAGGTTGACCTCAGCCAGAATAGACCTGGCTGAGGGATGGTGCTGTCTCTTTCTAGCTCCCTACAGTAAGACACTGGGTCTTGGAGAACTGTGTCTCAGACTCAAAGATTCTGGCCTTCTGGAGCTCACCTTCCAGTGCAGCATGTGGAGATGATAGACCAGAGAACCAATAAGTCACCCCTCCTGGGGCAGGCAGGTTTTCCTGTGCCACTTCCATCATACAGAATTGTGTGTAGTGTGGTATGGTGTGTGTGTGTGTGTGTGTGTGTGTGTGTGTGTGTGTGTGTGTGTGTGTGTGTGTGTTGGTACACATTCATGTGTGTGCATGTAGAAAGCCATAGTCAGTCTGGGTATCACCCCTCCATGCCATCTACCTTGTTTTATGAAACAGGGTTTCTCACTAGCCTGGAACTCACCAAGTAGGATGAGCTGGCTGCTGAGCGAGATCCACATATCCACCTAGGACTAGGATTGTAAGAACACACTACAAACCCAGCTTTTTACGTGGGCACTAAAAAGTGCGCTCAGAGCCTCCTGTTTGTGTAGCAAGAACTTTCAGCGGAGTCATTTCTCCAGCCCAGAAATATACTTATGGTCAGAGCACATTTCACTGCCTCTCTGTAAGAATTCTAGATGGCTCCAAAGATTTCCACAGTGTTTTCCCAGAAAAGTACATCACAGTGCTCCAAGAGTATAAACACTGGGCCAATAGATCAAAGAGTCATGTCACGGGGACCCTGTTTCTGCCCATGGAGTCATGCAGTGGAGACTCTGATCCTGCCCATGGAGTCATGCAGTGGAGACCCTGTTCCTGCTCATGGAGTCATACACTGGGGATCCTGTCCTTGCCCATGGAGTCATGCAGTGGAGACCCTGATCCTGCCCATGGAGTCATGCAGTGGGGACTTTGTTTCTATTCCAGGGAGTCAGGCAGTGAGAACCCTCTTTCTGTCCAGGAAGTCACACCATGGGGACCCTGTTTCTGCTCATGGACACCTTGAGGCCCACTGCCCTAGTTTCTGTTGCTGTGATAAAATATCCCTTGGCCCGGCCCGGGCCCACCATGTCCTTCTTTGAACAGAAAGGTAGCCAAGGGTGTGAATGGGGTGGAGGGGCAGGTGTTTGGAGATGCCTTGTAAAATCTGGGCAGTGGCAGCACACACCTTTAATCTCAGCACTCTGAGAGGGGCAGAGACATGCAGATCTCTGTGAGGTTGAGGCCAGCCTGATCTACAGAGGGAGTTCCAGGATAGGCTCCAAAAGCTACAGAGTAACCCTGTCTTGAAAGACAAAAAAACAAAAATTCCAACAATGAAGCAACTCAGGGAAGAGGGGGTTATTGGTTCCAAATTCCACATTGATGTCTATGACAGCAGAAGTCAAGGTGCAGGAATGTATGACAGTCCATCATGCCACAGTTACAGTCAGGAGCAGACGGAAGTGAAGGCATGGGTGCTTACCACTCAGCTTGCTTTCCCATCCTTATACACAAGATTCAAACCCAGAGAACGGTGATTCCCACAGTATGCAAGGTCCTCTACACACACGTCCACAGGCCTGTCACTGAGACTCTTCCCAGGGGATTCTAGATGGTGTCAATTAAAACCAAATATCCCATGTTGCAGGAAAGAATGAGACTCAGGGATAGATCTCTGAAGAAGTTGGAGATACTGGAGAGAATAAACACCACAGTCAAATCTTACCCAGCTGTCTTCTAGCTTCCTCAGCCTCGATTCCCTTGGAATGGCTCCCTCTGTGTTTCAATCCTGTCTTTAAGTACTCTTTTGGTAATTAAGATGTGGCCCCACCACACCTGCTTGGGAGCCTAGAATTCCTTCTATAATCTGAAGTGACCTTCACTCAGTTGGGATTAAGGGTGTAGGTCACCACTCCTAGGATACTCCCTGTGCTGGGATTAAAGATTTGAATCACCACTCTGATTTTCCTAGACTGACTGTGGTTAGAGCTTTTACTAACCCCCCACATAGACTGTGGGTAGATTCCCTCTGATATCTCCAAAACTTCTGAAACTTTATTAAATCCCCACAACCCCACCCATTCTATTAAAGGGTCCTGGGGGATGAAGCTTAGGGATCAGTGAGCCTCCCCAGCCTTTTGATAGCTGAGTAATCACAGACTTGGGATTCATATCCATAGTGCACATAATATCAGTGACTTTGATGTTGATGGTGTGTGGTCTCTAACTGCTGCTTCATGGGTGCTAAGTGAACCCTTTCATGCCATCGTTGTAAGAATGGAGTGTTCTCTCCTTCAGGATCCTCCAGGAAAACACATGTAAGAATCCTTTGTTGTTGGAGTGAAGGAAATAGATCAGTTGTCTGTAAGGAGCCTGACACACAAGCGTGAGGACATGAGTGAGATTCCCAGAGTCTAACATGTAAAAAATCAGGCATGGTGTTGTTCCTGCCATCCAAGCGCTGGAGCAGGAAGGGCTTCTGAGGCTCGCCAGCCAGCCTAGCCTACCTGGTGATCTCTAGGCCAGCAGAGATCCTGTCTCCACAAACAAGAAGGCAGCTTCTAAGGGAACTATCAACACTTGAGGTTGGCCTCTGGCCTCCACATGCATACATACACATGCACCTGCACACACATGCATACAAGCATGCACAACCCCACCCCCAACACACTCATTTTTTGTTACACCAACAAATGAGCCAATGAGCTCTTTCGGAGATCAGTGAGTCCTGACTAATGAATGGACATAGTGAGTAGGCATGGCATGCATGTTCATATGGACCAAGCCTGTTTCATGTCCTCAAAAGCCTCAAAAACTACCTGAGTATCAGCAAGGGAAGTCTTGAAGTAAGGGTACAGAAAGACATCATTTAGACTATCTGAAGACCCTGAGCCTTTGGGTATAAAAATAAACATATATGCATATGGGTGTCAGATTAGTCCCTTAGAATCTGTCCACTATTTTTGTTGTTGTTGTTTTAGTTTGGGTTTTTTGGTTTTTTGTTTTTTTTTTTTTTTTTTTTTTTTTGAGACAGGGTCTCTACTGGTCTAGAGCTCATCAAGTGGGCAGGGCTCACTGGGGAGACCCCGGAGTTCTTCCTACCCCACTTTTCCATGCCTCGGTTTTTACGTTTGTCATTTGGCCAGGTGGGTAGTCTGACCAGCCATTGTGAAATTCTGCCTCCATTCTCCAGTGATATGATATAAGCTCTCACTTGGGAGTGGAAGTGTAGGAAGCATTCCCACGGTGGGCAAGGGCAGGGCACCACCATTGTCTGAGCATACATAGATACCTGGAATCAGGTGGGGCTCTGGAGCAGTCAGCCCATTTGATTCCCTTAACCTGCTATTGTTCCCATCTGCAAACACATATTCAGGCTTTAGGGGTCATGGGAACTATCTCCAGGAACAAATAACTAGTAACTAAGGGGCCCTCTATTTGAGCCCAGTTCCCAGGGCCCCAAACTTTATGAACACAGTACACACAGACTGCCCTCAATGAGACAGAGCCAAGTTGGGTTGATGTAATTTTTTGAGAAGACACATTCATCCCATTTATTTTAACAGTGGTTTGTCATAGGGCTTTCATCTAGGTGAACAAAGAACAGACTGAAGGCAAAGCCATCTGAATTGTGGGAAAGATAGCAAATGTTCCCAGGCTTTTTTTTTTTTTAAGAAACAGGAACAGGGATGACATGGCCTAATGCTGACAAAGGCCACAGTTCTCTGATGAGCAGGTTTTACTTGCAGCAAGTTCTTCGTTTTTTGTTCGTGTTTTTTTTTTTAAACATATGACCATAAAACCACTACAGTGAAGAACCCCAGAAGACCACATGGTGACCCACAGTAACATTGTGTGTGTGTGTGTGTGTGTGTGTGTGTGTGTGAGAGAGAGAGAGAGAGAGAGAGAGAGAGAGAGAGAGAGAGATCCTGGAACCTAGAATTGTTCCTTTGAACAGAACTGTCCTGATTAGTTTTGTTGTCAATGTGGACACACCTAAGAAGATGGGAAATCAATTAAAGAATTGCCTGGGTCAGACTGGTGTGTTCCCATGTCTGTGAAGTACTTTTTGTAGGCAGTGACATCCCCAGGCAGGTGGGCCTGGGCAATATAAGATAGGTTTCTGAGCAACCCAGGGAAAGTGAGCTAGGAAGCATCATTCCTCCATGGAATGCTTTGGTTCCTGCCTCGAGTTCCTGCCCTGACTTCCCTCAGTGATAGACAGGACCAATAAGCCAAATAAGTCACTTCTTCTACAAGTTGCTTTTGGCCAGTGTTTTATTACAGCAACAGAGAAGCAAACTAAGCAACAGCTGTAAATCTACATCTACCTGGTGTATATGGGACAGAAAGCAATTCTGTGACCCACTGAGTGAGCATCACTGGCTCAAAAAACAAACCCAAGGCTCCCAGCCGACCCATTACAGAGGTCGCATCCATCTTTATTTCAGCACCGTTGATAATAGCTATGCTATGGAGAAACCCAGGTGTGTGTCATCAGGAAAGTGTGGTCTAGATACACAGTGGGGTTTGTTCAGCCAAAAAGAAAAAAAAGGTTGTGTCATTTGCAGGAAAATGGATGCAACTAGAGATTATCATATTGAAGGAATTAAGTCAGTCTTATAAAGACTATTTTCTCTTGTGTATGGTTTCATTACATAAAATTGTGCACATGTTGACATGATAAAAACGAAGCTGTTTAGCAAGACTCTCCTAGTTGAATTTCTGTCAAAAGATGCCCAGGGGAAAAAAAGAGGGTCATTTCATCTCACACATTCAAGTAACAGCACATCACTGTGGGAAAGTAAAGACAGTGGGAACCGGACGCAATGTTAGTCACCTGACATCTCCAGTCAGGAGCGAGAGAAAGGGATGTGTGCATGCTTCCTTAGGCTCAGAGCCCAGGATGTGACCCCAAGAATGGTGCTGCCTGCTTCTAGGTTGGTGTATTAGTCAAAGTCTCTAGAGGAACAGAACTTATAGAGTGAATCTATCCTTATACATGGGGATAGGTATTAGAATGGCTTATAGGCTGCTGTCCAGCCAGTCCAACAATGGCTGTCTGCTCACAGAAAGCCCAAGGATCAGTTCAGTCCAAGTTCAGTTCACAAGGCTGGATGTCTTAGTTGGCCTCCGGTATACTCCAGAATCCTGAAGATGTAGGCTCTAATGGGTTTTAGTTAATTGCAGATATAGTCAAGTTACCAACTGATAGTCATCGGAGTGGATCTTCCCACATCAATTAGCATAATCAGGACAGTTCCTCACAGTCATGCCCGCAGGCCAACCTATCTAGACAATCCCTCACTGAGACTCTTTCAGATAACCCTAGGCTGGGTCAAGTTAACAACTGATACTAATCAACTGGGACAAAGGGGATTGACAGATGGAGAGGGTTTAGAAAGAAAATAAGAATGGGGTGTAAGGGGGATGTGCACAACATACGGCACAGAGTTGGATGAAACCTTAAAAATTGTAATCTTTAAAATCTCTGAAGCCAGGAACACCATCAGGTTCCAGCATCCTCGGAGCTGAGCTGGTTGCCTCAAAACTGGCATGCAACAAGGGGCACTTTGCAACTTCTCCCTGTCACACGTCACAGCTCATACAATCCCCCTCAGCAGAACAATGAAGGGACTCTTCATCTGGGATCCTGTTTACTTTCTACCTCTGGATTACCCTCCAGTTAATTGTTGAATACCTTTCACTACTTCTCACTTTCATTACTCACAGGAGAACTTTAGCAGCTGATCATCCCATCAGTCCTCAGGCTAATGCTTGCTGGGGCCGAGACACAGCTGAAGCATATCTGCAGACTGAATCCACCGGGACTTTTCGGCATGGTGAGAAGTATTGCAATTCGTCCTTTGGCCTTCCGTGTGTCCTGTGCATATCTTAGCATGTTTTAATGTGTGTGCAGAGGCATGGCCTGTGCTGGATAAGGGAACAGAGAGGCAGCATGTCTCTTGGCAGGTCCATAGGCAATTGTACTATGAGTGAACAGCAGGCTATGCTCTGTCCTATCCACACTGGCCTAAGCAGGCCAGTCAAGTGGCTTCTCTGTATCTTTCAGCGGCTCTCTGTCTTCTGGGGTCCATCTGTGGGGTGCCACAGGCTGATCATTTACCTCCCTCCACTCATCTCCCAAGTTGTTTGTTCAACCCCCAGACAGGTAATCTCATAAGGCACCCCCTGGCTGATAGAGAACAGAAAAAAAAAAAAAAAAAAGTGTTTTCCTATCCTGCTTAGAGGGCAGTGCAGTGAGCTCATCTGCACAGATAGTTAAATGTAGGTTGTCTTACAGTAGAAGTGTGTTCGGGGGTGATAAAGTTGCTCAGTTAGAGTACATGTCTTGTGTGTACAAGGTCCTAGGTTTAATCTCTAACCCTGTGAGTGTAGCTGGACATGCCTGTCAACTCAGCACTCAGAAGACAAGGCAGGAGGATCAGGTGTTCTAGGTCATCTTGGGATATATAGTTAAATTTAAAGCCAAACTGGGTTACATGAGACCCTGTTTCCAAAGAGAAAGAGGAAGAGGAGGAAGGGAGGGGGGAGGGGAGGAAGAATAAGAAGTCCAGTGTCCATGGGAGCAGAGTAAAGACAACATAGACTGGAAAACAAAAACATTTGCACTTCTGACCTCTCTGCCAGGGTCCTTTGCCCATGAACTTGGCTGCACTTCAAGGAGAAAGGTGGACTTAGAAGTTTTCCTAAGAAGGCTCCAGGTGGACTCTAGCCCTTTGCTCATGATCCATCCAGTGCCACCTCTTGTGGGCAGTGTTCCCAGCTTCCCATTCTAAAGCCAGAATGGATCTAGGTAAAGAGAGGGGCTGGGAGAGTTCCTCTGACCTCAGGGAAATCCCGTCTCCAATCCCTTCCTAAGGGCTAAAATGATGGGCCCAGGGCTCTGTGTAAAGTGTGGCTTTACTCACTAACACTCACTAAGTCCTCATTGGGCTCCCAGTGGGGCCAGTGGCAGTTACAAGGCCACATTCCCAGGGAGAATTGGCTTTGCTCTGGCCATGTTCCCACTGAGTACTGGCTCTGCTCTGGCCTGTGCCTGAGTATTAAGAAGCTCAGCTTCTCCTCCACTCAGCACTGGCATGTGCCCGAAGCCACATTCAATCCTGCTTGCTGCCCACTTGTTCGTGAAGCAGGAACAGATACCAACAACCTGAAAGTCAGCCCTGTGAGGGTCCCTGGCCACCTCTGTCACAAGGCCAGAGTCTCTGCTGCTGCAGTAAGAGGGGAATATTCTTGGAGCCTTGGTGCCCAGACCAGCCCTAGGGGGAGACAGAAACCTGCCCAGACTGTTATTGTACAAATATTTGCTGTGTTCCTGACATAGTCACCCAAGAGCTTATACTGCAGCAAACTGGGTGGGGCCATTAGGGCAGCACAGTAGCTGGCTATGTACAGTTGAAGGGTCCCTTGGCAGCATATTCTGGAGTCTCCAATTTAAACATTTTATGATGTTTTTAGCTCTCTCTCTCTCATACACACACATACACACACACACACACACACATGCGCGCATGCATGCATGCATGCACGCACGCACGCACGCGCGCGCGCGCACACACACAATCTTTAAGCAAGCCTTTCTTGGGCACTGGCTCCACGTGGCTGTCTTTGTGGTCCCTTCTGGGCTCCCTTGGACTGTGGTGTGGGTTCAGTAGCAGCTCTCTTGTGCTCTGTGCTAAACCTCCCTCCACAGCCGTGTTGTCCTCTGAAGCTTGACTAACTTGGGGTTACTGCAGCATACAACCCTTGTCTGAAATACAAATTCTAGTTGTTATTAAATGAAAACTCAAAGCCAGATATTGGGGAGAGCTGGAATATCAGAGAGAAACAGACCACAGTCAATTCTCACCCAGCCAACTTCTCAGGGTAAAAGCTATCTTTAAAAGTCCTCAGCCTGGCTCACTGCTTCTACAGAATACCTGTCTTCTTAAGCCTGCTTTAAATACCTTCTTCACCCAGTTGTTTCACTTCTGGGTTCAACTCTGCATCATATTCTAGAGTTAAAGTTAAAGATGTGAACTACTACTGTGTGTTTGTTAGTCATTGAACTCACAGAAAGATCTTTATCTCTGGAGTTATGGGATTAAAGGCGTAGCTCACCACTAGGTCTTTCCTGTGCTGGGATTAAAGGTGTGAGTCACCACTCTCTAACCCTCCTGGACTGACTGTGAGTAGATCTGTAGTGTAAGGTTTCTGGCCCAGACTTTCAGGCCTAGCCTCAAGGTTTGGGCCAGAAGACCCACAGACCCATAGACCCGCAGAGACGCACAGATACTTACAATAGTTTTAGGCTGATCGGCCTAAGGCTCAGGCATATAACTTGCTAACTCTTTACCCTTAAACTAACCCATGACTCTTTCCTGTTCAGCCATGGGGCTCGGTACCTTCTCTCAGAGCAGTATAGTTGTCCTCTGCTTCTTCTGGCTTCTCTCTGGCATTCTGCTCTGTTCTTCCAGTTCCCAGAGTTCTCCTATCTGGTAGTCTCACCCACACTTCCTGTCTGTCTTTGGCCAATCAGCGCTTTTTACTAAACCAGTAGGTGGGACAATTATTTACAGTGGAACAACATAATCCCCCTACATATCCCCTTTTCTCTTTTTAAAACAAAAAGAACTCCAAATCTAATACTCTTTAAATACAGATATATAGGATATAAGGATAGATTATTGAATCTTCTTTAAAAGGATTTACTAGCTTTAAATATTTTACATTGCATTGGTTTTCTGTATGTTATATAAAAATTGTGTATATTGAGATTAATTGTGTCACTGTACAAATATCTCTATGCTTGTTTAAGGTAGTATACTTATTCAGTTCATCTAACATTGTAATACAAGTTGCTAGTTCATGAAAGTTTTTATTTTCAATTAATTACAATATAAAGCAATGTAAGTCAGTAGTTAGACATTACATTCGGACATAGTCATGTTAGGT